>CM053623.1:53758904-53781334 GCA_028646595.1 Phalanger gymnotis | reverse complement strand
TGGCCTGAGACCAGTTCATGTTTTTCTTGGAGGTTTTTGTTGTAGGCTCTATGACTTTGTTAACTTCTTCTGACTGTATGTTTTGGCCTTCTTTGTCCCCAAAGAAGGATTCCAAAGTCTGAGACTGAATCTGGGTGTGTTTTCGCCACCTGGCCATGTTCCCAGCCAACTTACTTAACCCTTGAGTTTTTCAGCGGGGTATGACTGCTTGTAGACTAAAGAGTTCTATGTTCCACGCTTGGGTGGATGCGCTGCCTCACCAGCACTCCTTCTTCCCCAAGAACTCTCAACCAGGACTGGACTTAGATCTTCAGCAGGCTCTTCACTCCTGCTCTGATCAGCCACTTAATTCCTCCCACCAGGTGAGCCTGCGGTCAGAAGCAACTGCAGCTGTAGTTCTAAAGCTGCCCCATCTCCTCTGCCCCAGGGGCGGTGGCCAAACCGCAAACTCAGTCCCCGCAGCTTTTCCCACTAACCTTCTCTGTTGTCTTTGCTGTTTGTGGGTTGAGAGGTCTGGTAAATGCCACAGCTCACTAATTCAGGGCGCTACGGCACACTCCGCTCAGCTCCTTGTCTGGTCGGTCTGCGCCGCTCACGCTGGGCTCTGTTCGGCTCAGCTCTGCTACCCTCAGCTGGGAGCTGGGAGCTCCGTGCGGGACAAACCTTACCCAGAGACCATCCAGGCTGTCTTGGGCTGGAGTCCTGCTTCCCTCTGCCACTTTATGGGTTCTGCAGCTCTAGAATTGGTTCAGAGCCATTTGTTCATAGGTTTTTGGAGGGACGTGGTGGGGAGCTCACGCCAGTCCCTGCTTTCCAGCCGCCATCTTGGCTCCGCCCCCCATCCCACAGATTCTTAAAATAGAAAAGAACCTTAGACATTATGTAGTCTAAACTTCAGGTGTAGGACTCCATTCTCCACCAACCCTAACAAATGGACTGGCCCTTGCCCAATTATGTTGGGTGGTGGGTGCTTATTGCTTTTAAAAGGCAATTCATTCCATTTTTAAGACTGCACTAATCATTAGCAAGCTGAATTTTACTTTGAATTGATACCTCCCTCTAAGTTTCCTCCATTCATTCCAGTTCTGCCTCCTGGAGAACCCCAAAACAAATTACTTTATTCACATTAATACATTTTTTCAATGTCTCTTTTCAAATTGAATAGCTCTAATTCAGCCATTCTTCTTGTACTATCATTTCAGGCCCTTCTACATTTAGATTGCTCTCCTTTCAATACACTCTAGGTTCCCAATTTCTCTCTCAAAATGGGAGGATTGAACATAGTATTCAGGATACCTGAGTGCAGAGCACAGTGGTACCATTACTTCCCATCATCACATGCTGCCTTTCATTGCTTTAGCAATTATAGTGGCTATATAACACACTTGACTCATTGAATTTTGCAGTTTGAATTCTTGTCAAGTTAGGTCTTTCAAATTTTAAATTTACATACTCATGCAATTGAGTTTTTAACCTACATGCAAGAATTTAACTCATTTTGTTAACTTAAGCCAGTATGTTTTAAACTTTAAAGATTGTTTTGGATTTCAGTTCTTAAGTAGCTAGCTTTTCATCAAATTTCTAGCAAAATAGATTAGTAGGTGCTTAATAAATGCTTTCTGATTGATTCATGAACATACCATATGCCTTCACATAAGTGATTTTTAAAAAAATATTAGGAAAAGAGCTTTGTCAGAGTCCACTAGAGACCTTCCTCCTGATTAATACCAATGCATTAATCAGTACCTGGGGTATAATTGCATAGTCAATTGCAAATTTGCCTAACTGTACAATCACATAAGCCAGTTCATGAAATATTTTGTCAGTGGATCATAGATTTCGATTTGGAAAGGACCTCATTGTTTATCAGGTCAAACCTTCTTATTTTACAGTTGAGAAACAGGCCCAGAGATGATAAATGACTTGCCCTGGCTTACACAGCTAGTACTTGGCTCAGGCAGGATTTGAATCCCGTTCTTCTTGACTATATTTGATTGCCTGGAGTTTCTGTGATATCCAGTTTACTGACACTCTCTACAAAGGAGTCAGTTTAATTAAGTGTGATTTATTTTTTGTAAATCTATGTTGGCTCATGGTTCTCACCCCATTGTTTCCTAAGTATTCATATACTATATGCAAGTACTTTCAGCAGCTTGATATGTTGTTACTCCATAACTGCGGATGCATCTCCCTTGAGAACTGATCCTATTACACCTTGCTTTGATCACAAATTTTTTAAATGGCCTTTTTTATCCTTAGCAATTGTCAAGTCAGAAAATGTTAACTAAGTGCCTACTATGGGCCAAGCACTGTGCTAAGCCCTAGAGATACAAAGAAAGGCAAAAGACAGTGAGTCTCTGACTTCAGGGAGCTCATGATCTGATGAGGGAAGAAAACACAAAAAAGGGGGTAGGAAGAAGAGAGAGGGAGAAGGGATGATTAAGTCCTATAGTTGGGTCAAAAATGATGAAATCACTGCCTTGGGCTCCTCCTGAAATAGAACTCTCTGATGTCTACCCCTCCACCTTTTCCAGTCAAAGAAAGGAAGAAGCCTCAGGCAGGAGGTGTTGAGGAAGCTTGAGTTTCAGAGTTGATGTGATCTTTCAGGAAGATGAGTTTCTAGAGACAATGATGAAGTCCAGGAGAGCAGCCAGGTGGGCAATGGTTGTTGTGAGCTAAGCACAGTTTTTCTTATTTCTGGAAAATATAAACATTATATGCCCAGTAATTCAGCACTGTTTTGAGAATATAGTAAGATAATATATAAAAAACTGTAAAGTTCTCAGTCAATGTGACATTTCTCTTATATGCCCTTGATTTTCTTGCCTCTGCTTCTGTTTTGCACATACACAGTTAAGTGGTGCAGTGGATAGAGTGCCAGGCCTTTAGTCAGGAAGAGTCATCATCCCGAGTTCAAATCTGTCCTAAGACACTTATTAGCTTTATGACCCTGGACAAGTCAACTGAACAACTGTATAGCAACACTGGTTTCTTTAAGTTCATTTGTATATTAAGGGAAATACTAAGATGTCTTCATGAAGTTAATAAACTGTCAGAGAGACTATGACATACACACAACTATACAACATTATGTAATAACTGTGCAATAACTAGTATGAACCATAGCATAAGAGGAACGTGGAAATATGTCTATGGTGAGATCAGTGAAGGCTTCGTAGGGGAGTTGAACCTTGAAGGATGGGTAGGATTTTAAAAGGCTCATGTAAAGGTAAGGGAGTTCCAGGTAAATTGAGTAATATGAACAAAAATGCTAGGGTGGGGAATTGCTTAATGTATATTTGGTATGGTGGCTATTCCAGTTTGGCCAGACAATGGTTCATTTAAAATGGAGTAAGATAAGGCTTCATGAAACTTTCTTTCTTCCCCCGATCATAAATAATTTTAGACCTTAAACCTTACGTAACACTTATAGTTCAGACTGTGGCTTTATTTCTGTGTTTGTGTCATATGTATCACTGCCGCCTCCACTAGACTGACCTTTAGGACAAGGAATATCTCTTATCTAAACCTTATATCTTCCCCAGTGCCTAAAATGCTCTCCCAAATGGTAGGTGCTTTGTATATTTTTATTGAATTACAGGGATATACTGGGTTGTAGAGTAATTTAGATGCCAGGCTGAGGCATTTGGATTTTATTATATATTTAGTAGGCCCCCAGTTGATAAATGCTAATTAAAACAGCTCTCAGATACCATCTCACATCCATCAGCAGAAAAGGACAATGACAAATCCTGGAGGGGATGTGGAAAGATGGGAGACACTGATGCACCATGGGTAAAGTTGTAAGAAGTTCAACCATTCTGGAGTACAATTTGGAACTATGCCCAAAGGACTATAAAACTGCACACCCTTTGACCCAACAGTACCACTACTGGATCTATGCCCTAAGGAGATCAAAGGGAAAGGACCCATATTTACAAAAATGTTTATATCAGTTCTTACTGTGGCGGCAAAGAATTGGAAACTGACAAGGATGCCCATCAGTTTAGGGAATGGCTAAACAAGTTATTTACACGTACGCATGCACGTGCACATGCATATATGCTCATACAAATAGTACATACATGTATAAATGTGATGGAATATTTTTGGGCTGTAAGAAATGATGAAGATGATGGTTTCAGAAAAACCTGGGAAGACTGATTTGAATTGATGCAAAATGAAGTAAGCAAGACTAGAACAATCTGCACAGTAACAGCAATATTGTAAAGATAATCAACTGTGAAAGACGTAATAACTCTGATCAAAACAGTGATCCACTGTAATTCCAAAGGACTCATGATATAAAATGTTCTTCACCTCCAGATGGAAAACTGATAGACTCAGAGTGCAGTTTGAAGCAATTTTCCTCTTTATTTTTCTTGCATTTTTCCCCCCAGAACTTGGCTAATGTAGAAATGTTTTGTATAACTTTATATGTATAATGGGTATGATATTTATTGCCTTCTCAGTGGGCGAAAGAGAGGCTAGAGGGAGATAGAGAATTTGGAACTGCAAGTAAATTTTTTAAAAAAAAGTTATATTCCATAGGAAATCACTGAGGAATTTTGATCAGAGACTAGACATGAACAAATCTATACATAAGGAAGATTAATTTGGAAGTCATGTGAAGGATGGATCTTAGAAAGAAAAGACTACAGTAGTGGTATGCTGGTGCCAGCTCATATTGGCTAGAACTGATTGTTAAATTTTTGCAATGAACATTTATACCTCAGAAAGTGGCAAATGCTGCAAATCAGGCCTGATTTATTGTTTTGTTGATTGTAGGCTTAAGAAAGTGATGGAGAGGGGCAGCTGGGTGTCATAGTGAGTAGAGAACTGACCTTGAAGTCAGGAGGACCTAAGTTTGAATTCGGCCTCAGACACTTGACACATTTACTAGCTGTGTGACCTTGGGCAAGTCACTTAACCTCAATTGCGCTGCCTTCCCCCCTCCAAAAAAAAAAGTGATGGAGAAAATGTTACTAGTGCAGACTCAACTTAAAAGTTATGTCAGTTGTTAAACAATTACCAGCACACTTCCAGACTAGGCGCAAGGAGCCTCATTAGGCTATTGTAGAAGTAGGGTCAACTCTTTAAGGGCAAAGTGTTTGTTTTTTTTTGTTTGTTTGTTTGTTTTTTTTACCTGACCATATCACTGCCCCGATCAAGAAGTTTTAGTATCTTCCCAGTGCCTCTGAATTACACACTCCTTTGGCATTTACAGCATTTCACATTCTGGCTCCAGCCTGTCTTTTAAGGCTGATTGCACATAATTCCTACTCTCACTCTAACCCTAGCCAAATTGGGTGCTCTTCCTTGGTAGTCGTAGTGGGAATTGGGGGGAAGTGGGACTGATGAGTGAGATTGCCCGGGTAGAATTGACAGGACTTGATGCTTGATTGAATCTTTAGAGAGAGGGAGGAGCCAAAGATATCTCCCAAGATTTACAAGCTTACTTGGGTGATTAAGCCTTAGGTGACTTACCTTGTCCTATTCCTTTAGGTGATTTCAGCTTAAAGGCCCAAGCCGGCAGGTGGCTCAGGTTTTAGCTGGAAAGAAGGAAGAAAATTTGTCTACATATATGAGATATGTTTTATTTCATAAATTACATTGAGGGAACTCTACAATAATTGAATATTACAAAGAATAATTTAGGAATAGGGAATTTCATAGGATGTTCTTGGTTCATTTTATTCTCATTTTCCAAGTTTATAATGAAAGAACAATTTTAACAATGTTGTAGGACAAATTTGTTCCTGTTGGTAGATTTTAGCATAATTCATGATATCCTTTTGATTTAACATAAAGCATTAGCCACAATATTTCATATTTGGTTTTTTCCTTCTTATAGACCTTGTTTTGTTCTTTTTTAGTAGAGACAGTAGATAGTGTGCTAGACTGAGACTGAACATTTATTCAATACCTACTATGAGCCAAACATTGTACTTCCACCTTTCAGGGGGAAAAAAATCAAATTTTTATCAGTCTCTGATAAGAAAGAAAGGCCCTGAGTCCAATCCCAATTCTGACATCTACCTTTTCTGTGACCCTGGGCAAATCACTTAACCTTTTGTGTATCAGATAACTCCCTAGGATTTATTTAATAAATCTTATATAAATTGTATTCTGCTCTGGCAAAGGAACTTCTTCACTCTCAAATCAAAACTCCGTCTTGTAAGTCATAAGGATTAAACTTAAACTTTGATAGGTTTATAACTTTTATATATTATTTTAGGTAGACTTTGTTATATATCAACTAGTCTGAAGAAAAATTAACTTGAATTTTTTTCTCACCAAGTCATTTTGCTGGATTTAAGAACTTAGGCACCTCTCTTAAGTGTTTTAATTATTTGAGAGGGTTTTTTTTGCATTGATAATCAGAAACACATGACATTTTCTTGCAACACTTAAAGCAATTCTCTGAATTTTGTTTAGGAAGGGAAATTCTCTGATATATAAATTCTTTTTTTTTTAACTTCTTATAGATGTACTTGAGGGATATAATGGTACAATATTTGCATATGGACAGACATCCTCTGGGAAGACGCATACCATGGAGGTAACAAATTGTAAAATGAGTTTTCTTCTTGTGTTTTGAGTAGGCCATCAAGACCATTAGTGTATTTTTCCTGTTGACAAGTAAAATTATTTTAACGGTTATTTTGGACTCTTTACTACTCTCTTTCCAGAAAGCAATGTATTTGGAATTATTAAAGGTTTATTTTATTAGTGATGTCATCATAACCACAAAATAGTAAGAATTTGGGCATAAGCCTTATGATACAACAGCAGAGTACAGAATTCACATTTCTTTTCTAGAAGTTGATTGTTTTTTTGGCATAATTTAGACAGTAAGTTAAGAAGAAAAATTGGTCTTATTGGGCCCTAAAAATTTTAGGTCCTATCCAACTGGCACACTTGTCACTTCTTTATATTAAACATTTGCTATAGTTCTGAAACTTTTTAAAGGAGATTTTTGAATGCTTATATGCTAAAAGTTCAGAATGGTGATGTGTAGCAGATTCGGTTTTTTGTTTGTTTTTTAACCCTGTTTTTGGAAAAGAGGCAGTATTGCCTCTTCTTTGATCAGTAGGCTGCCTCCGTCACCCACACCATTCTGAGCAGGAGGTCTGAGTACAATCCACCTCTGAATTAGAAAACAGTCTATGTTGAGTACTTGCTTTGGGGAATTAGTTTGACTACAAAAGTCAGAAGTGAAAATCAGATTAGGCATTTCTGATATCTTAATACATTTGAATTGAGCCAGAGAGAGAAAGAAGATTTTTATGAGTAGAGAATTTCCCTTTTTGGATATACCTGTTATTCCAATGACCTGGAATAATCCAAGCTTGATTATTAGAATATGATGCTAAGAATAGACAGATAAAAAATAATGTTTATACTTGAGATCATGGTGATGATCTATTTTGATACATATATGCCATATAGTCCTGATTTTTCAGCTGTCTGGCCATATTTAATAAAAACACAATTATTGTATTATTTCTGTCTTTCCTGTTCACTATTGATTCATTTTAGTTGTAGATTTTTTCATTAGTTACATTAAACATATATAACTCATTAAAAAGTTTAATATTTTTTGTTGTTCCATTCAGGGTAAACTCCATGATCCAGATGGAATGGGTATTATTCCAAGAATAGTACAAGATATTTTTAATTATATTTACTCTATGGATGAAAATTTGGAGTTCCACATTAAGGTAAACTTTTCGAGAGATTTTCATTTAGCTTTTAGGATGACTACAGTTAAAATATACATAAGTAGTTGTCAGGTTTGTGGTTGATATGTTTTTCAGAAAAATCATCTTCAGCACTATAGACTTACTTTGTACTTACACTCAGTCTCGTGTTACAATTTTTTGTGTGCCTACCTTATGGTCTGTTAAGTGAGGAGGTTCTAGGAGGCAGGGGCAATATCTCAATTGATAGCAACTTGCGCAGTGCCTCTGCATAGACCTGTAGGTTTGTCTTTGTCCTGTGTTCTGGGTTGGCTTCACTCACTCACTCTCCTTCCCGCCGACAGATCTGGGTTCTAGAAGACAGACTGTTTTCCTATGCCTAATTAAACTCTCTCAAAGTCCTAGTCAGGGAGAGTACCAGGATACATTCCTCCTCTTCACTACTGTAGCTCCTCATCCCCACTGGTGTGATTCCCATTTATGCAATATCAATTAGTCATCATGATGGTACCATTAACTCTTAAACATTAAACTTTGATGATGAGGCATATTAGTTATTCAGTTATAAAGCACATGTGTAAATAATCAGTATGTCATATTCCATACATAAACCTAGGTGATATTCTCTTGCCCATGTACATGGGGAAGAATAAACACTTACATGCTGGAGACATATAAATTACCCCAAGCCAAGTTATAAATTGCCCCAGGCACAAAACAGCCCTTGTGCCTGAGTCAGTTTATAACTGTAGACCAATCGAAGATCTTGAATTTCTTGGTCCCTTCAAGAGCAATCTATACCACATGAAGCTGTTTCTCTTTAGATGCTTAACACTCCTTCAGGGCAAATCAACTGCTATTTTTTAACTGTTAAAGCCAGGATAGCCACATCATCCTGGATAAATCACTTAAAAGACTTAAAAGAGGGGAGAAAGAAGAAAGAAAGAAGGCTTTTAGGCTTATTATTCTCTTTTCACTTCCTCTGTGAATAAACTGGGAATATGTATTAAGGGATTTTAGTGATAATTGAATTTTTTCCCTTACTTAATTTTTGTTTTTCCTTTAGGTATCATATTTTGAAATATATTTGGATAAGATAAGGGACCTTTTGGATGGTAAGTTGTACTCTTTCCTATTTATTATCTCTCCTGGAATAACAGTAGTTAATTACTTTATGTCAGAAAGAACTCTAAAGATTTCTTTTTCCAATAGATGGGAAAGCCTTTGGCGATAGTATGTTAAAATTGCCTTGAATTATAGAAAATGTCATTTTAAAATTATTCTTGTTGCCTTTTGTTGCATGCCTTTTGATAACTTGAGGTACACATTTATGGATATTTTAAAAATATTGAGTATTGGCTATATAAATCTTTTTGTTTAGTGATGATAGAGTGATCTTTTATTTCCCCTCAGTGCTTTTGAAGGCACTTGCCTGTTTGTCATACTGCTCAGAGGAGAAAGTTATAATAGCAATTTCTTAGCTAATGTTACATTTTGGAGGATATTAATTATCATCTGACAAGTAATGTTTTCCTATTCCAGTTTCAAAGACCAACCTTTCTGTTCATGAGGACAAAAACAGAGTTCCCTATGTAAAGGTCCGTATAAAGTCTATAGAATGATTTTGTAAGAGAAAAAGTATATAGTGATGGGAAAATAATTTTCATACTTCAAAAATTATTTTCAAGGGTTGCACAGAGCGGTTTGTATGTAGTCCAGATGAGGTTATGGATACTATAGACGAAGGAAAATCTAATAGACACGTAGCAGTTACAAGTAAGTAGAATGTTTGAGCTTTTAAAAAAAAAATCCTTTGCCAGTTGATAATTGTGCTTTTAATGTAAAATATGCCACCTTAAAAGAAATTATTGGAAAGGGAAAATTAATTAATGGCGAAGCGTATAATTGTTTTAATCTGTTTTCATTATAGATATGAATGAACATAGCTCTAGAAGTCACAGTATCTTTCTTATTAATGTAAAACAAGAAAATACTCAAACAGAGCAGAAACTGAGTGGAAAACTTTATCTGGTAGATTTGGCTGGTAGCGAAAAGGTAACATTTTTCATTTTTTTTTTTAAATATTTCTCTAGGTACATACAAAATAACTGGATTGTTTGTTCTTATGCAGTGTTTTGTATGCCTTGTTAAATCTTTTGGGGAAAATATGTAAAATATGATATAGTCTTTATTTCAACCCCTGTAACAATTGTTAGAGGTCATGGCATGATTGATTTGATTCTACCTTGTGAGACTACAAGACAGCCCCAACCCAGCATCCACAGACGTTTCTTTCTGTCCTGCTAAGTTGTCCTGAGCTGCAAGAAATTACGCTTTTACTTTTTGTTGATTATGTCACTTAGAATTTTATTTGACATTTTAAAAATTAATTTGAGGACAATTTTGGGAAAAGTCATGTAATTTTTTTTTTCTTTTTCACAACTAAAGATCAAGAATATCAAAGGAAAAACAAAAGTATAGAGATTTAGTAGTACCAGATCTCAAGCTATATTATAAGGCTAAGAAATAAAAAAATAGATCAATAAAATAGAGTACACACATAATATACAACAGCAGAGTAACATAATAATGTTATATTTGGAAAACGTAAAGACTTAATATTTTGAGATAATTCATATTTGGTAAAAATTGTTGGGAAAAGTCAAAATGGATACATGGAATAGACATGGAATAGAAAATTAGAAGAAAATCGAATATATTACTTATCAGACTTATGGATAGGTGAACAATTTATAAATAAGAGATAGAAAACAAAGTTAGGTGTAAAATAGATGATTTTAGTTACATTAAATTATATTTATTGTTTCTTGATTTCTCATTAAGTCATTAGCTTCTGTTTGCTTAATTCTAATTTTTAAGGAATTATTTTCCTCAGTGAGCTTTTTACCTCCTTTGCAATTTAGCCAATTCTACTTTTTAAGGAGTGTTTTGTTGTTGTTGTTGTTTTTTGTTTTTTTACTTTTTCTTCAGTGACATTTTGTGCCACTTTTTTTCCATTTGGCCAATTTTGCTTTTTAAGGAGTGTTTTTTTGTTGTTGTTGTTTTTTTACTTTTTCTTCAGTGACATTTTGTGCCACTTTTTTTCCATTTGGCCAATTTTGCTTTTTAAGGCATTCTTCTCTTCTCTTCATGGTTTTATACCAAATCTCTTACCATTTGGCCTAGCATTCATTTGAAATGTCTAAACATTTCATACTTGAAAGAAATCATTTTAGACACCATTTTCTTGCCATTGTTCTATATGTCCATCAACCTTATGTAGTACAGATAGGTTAGATATTGCCGTATTTCTCCAGAAATTTGGAATCTTCGAAGTAGAAAGCAACACATATGACACTGAAAATGGAAGAAATCGGTAGACTTTAATGCGGAGCCCAAGGTTACAATAAAAGAAGAAAAATAATAAAATTTTAAAAAGATTTATACTTTCCTACTGCCACCATATCAGCAAACATTTCGGCACTGTATGCAGAGCAGGGTATAAAGTGCTTCTGGATTTCCAAACCTTACAGTACAGAGATAGAATGAATACAGAAATAGTTATAATACAAGATAGCAAGTATTTTAGAGAGGAGCACAAAGAGCTCTTCTATTAGTAACAGTGTCTACCAGTCCTGCTTTGTCTTCTCCCCCCAAAAAATCTCTTTCAGTAATATAGTATATGAAAAATACCAAGCTAACAAGTTACGGTATTACTAGTAAATAATTCAGACTTTGTTGGGAGTGAACAGTAATGGGATTGGCGGGGGTCAGAGGTAGGGACCTGTGATTTTGTAGATTTGAAGAACTCTCACTCTGGAAACAGATAGGTAACTCATAGCTACTTTAGATTCCTAGAGATTGGTCTGGGATGCTGAGAGATTAAATGCTTTTGCTAAGTGATGCAGTAGATAGAGCACCAGGCCTGGAGTCAGGAAAACCTGAGCTCTGAATTGGCCTCAGACATTTACTTGCTGTGTAACTTGCTGTGGGCAGATCACTTAATCCTGTTTGCCTCAGTTTCCTCATCTGTAAAATGAGCTGGAGAAGGAAATGGCAAACCACTGTAGTGTCTCTGCCAAGAAAACCCCAAATGGAGTCATGAAGGGTCAAATATGACTGATAATGACTAAGTAACAACCCTCTGAATATGTTTCAGAGGCAAGACTCAAGTCCATGTTTTTCCGGCTTCAAGGCCAGCCTGTATGTGCTGTGCTACCCTGGTTGTCTCAAATACCAACAACTTTACTTTAAAGAACATAATTTTTAACTTTATTTTTATTATGGTTTAACTTTTTTTTTTCTGATTATGCATATAGGTTAGTAAAACTGGAGCTGAAGGTGCTGTGCTGGATGAAGCTAAAAACATCAACAAGTCTCTTTCTGCTCTTGGAAATGTCATTTCTGCCTTGGCTGAGAGTAGTGTAAGTGTCATTGACTGCTTTGTCCTGTTTTAAAATTTAAAACTAAGATATATGCACAGAAACTGATCCATTTCTAGTATTATAAATAATATGGGAAGATATTTCCATGGTATAACAGTAGAGAAGTTAAACAACATACCTCATTTTAGATCTCTAGATTAGGCACTTAACATTAAATGGACACATTGAAAAATGGTCAAAACAGTCTTGCTTTGTGGTGAAATTTGTTAAGAACCTCATGTGCTTTATTTCACAACTTTATAATATATGATCCTGAATGCCTGAAAGCTATATAAACTTTTTTTTTTTTGATAGACATATGTTCCCTATCGAGATAGTAAAATGACAAGAATCCTTCAAGATTCACTAGGTGGCAACTGCAGAACTACTATTGTCATTTGTTGCTCTCCATCATCATATAACGAGTCTGAAACAAAATCTACGCTCCTATTTGGTCAAAGGTTAGTTACTGAAAATTCAAATTATACTCTTAATGGATATTTGTATGAACGAAGTTTAAACTTTTTATTTTCTTATAGCCCTGGTTAAACCTTGTTAGAGATTTTTTCAAAAGCATATTAACTCAAATTAACTGATATTTTTATATATACATATATATATGTGTATATATATATATATATATATCCACCTTTATATAATTGGTATCTATTAGTAGAACCCATATTTTATGTTTAAAATACAGATGATCCAGGGCAGCTAGGTGGCATAGTTAGTAGAGCACCAGCCCTGGAGTCAGGAGGACCTGAGTTCAAATGCAACCTCAGACACTTGACACATATACTAGCTGTGTGACTTTGGGCAAGTCACTTATCCCCAATTGCCCTGTCCAAAAAAACAAATTCAGATGAACCAAAGTCGGTTAATTAAATACTACTATTTTCACCAAGTTCTTTTGAAACTCAGATTAAGGTTATGACTAAGGAAAGAAAATTTAATTTTGCCAGGATTAACAAATAAAAATTTGGATCAGATTGCAAAGTGAAAGCATTATAATTCTAAAGTTGTTAACTTAGAGCTACCATTGTATGCCTTGGGATCAGGGATATTTTGAATTTCTTGAGATTCAGATCATAACATTATCATTAACCTTAAAATAGTCTAAGGTCAGCTTTGCAAATGCTGTAAAAATTGTAAACCCCAATTCCTTCTGCTCTTTCCCATTAAGAGCTGCTCACATTTTGCAAACACTGTACAATGTCACCTCTCAAATATACATCAAAGTAGTCCCTTTCTATTTGAGTAAACAGCTTTCTTTATTCTAAAATGTAGCACTTAGGCAAGACTGGGTAATATTCAATTAATTTATATACACATTTTATAACATAGTTACAGAATCAGTTGGAAAGTAAATATATTTGAAAATAACAAGTTCATCCCTGTTCAATTTTTTTTCCCCAATTTCATTAGAGCCAAGACAATAAAGAACACAGTTTGTGTTAATGTGGAGCTAACTGCAGAACAGTGGAAGAAAAAATATGAAAAAGAAAAAGAGAAAAACAAGACACTGCGTAACACCATTCAGTGGCTAGAAAATGAGCTCAATCGATGGCGCAATGGTAATTAAATTAAGCTACCACATTTTCGTGCTAGTGAGCCCATAGCTATAGAATAGCTGTTTAAAATGTTGGGGAATCCAACAGTAAGGTAAATTAAAATAGAGGCCGAAGTAGTTGTCATTTAGACAGCTTTGAAAATGATTATACATATGTAAGAAGAAAGTGTCAAATGTTCACATAAACTGTCATTAAGCCCTCTAACAAAATGACCCAAAAAATTGAAACAAAAGGAATCAAATGAAAGAAAAGGTATCAATTCAGCTGAATGTCCAATTTAATTCAGAATTATATGACTTCATTAACTTTTTCAAGACCATATCAATACTTAGCATATCTAGTTTTAACTTGGCTAACTTTAGGATGTGGTGGTCATTTCTCTACTTTACTTTTCAGTAGTAAGAAGGTAATGATTAATAGGTTAAAAAACAAAAATGACCAGGGGTCTAGAATTGTAAAAGTAGGTATATGTGGATGATTTAAAAGAAGCATTTTATATTTATGAGATTAAATAATATAAAAGGACATATTTCATAATTATAGGATTAATCACCACCATATCAGTGTGAGGAAAATGTCTTCAGCAGTTGGTACATTTTTTAATCCTGTGACTTATAGTTATTTACGAGCATGACTAAATTTCGATGAGTGATCTGGATTTTTGTACGTTTATGTTTTCTCAGTAGTTGGGTAGACAATTTCAGTCCTTTAACAAGTATTCAGTATGTTCTGTGTAATGAATATTGTACTTGGTGGGGCTAAAGGCACCAAAAAGTGCGTATTTATAAGCTTATATTTACATGGTGGTATTAAGGAGCTTATAGTCGTTGGGGAGAGAAGACTAACAGATACGGAACAAAAGCAAACAAGATAATACATAATTAAAGGCTGAATTTCATGATATGGAATAAAGAGAAAGAGAACCAAGAAAAAACAAGTGCTACAGGGATTCAAAACAAAGAGTGCATACAAGAGAAATCAGAGAAGTTGAAAGAACTTTGTCTTGAACAATAGATGGGATGGATAGGTAGGAAAACATACCAAAGGCCATTTCTTCATAGGAGAACAATGTGAGACAAGACAGAACAACTATAATTTATTTGCAGGATACAGACCACCATATTTGACCTGAGGGGGGCTTTGAAAACCTTTGTGGCTTGGTGTGGGTCAAGGGACAATGTAAGTGGATAAGGTGGTAGGTTAGTTTGCCAGCATTATCAGGATAGATTGGGGAGGAATGCAGTAGGAGGACCTGCTAGTAAACCACTGGAATATGTGAAGTGATAGCAGTCTGCATTAGGGCGGTGATAGTGAAATTGAAAAAAGACTTTTCAAAGGAAAATCATCTAGGTTTGGTGATTGACTGGATATGAAGGAAAAGGACAAATCCAGTATGACTAGATATAGACAAGGAAGCTGACAGGGGAAGATTAATGAGTTCGGTTTTGAATATGTTTAGTTTTATTAGACAATCATTCCTATGTCTTATTCAAGGGGAGACTGTGCCAGTTGATGAACAGTTTGACAAAGAGAAAGCCAACTTAGAAGCCTTTGCAGTAGATAAAGATATTACTGTCATCAATGATAAACCAGCAGCCACAATTGGAGTTACAGGAAACTTTACTGATGCTGAAAGAAGAAAGTGTGAAGAAGAAATTGCTAAATTGTACAAACAACTTGATGATAAGGTAGGAATTGTTCTTATTCAAGATTGAATGTGTGCATATTATTTGCTTCTTGACAAATTGTTTTCATTTGGATATGAATGTATTTTCAACTAATAATATGATGGTGCCTATGAATTTGTTCTGAATACATCTTTTTAGTATCTCAGCTGAATTTCTTTGCTTTTTTTTCTGACTATATTTGGCAGGTGTGTGATTTTGCATACACTGTTGTACAAATTTATTATATCCCTGGGTCTGAAACCATGCTGTCAAATAATTTGTTCTGAAACCGTGCTGTCAGATAGTTTCACTAAGTTCAGGAAACATTTATTAAGTTCCTGTCGTGTGCTAGGAACTCTACATAGGTGCTGAAGATACAAATACAAACATAAGTGTCTCCTCTTGAAGAGCTTACATTCCAGTGGAATGAGGGGCTGACGATATCTACGCATATATAGGAGTTCAAAAAACCTACAGCATTTCAGGAGGGAGAGAAAGTTAATAATGGGGGAATCAAGAAAGGCCTCATGTGAAAAGTGGTACCTCAGCTGGACTATAAAGGAAAGGAATTCCAGGAGGTAGAGGATACCTGGGAGTGCATTCCAGACATGGGATTCCACCTATGCAAAAGCAGATAAGAAAGGGATGAAAGTCATGTGTGGGGAATGGCTAGCAGACCTATTTGACTAGAATGAAGAAGCCAAAAAAGGGAATAATATGAACTGTGGCTATAATGAGAAAAGTCACTAAAGAGGGCTTTAAATGTCCCGTATTGCGGATTTGAATTGTATTTTATCTTAGAGGCAATAAGGAACAGCTGAAGATGTCTTAGTAGGGTAATGAAACGGTCAAGTATGTTTTGGGAATAATCAGTTTGAGAGTTGTGTAGAAGGAAGATAAGAAGCAGGGACACTATTTAGGAGACTCAGAATAGTCCAGACAAAAAGATTCTGAATTAAGTTAGAGATTGTGTGAGTGGATGACAAGAAATGTTACTGAGGTGTGATCAACTGACAGCTGACTGGATATGAAGTCAGAGAAGGTTGAAGATACCACCAAGGTTGTGAACCTGATTGATTAGAAGACTGGTGATAGCCTCAACAGAAATAGGGAAGTTTGGAAGAGATGGGGGTTTGGGAAGAATTACAGTGAATTCCACTCTGGTCATTCCAAATAAGATGCCTACAAGGTAGCTAGCTTCAGGAAGCAGTTATATATGTGGGATTTGAATTCTGAAATAGTTGTGTAGAATAGATTTAGATTTGGAAGGGATCCCAGAGGTCATTCAGGTTACCCTCCTCCTTTTTTTATAGATGAGGAAACTGATACCCAGGAAGATTAAGTGAATGCCTAAGCCTGTAAGAGGAGTAGGTGGCAACACCAGAATTTGATTCATGTCCTCTGATTCTAAATGAAATTATCCTTCCTCAACAGTATATGACTGGATATGTAATTTGGGAACTATGTACAGAAACTAATGAGATTAAGGAGTAAAGACTGTAGAGAGAGAGAAGTGTCCAGCCTAGAGTCTTCATCCGTGCCTTGTGAACAGGAGCAAGAAGATGTAAAGAAAACTGAGAAGAAACTGTCAGACAGGGAGAAAGAGAACCAAGAAAAAACAATGTCATGTAAGCTTTGAGAGGAGAGAGCTGGTCAAAAATATTAAGAGCTACAGAGAGATCAAGTAGTTAATATTGGGAAAAGTCCAGTGGGGTTAGCAAGGTATCCTTGGAGGGAGGAGTTTTAGTCATTAGTGGGAACAGAAGGTAAATTTCAGATCAGAAAGCAGGTGGGAGATGAGGCTATGAATGTAGGAGTTTGGCTGAGCTAGAGATGATAGTTTGAGGAGATAGAGCCAAATGAAGGTTTTGTAAAGATGGAGACAAGATGTTATTCAGCAACAAGAAGTCAGGATAAGGAAAGTTTGAAGAGAAATGATCAAACAGTAAGCCTCTGGAAGAGGATGATCAAAGAGAGAGATGAAGAACACATATTAAGGTAGAGTCTAGAGAAAAGGGAGCCTGATGCAGGGTTTAGGGTACAGAAGGGTAGGGGGAGGGTGGCTAAGAGAAGATAAAAAGAATGAAGAGATGATATTGTGAGGAGAGAGCGATTGTGAAGGTAGCTATTGGGAAGAATATAGTAGTCAGAGAAGAATAAAAGAATTACTCTCGGGCAGCTAGGTGGCGCAGTGAATAGAGCACTGGCCCTCGAATCAGGAGAATCTGAGTTCAAATGAGACACTTGACGCACTAAGCTGTGTGACCTTGGGCAAGTCACTTAACCAATTGCCCTGCCTTCCTCCAAAAAAAAAAAAAAAGATTTACTCTCCAATAGTGATGGCCCAGTGAAGATTATATAACTAATTTGTAGTGTACAGTCTGTGCCATCGTGTGACTTTTTCTAGTAGCATGTGAGTAAAGGAAAAAAAGTTGAATGGTAGAAATAACAAGAGGGTTGGGTTTTGGCAAGGTGAGACAAGGGGAAAAGGAATTTGAGAGTAGCTGATAGTTTATGGTCAGATCGATGAGCCATTGGGTCAAGGCTGTGAAGGGAAAGAAGTAAAACCAAAGGAGGAAGAGTAGACTATAGGAATAGGAAGAGGTGGAGGAACTGGGAATCATGATGAAAACAGTAGCTTTAGGAGGAGTGAGAAAGAGGGGAAAGTTGTGGTAGGAGAGAAAAATTTCAGAATTTTAGGCATGGAGACGGATATTTATGGATGATGACCAAATCCAGCTTATGACTTTGCCTGTGTGCGGCTGCTGTAGGGTGAAGTTAAAGGTTGTTTAAGAAGTTGATAAACTGAGAGACCAGCGTGTTGAGGGAATATCACTAGGTATTTTGAGGTCTAGAGAAAAACAGTGAGCCAAATACTGAACTTGAGAAACTCAGGAGGGAAAATAGAAAAGTAGAGGCAAGGAAGTGATTGTGACAAGGATTTGGACTGGGTGATAAAGATCGATGGGGTGAACCTTAAAGAGAGGTTGCCGAGTGATGATGGTGAAGAGTCTGGAACTGAGAATGAAGAGCAAGAAGTATGTGTGCTCCTCCTGGTTCAGTTCTTTCAAAGGAACTTAAGAGAAAAACACTGAGTATTGAAGAGAGCGGCCTGTGCCAGCTAGGGGAGACATTTTTTGTTTTACAAGATAGAAAAAAGTGAACCCATCAGAATAAAGGGGACTTGGTTAGCAGTAGGGCAGAAATTCCAGAAAGCATAGTGAGCATAGAGAGGGATATAGTTTCAGGGGCGGGACTGAGGTGGTAGGTGGGAATGAGAGCACAGAATAGATAGAAAAGGGAAGGTTATTTTTATTTAAACTGAATCATAGGGAACAAGGGGAACAAGTAGCTGAGAATTTGTCTACGTAGTAATAGAATGACATCCCAGGGATTCTGAACTCTTATGTGGTCCAAACCCCACTCTACTACCTGGTTCCTCATTCCCATCCTCCCCACCCCAGAGTTTGAACCAAACCCTGCCCTTTCACTGTTCCTCTGGAATGCCTACCATGTAGGCTACAGACTTCCCTTAATCTTAAAACTTTATCTCTTTCATTCCTGCAGTCTAATAGCTATTACTGAAGCCTGGCTCCCCCCATGACACAGCCTTTCTAGCACTGGCTACACCTTCACTCATTTTCTTCAACTCTCTGGTCAAGCTCACATTGGCACCATTGGCAATTCCAGGTTCTCCTTCACTTGGTAACCTCATGCTATTCATGCCTACCATCCAGTCAGAATCCTAGTGGCTCTTTACAGCTTTGCACCCCAATCCCCTGCCCCCACCCTCCAGCCCTTTGTCACTCTTACCTTGCTCAATGAGTTCAGTACCTGACTGTCTTCCCCACTTCCTGCCCTCATACTAGGGGACTCATAGATATTAACTTGCCTTCAAAAACCCTAACCATTCAATTCTTAGCCTACTCTCTTCTCATGAACTTTACTCCACCCCACCTCAACCACTCCCAAAGATGGTCATTCCCTTAATATTGCCATCATCCACAAATATACCTCCTCTGTGCAAGAATTTTGAGATCCCTTTATCCAACCATAATCTCTTGGCTTTTCACCTTTCCCTTTGCTTTCCCCTACAAAATCCTGCTCTTCATCCACACTACAACCTCTAGTCCCTTGACCCTTCAGTTCTCTGCCAGGCCATCTCCCCTGCACTAACCACTCCTCTTTTCCCCATCTTGACCCTTTCCTGAACCAGTTCAGCTCTACACTATGCTCCTCTCCTGAATCCATAGCCCTCTTATCATACCTCTGATTATGCCCAGCCAAGCCTCAGCCTTGATCAGACCCCGCATTCACTGCCTTTGCTCCTACACTCATGGAGCTAACGAAAGGTAGAGAAAATCTCATAGGCATTTTGACTTGGGTCCACTACAAAGTTATGTTACACAACCTCATCTAGGCCCTCACAGTTGATGACAATCCTACTATCCCCTTCCTCTCCTTTATTGATTCACTATTCCACTCTCCACAGTGGCTCTTCTAAACTTTTTCATCCCTCTTTATTCATTCCATAGCTCCCTGTCTCCCACTCTCTCAGCTGAGAACCTTCCTCACATTTTATAGAAAAAATTGAGGCCTTTCACCACAAGTTCCCTCTTCTCCATCTCCTGTCACTCCTGTGCCTTCTGCCACTATCTCCTTCACCACATGATGAAGTGACCTTACTGCAAGGTCAAGAGATCCCATTCCATTCCCTCTCCTCCAACAGTTTGCCCCTCTGTCATCCCCACTCTGTCACTTACTTTCAGTCTCTCCCTGTCCACTGGCTCACTTCTACTGCCTGCAGACATGCCCATGTCTCCCCCATCCTGAAAAAAACCTTCACTTGATTCTTCCATATACTATCTATCATCTTGTATCTCTTCTGCCCTTTGTAGTAAAACTCGTTGAAAAGACCATCTACAAACGGTGCCTCCACTTCCTTTCCTCTTAACTATTCTTAATCCCTTACAACCCAACTGCTGACCCTATTCCACAGAAACTGCTCTCTAAAGTTTCTAATGGTCTCTTAGTTGCCAAATCCAGTGGCCTTTTCTTGGTCTTCATACTCTTTCACTTCTCTGAAGCCTTTGACACTGTTGATCACTCTCTCCTCCTTGATACTCTCTTCTCTCTAGGACACAGTCTTGGTTCCCTTCCTGCCTATCTGACTGCTCCTGTCTCTGTCATCCTCTCATTGTAGGTGTCCCTTAGGGTTCTGTCCTGGGCTTTTCTCCCTCTATACTACTTCACTTGGTGAAGTCAACAGCTCCCATGGATTTAATGACCATTGTTATGGTGATCATTCTCAAATCTACCTTTCTTGCCCTCATCTCTCTGCTGACCTCCAGTCTCTCATCTCCAACTGCTTTTCAGACGTCTCAAACTGGATGTCCAGTAGACATCTTCAACTCAAAATGTCCAAAACCAAACTCGTTATCTTTCCCCTAAACCTTCCCCCACTGCTACTCCCACTGTTACTATAGAGGACAATGCCATCCTCCCAGTTCCCCAGGCCCAAAATCTGGGAGTCATCCTAGATTCCTCACCTTGTATCCACCACCCCACCACCCCCTGCCCCGTGTCCAAGCTGTTGTCAAGGCCTGTCAGTTTCACCTTTGTAACATCTTTGGAGTACACACTCTTCCCTCCTCTGACACTGACACCACTCTGGTGTAGGTCCACATTGCTTCACCCTGCACTATAGCAATAGCCTGCTAATGTGTCTGCCTGCATCAAGTCTCTGCCCACTGCAATCCATCCTCCATTCAGCCACTAAAGTCCTTTTCCTAGTGTAACATAACCCCTACCCCCCACTTCCCCTTTCCTGGACCATTAAACTCCTATGGCTCTCTGTTGCCTCCAGAATCAAAATTTATAAAATTCTGCTCCTGAAAAACCCTCTTACCTTTTCAGCCTTCTTCCTCCTTACCCTCCAACTTAGTCTTCAGTCCGTTAACAATGGCTTCCTGGCTGTTCAGTGAATGAGGATACTCCACCTCTCAGCTTTGGGCATTTTTTTGTTTCTGACTTTCCCCTATACCTGAAATGTCCCACCTCTTTCACACCAACTGCTGACCTCCCTAGCATCCTTTTATTCCCAATCTCTTTTACTGGAAACCTTCCTCAACCCCTCTTAATTCTAGTGCCTCCCCTCTATTAATTATTTCTTCTTTGTTCTGTATATAGCTTGCATTTATTTGTTTGCATCTTTGCTCCTTGTAAGCTCCTTGAGGGCAAGGCCTATCTTTTGTCTTCCCAGCACTTAGCACAGTGCCTGGCATATAGTAGGTACTTCATAAATATTGATTGATTGTTTATTGATTGAATGATAAGTTGACAGAAGTTACACACTCCTTCTATAGTACCACTGTGTCTGAGCCCAGAGTCAGCATAGTTTTTAGACACTAGTGATTAGGTCCCCAGTTGCTGGAATGAACTTATGCCACAGATTCATCTTAAAATGAGAGGAACTTGAGGCTCACTTCAGAGATTAGCCCTTGATCTGAAATCTCAGATTTCAGGTTCTATTTTTTTTATTATTATTGAATATATTTAGTTTTCAGTGTTGATTTTCACACGAGTTTGAATTACAAATTTTCTCCCCATTTCTACCCTCCCCCCCACTCCAAGATGGCATGTATTCTGGTTGTCCTGTTCCCCAGTCAGCCCTCCCTTCTGTCACCCCATTACCCTCCCATTTCCTTTTCCCTTTCTTTCTTGTAGGGCAAGATAAATTTCTGTGCCCCATTACCTGTGTATATTATTTTCTAGTTGCATGCAAAAACTTGTTTTTGTTTTTGAACATCTATTTTTTAAAACTTTGAGTTCCAAATTCTCTCCCCTCTTCCCTTCCCACCCAACCTCCCTAAGAAGTCAAGCAATTCAACATGGGCCACATGAGTATCATTATGTATAACCCTTCCACAACACTCATGTTGTGAAAGACTAACTATATTTTGCTTCTTCCTAACCTATCCCCCTTTATTGAATTTTCTCCCTTGACCCTGTCCCTTTTCGAAAGTGTTTGTTTTTGATTATCTTTATCCCCATCTGCCCTCC
>CM053623.1:53699766-53758404 GCA_028646595.1 Phalanger gymnotis | reverse complement strand
TTGCAGCACCCAGCAGGACTGGGGAATACAGGAGTCCTAGAAAATAAAGGAAATCATCAAGAAAAAGGCATGTGATTGGGAGCAGAGTGTATGGAGAGTTTATCAGGAAAGTACAAAGACATCACTGAGTGTCTGTAATGTTAAAAATAGATTTTAAATGTACTCTAGAGTGAAAGCAATTTGAGTAGGAGCAGTGAAGGGGAAAAAATAAGAAATGGGGAAATAATTATGTGTTTATTGTGTGTAGCCTCGATTTGAAATGTTTCCATAATATAATTTTACCATGACACTTCAGGAAATTGTATAAAACCTAGTATTTTTTTTTGTATTCATTATTTTTCACTTATAGCTTCCATTTTGTAAAACCTACATTCAAATCCTATTTCTGACACTTACTAGTTATAAGACCATTGGCAAGTCACTTAATCTCTCCTATAGCCTCAGTTTCCTTGCCTGTAAAATGGGGATAACAATCATGCTTATACTTATCTCACTGGATTATTGTCAGGATTAAATGAGTTAATGTGTACAAAGTGTTTTAAAGTTCTATATTAATAACAGTAATTATAGTCATTTAAAATATTTTAAGAAAAATGTTTGATAAAGAATAAACTTGTTTCCTTGTTTATAGTATAACAAACTATACATTTATTGTAGCAATGGCTACTTCAAAAAAGTAGTAGCATTTGAATATTTTTCTTGAGAAAAAAATTAAGCCATCTTGAATTTAAAGAAATTTTTTTGTCTCATCTAACATGTTTTTATGTATGGCAAAAACATTTTTTTCCAGTATGTTAAAAAAAAATAGGCTTTACTTGCACTTTTTAATTTGAAATTTCAGAAAGTTATATTTCCGTTTTTCATGTGTGCTTAATTATTTTATAAGCTATTTGCCAATTAATCAAGATTACAGCTAATTTTTGAGACCTGTTGATAATTGATTTTTTTTAAATTGTA
Organism: Phalanger gymnotis; assembly: GCA_028646595.1. Lineage (NCBI taxonomy): Eukaryota > Metazoa > Chordata > Mammalia > Diprotodontia > Phalangeridae > Phalanger > Phalanger gymnotis. Next base: position 53,757,447 of record CM053623.1, on the reverse strand, counting down.
GGATGAAGAAATTAATCAGCAGAGCCAGTTGGTAGAGAAATTGAAGACACAAATGTTGGATCAAGAAGAGGCAAGTTTCTTCTGGTTACCTCTCTATAAAGTTTGTTTATCATGAACTTAAAATTCAGACCACGTTTTTAGTCCTTTACAGACAATCTTCCTTTTGCCCTCTCCCCCATTTCCTAAATCTCACTAAAAATACATTGTCATACCTAAACCAAAAATTCCTAAAGAAAGAGTTGTGGCCTCTTGAATTTTTATCCTCGATTCCTGTGTAACTCCGGGTGAAGTCAGTTGTTTAATAAACAGGACTGAGATGTCAAAGATAAGTGAAGGGTGCCATAGTTAGTGATTTACCTGGATCCCCATTTCTGTACTTTCTGCTTATACTTAAGAACAGATACATGGAGGAGATCAGAGTTAAAGCAAAGTGCATCTAGCCTTTTCTTGTGTTAACACTTTGGTTAAAATGGTCATATATACCCTTCTTTGCAGCTCCTAGCATCTACAAGAAGGGACCAAGATAACATGCAGGCTGAACTGAATCGCCTGCAGGCAGAGAATGAGGCCTCCAAGGAAGAAGTGAAAGAAGTGCTGCAGGCGCTGGAGGAACTAGCCGTCAACTATGACCAGAAGTCTCAGGAAGTTGAAGACAAAGCCAAGGAGTACGAGCTACTCAGCGATGAATTGAATCAGAAATCGGTAAGAAAATCCCAGTATGTTTCTTCATTTTTTGATGATTTGATAAATTTCTGTCCTAAATAGTTCTCACTTGGCAATTATTTAAATTTCTTACTTATAAGTGAGGCTGAGTATGATTATACATTGATGCTCATGGTCCTAAGCTCTCAATCACCAGTTCTTACCCTACACTAGAACCTCCTTGTCTTTTATTCTTCCGTTGTTAACAACAAAAAGGTGTATTAAGGTTACCATTATATTCCCCCATTACGTCCATATGTGGTTAAATACTATTAAAATGATTATTCTCTAACCTTCTGATGAGGAGAGAATTTTTTTAAAAATTCGATCCTATTTTTCAGGGTGACAGATGATAGTAAACTAGCAAACTGACTATATACTACTAAGAAATTAAACAATACATTGATGAAGGGAATTTCATTTAATTTGCGACTTCAGTAAATTATTTGCACTAGACATTGGTATTGTAACTTTCCATAACCAAATAATATTGATTTCCTACTGGCATTTAGCTGATAAACAGTTGACTTATAAAATACTCCGTGTGCATGTTTTTAAGTACTTTTTACAACATACCCAATAAATACTTAGTGATCTATTGTTTACCATTTTCATTATGATTTCCTAAAGAGGTAGAATTTATCTGGAGTGTTATAACTGGAAAGAACTCTATAAATGCCTGCTGTTAGCATATTTCATTTTGTAGGGTGGCTGCTTGTATTTTAAACTGTTACATTTGTACAAAACAGATTGGCAATCTTTTTGGGGGTGGGGGTTTATTGGAACTCTCTGTACCAGTACAAATAGGCAGCCACTTTATAGTTTATAGTCTTAAGGAGAGTTGCCTCAAGTCCTGAAGGCTTAGGTGATATTCCCAGTATCAACACAACCAAGATCTGTCTCAGGCAGTATTTGAACCCAAGCCTTCTTGATCCCAAGGCCAGCTTTTTCAATTTCACATGCTTCCTCTAGCTTGAATTACTAGGTTATTTTTACAAATATTTGAACTCTTTTTTTTTATATAGGCAACTCTAGCAAGTATAGATGCTGAACTTCAGAAACTCAAGGAAATGACAAATCACCAGAAAAAACGAGCCACAGAAATGATGGCTTCTTTATTGAAAGACCTGGCAGAAATTGGAATTGCTGTGGGGAATAATGATGTCAAGGTAAGTATGATGTCCCAGTCATAGCTGTAAATAGTCACCTATAGCCAGTTTTATAGGGTGTCCCAAAAGTGTTGGTGCAATTTTAAGACTTTGAAGTCATTGCACAGAAGTCACAGTTTCTCAGACCCAACTAGCACTGTTCTTTCCTCTGCGCTGTGCTGGCTCCTGGGCTCATGCAGTTAATATGACAGGACTTGAACCGAGTCCTTCTGTCCCCAATTCCAGTGCTCTTTCTACATTGGCTTCACCAGAAATGCCCACCCAGGGTCTTCACATTGAGAGCCTTATGTTGTCATCCATGAGAAACTAAAAATTCTCTGTAGAGCTCATTTTTAATTGTGTCATGAAGTCATGTTTTAGAGCTGGAAAGGATCTTAAGGAAGAATAGCTCATCCAGTCCCCAGATAGCTAGCTTGTTTATTAGTCTCTACTAGATTGTAAACTCTTCTAGAACAGGCCCTGTGATTTCTCTATAGAATAGTGGTAGTGCTTAATAAATACTAGCTGAATGAAGGAACATTAAGTAACCATCCATGAGTAAAAAGTACCCCCAAAAAATGTAGAAAAGTTAATATCTGCTCAAAATCATCACTCAAATCAAGGGTCTTAATTTTTGTCAGCTTATATCTCTAGAGCAAGGGTTTTCTCATGGACCCCTTTGGTAGTCTGGAGAAAGTTATGGACCTTTTCTTAAAGTAATATTTTTAAATGTGTAAAATAAAATATATACAAAAACCAACCAATTATATTGAAATAAAGATGATTTTTTTTTCCCATCCAAGTTCAAAGACACACTAAAATCTCTCCACATACCCCTTGGCACTCTGTAGATCCCAGGTTAAGAACCCCTTCTCTAGAACCTGGGGGGGCATTAAAATAAGTCTTTATGCTGAATAACATGCATTTAAGAGGATATATGCTTCAAAGTAAACACCCCAACCTTGCCTACATGAGTTGATGTCAGCCATTGGAGTTATGCCACATTTTACCAAAAGTATTAAGATCTAAAACCCCTCTTTTAATCTTAGAAGTAATCAAAAGTTCATTAATGTGACAAGAAAATCCAATTTGTGGCAAGCTAAAATACTATCCAGCACAATTTTCCATCCTTCACCTGGAGTCTAGTGCTTGGGACACAAAAATTAATTTCAGTTGAGAAAATCTGATATAATGTAATGCTGTTTTAGTAGACATTTGTTGAACCTCCATCTGTGCTTTGCACTGTACTCTTCTTATTCAAGAAAAATTAAGTGATATGGCTTAGACACCATTCTTTCTTAATATTCTTAGTGGTGTTCTCACAGCAGCCTAAACTTCCTTTTACTAGTAATTCATTAATAGTCTAGGGATGTTATTATAGCTGAAAAATTTACTCATGAAAAAAATTTAAGAGGCAGAATTGTATTTTGTTTAGGCCTAATGTCAGATCTTTTTCTTAGCATATATTTACATACTGTATAATATTATATTTTAAGTAGTGAAAGCTAGGGGTAGGATAATTCAAGCAGGTTATAGTTTGGGCCAGTAATTTTTCAAGTATGAGAACCCTTTTTTAATGTCAGATTTCATGGACCTCTGCATTCTGATTAATACTGTTAGTATCCTTTGAGAAAATTCATAAAGACAGAATGGAAACACTCAGCATATGGATTATCCAGCAATTTACAGTGTATTCCACAGCAATACTATGTCCAATCTCTACCCTTCCCTACACAAAACAAAAATACTTAGCAATCACCCCACAGGTTGGGATTCTTTGATGTGAGCTTTGAATGCAAAAGTTGACAGGAATAAACTGAGCCCAGATTAGAACAGAATTTAAGCAAATGTCACACAGATTCTGCAGATATTAACTTTTTTGACTGTATTTTAGATTCGAATTTTCCACTAAAATATTTTATTGCTCCAGTGTTCACATGAATTTAATTTTTCTTCTCAGCAGCCTGAAGGAACTGGCATGATAGATGAAGAGTTCACCGTTGCCAGACTGTACATTAGTAAAATGAAATCGGAAGTGAAAACAATGGTAAAACGCTGCAAACAATTAGAAAGCACCCAAGCAGAAAGCAACAAAAAAATGGAAGAAAATGAAAAAGAATTAGCAGCATGTCAGCTTCGTATATCACAAGTATGTATTGTAACATGTAGCTTAGAGTCAAATTATTGAAATTTATTTATAGTTTTAATGTTAACCAAGGTTTGTTAACCAAATTTTTTGGAAAAACAAATTTTCATAGTTTAAAGTGAAATACATTGAGATTAATCCAGAGAGAATATTCATTTTTATTTTCTCAGCGTGACGTTACTAAAGTAATGTGAGGGTTCTGAGTAGGTTATACCTGTCACTCAATATAATTCATCCTCCCCAAAGAATTTTTTCACTTCCAAAAAGAAAAAGCTACTAAGAGTGAGGTGTAGGAATCCTGGCTGTAAACCGCAGAGTGAGCGGAGTTTCTAAGGAAGAGGGCCCATTGAAAAACCCATTCATCCATTCGGGAGAATGAAGAGTGACTGAAATGAAGCCACCTAGCACATGCTTCAGGAATGCGTTTCAGTTCCATTCCTCCCCCAGACACTTGTTATGTGCAGCAAAACAGTGCTAGTCACTTGGGGGACCAAGGGGGTGTGAGATGGGAATGAGATAAATACCTGGATAGCAATGTGAGCTGAGAACCAAATACAGGAAGGTCAGATAGTGGGCTGGGAGAGTTTGGAGAAGAGAGCACTTGGTACTGGGCAGATCAGCATGGCTTTCATAAGAAGATGAACGGAAACTGGACCTTGAAGGAAGAAAACGATTTCAGTACTTGAAAATGTGAGGGAGACCATTCCCTCTTTGACGGTGGAGATGGGAACGGGCAGGAGGGGGCTGGTGAAAGGCCAGCAATTTGGTTTGACAGGGAAGAGATTATGAATGAAAGTGGGGTGCGGAGAAGCTGAAGAGCAGGTGACAACTAGATTGTGAAATGTCTTCAGTGCAAACTGAGGAGTTTATACTTTGTCCAGGAATGGGAACTACTAAGTGACTGGAATTCTGTGATCACTGTCATTCATCGAGAAATTATTTTAGGAACAGTGTGAAGAGAATTTGACAACAGAGAGATTGGAGGCAGGAGGACCTCTTTAAGAGGCTCTTAGTGCTACTCCCTTCTCAGTGTACCAGATGCAGCCCCAGAGGTCCCCTGCTGCCCCTCATTATCTCTCTCCTCCCATGCTCTCCTTTCTCCCACGCACTTTCCATTTTATTTAAACTAGTTTCTTTGGGTTGAGGTAAGGGCAAGCACAAGGTGAGGGAATAGAGTTAACAACTGAAGCTCAGAAGCTGCTGCAGCCCGCTGAATGTTCTGTTGGAATAGTAGCACTGATGTCAGCAAGGGCCTGTGGCTTGAGCCTGATTGAGTTTGCACTTAATTGTGGCCTTTGGGTGACTGCAAGGCTGAGGAATTTCAAAGTGAAAGACCTTTTTAGTCTTAGTCTTTTGCTACCTCAAATGATTTGAATATGTGGAGTTAGGTTCCTTCTGTCTGTGGAATCAGCAGAAGTGGAGAGAAAAGTTCCATTAGCCTCTGTTTTGAGCCAGATTAGTCAATATAAATTCAGCTTCTGACCTGATGAGAATGGAAAAAATTGTATTCAAGAAGGTGTGTTAGAAAGTCAAAGCCGCTCTTGCCTTTCAGTTTCTACAACTCTTGTTATTCACTCATTCATAAGAAGTAACCATTTGAAAGGAGAAAGAAACTGAAGCTTTGTTAATGGCATGTTACTATAAGGTTATATTTCCTAAAGCAAAGCCTTCTGTGTTGGAATTGTCTATAAAATTTACCAAAAAAGCAGAGTGACTTTAGGAATACTTCAGGATAAATTGCAAAGATCTGGCCTTCTGAAAGGGCCTGAGTGCACATCAAACATGTTCTAAACCAAATGTTCAGAAGTTGAAAATGGACTGTGTCTGGGCATACTGCATATCACCTGAAGCATAGTTATTACAAAATTGCCTATCTTCCAACAATACCTGAAACTATCTTAATAGGACTCTTAGAGTAAATAAATAAATATTCAACTATTTTGGTTTATTTCATAGCAGAGCTCTTGGTGCCGATGTAAGAATGGATTTAAGCTGTGAAGCCTGAAACATAACCACTAGATTAGCGTTGATATTTTCATACTTGAGGAGGAAATAGGCTATAGTTGGAAATTTATTATATTGTAGTTGGAAATATGTTTGGACTTAATTATGATTCTGTTTGAAGCGTGTTTGTTAAAACTAAAACACAAATGTAAATTCTAATGCAGAATGACAAAGATGGGAGCCTATACTGTGAATTGGCACTTACTATTGATACAGGCTAATAGTATTTGGTTCATTATACTGATTCTAGTATTGAAGGCAAAGGGTGATTGACTTTAATTAATACCATGCACTCAAAACAGATCAATTTCAGAAAACTAGTATGAGGCACTTTAGTATACAGCTAGGGTTGCTAGTCTTTGAAGTAGGGTAAACAACATTGTTAATCCTTAGACAACTTAATACAATAATTCTAAGAATTTTATTTTTTGTTTGGCATATTTTTTTCATTTAAATTCATTTATGAAATTCTACAAAACATATAAACAGACCAGTTAAATTTAAGTTATCTTCGACATTATTCTAGAGAATAAATGATATGGTATACAAGATTTGATACAGAATAGTTTTTATCTCAATCTTTAGTCTCTCAGACCCCTTTGAGAAAAATAATTTCTATTGTACAAGCTGTTCTCATAATCTGTCAATCTGAAACCTCAGCTGTGTCTTTCTAAAGCAGTGTCGGCTAATATTAACGTTCTAGAGCAGGGGTGGGGAACCTGCGGCCTTGAGGCCACATGGGGCCCTCTAGGTCCTCATGTGTGGCCCTTTGACTGAATCCAAACTTCACAGAACAAATCTTCTTAATAAAAGGATTTGTTCTGTAAAACTTGGACTCAGTCGAAAGTCCACATCCGAGGACCTAAAGGCCACAGGTTTCCCACTCCTGCTCTAGAGCTTTTAAATGAGGATTGCTGTTGGCATGAAAGTATACCCTGTTAGTTTAGAGCTTTGTCTTTAAAAGAATACAAATGGGGTATGTCATTGTCAGAACGTTCCTGTATCAAAAGAAAATGTGGAGAGACTAAAACAAGTATTGTCTCCCCTTAAGATTCAAGTAAGCAGCAATTTAATTTACTAATTACTCAATTTAATTGAGTCTTAGTGGTAGGTTAATGAATCTAAATTGATGTACAGTCTTAGTGCATTTTTTAAAGGCTAAACTGAACTACATTAAGAATTTTGGGACATATTTTGGACAATTTGTGTATGTAGTTAATCAGTACAGTATATAGCTTAACTTCCACAGTAGCTGCAAATAATTAAAATTTCCCTTTGACATATTGCAGAAAAATTTCCCTTTGAAGATACACCGAAGAACCACAGTATATATCTTGTGCTTCAGTTTATAACATTGTGTAAATACTAGATGAACTCTTCTGTTCCTAGCAACCTGATTAATTGAAGAATTTCTGTTCTGACTGATCATTACAAACTTAAGGTGGCTAAAGTAACCTAAGTACCATTATCTTCTGGCCCTAATAAGTTGGCCTTTGAATAAAACTATTAAATGGAAGTGGGGGAAAAGGAGAAGCTATTGTAAGAGTCATTGTAGTCATTGTTGTGTCATGTTGGGTTTGGAGTCACAAGACCTGGGTTCAAATTCTGCTCCTGCTACTTACTGTGTGACTTTGGACAAGTTAGTTAATTTTCCTCTTTGGGCTTCATTTTTCTCTTCTGTCAAACTGAAGTGTTAGACTGGACAGTCTCTAAGTCCTCAACCTGCCCAAAGTCTGTGAGATAAACTTGAGCTATGATGGGGTTAGAAAGGACGGGGCAGGCGTGATAGAGTGTTGAAATAAAATCAGCAGAACATGCCAGTTTATTGAATGTAAGGGTTCCAAGGAAGAGCAGATATCAAATGGTAAGTCTTGAGAATCTGGTTCTGACAAATAACAAGAGGGACAAGCCTTGACAAGGGAATGTGAGTTTCGTTTTAGATGTCTTGAGTGTGAGGTGATTGTGGAAGAATCCAAGTGGAGGCCAAGCATTCTCAAGTTCTCCTGCTTCTCTGATCGTTCTTACTGTCTTTTGACTCCTCTTCTTCCTCTCGCTCTATGAAATATGGTCGCCTCCTAAGGCTTCGGTCTCTTATTCCATCTAGGATAAAATAATCCTAGAAGCCAGTGATGAAATCAGATTTGTATGTGCACAGATGTCCAGAGCACAAGTTATTCTAATGCCAGCAGGCAGTATGTGGCCTCATCAATGTCACTGGAACTCAGTGCAGTGACACCAAGGACTGGAATGTGCCTCTGAAAGGGCATAGAAGAAAGAAGCGAGGTTGGTGTGGATGGAATAGCATTGCATGTTAAGAAGATAAAATCACATGATGAATCCTGATTTGGGGGTAGATTTTAAAAGGAAAGGCGGTTAGGATCCTGTAATAAAAATATTCTCTTCTGTGTATGACTAGAAGGCTGCTGAAGTTTCTTAGAATTCTAGAGTAAAGTTAGCCCAGAAGGGGTAAGACACTCTCCACAATGAAATTATGAAGATAGGAAAAAAGAAATCATGCTGGTAATCAGTGTATGCACACGGTACTCATCAGTCAGTTTAGATTTTCAAAAGACATTGAGAGAAGAGGGAAAGAAAGACAGCTAATAGCCGCCAAAGTTTGGGAGTGGTCATGCAGAAATCCTCCAAGGAGGGCTCAAACTCAGAAGAAGCCAAGGCTGGGGGGCTGAAAACAAAATGGGCGCTTTAGCTACATTCAGGAAAAAAGACTTAAAGAAGGGATGAGGTCTCTGTTTGGGGAGAAGGGAGTGATAGTTGATGACCAGAAGAGTTAAAGTGGCTTGATTCATGTTTTGTTTTCTTTGCTGAAGAGAACAAACTTAGAAATGTAAAAGAAAATATGGCTAATAGGGAGCTGATACCCAAGATACTATAAGGATGAAGTAGAGCAGCAGGACACCCTTAATGGGTGACCCAAATGAACACTTTCAGGAGCTGAAAGATCCACATATGGGGTTGCTGGGAAGGTCAAAGGTGGGTCAAGTTGTTGGAGGATTCGAGAAGGACCAGTGTCCCTGCTTTCAAAAATTAAGAGAATGCCATTCTTGTAGAAAATATGGGAAATAAAAGTGAAGTGAAAATACAATTAGGAGGATACAAAACTGCTTCTAAAGATACAAAGTAGTTAATCTGTAATAGTTTGTGCTTTGCTGTCAGTTTGGAAGGAGATCTCCAGTGGCAGGCCCAGGAATCTGTTTGGTTCTGTACTTGTTAACATTTTAATCAGTGACTTGGATATTGGCATATGTGACATATTTATCAGATGTGCAGCTGACATGAAAATAGGAGGAATAGCTAACAGTGAATGACTAGGATTGAAAAAGATTTTGACTAGCTAAATTGAATAAGATGAAATTTGATAAATAAGTGGAAAGATTTACATTTGTTGAAAATCAGCTTCACAAATGCACAAGATGACAAGGGCTGGCTAGACAACAATCCATCCAAAAAGATCTGGGGTATTTAGTGAACAACAGCCTCAATGTGCTTCAGTATTGTGATACGGTAACCATAAAAGCCAGTCCATTCTTTATTAAGAAACATATACTCGGGGCAGCTAGGTGGTGCAATGAGTAGAGCACCGGCCCTGGAGTCAGAAAGACCTGAGTTCAAATCTACTTTCAGAGATTTGACACACTTGCTAGCTGTGTGACTTTGAGCAAGTCACTTAATTCCAATTGCCCTGCGCGCACCCCCCCCCCCCAAAAAAAAGAACTGTATACTCTCCAAGAATAACTATAGATAAAAATGCCACTTTATTATGTGGGCTGGTCACATCTGGAATGGCACATTCAATTCCGGGTGCCACAGTATAGAAATGACATTAATAATCTGAGTAGCATTTAGAGGAGGGCAGTCATGCCATATTAGAATCATTTGAAGCACCTGGCAGTGTTTACCCTGAAGCAGAAGATACTTGGCAGGAAGAGGGAGCAGGGAGTAGTCAGTGCCTTCAGTTGAAGAGCTTTTGTCTGGAAAAGGCTCAGTCTTGCTCTTTTTGGCCCCAAAGGGCAGACCTGGGAGCAGCGGGTGGAAGCTGTCGAGGTACCTTTAGGCTTGATGTCAGGAAGAACTTCTGAAACTTCAGCTTTGCTGAAGGAGATTTCCCGTCAGTAGAGGCTGGATGTATACTGCAGCAGACGGTAGAGGGCTTGCATTATATGGCCACCCACGTTTCCATCCCTGAAGTTCTGTCGTTCTGATGCAGCCACTAGGAGGGTACAGGTTGAAGATGGGAAAAGCAGAAGGGATCAGAGTCTCAGGATGGGGAGTAAGGACACATATGGAGAGATGGCTTGGCAAGAAGGACAGTCTCATCTTCTGAAACAGGAAGGAGAAAGGGGATTCAGAGTGTTAAAGGCGGTAGCCATTTTAGTAAAGCAAGTGGCAGGATCATCAACAAGATATATTAGGGAAGGGAATTTGAGGCATGTGGAGAAGGTGTGAAATAGTTGCTTTGGTAAATATTGAGGTGTGAACCTGCTGCAAATGATACCTAAAATCTTAATATATCCTTTTTCATGTTTTTCTTGAACAGAATTCTTAGGGGTAAGAAAGGGTCTTGGGGACCATAGTAAACTAGTAAAATTAACAACCAGTAATGTGGAACCATTGTCAAGAAATTATGCTGTAATTAATGTAAGGTGATTTCTCAGGAATAGAATGCATAAGGCATACAGGATGATTATATAGGGTGAAGTAAAATGGGAAAAAGCATAGAAATATTACCATCGTTGCCCTCCCTTCAAGACTGTTGTTTTCCATCTGACACGTTTGCTAAGTTCTTTAAGATTTTAAATCTGGAGCTTAACTTTGTAGTTTACCATATATTTGTTTTCTTTCAAATGTATTTATTTTCAAAAGCTTTTGTTATCTCTTGCTACCCCTGCCAGCAGTGAACAGTCAAAAAGAAGAAAAGAAAGCCCTCAACAACAAATACTAGTAGCTCAGTAAAACAAATTCCCACATTGACAATGTCCAAAAATGTATGTCTTGTTATTTTATCATATATTTGAGGACATTAATTGCCTGGACTCCAATTTTTTATACGATTTATTTTATTTATAAGATTTTATAAGATTCTTTTGCCACCACAGTGGTTGTGATTTTTTTTTTTGCTCCAAATCACTCCATATATATTTTTTTCTTTGAAAGCATGAAGCAAAAATCAAGTCATTGACTGAATACCTTCAGAATGTTGAGCAAAAGAAAAGACAGTTGGAGGAATCTGTGGACTCCCTTAATGAAGAATTAGTCCAGCTGCGAGCACAAGGTACATGAATTCTTACTATCCAGTGGATATATGTCTTGCATTCTGAATTATACATGTGTATTTTGAGGCTATTCCCTTCATACTAACAAACTGGAGCCTCAAATTTCATTGACTCGGCATCCTTTTCAATCACCTTTGAATTTTGGCTAGATGGTCTTAAACTGCCTTTGTCTTCACTGCCTAAGCAAAGCCAGGTTAGTGATTTTGATTTTTTTTTTTTTACTACCAGCCTTTCAGAAATCATCCATGTTAATTCTGCCTTTCAGCCAATTTTTATTTGCACTAATGAAAGGTAGTAGAGACGGAGACTTGGTTTTTTGAAGTTACATTTTAATTACATTTTAATCAGACTGATCTGGGAAACTACTTCATATGTAATAATGAAGTCACATTGGAGACCTAGGTCATAAGGAATTGTAAACTGTCCAGTTTCCTTGTAGAGTCGTCCTGTTCACAGCTGCACCAAAAAGGCCTCCTGCTGCATTCTAGGAATAAATAATTCTCAGGCTGTTTGAAGGATCAGCCCTTCCCAGAAGCAGGAAAGGAATAACTGTTTGAATTTCAAGGGAGTTGGTATATAAAGTAACAATAAATAAAGAAATTCAATATATCGACAGAGATTGTGGTTTTACTAACTACTAATAACTTTGAGGCAAGATTTTCAGTTTAGAATGCAAATATTTGAAAGGTTTTGGGGGTTGGCTAAGTTATTGCTGCAGAGAAATGGACCATGTTTTCTGTAATTTATATTAGAATCTTTCTCGTCTTTTCCTTTCCTCTGCCCAGAGAAAGTCCATGAAATGGAAAAGGAGCATCTAAATAAGGTTCAGACTGCAAATGAAGTTAAGGTAAGTTACTTTTTAATGTCATAATCTTAATTTTTAATACATCAGTGTTTATTTTTGACCTTTGTTTAAAAAACCTCTATTTTAGCAAGCTGTTGAACAACAGATACAGAGCCATAGAGAAACTCATCAAAAACAAATTAGTAGTCTGAGAGATGAAGTTGATGCAAAAGAAAAACTTATTACTGATCTTCAAGAGTAAGTGTTCAATTTTTTATTTTAATATATTTGTTTATATATTTACAATTTAATTTCAACAGTAGTATATTTGGAGAGATTCAATGGGGAAAAATAAGATAATCTTTGTATAAATAAACACATAGATAGAGATAGGTGTTTATAACTTTTTCTTTGAATTTTGAAGCATTACACAAATGCAGAAATCAAAACTGGGTAGGATATTTTTCTGAAAAAGACACATCTGTGATTGAAACATCATAAGCTCTGAGTTAATAATTTTGAAACTTTTAAGTTATTTTCATTTTAAAATGGAGTGGTGGAATTTCCTCAGTTTTCCTTTTTTTAAGTCTTAAGAAAAATCCTAGGACAATATAAGTTTAAAAAAAATTGAAATTGCAAGCAAGCAAAACTAAAGTATGTCAGAATTATTGTCCTTACATATTACCATTTATACAAGTCTGTGTATAAAACAGTATTATGTATGTCAAAAAGATCAGTTGTATGAATGATATTAGGCTTTTTTTCTTAAAATATGGAGCCACATAGTAAAAGAGAAATTTTAGTTTAGATATGAGGAAAACTTGACAGTGAAACTTTGAAATCTTAATACTTTCCTGAATCTATTTTAACACATTTTATGAAACTAATATTACTTATGCCTTTTTTTTCAATAGCCAGAATCAGAAAATGATGCTAGAGCAGGAACGCCTGAGAGTTGAACACGAGAAGTTGAAAGCTACAGATCAAGAGAAAAGCAGGAAACTACATGAGCTGACGTGAGTGAGAATTTTAGCAGTGCCTAAAATAGGAGACTGTATTGGAGTAATGAGGAGAATCTGGGCCCAACATCAGGCTGCAGGCAAAATGTGGTTCACTGACTGCAGGCCAATCAAACTCATCTTTAATACATACAAGTAATAAGCAATCTGGACCGGCCACACCTGCGTGCAGATGCTGTTGTGTTAGCTGACTGCTACCAGATGTGAATCATTAAGGAGAGATGGTTTTGTTTACTTAATTCACTAGGTAGCAGGTATAGTAAATGCTTGATTATTCTTAAGTCAACCAGGTTCCTTTGGAGCTAAGTTTCTGATCTGGAAAGCTCAGATAACTAACTGTACAGTTTTCTTGCTTCTCTGTTTTATAAGAGAACAGACTAGCTGATATCAGAGATTTATTTTAAAAGCAGCTTCTGGAGTGTATCATAATGAAGAGACCCAGTCACCCACATCTCCTGCATCTATGCTACTATACAACCATGACTAGTCACAGTAAATGCCCTAAGTCATGTAAGATCCAGGAGCTCTTTCTGATTCATCAAAAGAAACTTCAGTTTATGTTTAGTATAGTTTAAGTGTAAAATAATATTTATCATGTTCTAATTCTCTGATAATTTAATATTTGCTTAACTCCCAGTTAACCACTTCATTCCACAACCGTCGTTTTGATTCAAGAACGCTTAAATCGGTACCAGTTGTTGACTCCTTTTGTTCACCTCTTCAAATAATTTTATATCATTTTGAAGCATTGTACTTTTCTTTGGAAATAATGTTCTGTATATCCTGTAAGAGTCTTGAATTCCAAATAGATTATATTGTTAAAATGTAAGATTTTCAACTAAAATTTCTTATTCACCCTAACAGTCTAGCTTATATTGGATGAAAGATTTTTTTTCTCTCTCTCTCTGTTACATAAAGCCAGGTTTTATTGAACCAGAAGATAAAATTGGTAACATATACATGTATATATACATACATATATATATACATATATATATTTATTTCTTATTTTTAGCGTTATGCAAGACAGGCGAGAACAAGCAAGGCAAGACCTAAAGGGTTTAGAAGAGACGGTGGTAAGAGAATTTAAAATTTTGGATTTTATACTTACCCAAAGTATGAAATATTAAGGTGCAAAAATGTTTTTCATTCAAGGCAAAAGAACTTCAGACTTTACACAACCTTCGGAAGCTCTTTGTTCAAGACCTGGCCACAAGAGTTAAAAAGGTAATTTAAATTGAACATCATTCGAATTCTTGTAATGGTCATTTAATTTTATTTATAAATTTCATTCTCATGCCTTTAGTTTATCTTAGTTTTCTTAAATAATTATATTTGTTTACATATTGAAGTGATTCATTATCTTTTTGTTCTCAGAGTGCAGAGATTGATTCTGATGATACTGGAGGTAGTGCTGCCCAAAAGCAGAAGATCTCCTTTCTTGAGAATAATCTTGAGCAGCTCACTAAAGTACACAAACAGGTAAGAAAATGGAGATGGAATGACTTGTAGAAATGCCAGTTATTTGGAAGGCTTTAATAATTTTGTCTGTCATTCAAAGGCTTTCCAGTCCCTCCGGTCTAGAATTCCCCAAGACATGTTTTCAGACCCTGAGTTTTTCTGTTAACTACAGTGTATAAACAAACTCCCAAGAACTTTAGAGGATTTGAGGAGGGGAGAGGAGGCTCCCTGATATCTCCCTCCCTGAGAGTAGAGTCTTGAAGTTTAGTGATCACTGATGGGTCCTCCATTCCCAGTTTCCCTTCCCATGCCCCAACCCCTAGTTCCCTCATCAGTAAAGTGTGAATCTTTACAGTTTTACCAAGATTTGGACAAGATTTAGTTCTTCAGTAAAAGTATGAACTGAATGAGATAGTGTTAGTGTAATAAAGCAAATAAAATTTGTATACATAAGAATTGTGTCACTTGAGATGATTTTTATTAATTTGATTTTTTTTTTCCATTTAAACCTGACCTGTAATTTCATTGGTGTGGGGAATGCCCAGTGAGGAAGCTCTCTCTTCCAATGCCAAGCTGCACCTGCTCAGCAGCCCACCCTGAGAGAATAGAGCGGCCTCAAGCCCTGAAAGGCTATAGAACTTGGCCAGGGTCACACAAGATTTGTCCCAGGCGTTAGATTTGTCCACTCTGCTGTGCTTCCTCTCTGTCTTATTTTGGGAATAAATGAGTATTTGAGTTCAACTGACTGGGAAAAAATCACCAGCAAGTAGTAGATCTGGGATTTCAGCTCAGGTCGTCAGACCCTACAGCCAAAGGGCTCTTCCTCCTACACCTGCAGCTACTTTGGGAGAAACATGTGTCCTTTACTGTGCCCATTCCCATGTCCCCTTTCTCTGGAGGAAGAGCAGGCGCATGTTGCCTTTGTTAAAAACAAAAATGCCAGAAAATAGATGTTTACCTTTTAATGATTGTGGATAATATTCTAAGAGTAAATCATTCACTTTGACTTACCCTCAGTTGGTACGTGATAATGCAGATCTTCGCTGTGAGCTTCCAAAATTGGAAAAACGACTTAGAGCTACAGCTGAGAGAGTTAAAGCTTTGGAGTCTGCTCTGAAAGAAGCCAAAGAAAATGCCTCTCGGGATCGTAAACGCTATCAGCAAGAAGTTGATCGGATTAAGGAAGCAGTCAGGTCAAAGAACATGGCCAGGAGGGGACATTCTGCACAGATTGGTTAGTAGAACATGGAAAAGAGGTTTTCTTTTTTCCCTCTGAAACTATTCTCATTCTCTCTCTCTCCCTCTCTCCCTCCCCTCTCATTTTTAAGTTTTCAGCATTCACTTTTTATAAGATTTTGAGTTGTAAATTTTCCCCCTACCTCCCCCCTTCCTCAGGGTGGCATGCAGTCTGATAATCATATTAAACATTTCCATATTAGTCATGTGGTGAAAGAAAAGTCAGAACAAAAGGGAAAACCACAAGAAAGAAAAAACAAAAAAAGATAAGTGCTTCCATCTGCGTTCAGACTCCGTAATTCTTTCTCTGGATGTGGACGGCATTTTCCATCATGAGTCTTTTGGAGCTGTCTTAGGTCATTGCGTTGCTGAGAGGAAAAGAGTTTTTAACTGTCTTTTTAGACCACGTGACTTTCATGTAGACAATAATAACTTGATTTATTTCGGATGTGCTGTGTGTGCTCTAAAGCTACACGAGAGATGTTTGGGGCTTGGTCTTCAAAATGTTCGCCAAAGGGCTTTTCCATTTACAAACGTAAACTGCATCTCTCTGTGCTTATGGAGTGTGCTATGCAGCGTATAGAAAAACAACAAACCAGAATCAGAAATTCTAGAAGTGAGTACTATTTACTTAGATTACTAAATGGCAAAATTGAAGCTAAATGCAAATCACCAAGCTTTGTTTAACAAGACAACATCATTTCATTCCCATACCTCTATGATCCTTTTATGGAATTAAATGACTTTAGTTGTCGGCATGAAAAATATTTTGTTTTATAAATTGGCTAAATCAATATTTTGTTCATGTTGCTAAATGGCTAGTTCTTGAATTTGTGATTCTCTAAAAACAGTTTAAATGAAATGAAATCAAAATTTTTTTGGTAGTTACTTTAGCTTTGAATTTTGTAATGCTTTCCACTAACAAACTTTACATATACATCAGTGGATTAGATCTTTATTTCATCAGTTTAGAAGTTCCCTTCAGAGTAGCATGATTGAAACCTCTCCACCTTTCCTACCATGTGATTTTCGTTTAAGTCCTCACATACTCTAGCTTGGTGAAGGGCTTTTCTTTAGGTCTTATAATATGGGGGTGTACTAGGACAATTTTCAAGCTGTCATTCTGTTTTTTATTCATCACCCTTGTTAGTGATATATCCCACCTTTTTCTTTAAAAAAAAATTCAATTAGCAAGCATTTGTTTTTTCTTCCTCAATTGGAAGAAAACAATAAAAACAAAATCCTTCGAACAAATAAGTATAGACAAAACAAATTCCCATACTGGCCATGTCCAAAAATGTGTGTTTTATTCTGCATTTAGTCCATCAAAGGTTCTCTTTTATGCCAAGAGTTCTTGACGCTTTGTTTTCACAACTATCAGTAAATGAGCTGTAAGCTACATCATAACATAAACAAATCTGCTATTCAGAAGCAGTATATTTGGAAAGTTATGTGCCAATGAAACACTGGCTTCCATAAGTTAAGGGTGGGTATTAAAAGTGAAAATGTTTTGTGGCCCTTCTAAATATCTTGGAGAGATAGACGGGGAGGCTAATTACTCTCCCCCTCCCCATCCTCTCATAAATATGTTTATGTACCTATGATGGACAACAAGGCTGTCCAAAATGCAGTCCGCAGTGTGATTTATGCGGCCCACCTACAGAAATTTACATAAACACTTTAGTGAATGAAGCCGAGCTACCTCAGAGCTCTCACTGAAATGGCAGATCAAAATATATTGTCTGTTATTTCAATGAAAGCCTAAGGTTGTATGGCCCTGATGTGCAAGGTCCTTCGCTAGGTACTGGAGATAACAAGACAATTCCTGGGTCCAGTTCAGAACTTCAGAACATGCCCAAGGTTCAAGTGAAGGGGAAAGTTAGAGAACCTAGCAGAGAGAAAATGAAATAGGAAGAAACTAGTGCTGTTCACTGTCCTGCAAAGCTGGGAGAGCTGAGCATTTCACAGAGGAGACTCCCAGGGCCTGGGAAAACAGGCCTGAAGGGGATGTTTTTTGAAAGAGTTGAGGGGTGGAGCGGTAAGAGCCACATTACAGGAGCTAAGAATCGAGTGGGTAGGAATGTTGGGAGGGCAAAAGTACCTTAGCTTCATCAGAGCTTAAATGTTGTAAAAGAAAGTGGTCAGGGTTTTTTCTTTTCTTTTTTTTTCATTTTCTAATGCCTTGTAAAGAACTCCATTATGTTAGCCAGCCAACATCTTTGGTGAACTACTGAACGTAGAGAAGTGGAATCAATCTCAAAAGGAAATTCAGCCACTAAACCTTACATGAGGATCCCTGTGGGCTGCACATTGACTTGGAAAACCACATAATCTGTGTTCTGTTTTATTTTTATTTATTTTGTTAAGTATTTCCCACAATTATATTTTAATGTGGTCCATGTAGCATGCTGGAGTGTTACCTCTGCAGTAGAACATTTTAGATTGTGTTTAGTTATGTTCTAATCTCTAAAGAAGATTAGTTGCTTTTTTATTATTAAAAGTCCGTATCAGTTAATAACCTACCTGTAATCACCATTACTAGGAGAAAGATCCAAAATGTGTGTGTGTGTATCTGTGTGTGTGTGACATATGCATACATAAAAACAGACAAATATGGAGGGGGTGGAATAGAACTAGAAAAGGTGACTCCCTCATCAACCAGCTCCAAAACCTTATATAGATTGGCATGTTAATTGAAGCAAAAGCCAAAAAAGCTTTGAGTGCAAGCCCTGCCAGGTTCCTGCCCTTGTGGCGGAGGGCTCAGCGTGTTGTTCAAAAGACCCTCACAGAGAAGCTGTGGCATATTTGGTTGGAACAGTAGTGTGTCTGTGTCTGCTTGTTACAAAGACAGACGGGGGCGGTGGGGGGGAGCAGGGAGTGAGTTGATGTGACCAGTACTTTAAGGGAGCTATATGGTTTCATCCATGTGGGCTCAAATATTGAAGTTGGTGCTGTAGATTTTGAGGTATTAATCTGTTTTTAGAATCAAAAATAGTGTGCAGGTAGATATGAAGAGCTTATCTGATTCTTGTTTTACTTTGTGGTTTTGTGGTTTGGTGGTGTTGTTTTTTTTTGTTGTTGTTGTTTTTTTTTTTTTTTTTTTGGTTTTTTGATATAGCAATAGAACTCACTTTTTTTCCAGCCTAAACTCATAAAGACACAAAGACCACTAAGAAAAGGAGATGTTGTGATACATACTTATGGAGGAAGAAATCATACTGATTTAATTGCTTGAAAAATTATGATAAATAGTGTTCAAAAGTCATTCTTTACTTTTATTTAGCTAAGCCCATCCGTCCTGGACAGCATCCAGCTGCTTCTCCAACTCATCCAAGTGCAATTCGTGGGGGAGGCGCATTTACTCAGAATAGCCAGCCTGTGGCAGTTCGTGGTGGTGGAGGCAGACAAGACAAAGTGTAAGTATTTGTACTTGTAAATTTTCTGTTTTGGTTTTTTTTTTAATACTATGCTCATTGGCGATCAAAGAAGAGTAGAAAAACTTAATTGAGATATTTCATTTTGAAATGTTTTAAATTACTTTTTGAAGCTTTATTAGAATCAAGATTCCTTAAAGAAATTCTAATTTTTATTATTAGTGAAGTATATATGTGCTATAGAAATTATTTTTTACAACCATTTTTAATGTTATAGCTATAATTTTGACTTAGATTTTGTGTACTGGCCAGGTAATCAGTAATTAGATGTTAATTTAGTGATTGTCTGAAATGCTGCAAAGATCAGAGGGCAGCAGAAAACATTGCACGATGACCAGTTACTGATGATAGAAAGATACATAGTCTGTTACTGAAGACCCCAGGACCATCCCCTCCAGGACCCAGCTAGAAGTGATCTGTTTCCTCCAGTTATTCACAGAACTCTGCCTGAAGATCTCTCTTAGACAGCTGCCGTCATTTGACTTTTCTTACAGTTGTTTGTCTATAATTCTAGATTCCTTTACTATGTTAAGTATCCTTGAGGGGAAGGCTGTCTCTAATCTTTTCTCCAAAACATTCCCCATTTTGACTTTTCCCTTTCTCACACATTCAGTCATTTGTCAGATTGTGTCATTTTCACCTCTGTCATCTCCCAGATGATCCTCTTTATTCCCATTGCCTCTAACTTCGCAGAAGCTGTTATCATCACATCTGAATATTTGCAGTAACCTCTATTCTGTTCCTCTTTCCTTCAAACCATCATTCATGCTGATGGTAGGGCTGATCGGTATATAAAGAGAGTTAGCCATCTCTCCTCTTTTCTAAACCCATCAATGGTTTCCTATTGGCTGCCCAGTCAAGTTCACACTCCTTAGTCTAGCCTTCAAAGCCTTTTCCATTACGAGAAATTCCCTGCCTTTCCAGCCTCGTCTTACACTGTTTCTTTCTATGTGTGTTCCATTTCCCCCAAACTAAACCACTTACTCTCCCATATACATCTTGTACTGTCCTATTTCCAGGCCTTTGTTCATAAATCACATGCTCTATAGCCCTTCTTCTTAGACCTTACATAGGATATAATTTGTAGTCTTCATGCTTATGCATCATTCTGCGTTATAATTTATGCACTCGTTGTAGCCCATTATTAGGTTGTGAGGTCCATGGGGGCAGCAATTACATTTAGTTTTAACTACCACCAGAACCTGGTGCTATGCTGTGTGCATTGTAATTGCTTAATAATTTATTCATATTAGGAAACAAAACAGTAGTATGGAGGTTCATCTGTTTAGAAAAATCAGTCAAAGAATTTTGAGCTGGACAGGATCTTTGAGATCATTTGATCTCTTTCACAAATGAGGAAACGAGGCCCAGAGATGTTAATTAACTTGTCCAGAATTGTACAGTTTTAGATACTCAGTTGTCAGAGCCAGCCTCAGTACTTGTCTCCTGACTTCCCACCCAGTATTTTCTGCCCTATAACTTCATAATCTTTTGTTAAAAAATATATCATCAAATGTACGAAGAATGCCTCAAAGATGTATGATTTCACTTTGATGACTCCCATCATTACCAGTCATAATCTCTCCAGTAAATGGATAGTTTTCTGAGTTGCTCTGGTCAAAAAAATTCAGCAAGCATCTGGTACGGCCTTCTGGACCAGCTCTACATTCTACCCATATGCCTCACGGAGACCTCAAGGGAAGAGCCATCTCAGGAGGCATTGCTTGACCTGGGTAGAAGGAAGAACTGGAAGAATTCGAATATTAAATAGTTCCAATGTTTGGTGGCCTTTGCTTATTGGTCCCAATTATATACAATTTGGATGAACTGCATGCTAATTTAGATTGTTGTGCTTCCTATTTGGGTTGGGCTTTAGGAAGCCTCAGAGGTGCTTGCCCTAAAAACAGCCAATTAGTTTTTGAGGATGGACCTTACAGTGGCTATCATGTATGAACTGAACCACTCCTTCTCGAGAACTTGGAAGAGAGACAATGTTGTGCTTAAAGTAGTTTGAATTTTGAATTTTAGTGCAGTGTAGCAGCAGTTTTGCCACATGAGGGAGATAGAACACTCTCTATGCTTTAGCTGTATTGGCAGCATTTGAAACTATTTTGAAATAGGTTGAATGTATTGTTTCTTCTGTATAGTAGAGATGCACCACCCGCCCCACCCCATTCCCCCATCCTAAAGAACGGCTAGAAGGAAATAGTGTGAATGTTCTTGTAAAGATAAAACCATTATGAGATGGTTTTATCTTAAAAATGCTGGCGTGACTGGAACATTCAGACTCATTCCTTCTACTAGAAAAACAATTCAAAATCCCATCGTTATTACAGACTCTATTATTGCTAAGCTCTCTGTGGGCTAATTTTAGTACTTCTCCCTGGTTAAGGCTCCCTACAGCACCTGACAGAATGGTAGATAACTTTCTCCCTCTTTTTTCTTCATTCCATTTCTGCACCTTTTCATTTCCCCTCTGCTATGCTTGCCAGCACACTCAAAACCATTGCTTATGCTTTCCAGTGGTTCTAAAAACTAAAAAGGTTATTAGCTTTTATTAGCTTATTTGTTTCCCTTTTTTGAAAGTTTGATGAGTAAGGTTGTTATTGTTATAGCTTTAAAAAGTATTAAATTATTGGTCAGTTTTAATCTAGCTGTTTCAAAATTGTATCACCCAACTTCATAATTACATCAGAAAATCAAGAATTATTTGTAAATTGAAATGATTTTTCTTTACTTTTTTCCCCTTCCAGCTGTTGAAGATGATGTGTTATCAAGCAGAGAAGAGAGAGCCTCATTCCATGACTATAATCTCTCCCCTCCAGGGATTATAGGATTATAACTTTTTTAAATGTATAAATTATACCTGGCCTGTACAGCTATTTCCCACCCAACTCATCTTGCAAATTCTGCTGATTCTCAACACAACTAGAGTGCAATTTTGGCGTCTTGGAAAATTGACATGTAATTTCAGAGTGTAGCCCTGTTCATGACACGATTTGTCTTTCATGTCTTAAATTTAGTCTGCACTGTGCCAAGTTGAATGTACTCTACAGGTTTAAAACAAATTTTAGTTTGTTACCTTCCTTCTTTTGTGCGTGTTTTCTTGTTTTAGGGAACATGGAACAAGGTTGGAGTTTAGATTTGATATTGTTTTACCACTTACAACACTATGTGTCCCACTGTGTGTATCAGGGCAGCACTTAAAGACTCCTGGAAGCGACATCAGGGCTAAAATTTATTTGTATGGTTTCTGAAGTGTGCTTCTGAAAATCATTTGGGCACTGAAATCTTGAAACTGCATAACTAGACATTTCAGTTTCAACCAGGCTGCTTAACTGTTAATCTGATGAAATGCCTGTTGCCAGGTTATTTTTAGTTAAATACTATATGTTAACAAGTAAACCTAAGTTTACACAAAAGAATTGGTTTGGCAAAGGAACATTTTTATGTGTTGTTCCTGATTCTATATACAATATAGTTTGATGGGGTGAAAATATCCTGCTTCATTCTGGTTAGCCTACTAGCTAGCACAAAAATCTGACAGTTAATTTATCATCTCTAACATAGCAAAAGGAACTAGAAGGGTCTAGAACTAAATTTAATTTCTTATTCTCACGTTATCAGTACTATATCAATGACCTAAATTTAGCCTTTGGAAATTGAGAAAATGTGAAGTAGCTTAAGCAGCTAGATAATTATGTAAAACACACTGATGCACGTAAAATAGGAATTAGTTCATTTTGGTCACCCATCCCTGAGGTGTGTTTTAAGACTGTTCTACACTGAGTTGTACACTATAATTTATTTCTGGTTTAGTCTAGAAATATTGGGATGTTTACTCCAAACCTTTTATATTAAATGAATCTTTCTTTTTTGCCTTGTTTGCAAGAGTCACTAGTATATTCATGAAATAAAATGGTTTCTTTTGTTGGCTTTAGACCATGATTTTGTAATTAGATCTAGACTTTTTACCTGTTACTCCCAGTTCCTCCTTAGAGGATTGAAATGAATCAACAGTTTCATTTAGAAAATAATATTGATGATATCAATCTTTGATAGATATCAAATCTTTGCTTCTTCTAGGGCTTTTAGTAGGATTTAGGGAAAAAGTTGGGGTTTGGGAGCTATTCATCAGATAGTGTAGGAACTCTGTGAAGTTCTTTATTAGGATATTGGTGGTAAAATAACTTTTTAGCAAAGTTTTATATACAAATGTTTGTATTATGAAATTTGGAGCCATTATCAGAAGTTTCAGACCCTAATTGGCTTATTTTTCTATTTCCTTAACTACTGTAATTTCCACTTTTTGTAATAATTTTGATTTAAAGGGTGAATTTATTTATTTATTTTTTTATTAACAGCCAGAAATCCTTGCTGTTGCAGTCTATAGCCCTTAAAGCGGTTATGTTGCTTTTAGGACTAATCAAAAAAGAAGCACTCCAAAACTCAAGAAGAAATCTTTTTGTGCAGCAAGATAGGTGATTTTACTAAGAAAGAAAATCCTGCAACATTTATGATGAAGACAAGAGTTTTCTAAATGAAAACCCCTTTGTCATTGCCTGCCTAATGGGTGCATACACTTAGACGTTTGTATTTCACTTCTGACTGAAAACTGGTTTCCTTGAAAATAGACATAAATGAAGCAGATTTTTTTTCTCTTTTGTCTGTCTTTGGTAGTTTCATTCCTGTAAGTAAAGTATCACGGGTATCGGTGCTGAGCATTGCTGTGTAACAGTGCAATTGTAACTAGCATGTAGCTCACAATATACATTACCTTTTTATATCTTAATAATTTTTTTAATTTCTAATTTTAAACTTTTTGCAAAGTTTACCAAGAATTACATCTAAAATTTTTAAAAGAATCTGCTCTTTGGTTCTGCTACGGTAGGTCAATGGAACAGAACATTTACTCTTTGTAAATGAACATTTTGTCTCTAATAGGACCCTGATGCAATGCTATTTCAATTTTCAGTATCCCTTTTTTGGAGTGGACTTTATTTTTATGTTCCTCTGAATCGTCTTGTTAAATGGTTTAGAAGAAAAACTCAGTGAAATAAAAGAATAATATTTATTCATGGTGATGAATTAAATTATTTGCATAATTTAAGGTTACTGACTCACTACTGTGTGTAACTCTAAATTTGACATGAGATGACATGAGTGAATCTACCTGTGGAATACGTTGGCTTAATTTCAGTGCGTGAAGAAGATACATTCAAAGATAATTGGTTTGGGGAAGACGCCATATAGTTTTAATTTAACCTGCATGCTGTAAATGTATTTGTGTTTAATAAAGAGAGAAAAAAACACTGAAATTTAGTGACTTTATTATAACTTTGAAATCAAGTATTCTTGTTCTGTTTTAGTAAGACCAAACTACTTTTCTTTTGGCATGATGGGAGTTGCATACAGACTGCTTGTTAATATCTTCACATTCATCTTCTAAACTTTTATTGTAGCCTTTATGGGTAGCAGATGTTAAACCTCTCTAGTCTCAGGAATTATGAGATAGAAATGGATTATGCCATCAATTTTTCCTGTTTCATTTCCATTATAAAGTTTCATTTGGGCTTAACAACTGACTATTGAGTTTCGAGTTTGAATGTGGCCTGAAATTTTATCTTTGAGATTATTAGTGAACATACAAATCCAATAGGAAAAACAAATTTTAAAAGAGGAACTTGCCTTCTTCCTCTAAATTATTTTGTCTTTACCCAGAGAAATGGATAGTGACGAGAAGGATAAATATGCTTTTTATACATTGTAGGTCCTCAGTGTCAAAAACTGTATGCAGTATAGGTTGTGGCTTTTCCTAAATCAGTCATCAAAAGCATCTAAGTGATAGCATCTTGCGGTGCTACCCATTTCAAAGCGAATTACAAAGGTAAGTGCATATATTTAGGGAAGTGTTAAAAAGAGTTCAGAACTTTGTAAATTTGCATATTGAGAAGTAGAATTGGGGGGAGATTGTTACAGGATTCCTAAATGAACGGCTCATAGAATAATAACTTATCCAAAGGTTTTGTGGAAAAAGCAACCTAAATAGCTTGCTTATCAAAGCATTTAGTAAGTGCTTATAAATGTGAGTTGTTATTATAACACCCTTTAATTATAGCCCAAGCTGACAACTAATTCAAACATTAAATGGAACACAGGGAGAGAAACTGTAGGAAGAAAGAGCACCACAGCAAAAATTTACTAAACTGCTCTCAAATAAGAATAGAAAGATTAGGAGAATAACAGGTTTATGAGTACACACTGGCCAGAACTCTGACTCCACTGTAATAATGGGCAGTTGGTGACCAGTTCACTATGGCCCACTGACCAGGACAGCGAGGAACAACGAGCAGCAGGAGGCCTTAACTAACTTCTTTATCTCATGGACCTCTTTTTGGAATAGTGTTTTTAGATGTGTAAAGTAGGATTACAAAGGAAACCAATTATGCTGAATTAGGGTTAACTGAAATATTTCCAATAGTATCATAGACCAGAAAATCTTCATGAGCCATGGAAAATGTGACCCATCGGACTGTTTAGTGCACGAAAGTTCAGTCTCCCAGTTCAAGCTCAAAAAATCCCTTTTAAGTTCTTACCCTAGAAATAGGATTTGAAGCTGTGTGACTCCAAGACTGGTTCTTTGAGGCAGCTAAGTAGCAAAGTAAGTATTGCTTAAGACCTGGATGCAGGAAGTCTTTGAGTTCAAATCCTGCCTGAGGCACACATTAGCTGTGTGACCCTGGGCGAGTCTCTTAATCTCTGTGTCTTGGTTTCCTCATCTGTAAAATGAGCACAGCACCTTCTTCACACAGTTGTCTGAGGATGAAGTGAGATAACATTTGTTAAGTGCCTGGCATAGTGCTTGGCATGTAGTAAGTGCTGTATGAATGTTAGCTGCTGTTACAGAAGATGCCATAACATAATCCCTAGAAACAAGCCCACCCAAGCTCCCGCCCTCCCCCCACAGTCCAACTAAAATTGGATAAAAACAGGTAGGCATGAAAATGTATAAACATAAGTAGTTTTTGAATGTTTGAGTGCTTTTCAATTTCATGATCCTCTTTGTTGAGACTGATAGGACATGACCCAGAGTGCTTGGGGAAGGAAAAATCAAGAATTACGAAATAGCAAAGTGGTAAGGGTCAACTAGCCTGTCTTCCACCGGCTAGCAGTTATACCTTATATACTATACTTAAAAACCCACCTTTAGGTAAAGTACTTGAATATAGTATTTCTATGCTTTTATCTAGAGTGTCACTAAGCTTTAAAGTTTTCAGTTTTCCCTTTCGTGCATTGTTTTGCAATCAAATTGCATTACTAATTTCATCCTGCCATCTCTTACCTCCTTGCACACATGCTTTTGTCTCCCATGCCAAAAATACATTACTTAGTCGTCTTTGCTTGTCACAGAAGTCTTTTCTTTCTATTTAAGGCTTTGCTCAGTTGCTGTCTCCTCTCAAACTTTCCCAGTTTTCTCCCACTTGTGAGTGTTGTATCCCTCAAATTTTCCTAAAATATTTCAACTTCTTCGTACTCACATTTTACTTTGCATTACTATACTTATTTCTGCAAATTTCATGCAAAGATTTTTTTTCACCATTGTGTCCTCCAACACTTAACACGGTGCTTAGCACATAGTGGGCATTTAATAAACATTTGAATGAATCGATCCAACCTTATAAGAGATAGTTCGTTGCATAGGGGAAGGACATGTTCAGAAATTCATGTTGCCAAAACAAAAAGCGTTGATATTAAAGAATTTACTCTGTTTCAAGTTAGTTTATACGGTTTTTCATCATTTTTGTTCTATCTCAAGTTGCCTTGGTTTTAAGTAAAAAAATCTTCCCAGATTAAATAATGAAATAGATCCATGATCTCATCAATATTTATACGCCCTTCAAGGATGCAGATCACAGGCCATTTACATGTTATCCCATTTTAACTTATCAGTATTCTCTCATAAGTAGTCCATAAAGATCCATCCAACCCACTACAAGGACATCTTTAAGTATTCTGTAGGTACTTGGTGGTCCTCGATGGTCAGCCTTGTTTTCCTAGCTCCCATTATGTGAGGACCTTTTGTAGTAATATATTTCCTAGAGATCTTTTACATCGCTTCTGGCCTGTAATCACTACCAGTACTATGCTCTAGCCCATCTTTAGCCATGTTTCTTCCTATTGCTCTTTGAATCATTCACAATTTCACTTCTGAGATTGTGGTCAGGCATTCTTGGTCAGGTATTGGTTGTACTGGGTGGGATACTAAGAAACCAAAAGCATGAAATGGAAAAGAGCACTGGACTAGAGAAAAGGAAAACTACCTCTAGCCAAGTGTCTTTGGGCAAGTCATTTAACCCTGTTAGGTGGGCTTGGGTTATCTAATCTCTGCTTTCATTCACAGCCATACACCCTCATCAGAATGTTTAAGTCGTTCCCAAATACTGGATGTTTTGTTAAGTCCTTAATACTTAAAAATGCTAAGGTCTTAGTCGAAACATATGATTTCATTGATATAGAGAACTCTGGTTCTCTATTCCCTCAGCTAATGCAAGTTTAAGTCTTAAAGAAATATCTGGCACGGTGAGAAGTTAAAATGACCTAATTAAGGTCACACAACCAATTATGTGTCGGAGGCAAGCCTTCCTGGCTCCACAGCTATCTCTCCACCTACTATGCTGCTTCTAAAAATTCCAAGTATTCATACCTAATATTGAGGATTTTTGAGTCTCAGTAGAAGTAATACTGAAACAACAGTCCTGGAAAGGACCTAAGAGAATATAAAATAACCCTTTGCCCCCTATTTTACAAATTAGAAAACTCGGGCCCACCCAGAAAGGTTGAGTGACTTGTCTAAAGTCACCTTGCTCATTAGCTGCAGTCAGGTTTCCCATCTAGCCCAGTGCTTTTTTTCAGTACATAGCAGCATGGAAGCATTGGCTTAAGGAAAGGGGCATTTCATCCTTTTAGTTTCAGGATAATTCAGAATGACAGCAACTCAAAGGTCATCCAGTCCAACCCATACTTGACCAAGAATCCCCTCAATAAGATTCCCAACAAGTAGTAGTACAACCATTGTTGGTTCATAGTCTTGACTCCTGGGTCTCAGTGAACAATCCTATTTCTGTTTTCTGCACCGTTTCTTTTCACATATTTGAAAACAGCTCCCACAAGGCCTTTCGACATCTTTATTTTCCTCTGGAATCTTTCTTACTTGTCACTGTACTTCTTAAATTGAAAATACCCTAGATGTGAGCCAGCCAGAGAAAAATATAAGACAAATATCACCTCCCATATTCTAATCATTATGCCTCTTAATAGAACCTAAAATCACTTAAGCGCTCTTGCCTGCACAATTGATTTGCTATTCACTAAAACCCCCAGATTTCACAAAACAAACTGCAGTCTAACCTGTGGTGTACTTATGAAGTTGTTTTAAAAAAAAATCCAAGCATAGGATTTGGCCTTTCATTCTAACTGTTGGTATCTTTTGGATAAGAATTCCGAGATGTGTGTCATCTCCAAGTTTGGTTCCACTTATAATTTGATTTGAATTGTTGATTAAAAAAGTAGAAGCATAGGGCGAAGGGCAAATCCCTGGGGACTCTTGACTTGATACCTTCCTCCAAGCCCAATAATTAATGACTACTCTTAGGGCCTGGTCATTCAACCAGGAAGAGTTCCTTAATTAACAAGTTTGAGAGAAGGAGGCTGTCAGGGTTCATGGAAGTTATGGAGTGAGATCCTTGCTGGGAGGGAGGAGATTTTTCTCCTTTTTGGCCACAGGCTCTAGCACCAGATTTACTTACCCTAGGCTGTTGCCCATCCAAAATCAACAAGTCATTTGAGAGGGTTTTAGGCAGTCCCAGTTCATCTAGCAGAGAGACACTCCAGATAGACATGACTACAGAGAGATAAAGAAGTAAGTAATTTCAAGGAATGTGACCGATGACAGTAGAGAAAAGACAATGACAAGTTGAGCTGCAGAGTACTAGTCAAGTAGAAGACGTCTATGCCCTATAGTAGTACCACAATTGGGGTGTGACTTGGCACACACATTCCCCACAGGCTCACCTCACTATAATAGTGCATTAAATTTATTCCACTCATCCCACTGATGCTGCGTTTGTGAGAATATGTCAGATTTTTATGTGAAGTCATATTTTGTAGTCTGCTCTACTCAGGCTACTAGCTCTACCTCCTCCCCAATTTTTCTTCCTAAACTGGACTCTGCCTCTGAGACCCTCAGCCTGATACATGAGCTTTTGACTCATCTTGCCCAGGCCTAGACCTCCAAGACACTTCCATGACCACTCTATGCCATGCCACTGTGCTGCATTTCCTTCCTACAACTCCAGTACACAAACACTTTCCATCTCCCTTTTATGTGTTATCTTCATCTAATAGAATATAAACTTGTTGAGAGTAGGGATTGTTTGGCTTGCTTGTTTTTGTGTTTCCAATACTTAATACAGTCATTGGCATATTGTAAATATTTAATAAACTCTTTATCCACTGTTCTTTCTATGCCATCTTCATAAATACCTTTGCTTAGAACTAATTGCATCTAATGGCTGATTTTTAATGGGAAATATACCAATGAGGGCTCATGAGCACTAGTACTTGAGTGTAGATCTCCAGGGCTATTCCAAGAACCCAAGCGTAGCAGCCCTACCCACTCAAGCCTTCAAGTTCAAGTGTAATACCTACAATATTGTGGAGGCTCATCTATGGAAAACAGAAAAATCAGCATATTTTCTTTTGTTTTAGACTGAAATTGGACAGTCAGTTTTTTGTTGTGTTTCCTTGCAAGTCAGAG
Source organism: Phalanger gymnotis (assembly GCA_028646595.1). Taxonomy (NCBI): domain Eukaryota; kingdom Metazoa; phylum Chordata; class Mammalia; order Diprotodontia; family Phalangeridae; genus Phalanger; species Phalanger gymnotis. The sequence continues at coordinate 53,727,406 of CM053623.1, read as the reverse complement.
AAATTTCTTTTCAATAATATTTGCTTGGTTGAGTGGTTAAGTACTAATGTCTGCTGTATCATGGTACCCATTGTGGATTTTTCATTCCCAGAATATTGGTGCCTAGGAGTTCACATAATGGATTCTAGGGGTAACTCTATGATTACCAACTCTGAATTTTTGTGATTCTGTGATACGGAAAAGTCAGCACTACTTCTCTTCCCACTTTGACCTTCGCTGGATAGGCTCTCCCCTGATAGTACCTGTGGATCTGCCCAGCTCTCCACTCTTTGGGGAAAGCTTTAGAAGTGTCCCTGTGACATTCTTCTACCTTCCGCTTCTCACAGGTCAGGATTCTCCAGAATGTTTTTCATCTTCGTTTTCATGGTCAATGAGTCAATCAGTGCAGTCCTATAAGCAGGCAAACAGCCAACCCTGGCCGAAGATAATAGCTTCCTGTTCCAAAGGGAGTTAGGTATGTTTAATGACATTTACTCACTTTATTCACATTTAACTTGATGTTGAGATGCTAACGTGACAAACACGAAAGGTTTAGTTTCCCCTGCGTGTGCGCTTAGAAACCATAGCAACCATTTTAAAATGATTTAAGCAATTCATTTGACGCCTACTTAGAGTTATGAGATATTTAAGAGGGCTAAGAAAGGAGTATAACACGCAGCAGGGCAATACCACATAAATGTCCGTTGTCCCTTGGGAAATAGAGAAGATACTATCAGAATGAACTACAGAAAACACCCACATTAACCTCTAGGGTACATTGTTTTCCCATTAAATGGTGAATTATGCATACTGCTTTTCTTGAAGTAACTGGAATTTTGCAACCCCCCCCTCCCCACATGTTGCTTCAAAAATGCATTTTTATTTTATACGGATGTGGGCGAATCTGATTGAACAAAGGAAATATGTTTCAAGGCCAAGGAGAAGAATCTGGAACTCCAAAGGCTACTTTTGCTTCCAGCAGTTGCAGTGACAAGTGGAAATATGATCCACAAACAGAACACCCGTCCTTTACTAACTTCTGTTACATTAAGAAATGTAAAGCGAATCGCAGTGGCCCGTCCATCTGGACCTGCCTAAAATTTCTTAGCTCACCTCCTAGTATACTTTACATAGTCGCTGTCTTTTCTTTGGACATTTACAAATTTGTACTGTGCCAATACAGAATGGAATCAGGTTATAGAACGTTTGGTCTCTGAAATATTTCTTCAACGTCCTTACATTTTATATTTTGAACTTTGGCCAATTTTTCCCCTTTACTCTCCCATAAATTTTTAATAATATACTCTAGTAATGACTTAATTTAGGAGGAAACAGCAAGAGCGTGCATGGAGGGGAAATAGGCCATCTTGTAAACAGAAGTAAAAATAGATTAAAAGCTAACATTTTATACAGTCCCCAGTGTGTGCCAGGCTTGCTAAGAGCTTTATAATTGTTGTTTCATTTGATCCTTACAACAACCCCGGGAGGAAGGTGCTGTTATTATCCCTAGTTTGCAGATGAGGAAATTGAGGCAAACAGGTTAAGTGACTTGCCCAGGGTCACCCAGCTAGGAAGTGTCTGAGGCAGCATTTGAACTCAAGTCTTCCTGACTCCAGGCCCAGTGCTCTATTATGCCACCTATAAAACAAAACATTATTTTTTGTATGCTATATATTCCAAGAAGTGTTTTTTTTTCTTGTTACAACAGATACGTGAGTGTGTTCATTCACCTAAATCTCTTTTTGGATTAGCAAAACTTAAATTCTAGAGTATATGAAATGGATGGCAATTTATTGTCCCTTTTGTCACTGAATCATGTAATTTCCGAGCTGGAAGGACCTTGGAAGATCATCTAGTCTAGTCTAGCGTAGTCTAACCTTGTTTGTGTTGAGGACCCTTCTGGCAGCCTGGGGAAATCCGAAGACCTCAGAATCATGCTTTGCTGCCTACATTCATAATTGAGGAAATGCCAAATTTCAGTTAGATGCTAGTGAAAATAACGAGGTAATTTTTTACCACCCAGGTTTGCCGACCTCTTGAAATCTATCCACAGACTTGTCGGGGGGTCTCCTACTGGACAGCACGGTTTTGGCTTCCTTGCCCCCTACTGCTAATTCTTAATTAGGCAATTTATAAAATACACTGAAATGTGAAAGTTGTTACATGACTGCACCTCTGGAACCTATCTACTGTGTGCTCCCTTTGGTGGAGGGCGTTGGGGGCTGCGCAGCAAGATTGCTCCTCATTGGGGTCTCCCTTGGTAAACAGAAACAAAGCTTTGTTGACCACTTTCCCTGTGTGATGCTGCAGCTCTTTACCCAGGCTTCCTTTCCCGCACTACAGAAAGGTGGTCAGCCTTGTCCAAATGGAGTCTCATGTGGGTCACAGCAGATGTTCTGAAGGGAGGAAAGGGAAGAGGAAGCGCATGGAAACTCATTTGCTTTTGGCCTATGTTTGTATTTATTGTCTTCATTTTGAAGAGGACCAACAACATCACTGGGTGACGTCTTGACTACTGTGTGAATTAGATTTAAGTGAGGCAGAGTTGCACAAAGTAGTCAGCCTCACTCTCTCTTCCAGAGTCATCGAAGTCCGGTAGCGGGATGACTGCCAGTGGTCCAGGATGCAGTGGGTGATGTTGGCATCGTCTATGTCTGACCAAGCTCTGAGAACTCCACAGCATCTGCTGCAGCCATCTTCATGGTTATTGGAACAAATTGTTCTTGTCTACCCATTCTGCCTGGGGAAGTCTTCGCATGCTTGGGGTAGACGTCTCCCCAAGTCACTGATGGGTTTGAGACCTGTCCATTATCTTCAACCTGCTTTAGTCTGTCTGCTGAGATGGTTTTACTGGGGTGTGGCTGCTGTGCATGCTATACCTTCTTAGAGCCACAGATGAACATTGGGTGAAAAGATGGATGCCAAAGGTGAACCAGCAGCCCTGGAAAGGGTTCAGCAAGCCCTCACACCGGAGGTGCTAGTCCTCCCTGAACACTGCATATGCCATTTTATATTTATATTTATATTTTGCAATTGGAGAAAGATCTGAGGTTGCTTTGGAGAAATGATCCACCAATCAGTCAGTCAGAAAGCATTTACTATGTGACAGGCAGAGTTCTAAGCACTGAGGATGCCAAAACAGGGTAAAAACATGGCCTTTGCCCTTGAGGAGCTCATCTTCCAATGGAAGTGACAATATGCAGACAGCTACATACGTACAAGATGTATACAGTGCAAAGGGAAGATCATTGCCGAGAGAATTTAATCAGGTCCTGGATAAAGCGTATTACCAACTGAGGAAGTCTAGAAAGCTTGTTCCCAGTAGAGTCTACGGGAAGTTTTGAATGAAGGAATTACAAGATGTGCCTGTCTTCAAATTCGTCCGAAGTGAGCTTAATTTCCTAACAATTACAACTATTTCAAAATGGACTTTAGGCTTCCTTGAGTGACAGAGTTTCCCATCCCTGAAAAACTTTAAGCACAAACTGTATGACCACTTACTGAGGTGTCTGAGAGGAAATTTCTGCTTCCATCTTTTCATGCATTTCCTATCACCTAAACCTGAGTGTCCCCAAGGCTCTCCTGAGTCCTCCTCTCCTCTTTATATGCCAGTGTAGAGATTTCCAAAATTGTCCAATCTTCAAGAAAACCACTGAGGCAGAGCTCTGAGCCAATGGCACTTTATTAAATGATCCATGGTCCCCTCTAATGAAGTAGACCTCAGATCTTCCTCATGATCTGAGATGCCCCCTTCCTCCAGGGCCTTAGAGTGTTTGATACCCAGACAATATAGGTGGAGAAGACCAAAAACAAAGTGTCTTATTGGTGAAGAGACCTTGCCACCAAGAGTCTGCACAAAATACAGAATCCCATGGGTTGACAAACTGGCTAGTAAGCAGACATTAACAGACCTTTCTTGACTTTTCAGGAGTTCCCGCTAAGCGGGATGAGCGTGCCCGTGGGCTGGGCTGATAAACAGAAGGTCAAAACATCTACATTGCCGGCTGATGGGCCAGTGGAAAGCCAGACCTCAGGCCAGCAACCATGGTCACTCATTTGCCAAGTGTTCATGGTCATCTCCCCATGTGAAGCAATAGAGGGATGACAAGGAGCAGAGGGCAACCAAAATAACCAAATGTAATTGAGTCACTTCCTTCATAGGGAGAGCTTAGTCACCATAACAAGGCAAAACAAGGCTTACAATAAAACAAGGTAATAATAGTTAGCTTCCTATGATTAAGCAAGTGAATTTATAATCTGTAGTTCACAGTTTTGAGACCTTCCATCAAAACTTATAATTACTACCCCTATGGAATCATATCAAACTAATTAATACTGATTGGAATAAAATAGAGTTCCAATAATTAGGGGTCCAATTGATCATCTATCACACCAGAGCTTCTGAACCATTTTTATGTCTTGGATGCTCTGACAGTCTGGTGAAGCCTTTGGGCCTTTTCTCAGAATGAGGTTTTTAAATGAATAAAATATATAAGATTACAAAGGAACCCAATTATATTTTAAAAAAAACAGGTATGACATTATTTAAGTTCATAAATGCCAGGCTAAGAACCCCTGGTATATCTCCCTTAGTAATTTCATCCATTCATAAAAATTTGGTTCCCATCTCTACTTAGATGACCCCCAAATCTATGTATCAAGCCTTAATCTCTTTCCAGGATTATTTTCACACCATTGAATGACTGCTAAATGTCTCTACACATACATCTTGCTGCCAGACCCTTAAATTCAACATGTAAAACAAAAATCTTCCATGCTAAGCCTGCCTGTCCTCCAAATTTATCTGCTTTGTTGAGGACATAAACATCCTCCTCACCATCCATATTTTTAACGTCCTCCTTTGCTCTTCCCTCTCTTTCACTCCCCACTCCCCTATATAACTAATTAATTACTAAATGTACTTAATACTACCTACTTCTTGTATCAGCCTCCCCACCACTTACATGGCCATCATATTAGTTCAAGCCCTTACCACCTCTCACTTGGATTATTGGAATTGCCTCTTCCCAACTGATATCCCTGTCTCTGTTTCCTCCCCCCTCCAATCTATCCTTCACAATGATGCCAAAATACCCTTCCTAAGGCACAGGTCTGAACATGTCACTCCCATGCTCAAGAATCTTCAGTGACTCCCAATGGCTTCAAGGATAAAACATGAGTTCCCAAGCCTGGAATTTGATAACCTGCAAATTTCCAGCCTTACTTCACTGTTCTCTTCTTTGCAATCTCTCCATTCTAGCCAAACTGAGTTACTGGCTATTTCCTAAATTCATTATGCCACCACCCACCTCTATACAGTCACATAAACCCCAACTCTTAGATTATACTCCTTCATCTTTGCCTTCCCCAATTCTTATCTTCATTCAAGGTTGCAGTCAGGTGACATCCCTTATGTGAAGCCTTCCTTGAATCATTCAACTATTAATGTTCTCTCCTTCAGAATTTCCATAGAGCAATTTGAGTACCGTCTTTCCCGTACTACTCCTTCCCCTTTATCATGCTTACCTGTGTTGTATCTCCCTATCAGAACATGTGATCCTTGGAGGAAAGGAATGTTTTACTCTTGTCTTTGTAATCCTAATACTTAAACACAGTGCCCTGGACATAACAGGGGCTTAATGAATTGAATTATGGACTAGCCTAGGAAATCCTATCCATTCTATGGTTCATTTCTGTGCTGTGTTACATTTAAGACTATCCTTTTAGTTACTGACTGGGCCCCTTATCTTAAGAGCTATTTGTAACTTTGTTTGCCTACTTTATGTTGGCCCTAAGCCTCAAAAAGAGCAACTAAGTCATAGGGACACTCCTGGCTGTTGCTTCCTAGCTATCTACAATTGTTACATTGAGGGAGGCTGTACTTCACTGAGTCCTTAGTGTTTCTTTTGTCCTCCTTTATGGTTTCCCAAATTCAGATCACTCTGGGACAGTTCATCGGGTGTCCTAATGATGCCCATTCTTTGTGTGCTTCCAATCCAACAGAGTTGATGAACACAGGTGGAAGTCTGGCCATATTCCTTTGCTGATCAGCTAGGTGGCACAGTGGATAAAGCACTGAGTTCTAGACTCAGGAAGACCTGAGATCAAATTCAGACTCAGAGACTTATTAGCTATGTGACCGTGCACAAGTCACTTAACCTGTTTGACTCAGTTTCCTTATCTGGGAAATAGGGATAATAATAGTTTTTCGTAAGGATAAAATAAGATAGTAATTGTACTATATAAATGTTAGCTATCATCATCATCATCATTCATAAAATTGATCAGGTGTCTCCTGGAGAAAGCCAGGTTTACATGAGCACAAGAAGATGGAAAGAGGTTAAAAGGTAGAGATCTAAGACAAAACCAAGTTAAGAACAGAGTAGAGGCCCAAGAGGGCACAGTCAAAGAGGAGGGGAGAGAAAACAGAAAAAGCTAAGGCTGCATTGAATAGGAATAAGAATGAACAGGAGAGGAGACTTTCTCCTCAGCAGTTGATGATTATGAATCACAAGGAACAGGGAGGAAAGGGGGTAGGACATAAGAGTTTGCTAGCTATAACACAGGGGAAGGTCAACTTGTTCAACTGGTCATTTATTTAATTAGAACTGGAGCCTGGAAGGTCAATAGTGATGGAAGTCACAAAGAGTCAGACACAACTAAAATGACTAAATAACAAGACTGTAAACTCCTTAGAGACAGGAATTGTCTCGGTACCTCTAGTACCTAGCAAAGTAACCTGTACGTCATAGGTGCATAATAAATGTACGTGGCATGCTCTATTTACCGTAGTCTTTCAAAGATGAAAATTTAATTCTACCCACAAAGAAACTAAACACTGACCATTAATTCTATAAAAGGTTAATAATAATAATAATTAAAAGGTAATACCAATGATATAAATGATTAAATGTGTTTAAAGCATCATATCATTCAATATCTCTAATTCTTTTGAACATACAGGGAATTAATGAAAGGATCCAAAAACCTCTTTGATTTTGTAATTAATTAGATTTCCAAGGGAACCCATGTCAAGAGAAGTTGCAAGGTATGGTTGAGAGTTTAAGAAAATGGACTCCTAGATTCATCTATTTAATGACTACAAGTTCTCCGAGATAGAGAACAAGCCCAATCTGAATTTTTTATCTTCCTCTCTCAGCTTAAAATAGATCAGTCTTTAAAGAAGGAAGGAAAAGAGGGAAGGAAGAAAAAAAAGAAAAGTCACAGCACTGTGGTTCTTTCATTGATTATTACTTTATAGTAATCAACCAGACTTAATTAGCCTTTGGAAAGGGGTACTAAGATGGTGCGGTAAGTTAACAAGCATTTATTAAATGCCTGCTATGTGCCAGGTACCATGCTAAATGCTGGAACAGTTGGTACAAAGTATCCCCCCAAAAGTCTATGACATATTCTCCAACAAATACATAAAGAATCCGCCATCTTGGAGCAGGTGACAAAGGGGAACACCAGTAACACCTGTTAACGCCTTTGATGAGGTCCTCGAGATGTACCCCTTAGCCACAGCTATGTTGAGCTCCTCAAAGCCGCATTTCCTTAGTGTATCAAGCTTGTCCTTAGCTCCTGGTGCATTGTGTCAGCTGCTCTGGGGACCCTGCTAGGATGCCCATTGCGAAGTCCTGAATCCTCCAACTCTCTGAAGTTCACAAGGTTATTCTGTGTTGTGGGGGTGGAGAAGGAGAAATATCTCTACTTCTCTTCCCTCAACTAATTAGTTCACTTTCTGGGGCTTGCCTGGAACTGCTCTTTCCTCTAAACTGCTGGACACTCAAAAGCTGGTTCCTAATCTGCCTTTCTACTTTATAGTAGATGTGAACATAGTAGGACACAAATCTTTTTGTCCCAACTAGCTAAAATGCCTTTGATTGATTGATTTGTTCAGCAGACAAGCCTAGGCTTTATTCACACCTAGGTGATACCACTACTTGCTCGATTCAGTCAGAAGTCTCCACTCTTACAAAGAGAAGGAAAGAAGGAAACAAGCAAGTGCCTACTATGTGCCAGAAATTGTACTAAGAGCTTTACAAATATTATCTCATTTGATCCTCACAACAACAATGGGAAGTAGGTGCTATTGTTATCACCCCCATTTTACCCAGGGTCACGAAGCTAGTAAGCATCTGAGGTCACGGTTGAACTCAGGACTTCTTGAATCTCCAGGCCCAGCACTCTAACCACTATTCTACCTAAATGATTCTAGGGAGTCTACCAAAGGGAGTCTACTAAATGTCAGGGAGATAGGAAGGAAGAGAAGTGAAGAAAAGAAGACAGAAGGAAGGGAGCGAGGAAAGGAAGGTAGAAGGACAATTATCACAGTGGTCCAAATACAGGTCATGCTCCCCCTGCCTCCAAAACAAAAAGATCTAGTTTATATGAAACCTTACTAAGCCTATAATTAAGGTCATTTTTTTTGGCAAATATTTTTTCCCTTTCAAAAAGGTGTAGTGGTAGGTGTATAACCTATATTCAGGGGAGTTTGGACTAATGCTGCCTTTGATTTCAAGTACCACCAATTATATCAAATGTATGCTAAGGCAAAAGAAGAGTCGAATGTTTTAAAATCTCATTCTAGTTTGAGTAAAAGCCTTCTTTTATGGATTTTCAAAAAATAGTCCTTTCCTGGAGAGCTGCTATTAGGCCCATTAAGAAGGAAGGCTCTTGAGGACAATGGCAGGTGATGATTGGTTATTGCCCTAGAAATGAGCTGAGCCCACAGCACACTTAAGAAGTCAGCTCTGTTGTGCTAGCAACACAAAAACTGTTTTACAAACAGCATGAAAGGAAGACTTCCCACTGTTTGGGGAACATTCAGCCTTCTAACTCTGCCCCTCCTACTCCCCTCTCTCCACCAGCATGCACACCTACAGAGGAGAAACAGAACGCCCAGTTTATTTTTTTTTTAAGACACTGGACTCATAAATAATCATTGGGAATTCTCTTTTCCGTTGACTCCAAGTCAGCAAGTTATAGAAAGGAAGGAAAACTAACCTTCCAGTTCTGTTCTGCTTACACAGAGCAACTTAGATTTATTGGTATGGTGCCTGGAGTCTGTGAGGTAGAAAGTACAAGAATTATTATCCCTATTTTACAGATGAGAAAATGAGAAGAAGCTGGGAGGATAAATAACTTTACCAGGGTTAAAGAACTGTGAAGTGCCTGAGGACTGACTCAAACGGAAGCCACGAGATTTCTGGTCAGTCACTCAAGTCAACAAGCATTGACTGAGCTTACCAAGCCAGGGACCACACTAAGTGCTAGGGAGACAAAGAAAGACAAAAACATGGTCCCTGCTATCAAGAAGTTCACTTTTTAGTGGAGGAGAAAATATGCAAAAAAAAATTATGCTCAGAAACTATAAATGCAGGATTAATTAGAATTCATCTTCAAGGAAAGGCACTAGCACTAAGGGGGATAAGCTAAGGCTTCTTGAAGAAGGTGGGATTTGGAGAAGTCAGAGAAGCTGGGAGAAAGAGATGAAGAAAGAGAGCATGGAGGACAAAGTGCCCAGAGAAGGGAGATGGAGGGAGATGTTTTACTGTCACTTGGTCTTGGAGTTCTTGGAGACAAGCCATTCATGGATGGATGGATGGATGGATGGATGGATGGATGGATGGATGGATGGATGAATGGATGGGAGCACCCATTTTGTTTCCAAAAAGGACCACTATGGATATTTGGGGCATTATGTATATGTTTATATATGTGTATGTATGTATGTGCATATATACACTTACATACATATATACATAATATATAACATATACACACTTATGTTGTGTTGTAGCATATCATATTATATATTTGGCAATTTGTTTCTGCACTTTGGTTGGGTTATTTTAAAATCAACTACACAGTACAAGATATGGGAAAGAAACCTAGAAAGTTCATTGTAAAAAAGACTTGAGAATTTTTAATTGAACACAGACTCAAGTTGAGCTATTAGTAGGACAGAGGCTAACAAAAAAAGTGAATGCCGTTTTTGGTAGTATTAATATTAGTATATGATCCAGAACAAAAGAGGTAGGTAATTCCATTGTGGCTGGACCTCTCTCTCTGCCCTGATCAAACCGCATCTAGAATGCTATGTTGGGCACTGGGTACCATCTCTTTTGGAGGGATACTGGACGGAACATCAGGCTGATGGATTGCTCTTACGTTATGACTCTGCAGTGAATGCAGAGGGAAATCAGTACTTAGAAGTTTTCATTTTTAGATCACTGGCCTAAATTCAGTTCAGCATCAAAGCTGTTCATGAAGATTGTTACCTTTCCCAGCAGACCTCAGTGGATTCACATTTCACATCATTAAAAGTGTACACTGGTTTGGGTGGAGGGTCAGGAATTGAATAATTTGAGGAGACAACTCCATTATTCACATTCATCTTCTTGAAGATAAAGGCAAAAGGCTGCTTAAGTGATTTGCTCCATGGCTCTGCCAAGTCTTCTAGCCTTTTAAGAAGTTTGCAACACCACCGACATTTTGCAAATAAAGAAAACTCCCACTGTCTGTCAGGAACCTTTCGACAACACTAAATTCATCTTCAAAAAATAAGAGTATTAACTTGAGGAGGAGAAAATGTTAAAAAGAAGCATATATTATGACCTATGTGAAGAAAATGATCCATTCGCACTGAACCATCTGTAAAGTGATAGGTACAATTTGCCGAAATGTACAGAAAATCTGATTCGGGGCTTAAATGGAATAAATTTAGCAATACAAATATTTGTTGTAACTACCAGGAAGTATTGTGGGTATTAGCGAAACTGCGGGTACATATCAGTTAGGACCCCAAGCGCAGCTGCTTGTCAATTTCCCATTGGCTCCTACTCCCCACCCCCCATCCGCAAAGTGGTGCCCCCACCACCACCCCTTTCCCCCGTGGTTCTATCAGTTTTTGATATCAACTAGAGATGTGTGTACATATCCATCAATCATTTCTCTCAGTTCACCCACCCACCTAGTGGTCATTTTTTTTCTTCCTATCACAGCTGTCAATCAAATGCCTCCTACAACAACATCATTAATAAACCATTTAATTCTATTAGATAAAATGTAATATAAACAGAACTACTTGAGTGTAACATAAATGGTCAATTCTATTCAATCCCTGAATCAAATCCCTCTCAAAGGCAGAAAGCCCTTTAAGTGCTCTCTCCTCTCTCTGTCTTTGTTTCTGTCTCTCCGTGTGTCTCTGTCTCTTCTCACCTCTTTTTTTCCCTCTCTCTCCTTCTTCTCTTTTTCTCTTCACCCCACGACCGTAAATTCAAACTACACTGGAAGTTCATTGTCTTCTTTTAGACTTGCGGTTAAAGGGAAGAGGAAGCATGTAGTTAACTGATGACTATTTTTAAAAATACTGTAGAAGTATGTTTCTCATATAGCTACAGATGCATACACAAGCAGGGTGGCCGATTCCAGCTCTAGCATCCTGGGAATGCCATTTTCTTTCTTTTTAAAAATTAAAAATGAATTAATTAATTTACTTTTTGTTTTCAACATTCGCTTTTGTAAGATTTTGAGTTCTAAATTCTGCTGTCCCTCCATTTCCCCCTCCCCAAGACTGAGTGCCGCCTGATATAGGCTGTGCATGTACAATCATATTAAACATATTTCCAAATTAATCATGTTGTGAAAGAAGAATCAGAATAAAAGAAAAAAAAACTATGAGAAAGAAAAAAGGGAGAAAAATAGTCTACTTCGATCTGCATTCAGACTCCATAGTTCTTTCTCTGGATGTGGATAGCTTTTTCCATTATGAGTCTTGAAATTACCTTAGATCCTTGTACTGCTGAGAAGAGTTGATCCTATCATAGCTGGTCATCACACAATGTTGCTGTTACTGTGTACAATGTTCTCCTCGTTCTGCTCACTTCACTCAGCATCAGTTCATGTAAGTCTTTCCAGGTTTTTCTGAGGTCTGCCTGCTCATCATTTTTATGGAACAATAGTATCCTATTACATTCATATACCACATGTTCAGCGGGAATGCCATTTTTTCAGGAGCTGGATGTCACCATGCTTCAGTTGGCTCCTGAAATCTCAACATTGAAATGAGCCACTGATAAAACAGTTCCAGAGCCTGATATACATTCGGTGCTATCTGAATGATGGAAGTCTCATCATCTTAATTAATGAAAATGTTTATTAATCTTTTGATTAACTGTCAAATCTCTGAGAAGGAGAAATGAGAGAACTCAGCTCCAGTACCAGTGAATAGTTCTGTTTGAGCAGAGGTGATCTGGTCTCTCGTGGAAAGGAAGCAACACAACTTGCTTCTAGGATATGTTTTTATGAGAAAAGAGAATAGCCTCAAGAAATGAGATTTTTAGTATCACACTGCATAATTAGGGTTGTGATGGAGAGAATACTGTATTTAGGGTGGGAATAGTGAGATACAAACCAGAAGAATGAGAAAATTCCCGAAGGGATATCTGAGTTTTTTATTCATGAGTCTTTGACACAGGAGATCCAGTGTTCTGTCCTCATCTATCTCTGTGCATTCATTTGGGCCACCACCTTACCTATTTCTCTACCTCTACCACCCCACCCCCCATGACTGCCTAGCTATTACAGGGAGGTAATTATTCCTTCTTGCAGTCCCCCCATTCAGGTGAGAGCAGTGTCACTTTTTCCCATCCACTCCCTTTGGGCTAGACTTTCTAATCAACTCTCTTCACTAATCCTCCAGAGGAAATGGTTTTCCTTTCAAACCTGCTAAGGGAAGGACAATGGGAAGAGGAACTGCCTGAGGCGACCACCTCAGTAATATCTCCTACCTTGTACACAGCCTTCCCCCAAACCAAGACTGCCAAGCTCTTCTGTGCAGGGCTAGTCTGGATCCACAGTGTCCTCCTACTTTTGGGAAACTATAAATAGGAATCAATAACACCCTTCTGTTCAGTTCTGAGCCCCCATTTTTCTGTGAAAGATTCCATCAACGATAACAAGTTTTCTCCCTCGGTGTACCTCACCACTTATAGCTCCTTCTTTAGCTGTCTTTAAGCAGTAAAAACCCATGTGGCTCAGTAGTAACGCCCTGGTTAATCACAGCTTTCCCTTGGTTTGACTTTGAAGACTTAGGAGAACAGGAATGTAAGTAAACTTTAAAGAAACAGAGATAAGCTTTGGGGAAAAGCACAGAGAAGAAGACCCAAGTCAGCAAAACCAGGATCTGTCCAGACATGTCTTGGGGCCTTCCAGGTCAGCACTGGAGACCTCATTGCTGCAGCTCTGCTCCTATTTCCATAGTGATTGTTTTCTGGCTTCTGCTGTCCATCCCAGCCTCTCATTCCCTTGCTCTTGGTCTCTGTTGCCAGGGCCTTCTTTCTGCTCTCACATCTGGTCCACATACACGCTGGCTTCAGTGGACCTTAAGCACTTCCCTCTATGTCTCCAATTTCGGGTGGCTTCCCCGACTTCCACACCAGACCAGACCTTAGGGTAATCTCTCTCTCTCTCTCTCTCTCTCTTCTCTCTCTCTCTCTCTCTCTCTCTCTCTCTCTCTCTCTCTCTCTCTCTCTCCCTCTCTCTGTCTCCGTCTCTCACTCTGTCTGTCTGTTTGTCTCTCTTTCTCTCTCACTCTCAGTCTCTCTCCCTCCTTCTCTCTGTCTCTGTCTCTCTCCCTCCTTCTCTCTGTCTCTGTCTCTCTGTCTCTGTCTCTCTCTCTCTCCTCTCGGTCTCTCTCGCTCTTTCTCTGTCTCTGCACTCTGAGATCTTGCTCCTCTCGTGAGGCTGGTCTGTCACAAAGTCCCAATGCCTCCCCAGAGGACTGAGTAGAACCCAGGAATTTCCTGTTCACCAGTGGAAAATGACTCTCAAGTTTTTATTATACCTAGGACCTTCAGGTACTACCTTTTCCATGAAGCTTAATTTGAGTACCCAGCTGAAAACATTCCCTTCCTCTGGAACCTTTTTATGCTCCTCCACTGTGTCTTTTTCACGCATGCACTCGCACCTTAACACAATCTGTCATTGCTGTTTATGGATACCTCAGCACAGTGCCCAGTGGATCGTAGGTGCTTAATAAATGTTTATTGATCAATTAACTGATGTCTTATCGCTCTATGAGACTGCAAGCTTCTCAGAAGGATATTACCTTCAGCACTTAGCACAACGTTTTTTCTGGTAAATTCCTCAGGGAATTCTCAGTATAGAAACTCCCTCCACCAACGCAAATTGGCAAGTCTTCTGTACCTTATAGTCTTAGAAAGTTTCTTTGAGTTCTGAGAGGTTAGTATCCTATCTAGACATCACACAGCTATGACAAGTCAAAGCTAAGATGTGAACCCATGTCCCGTTGACTTCAAGGCTAGTTCTCTATGTCAAGCCCTTCTCATAGTAAGCACTTAATAAATGTTGGTCAAATTGAATTTATTGATTTTGTTATCAAATTTGTTATCTCTTCAGGTTCTATAGCCTTCAATGGTCTCCCAGTAACTTCTAGCTCTCTCTCTTATCCCTGTAAGATCACATTAGCTGATGGCAAGAAAAATCACGAATGTGTTTCTGATAGACCTTCACTAAGCTAAGCTACATTATCTAGTCAGTGAATGATAATCAGGCAAAGGGGCCTTTTTTTTTTTTTTCCTGTAAGACAAGAGAAAGCAGAAGCAAAGTTAAAGGAACTAAGATCAAGGCTGGAAAATTTGTTGGAGACAATCAAAAGAAGAAATACCGGCACAACTGAGAGTGAACATGTACAACCGTGTGTCTATGTATATGTTATATTACCTGCAATTAAATGTAAATTTAGCATGGAAGCCTACATGCATGTAAATATAAGCAAATGATAACAAATTACCTAATTCGATAGCATAAGATTCCATCTTCATGAACTGATTAGACCTTACTTTTAAAACAGTAGCTTCCTTTCCAGACAATGAGATCAGTTCATAACAGAGGGGACAAATGTAAAGAATTGACTCAGGATGAGTCAGAGGCTGCCATTGATTAGGGGATGGCTAAACAAACTGAGATACACAAAGAGCAATATTGTATGATGATCAACTATGAATGACTTAGCACTTCTCAGCAATACAATGATCCAAGACAATCCCAAACGACTCCTGATGAAAAATTCTATCCACATCCAGAGAAAGAACTGATGGAGTCTGAATGCAGATTGGAGCATACTATTTTTCACTTTATTTTTTTCGTGTTTTTTTGTCTGTGTTTTCTTTCACAATATGGCTAATATGGAAATATGTTTTATGTGATTGCTCATCTATAACCTATATCAAAACGATGGGGTACTTGGGTGCTTGTGCTTGGACACTAATTCTAACATCACATTTCTCTTTAGCCACTGCTTGGGTGCCTGTGCCTGGACCCCAATTCCAAAACCACATCCAGTTCTAAAATCACATCTCTCCCTAGCCTCAAAACACTATCCCTAGCAGTTTCTCTCTAGCGAAGCAGGGCAGCATATCCTCCTGATACTGTAGCCAGCTGTGCCTACCTATAGAATTCATTGGTCCAACTCCCTGTGTACATGCTAATTGGCTGTGCACTGGGCCATAACAATATTTACTACTTACTGACCTTACTGATATGCATCCTAGACATAGTCAAATGTATGCTCCCTTGCATTCATGTTGTCTAACAAGATATTTGATGAGAGCCAAGTGGATATTTCCAGTAGCCATGTTCACAGTCAAAACCACACCTCCAGGTAACACCCCCTTGGGCCATTTCCCATTGAACTCTGGGTAAGATACTTGTGCAGTAGATACTAAATGTGCATATGCCTTTAAGAACTGACCACTCCCTTAATCACTCCCTAATCCCACCCCAAAACACCTAAACTTTTCCTGCATCCCTGTAAGGTTGCAGGTTCCCTAAGAACTCTTGCCTGCTATAAAGTGTAATAAATCTTTGCCACCTTGACTTAAAGAATGCTTGAGATCGTGAATTCGTTCCAGATGGCTCTGACTCTCTCCAGTGCTTGGGTCCTTGAGGGGCACTCCCCCTCAACGACTCCATCTGGGAACTCCAGTCTTGGGGTTCCTGGACTTCATCTCCCCCAACCCTCAATAAAACGCTTCCCACATCAGGGATGGGGAGTGAGGAGGGAGGAAGGGAAAGAACTTGGAACTCAAATTTTTTTAAAATGAATGTTAAAAAATTTTTTACGTGCAATTGACAAAAATATTATTACAAAAAACCCAAATTGAATGTGATGGACTATCACTGGACCATTAGACACAGATATAAAAGAATAGAGAGAAGCCTGGGAAGATTTGGATGTACAGATATAGAGTGAATCAGTGAATCAACAAGCATTTAAACAAAACCAGGAAAACAATATATAGGGGGGCCACAACAATGAAAATAAAAAGAACAGGAACAAAAAATCCCACAAAACTAAATGCTGCATAATTATGATGACCAATTTTTTCCCCAAAGAAGAGATGACAAAGTGTACCCTTTCCCCCTTCACTGAAGAGGAAGGGAGCTATGTGTGCAGCATAGTGCATCTCTTGTTAGACTCTGTTGATGGTCTGGTTAGTTTTGCTGAACTACTTTCCTTCTCCCCCTCCCCCCTTTCTTTTTAATTTTTTGTTACAAGAGACAGCTGCTACAGGAATAGAGCAGAAGGGATGTTATCAAAAAAGGTAATGAATGCTTAAGGATAATATAGGATTGGGGTTTGGCAGGACAGGACTGCCTGTAGCAATAAGGGGACAAGATTTTCAAGGGAAGGGGACAGCAAATCAGGTAGAAATTTCTAAGTAGTAGCATAGGCCATTTTAATGTTGGTTCCGTGTATCTCTCCTTAGTCTCATAGCCAAATCTCTAGAAAAAGCTGCTGATACCCATTGCCTCTACTTTCTCTAGCCCACTCACTTCTTAACACCTTGCAAAGTAGCTTTACCAATCTATTGTTACCAACTGATTGCTCAATCTGATCTCCTTTTCTCAGTCCTCATTCTTCTTGACCTTTCTGAAGCTATTGATTCTAGTAAACTTTCCCTCTTCTGTTTCACTGCCCAAATCCTAGAAATAATCCCATGAGTAAATTGCCTCCATTTCTCCACACTCTCCCCCCTTCCCCAACTCCCTCCACACTTCTAGCAATCAGATCCAACTTTTTTTACTTAAACTGCTTTTTTTACTTAAACTGCTTCTCAAAGAATACCAATGACCTAGCCTGATAACTCTGATGGTCCTTCCCCATCCTTCTCCTTGGCTTCTCCACAGCTTTTGACACTGTCTCCTGCCTTCACTTTTGCAACCCTGCCCTCCCTGTATTCTCTTCCTGCTTGTCTGATCTTGCCGTCTGTTTCCTTGCTGTATTGTCCTCCATCTTGCCCTAACCATGGGTGTCCCCCAAAGCTATGTCACCTACCATCTTCTCTGCTCCCTTTACTTACTCTCTCAATGCAAACAACCTCATTAATTCTCATATGTGCAATTATCATCTCTACATGGATGGCTGCAAAAGCAGCCTTAATATCCCTTTGGAATTGCAGGCCCAAATCACTAGTCATCTGCTGGTTATTCTATCAGATGTCCTCTAGACAGTTGAAATTCAACATGTCCAAAGGGAAACTCACATTTCCCTCAAAAGCCACTTCTCTTCCAAACTTCCTTATGTCTGTTAAAGGTACGGAACAGATCCTTCATTTTAGTTAAGGCCCTTATCACCTCTTCCCTGAATTTTTGTAATAAGCACCTAAACAGACTCCCAGAGTTCCAGTTTCTCTTTTCTCTAATCCATCCTCCATTCAGTAGTCAATTGATATGTCTATAATACAGATCCCATAAGTACTCCTCTATTCAAAGATCTTCAAGGGCACCCTATGGCCTTTAAGATAAAATACAAACTCCACAGCCTGGATTAAAAGCCTTCTAAAACACTCCTTCTATCTACCTTTCCAGTCTAATTTTACCTGACTTCCCTCATTCACTTTCTGTTCTAGTCAAACTGGCATGATAGCCATTCCTCTCAGAGGGGATGAGACACAGAGGGCAGAAAGTCTTCTGCATCTTTGTAAGGGCAAACAAAGTGGGACTTTTTGTTGTCTTTTGTTTTAGAGTGCTTCTCAGCACTGGGGCAATCAAATGCCTTTGATTGAGTCTTGCCTTTGTTTGTAGGAAGGCCCACACCCTTTTTCTAGTTACTTCAGGAGAGGTGTGAAGCCCTCCAGAGGTGTGAAGTGCTCTGACCCTGAAGAAGTATAAATATATTCTGAGGTTAGCATTTTGTTTGGGGAACACTCATTGGAGAGTGTTGGTGTGGAGACTCTGGGTAGCCATCAAGGAGCCTCCCAGCTTTGAAAACCCAGATATTGGTGCTTTTCTCTCTGGTAACTTGTATGTATTGCTATAGTTAGATGGTTAGAAGCCTGTCTACTGTTTTGTGTTTATTTGCTCTGTTTATATAATGTATGTTTGTAATTTCTGTTTATATTTGCTCTAAAGTTCAGGGTGCTGATTTTTCCCCTTGAACTAAGTGAATGATACATGTATGTTTGATTAAAGTGAGATTGTAAACCTCTTAAAATTGCTTTCCTTAGAAAAGCAGATCAAAGAATCTGTGCTAGCAGCCCTCCTGTGTGCTAGTGTTATTGGTCTTACACCTCCACAGCAGTTGCTAGCAACATTGTTGTTATAACCTTTCTTCAGGTGGGTTCCCATATCTGCTCCCCAATTTTCAGGGATTCCAGGGGTAATCAAGTCCTAGAGAAAATAGCTTCAATTATCCAAACTCACAAGACACTGATTTACAAGAGAAGGCAAATTTATTAATTTATTATGAAGGGCATACATTGCTAGTGACCAGAAGTTCATGTCCCCTACTCAGGGCACCCTCTTCCCAACATCAAGGTATCTAGGGAGTTACTTGGTGATAATGGGAACAAAACACACAGAGTTGGATCATCTAGAGCAGGAATTCTAAACCTGTGTGCAATGAATTTAATTTTTCAAATATTTAAATAACCATGTGTCAGTATAATTGGTCTCCTTTTTAATCCTGTGTGGTTTATTTTGGTATTTAAAAACATTATTTTGAAAAGAAGTCCATAGGCTTTACCAAATTGCTGTCCAAAGGGTACATGATGCAAAAAAAAAAAAAAGCCAAGAACCTCTGGTTCTTGAGAAATATTTCTAGAGGCTATGATAGAGCGTGAGGATTTATCCATGTTTCACTTGACTTATCCATGGCCACTTTCACAGGGACCAGACACTTGAATCTCTTTGACAAAGTGCTGGGTCTGTACTAAAGAATTCTTAATCTACCACTCTTCTTTTTAATTCAACAAGTACTTATTGAGGGCTTGATATGTATAGGGAACTGTGCTGGGAAACAAGAAAACAAAAGACAAAGATAAAAATGAAAAATAGTTACTGCCTTCAAGCAGCTTACATTCTACTGGAGAATACAACATGTGTATAGAATGAATCAATGACAAAGTACAAATTTTGTAGTTGAGTCATTTCAATTGCATCTAACTCTCCATGACCCCATTTGGGATTTTCCTGGCAAAGATATTGGAGTGGTTTGCCATTTCTTTCTCCAGCTCATTTTACAGATGAGGAAACTGAGGCAAATAGGGTTAAGTGACTCACCCAGGGTCAAGCAGCCAGTAAGTGTCTGCAGCTGAATTTGAACTCAGTTCTTCCTGATTCCGGGCTCAGTGCTCTATCCACCATGCCACTTATCTGCTCTGTTCAGTTAAGTGGATATGATATAACTGGAGGAAGAAGACGGCGTTGACAACTAGGGGAGATGAGGACAAGTCTCATGTAGGAGGTAGCATCTGAACTTAGTCTTAAAGTGGGTTAGCGATTCCAAGAGGCAGAGATAAAAAGGAGATAGGTTCTATGAGATGGAGCTGTGCAAATGCATGGAGGCAAGAGAACTAATGCCAAATTCAGGGAAAAAAATAAGTGTGACTGAGAGTTCACAAAGACAGAGTAATCTAAACCAAGTCTGTAAATGTTGAATGGTTTTAAATGACAAGCAGGAATTTTATGGTCTACTTAGGCCATGGAGAGTCACTGAAAAGTTCTGGAAAGGGCAGCAACATGGCTGAATCCATGTTTTAGGAAGAGTATCTTGGCAGTTGTGTAGAAGATAGATTTTTGGAAAGGGGAGAGAATGAAGGCAGGGTGACCAATTAGGAGGATGTTCCAATAGTAAAAAAAAAAAAGTGACAAGGGCCTGAATTACAATGGTAATTTTGTGAGTGGTTGCAGGAGGGCCTCCTGAAAAGACTTGAAAATTGACTGGATGGGGGGTGCGGGGAGAAGAATGAGTCAAAAGTGATTCCAAGGATGCAAATCAGGGTGACTGAAAGAATGGTACTGGTCTCAAAGGAACAAAGAAGTTTAGAGAAAATGAAGCGACAGGGAGAAATAATGAGTTCCATTTTGGACATGTTGAGTTTGAGATGATTACAAGTCATCTAATTGGAGGTTTCCAACAGCAGGCAGTTGGTGATATGGGACAAGAGCTCTGAAGAGGTATTCAGATCTGAGGGTCATCTTCGTAAGGATGACTGGACTTATAGGACCTGGTATGATCACTGAGAGGTATAGACTATAAGGAGAGAAGAAAAGAAGACAGAGATGTGGCAGACATCCAAAGTGAGGAGGTGGGACATAGATAATGAGCCAGCAAAGGAGACTGAGAAGGTCTGGACAAACAGGTAGGAGGAGGACCAAGAAAGAGCTGTGTCTTACATCAGCCTCATTTTATCATATTTATTATCATTATCATATTTCATATTTGTATTTCATATTCATATCAATATCAATTATATATTTATCATCACAAAGATAAATAGCAAAAGAATATTTTAAAATACCTGCCTCTAAATTTTAAAATTACTTTTCTTTGAAAAATATTTTCTAGCATGATACTGCTTCCTTCACAACAAATCCGATGATTCGATATGTTTTTTCAAAGGCAAACATTAATTTCCATGAGTTCAATAAAAACAATGACATAATCAGATTTCATGAGCTCGTCATAAAGTTAGTAGCATAAATCCCACACATGAGGGATTAGCCTGCAGCTATTCTAGTCTTTATGAATGATGTTTCTAATGTTGAGATGTTTCTTAAAAAAAAAAAAACCAGAACTCAATAGTCCAGAATTAGGTAAAATGTCTGATGTTGGATCAATAAATAAACAAATTTTGGTCTATGCAGTTTCCAGATTTCAGTAATTATAATACTGACCAAGACTTTCTGCAGAATTGTGCTATCAGTAAGACTCTTATCTTAGTAATGAATTCCAGAGTGCTTTCATGACATATGTCTATTAAGCAAGACTATTTATTTAATCTAGTTGTTAGAACTTGTCCAAACTTGGATTGGACTAGGGCTTTAGAAGATTCTTCTGTCTCCTCCATAACAGTTAGAGTAAACTAATGAAATAACTGAAGGATTGATTCCAGGAATTTTGGAAGTACGTACTCCTGAAATGGTGAAAAGATGAGAACCTGGGATCATGACCAATGAATGAAATATTTGCCTGTGAGCAGAAGCAGCAATCAACTTAATGGCACAAGGATGGATACTTTGAAGATAGATGACGCCATCATGACAAAGTCATGTGGTTTAGGAGGACACATATCCCTTTACTAAGGGAGGCAGCAAAAGGGTGTGTTTTACATTGGTCTTTTAGGTTAAAAGGACAATAATATGAGTTCACATTATATATGGTGTTTTATCTTGCACTATTTATCTGTGTAAATATCATATCTCCTCCTCTCAGGCCCCATTCAGTAGAATGCAGACTCCTTGAGAGGAGGCATTGCTTTGTTTTATCTTGACATCCCCATCAGGCAGCATACTGACACATACAGTAGGTGCTTAATAAGTGCTCGTTATTGTTCTTGGTTGTTTTTTTTAGGGTTTGCAAAACACTTTATATCCATTCTCATTTGATCCTCAGAAGAACCCTGTGAGTTAGGCAGTTCAAGCATTATTTTACAGATGAAGAAACGCAGGAAGGAGGTAAAGCATGACGGGTAAGGTTGGAGTTTCGATGGGGAGAATGAAAGGATGATGGTTTGTGAGGAATGTTGAGGAATGAATGTGCCTCATGGCACCTGAGGGAGTTCCCTTCCAAAGGTGAAATTCTGTGATTCGATGATTTCATGAAGAGCTGTACTAGGACTTGGACCAAAGTCTTTTGACTTCAAGTTCAGTGTGTTTGCTATTTTATGACCAATGTTTGAAGAAGAAAAAAAAGTATCCCATATGCATACTTCCAGTCTGTTACCTATGGGAATGCATTAACAATGATACTTCACATTTACCCACCACTTTAAGGTTTGTAAAGCATTTTACATACATCTTCTCCTCTGATCTTCACAACACTCCCGTGAGAGAGGTAGTTCAGAGATGATCATCCCCATTTCATAAATGAGGAGACCAAAGCTCAGAGAAATGGTTCACCCAGGGTCAAACAAATAGCACGTGCGTGAAGAAGGCTTGGAATCCAGGTCTCTCATGTGGCCTCATGGTGGGCTCACACTTGGGATATTTATTTGTTTTGGTTCCCACCTTATCCTTCCCTACCACTCACATTTTGCTCTTCTTCTACCTGGAACATGCTAAATCAAATCATTCTGCAAAGCCCAACAAATACCGTTCAGCAGCTGTCCACATGATGCTAAACATGTGGCCATTTGGAAACACTGGAATTTTTGACTGAATTTTTTCAATTTCCAAACAGATGTTTAGCATCACGTGGAAAGAGCTAGAATGTATTGTCCCAACATTCAGTCAGTTCAGCCGGGCTTAGATCTGATATAGCCTAGTGAAGAAGGAACAGTTTCTTACCTCTTCTTCCTGTTCCTTTCTTAGGAGGCCTGCCTTATACAGACCAAGATGGACTGAGCATCTGCTAGAAATCAGACCTCAGGAGGATTCTGCAGGGCAGGGGGAGCAAATACTTGATCTTTCCATGACAAACATACACAGATACATAGATAGGTGATGGGATATGTTTTGGGTCATTCTAGGAATAGAACTGAAAAGGTAATAGCTGCCAAGGCTACTGGTGATGGAAGGTTGGTGTGGGTTGGAGGAGCCTCTTCACAGCTTCTACATTTGGAGAACTTCTTGGCCTAAGGTTAAAGAACTGAGAAAAATACGGGTAAATCGCCATGACAGCTAACTCCGTTCAAATGGAAGGATTTTGTTTGGTTGTGGCTTTTTTTAAGATGAAAAAACTATTTTCATATCCTAGAGGATGCCTCATAGTAACAGTTTTTCATCTAATTTTAACAAAAGCTATGCAAGGAATGATCTGTAAAATACTGTATCTAGTTCCTGACCATGGAACATTGTATAAACATTCTATCAAGAAAATAACTAATTATAGGTCCACATAGGTGGAAAGAAATTCAGGAGAGTTGAGCTATGATTAAGCTTTTCAAATTCCTTTGTTCAGCTATTATTATTTTAGCTTTTACAGAGGGAATGTTTACTTCAGAAGGTATAATCGCAAATATACAAACTTGCTCCCCCAACACATAGGTGCCACAAACCTCCTTCTGCCCTAGTGCCATTTCCATCTCTGGGGAGGGGAAAAGAATGATGAGGCCCTCTGCTTAGCCTGCTTGCTATAGAATTCCAGCACCTCTCTTGAGCTTGTGTTCCAGGCACTCTGGCTTCTCAGAGCTTTCATGCCAGATGGGCCTGCATTCCTGGCTCCAAACAGAAATAAACCCAACTGGAGCCAGAGTAAAAGATAAAGAATGGGGAAGGATGTCCTCTCACTGGTTCAATTTATGGCGTCCACTCTGAGCACAACCAGAAAGGGGGTGGAAAGCACCTGGTGGAAAAGAGAGCAAACAGCTCAGTCTCAAAGACACAGGCAGCTGATCAAGGGGGCCACACTCACTCGTGTGGTAGAGGATACATGGGGCTCCCTGTGAATCAAACTGGGTATGGTCAGAAGGCCTGTCTCAGTTACATACTTCCCCCTGTTTGAGACTTGTTGTCCCAGGCAAATAGGCAAGAGTGTATTTTTTTTAAGACACAGTCCTCATCCCAAAATTAGAATATGATGATTTCTGAGGAGGCATAAGTGATGGCCTTTCATTTCTTGCTGTCCCAGTACCACAAACTCGAGACTCGAATATCATATGCAATCCCACACGTAAGACAAAAATCAATTAGCTTCAAATACAAAGTTTTGCAAATTCACAAATGAGAAACATTTCACAAAGGTCCCCAAACAAGCCAATAAAATAAGAAGCATTTTACAAAGATTATCAAATATCTCAGCTTGCTTAGCCTTATTAAATGTAGAGGGCCTTTCTCAACCTACAAGAAAAAGAAAGAGCAAAGTCAAAGAAAACTGGCTTCTATCTCCCACAGAACACGCTCTACCTTTATTCAACTCCCCTCACTTGTCCCCACTCCAGGCATAATAAAAAAAATCCATGAAAAAGACCATCAATTCTGACTCTCCCTGCCCCCCATCCATTGGGAAATTGACATTGGTTTGCCATTCAATTTAATTTAACAAACATTTATTAACTTTTTAATGCAAGAGATAGCATATTATAGTCATTTTCCATCTAGCCTTAAAGTCAAGTGTCCCCTTTGACCTGCCTTTTCAAATCTTATTTCACAGTATTTGATATTTCATAGACTCTGTGCTTTACCCAAACTGTTCTTCTAGCTGTCCCCCTATATCCACTTACCACACTTTTCCCATACTGTCCCCCAAACTCTCCTTCCCCATCCCTGGCTATCCAAATCCTCTTTTTCAAGACTCAGTTTAGGAGACACTTCCTATGAGACAACTTGTCTTAAAGTACTCTCTTCCTTCTCAACTTTCCCTAGAGCAGTCTGTAGCTTTTACAAAGCTATATACATGATTATGTATTATAATTAGTATTATATTATATAGCATTATATGTGTATATGTACACCTATATGTGTGTATGTGTGTATACACACACAAAACTTTTGGAACATAGTATGTGTGTATCTATCTATATATACATTATGTGCATATATTTACATATACAGAGCAGTCTGTAAGGATTTTTCCTAAATATACCCTATTACGTATTATATTTAGTATCATATTATGTGTGTTTATGTACACATATATGTGTGTATACACATACAATGTACTCAGACTTTTGGAACATAGTATGTGTGTGTGTATATATATATACATATATATGTATATGTATATATATATATATATATATATATACATGTGCATATACTTATATAGAGCAGTCTGTAAGGGTTTTTCCTAAACATACACTATTATATATTTTATTTAGTATTATACATCACATTATGCGTCTATACGTAAACGTTTATGTGTGTATACATACAAAAAACGTATCAAGACTTTTGGAACATAGTAAATGTATGTGTGTATATATATATACACATATATGTATATAAACTTACATGTATAGAACAGTCTGTAAGGATTTTTCCTAAACATACACTATTATGTATTACATTTAGTATTATATCACACATTATTTGTGTATATATACACACATATGTGTGTGTACACACAAAATATACCAAGACTTTTGGAACATAGTATGTGTATATATGTATACATATATGCATATACATGTATATGTATATGTATATGTATATGTATATGTATATGTATATGTATATGTATATGTATATGTATATGTATATGTATATGTATATGTATATGTAGATACATGTCTAAACCTGTGATTCCATTGGTGGAGGGAACTCTCTCTATCAGGAAACTTCCTCTTTCAATGCAGATCAGCAACTGTTCCGTAATTTTGTGTCTTAGACAATTGTTGGGACACTACCAGCTGGAACCTCTTTGAAAAGCCTTGGCAACTTCTTCCACCAAGATAGCCCTGGTGAGGCTGCAGCATCTCTGGGAGGGCTATGGGATGCAATGACAATTGGCTGCTAATTAGAGCTTTCTGAAATATTAGGGTAATCATTATAGAAAAATCCCACTTAACTTTTGATGTCTGTTAAAGATGCCCCAGGGTAGCTATTAACTTCTGAACAGGGTGGTAGATCCCAGCACTTGAGTTATGCTTAATCACCCTTTCCATTATCATCTCTGTTTTCAGGAGGCTATAACTTGCTTCACGGAGCTGTGTCAGAGTGGCATGAGGCATATCCCCAAAGCCTCTGTGAATTTTAATTACGATATCTGGCTAAAATAGTAGAAGTGGCTGCTTGCTCTCTTGTCACGCCATTAAAAACAATTAGCTTTCGATAGAGAAAATTAGTTTTTGCCAAGCAATTTATTTTTTGTATTAAGCTTTAAGCTTGGAATTTTTTTTTTTGATGTTATGTCTGTGGGAGGCATCCACCAAACAAAACGTTCAAATACGTTTCAGAGTAAGGGGAAGGGAAGAAGTATTTATATGACAACCTAGCATGTGCCAGGCACTGTGCTAAGTGCCTAGCAATGATTATCTCCTGTGATCCTCCCACCATCCTCGGGAGGTAAGCGTTATTATGATCTCCGCTTTACAGATAAGGACACTGGGGTAAACCGAAGTAAAGGGACTTGCCCAGGGTCACACAGCTAGTAAGCTTCTGAGGCCAGAGTGGAAGTCAGGTTTTCTTGACTCAAGGATCCCTTCTATGACACAAAGGAAAGGGGGCCATCCAGTCATGCCTGAAGCCCTCCAGTGGGAAGGCACCCATTTAGAGGCACGTTCTGCTTTGGGGCTCTCATTGCAAGGAAGGTTTTTCCCTGACATCAGGCCTAGACTCGCCTCCTTGAAACTGCCTCCCATTTGCTCCAGTTCTGTCTTCTGGGACCAAACAGAACAAATGAAATCCTTCCAGTGGACAGAGCTCCGGACCTGGAGACAGGAAGACCTGAGTTCAACCCCAGCCTCAGACGCCGATCAGACCCTATTCAAGTCATTTAACTCCTATCCGCCTCAGTATTCTCATCTGTGAGATGGGGAGAATAGCATCTCCTTCCCAGGACTGTGGAGGATGAAATGAGGTGCCATTTGTAAAGTGCTTTGCTAACCTTGAGATGCCATGTAGGTGCCAGCTATCATTATTGCTGTCATTATTATGCCTTGTCATTGTTCAGTCTTTTCAGTTGTGTCTGACTCTGTGATCCCATTTGAGGTTTTCTTGGCAAAGATACTACAATGGTTTTTTTTTTGCCATTTCCTTCTCTGGTTCATTTTGCAGATGAGGAAGCAGGCCAACAAAGTTAAGTGACTTGCCTGGGGTCATGAAGCTAGTAAATATCTGAGGGCTTCCTGACTCCAGGCCTTGGTGCTCTATCCATTTTGACGTATAGCTGCCCCTATTATTATAGTACTCACTTAATGAAAATTGATTCCTCCCCCCAACCCCTCACTGGATTAATTGATCGTAGCCAGGTATAGTTCAGGTCAAGAACGTCAAAATCAATCTGTCCAGAAAGCGAACAAGTAAGAACCGGTGTGAGGCAACCAGGCCCAGATATTAGATTCTGGAGATTCCTGTCTTGAATGATAGATCCTTGTGAGCAGAAGGATAGAATGGTGGAAATTGTTTATAACCAATCATAAAAAAAGCATCAGGATGGCTAATAAACAGTGGAGTAGGCAAAGTGGCAGCCAGCGTCTGAACATTGGTGACAGAGCATATTGGAAGCAAAGTTTGAACTTATGTAAGC
>CM053623.1:53649374-53699266 GCA_028646595.1 Phalanger gymnotis | reverse complement strand
CTTTTATTTCCAACAAGGTAGCACAGTTTTTGTTCTTGCTGTTTTTTTTGCATGCAGGAGATACTTAATTTTTCAAAGCACAATTCAATAGTGTTTTCCACATAAGGCCTTTCCTTATACATCCTTGAACCATTGTTAGTTATCTTTTCTTTTTAAAATTACTCTATACATACTTGGTATTTACTTATCCATGTGTGTTGTATTCCATCAGTAGAATGTAAACTTGAGAGTCTTTCTTTTTCTTCATAATCCCAGTATTTGTAAATTCTTTTTCTTTGTAATCCCAAGTATAGTACCTTGAACACAGTAGGTTTGTTTGTTTAGTTAAATGAATTTTTCTTCCATTTTTTTTTCCATTCCAGGAATCAAATGGTTTCTGGGAAACCAGAATTTTTAAAAAATCCATTTTCTTTCTATAGGGTGTGTGTGTGTGTGTGTGTGTGTGTATTTGTTTGGACCTGTGATTTTACTGGTGTAGTATAGGGAAGGGATTTATTGTTTAGCAATTTCTAGTCAAAGAATTGTAGAGGGCACTGAAAGATGATTTCCCTAGGGACACACAGCCAATCTGTGTCAGAAGCAGGGCTAGAACAGCGATACTTTCTAGGCCCACCTTCTATACATGGCTCCATTTTGTCTTAGATGGGGCCCTCATTTTTGCCTTGAAGAGTGAAGAATTTATATGATTATTGGTTATCAAACTGGATGGTTGTCAGAACTGTAATTTCTGAGGATAGCAAGGCAATTCTAATGGAAAAAGGGCAACTTTCCCCCAGATAACCCAGATGGTTACCCTAAACCTCAGTGGAGATACTGCTACATCTATTTGTTCACATACTTTTCTCCAGTTTGGCTAGATCTTAAAGGCCTGATACTATGTGCTCCTCAAAGGAGGTATTCACCTCTGTGGAATGAAAACAAAAATATTTCAGAGGAGAAACTCAAATACAGTCTCTAATCTTTGTAAATTTGGCTGACCAGATTCCAAAGTTGTGAACAAAGCAAGGCTTGCAATGAAAAAGGCAATCTTTCTGGTCTTTCTCTGCCTTCTAGTTCATTGTTTCCTCTTCAAGTGACTTCCTATCTGATTTAACAGAGATAATTGGTCCTTAAAAGTGACTTGGCCTTCTTGCATCAGAGAAATGGTGTAACTGCCCATTTCCCCTACTTCCAAGTTATATTCAAGAAGGCTCTGCCTTAAATCTGCCAGGCCAGATTCTATGTATATACCCCTGGGAAGAGGACGACTTCCAGAAAATATATCACATTTTTTTTTTTAAATCTTCAAGGATTAGACCAGAGAATCTAGTGAGAAGCACGAAGCCAAAATAACAATTTTTTTTTTGAGACTCTCTGTCATGAAGGGGGAAACCTGAGAACAAACGATTAACTTTTGTTTTATTAAAAAGCCCACTGAGCGCCAGTGAAGTAGACTGACTCACAAGGCCTGAGCAGACATCAATCAGAGGCCTTCAGCTCATTCCCAAGTTCTGCTGTTGACTCTCTGCAGGCCCTTGGGGCAGGAAGCCTTGTAACCTTTATCTGTTAAGTGGGGGTAATGACACATATCCACCTTACAATGATAGCATGAGGAGTTAATGGTGAATTATGGTGGAGGGGCCTGAAAATACAGTGTTCTGTAACTGTACCAGGATAATAATACCTTTGTGTTGCCATGGTGTCTCATTGCCTTATCTGTTAAATTGGAACAATAACATTGACCCACCTTGTCTGGATAGTGTCAAGACTTAGTAATAATGATTAAAGCTCTATGGAAATATAAAGTGCCAAATAAACAGAATAATAATAACCTAGAAATACAACAGTGACTGAAGTATTTAAGGAGGTATTTAATTAATGCTTTGTCATATTCCATTTATACTGTTTTTGATCCCACCGAATGATTTTAGTCATAGCCTGACATCTACTGATAAAGGAAACGGGCCTATAATTTGAGCAATGCAATCAGTCTAATTTTCCATTGTCTCTTAGGGCTATTTTTTCTGTACTGACAAAATAAGCTCCCCTCCCTTCTCCTTCTGTGCTCCCTAGAAAGGTCAAGCTCATTTAAAGGCTGCCCTCTTGAACTTGGGCTTTTGGGAAATTTTGATACTGCATGTAAATTCTCTGAAATTGTTCAGGTTAAATTCAACATTTATCAATTAGTTATTAATTAATTATCCAAATAAATATCAAATAGAATTTGACAACTAGCACAATTTATCAAATGTGTCAGGTGCTGGGCTGCATAGATGCTAGGATGCAAAGATGGAAAAATAACTCTGTCCCTGACTTCAGAAAACTCGTGGTCAAATAGAAGGAATAGATCATATGAGCCTAATAGAGGGAGCGTGGTATAGTGGAAAGAATGCTGGCTTTGGAATTGGAATCAGGAGATTTGAATGCAAGTCCTGCCTTAGACATTTACTGGCCATAAATAAGTCACTTAACCTCTGTTTGATTGCCACTTATAATTTTTGTGCCACCTATCTCATAGCGTTGTTGTGAGGAACTGAGTGATAAACCTTAAAGGCATTATGAAAATGTGAATTATCTATCACAAAGAGATATTTGTGGCATAGTGGATAGAAAGCTGATCCTGGAGTTGGAAAGTCCTGATTTACATCTAGTTTGTGATCCTGGGCATCTCCTACCAACAAAACAAAACAACCCTGTTCTCAGTGTTGCTGGTAATCTCCCCATGTTCCCCCATACCTTCTCCCAATTATTTTGTACATAGCTTGTATTTACTTTTCAAGAAAAAAATGTATGTCTTTCTCCCCAAAATAATTTAAGCTCATTGAGGGGAAAAAGGACTATCAGGTTTTTGTCTTTGTTATTTCTAGCACTTAGAACAGTGCCTGGCATATAACAGGTGCATAAAAAACGCTTATCGATTTGACTTAACCTTGCAATGCCCCATGGAATTCTTATAAATAGCAGAACAATTGAAGGGAGTTTCCAAACTGAGAGTTCCCTAGATCAATGAAATCATAGGTCTTGACCAATTATGTTGTTGTTCAGTCATGCCCAACCCTTCATGACCCCATTTGGGGTTTTCCTAGCACAGATACTGGAGTAGTTTGCCATTTCCTTTTCCAGCTCATTTTATAGATGAGGAAACTGAGGCAAACAGGGTGGAGTGACTCACCCAGGGTCACACAGCTAGTAAGTGTCTGAGGCCAGATTTGAACTCAGGTCTTCCTGACCCCAGGTCTGGCACTCTATGCATTTCGACACCTAGCCTACAACAACTATAGTACAGATAAAGTGTGTCACAGGCAAAGGAAACATCCGAATAAAGTACTCTAGGAAAATTTGGAAAGAGAGTGCTTTCGGTTGGGAAACAAAGGAGGGAATAAGAGAAAGCTTCAAGAAAAGAGGCACTACTCAGTATTTTTTAGAAGAGATTAGTTTTGTCACTTTGGATCCTATACTAAATTTTGGATACATCTTTTTCGAAAAACCACTAAACCCTCCAACTGTTAAGTGCCTGAAACGTGCTGTCACAGAACTTAGAGGTAGAAAAGATGGTTGCTCCCTTTCCCCTAGGAGAGGCCTCTGAAGCATCTGTCATGTTCTGTTTTGTAGCCACAGTGGTTACTTGGTGATGCCAGACACATTTTTGGTGTAATTTTTTTTTTTTAGTTTGATCCCCATTGAAAGTGAACTCTTTGTCATCAATTGAGTAGTTAAGCTACTATGTGTTTTGACAAAAGTGATTTGGAACAAAAAACTTTTTCATTTGAAGAATGCAGATTGCAGATGGTAGAAACGAATGCAACCTTATTTTTCTTGATTAAAAACAACCTCATTTTACTTCCGGGAATTTCAAAATGATCATCTGGTAGTCCGCCCTGTTTTTCCAGCAGATGGCAATAACCCATAATGGGTGAGCAGGATGAATGGAATGTATACAACACTGTGTAGGGTGTGAACATTAATAGGGATGTGAGCTTGCAATGCAGCATTATGAAAAAAAAAATGAGTCTCGGGAGGAGATGAGAATAAATTATAGATGGCTAAATCTGGCAGGCTAGGAACTAACTCCAACTCTGGAAAACAGGGACCATAATTCATCTGTAACTGATTAGTGCAAATTTGAAGTAAAGAAAAAAAAAACCAAGTTGTATAATCAATTTGTTGAAGTGGGTAGAAACAGGCTGCTTTTTGTTTTCATAATCATAAACTGTGGAGCGGCTGGTGTGCAAGATGAAAAGTTGTTGATATTCAAGTAGAATGAGGCAAATTCATCAGCAAAAAGCCATTTTATGTTGATAAGAGCCAGAAGGTTAAAAGAGATCTCCTTAGCAACAGAGAGAAAAAAAGAACTCTTCAAAAACTGATAAAACCCGCAGGATTTTTTTCCCCCATTCCATTCTAGGATGAATTGGCAGGAATTCTATCGGGAAACTTTTCAATTTTCCTCCCCAAATTTTCCACTCTCATTTTTATGTGACAACTCTAATTAAAAGTGTCTGTTTGCTTTTGGTTTTAGCTCAGTGATTTTAGCTTCATACTATACTGTCTTGCACAAATAACTCAGTATGATTGTAACCTTTGGCTCACATGCCTGCAGAAAAGCAACTCTGGACCCAAACTCAATCTCGTAGGCTTTTCACCAAGTAATCCTTTTATGCTGTTCACATTTGCCCTTACTCAGAAGTCCTTCTTAGAACACCAGAATCCAGCGCATTTCTAGCTCTCCTGCAGAGATATTAATTTCCTACCAGCAAATACATTCCTGACAATTTGAACACAAAGCATATTATGAAAAGAAATGGCTTGTGTCCAAGTTCAGTTAGCAAAGGAAGAGTGCTGGTTCCCTGTCTCTCCAATGTTACACACATACACACACCCCAAAAAGGGACAGCCCAGTACCATCAGTGGAACTGGAAATCCCATCTCGCGGCCCGCCTTCTCTGGACTCGATGTCACTTCACTCTCTTGCTTGTTCTCCTGCCTGGCTCCCCAGACTGTGTACCTTTCCCAGCACTTGCTCTTCTAGCACCCTCATGCCACATAGCACTGACAGGTAGACAACTGGGGCTCCCACATTCTGTTCAGCTACTTGGTCCTTGGTCAGCCTACTTGGCTGATTCTACATTTCCAGTTGGTGTCATGAGCCCAGAAACTTCCCTGAGTTGGGTCGTTACGCATGTACGAAGCATCTACTACGTGCCAGGTGCTATGCTGGGAGCGGAGTGTGGCTAGTTTTCCATATAGCCACTTGGATGCTTCGGGTCCATGACTTTATGGGAAAGTGAACCCTTCCCTCTTGGTGCATCTGTGAATCATCATATAGTCCAAGGTAAAGTTTTAGTGAGCACAAATACCTTTTTTGGTATTTGAATTCCATCTTAAAAAGCCTAAATACCTTTCTAATAACTAAAGTTCTCCTTCTTCCTATTTGCTCTTTACTCTTAGAGCTGCTTATCTGTAATTAGGAGGATCTGAGTTTAAATCTAGCCTCAGACACTTACTGTGTGATCCTAGGCAAATCGCTTAACCTCCATTTGCCTCAATTTCCTCAACCATAAAATGGAGATAATAATAGCCCCTACCTCTCAGGATTGCTGTGAGGATCCAAGGAAATAATATTTGTAAAGTGCATAGTGCAGGGCCTGGCATATAGGAAGTGCTATAGAGATGCTCATTCCCCTCCCCCTTCTCTCTAGAAAAGGTCATGCTGCCATTCCTAAACAAGGCAGGAACGAAAAACATGAACAGGATCAAATATGATTTCTTCTGTACTACCGTTTTTCTCCCCAACTAAAATAAATACAAAAGCAATCCTAACCAGATTTTCAAAAATAGTATTGTTCTCAGTTTTCTTCTCCTCTTCCTCCTTCTCCTCTTCCTCCTTCTTCTCCTTCTCCTCTTCCTCCTTCTTCTCCTCCTCTTCTTCTTCCTCCTTCTCTTCCTTTTCCTCCTCCTCCTCCTCCTTCTCCTCTTCTTTCTTCTTCTTCTCCTTCTGCTCCTCCTTCTCCCCCTCCTCCTCTCCCCTCCTCCTCCCTCCTCTTTTTTCTCCTTTTCTTCCTCCTCTTCCTTTTCCTCCTCCTCCTCTTTTTCCTCCTCCTCCTGGTCCTCCTCCTTTAAAAAAGGAGCTGATCATAGCATACTTTTATAATGTGTTTAAGGGAAAAGCCTTGCAACCTCTTAGGGCTTTCTCTGTATCTATCTATCTTTTGGGTGGAGGGACTGGGGTAACAGGGGAGTGCAGAAAGATCAATTGTTCTTTCAAAAAAAATCAAAACAAAGAAGATAGATGAGGTGTGAATGGTCCTTGGATTTGGGATCCTCAGTGTTTCCTGGACTATTGGTTTCTTAAAGGGAGTGCTTCAAAGGAAATATCATGGAGATCTACTGGGAGAATGGTTACCTGCTGATCCCAGTAATGCCTTTATGCAACATTCTTGAATTCTCCTATTTTCAGCCATCCCGGCATATAAGCTTTAAATAGAACAAACAGAACCAATTATTAAAAAAAAAGTACAGAGAACAGACAAAATATGTGAAATGATTTCTAATTATTTCTAAAATAGATCTTTGTCTACTACATTTGAATCCTAAATAATTTTATTTTACTTTTTTTTTCTTCCCTGAAAGGACCCTGGCTTTTTCTTCACTACAGGATTAATTCATTTTTATGCTGCACTTCTCAATGTTATGTGTCCCTTTCCTGGTTGCTCCAATTATCAGTGCTTTCTCCTCTCAGATTAACTTCATTTACTCTGTATTTATCTTCTATGTTCATATTGTCTTCCCCACTAGAATATAAGCTCCCTGAGAGCAGGAGCTGGGTTTTGGTTTTTGTTGGGTTTTTTTTTTTTTTTGCCTTTCTTTGCATCCTCACTGCCTAGCGCAGTGCTTGGCTATAGTGAGCAAGTACTTAAATGCTTGCTGACTGACTATGTTGTTGTTCAGTCATTTTCCGTTATGTCTGACTCTTTGTGATCCCATTTGGGGTTTTCTTGGCAGAGATATGGGAGTGGTTTGCCATTTCCTTCTCCAGCTCATTTTACAGATGAGGAAACTGAGGCAAATGGGTTGAAGTGACTTGCTCAGGGTCACACAGCTAATAAGTGTCTGAGGCTGGATTTGAATGAATGAAGAGGAATCATCCTGACTCCAGGCCCCCTGGCTAAAGAGGACCAGAAATCCCCTATTTCCCTAAGCAGTGGGGAAGCCATGATTAATCTGCCATTGCTCAGTTTTACTTACTTCATATTAGAGGGAGTGGAGGAAGTCTTTAGTGTGCAAAATTTCATCACGTGTCCAGGCTAGAGAGTTAACATTTCCCCTAAAAGCAGACTCTTCTACATGCCATTTTCCTCTCCCCTCCCCCCTTTCTTTAGTGTACAGTTAAAACAGGGAGCTTAGCTACAATATGGGAACAGAAATACATGATTCTCGGCTTTGCGGTGAAGCCAGTCGGCAGAACCACTCGAAAACCCTTCCCCGGGAAGGAGTATTGTGAACCAGCCTCAAATAACGTGGCTCATGGAAACCAATGACCTGAGCTCGCTCCACACCTGGAAACAGGAACTCAACCTGGGATTCAAATGCTGATTCTGACACAAACTCCATTTGTTATCTTTAGTCTACTGGGGACCCTCCCTAAGCTTCCCTACCTGAAAGTGGAGACAGAATAATGCCTACTCCCCAAACTCAAAGGGATGGCAGAAAGATTATTTCATGTGAGCAATATGTTTTGAAGATGAAAGAAGGTATTATTATACTATGTTAAATGTTATCATTTACTAAGTCAAGAATAAAAACCTATCTCTTTTTCTTTCTTGGCCAAATATCTTCAGGGCATTTGAATATGTGGATTCCCGTTAAAAAGGACTATTAAAATAATTTAAAAAAAACTTTAATAGACATGATCCTGACTTCTGTACTTCTATTTTTGTCCCTTTAAACATTTTCTTGGTGGGGAAAAAAACAACCTGACTGTGATTTTCTCTGTATAGGGAACTCTCGGTGGGGACTTTCCTCTCCCAATGCTGATCAGCCCCTTCTTTGCACCACTTAATCTTAGGGAATTGTCTTGGGCAATGAGAAGTGACGTGAAGTGATTTACCTAGGATTATACAATCAGTTTGGGTCAGAGACAGAACTTGAACCTAAGTTGTCCTGATTCCAGTGATGTATTGTCTCCTACGGAGGCAGTCAGGTGGCACAGTAGATAGAGTGCCAGGCCTGGAGCTGGGGAGACTCATCTTCTACTTTATAGCTGTATGACCCTGGATAAGTCACTCCACCTTGCTTGCCTCAGTTTCTTCATTTGTAAAATGAGCCGGAGAAGGAAATGATAACCCATTCCGGTGCCAAGAAAACCCCAAATTGGGTTGAATGAAGCACCAGATATGACTGAAAAAATGACTGAACTGATTATCTCTTACATCTTTGCTATATAAGTCTAAAATTACTCATTGTACAAACAGCAGACATTTCAAATGGGAGAAAAAAGGCAAATACATTTCTTGAGATTAGAAAGTGAGCTCAGATATATATTAAATAGATTTAAAAAGCAGACAGCAATTTAATACATTTAATCAAATAAAAATCTCTGTTTTGTTATATTTTTATTCATAATTTTCAGACAGATCAAGGAGACTTCATTCTCTGATGCAGACTCAGTGACTACAGTAAAGTAAGGATCTAGTATCGTAGATTTAGAGCCAGAAGGAAATTTGGAGATGATCTAGTCTAGTCCCTTCATCTTACACATGAGGAGAGAGAAGTTCACAGAAGCTATAGGACTTGCCCATGGAGGCTGTAAGCGGCTGAGTTCCTCTGACACAATAGCTCCTCTTCATTGCACCATGTTACCCTGCTTTATTTCAGAAAAAGGAACAAAATCGCTGCCCACGTTCAATTGCGGAAGCTATGAATACAACACAGGCAGGCCCAGTTGTGAAGGAGGCATTATGTTCATTATAGATAAATGACACGGATGGAAACTGCAAATTCACCAAGTATATGGACACTCCCTCGTAGGTCAACAAGCATCGTACTTCCTATGCTGGTTTACTAAAGGAGAACTAAGGTCACCCAAAGGAAGGGAAACCAGTTTGACAGAAAGTGTGCAATCACATTTTAACAGATTGATTAATAGGAGATGAAATAAACTCTGCCAGAAACTCTTTGAAGAGCAGGGCTGTGGGACTGCCTGTGATTTGATGGAGAAATGTAATCATAGGCAAGGTCTCTCTTGATCTTCAAATAAATCATTTGAACTTCACTTTTTCTCTGCTTTCTTGTTATGAGTGTGCGTATGTGGAACTCCTAGGAGACCAAGATAATATACCTTGCTGGAAAGGTTGATAACTTTTCTCTAGTATACTAGATTCAATAATACAAGAAATATGAAGACTACAGTCCTAAAGGCAACAGGCAGTGATAGAATTGATGTGTGTGTGTGTGTGTGTGTGTATATACAATACGTGTATATACATATATAGTATATCTATCTATATATTTCTACTGGAATATAAAGCTACAGGAAATTATAGGAGTTATTGATAATAGGTAGAAGTCAAATAGCTGAAAACTAACATTTATATAACACTTTACATATATTTCCTCATTTGATACTTACAATAATTCTGTGAGATAGGCTGAGAGAGATCAAGTTCCTTGCTGGGGTCATGCAGCTAGTAAGAGTGTGAAGCAGTTTTCATACTGAGGTTTTCCTCAGTCCAAGTCCATTGCTCTAACCGCTACACCCCTGGGACAAAAGGAAAATTGGGCCAAGGAAGTAGGAATCAGATATAACCTTATATACTAGGATGGAGAAGGATCACCAGAATAGAAAACAATGAAAGACAATCCCACCAAAGGAAAGTTTTCTCTCATATCCAAATTTCTGCTTTATTTAGTATGTATATGTTTTCAATTTAAATAGTACCATATGTATAGTTATATCCATGGATAAAGGAGAAACTTAAGAGTCAAGAAAGGCTGTTCATTTTGAAAGCTATCTGTTTGATAAGGTTGCTTCTGGCATGATTTTTTGTAGAGAAGCCATTATGTTTACACATTTTGGTTTCTTTATTGAACTTTTGGACTTAATATACTGTGGATACTCAAATATGACAGAATGATGCCATAGGACAAAACCATCACCAGTATGGTGGGAGTTCCATCACAGTTTTAGGCATGACTGTGATCATGCAACGACACTCCCAAAGCCAGATTCCATGATATTAAGGGACAATCTCCAAAATATGGTTTTACTTTGAATTTAAATCTCTTTCCCGAAGAAACCTTAAAACAGAATTGGGAACATATGGTGAAATGAGCTGTTCTGTGTTTTATCACCTCTCACTTTCCTTGTACACTCTTTGGTGAAAGTGCAGATGACAGTAAATTGTTCTTAGTAGAAGGCAAAAG
Source organism: Phalanger gymnotis (assembly GCA_028646595.1). Lineage (NCBI taxonomy): Eukaryota > Metazoa > Chordata > Mammalia > Diprotodontia > Phalangeridae > Phalanger > Phalanger gymnotis. Next base: position 53,688,865 of record CM053623.1, on the reverse strand, counting down.
CGGGGAGGGCCAGAGTCCAAGTTCAGTCGCAACTGGGTAACTGAGAGTGGCCTTGATAGGAATATTCACTTGGAAATTTGCATTAGATCACAGAGCCAACACCTTGTTTTTATAGAAAGTGTCACAGAACGCTTAATGACTTCATTTTTATATCTCATATAATGGTGCCTCTAGCAATGTCAAACTAGAGCATTAGTAGTTCCTTGACTCACAGAAAGGGATGTGTGCCGCCTACTTAATCATCCACATCGTTTCTTGGAGCACCTGGACACTCTGTAGTATCAGTGAGAGTTTCTAGGGGTGGGGAACCTGTGGCCTTGAGGCTACATGTGGCCTACTAGGTCCTCAAGGGAAAGGAGCGCACTTGAAGACCTAGAGGGTGTGGCCTCGAGGCCGCAGGTTCCCCACTCCTGGAACCAATTGGTTGCTACCATGCTTCCATGATTTTGTCAATAGATGAACAAATAATAGTGTTCTGGGAAAGGTGACATTTTGTTTCATTTTTAAATATCTCAACACCTCAGAGCACTGAAATTAACTGGGACCGATGTGAAAAGTGTATAAAATAGAGCCCAACATTACCCATTTCTTTCCCACACAGTAACATGTTTTATAAAGGATGACATCTGACTATGATTGGTGATTGACAGTTTCACGTTGCTCAGTATAAGTATTTGTCAGCTTGAGTGAATAACAGATTACTAGATAGACTCACATATTGTTATAGCTGAAAGGGGCCTTAGATCACTTATCAAAGTTGAATGCCAAATAGCAAACGTTAAAAGATTTTCAGGTATGAAAAGCAAACTCTGAGAAATGGAAATGGAATACTTCAGCCATTAATCAGTGACCAGCAGTCACTAGGCTGTTCTGCCTGTCTGATTTTATGCGTATGGCATCCGGGAGGCGTTTCTGGATCTGTGTTGAAATGGGAGATTAAGAGGTGTAACTGTGTATCTAAGGGAGGGTTCGTCATCTGTAGAGTGATGTTTTACCCCTCTTCTCCCCAATTTCTACTGGCCAGGAAGAAGCAACAGTGGTTTCTAGAATGGATGGAAGAACGCTTCCCCACATTCTATGCTTTTTGTACTGAATATAAGAAAAGCTAGAAGGCTGGCTGATTAAAGATTGTGGGAGGGCTCATGGAAAAGAGGGCAGATTTGTGGGTTAGCTCTACTCTCTGTGGTAAGTGAGATAAACAACCACCCCATTCAGATTCTCAGATCAGGGAAGTGGCTGAAAAAGTCAAATGCTGATCTGAACTTGAGAAAGGAGAAGTCTGTGGGATATATTGGTGAAGGGAGGGTAGGGCCACTGGCTTTACACTAGAGGGAAAAAAAATGCTGTTGGGTTGACACAGTGCCTGGCACCTAAGTAAATCTATAAGTTGGTGCTCAGCAAATGTTTGTCAAATGCCTAAAGTGAATTGTTGGCAGGTGCTGAGTGGATCTGGCGAAATCTGGAGCAGGAAGTCTGGTAGAGAGAGGAGAGAAAGAAGGAAAAAAGGAACAATATTGGAGTGGCACAGCAATCTTCAGAGAAGAGCCAGTGAATTACTGGCCCAGGGATTGTTCCTAGACAAATGAAAATCTTGCATATAACAGATGGACAAGTTAGCATGTTAGAAAAGTGCAAAGTAGATAAGAGTTAGGAGATTCATAACTTTTAGATTTGCAATTTTGAAAGGATCAATAGGAAAGACAAACTGTAGGAGTAGTAAGATTGGTTACATATGAGGAAGAGGTTACTCTGTGGTGACATAGCAAAACCAGCACTTAAAATAATTGTATTCATTCAGAGGAAGTCAGAGCCTTTTTTTTTTTTAATTTGAAGAGCAAAGTTATGGTGATCTTGTCCAGCGTACAAATGGATTTTCCTCTGCTTCTCTTCTCATGTGGGCAGCTATGCTCTTAGTTATGGATGGAAATGAGCTGCCTTGCATATGCTTACTTCAGTCCTCATCTGTCCCCCTTTCCTCCCACTTACTGCTGGCTGGAGATACTTATAACAGCTGCACTTTGCGAATTAATATAAAGACTCACTACCAAACTTAAATCTCTAATCTAAGTATAGTGCTTCTACACAAACACTATTCCCATCCTTTGTCAAATTATCACCCAGAGTGGTTCTAAATGAAACAGGCTTCCTTTTAATTGGGGATGATCAATCCTAAAATTAAATACTTAAATTTCTTATTCCCTCCCTTTTTCTTTTCTATTTGAGGCATCAAAGAACAATTTTTCCTCCCGTGTTTGGCAAGGTCTACTAACACATCTGTTAGAGATATCCACACAAATCTGTTTATCTCTCCTAGTTAAAATGCCATCCCAGCTATCTACAGATAAAACATGATCAATTTCTTGATTTCGAAGGAAAAAAAAATCACTTTTTCATGGCTTCTTCTTTAGGTTAATAATTTAAAAAGATCATATTATATCTTTCCATGTTCTTAATATACATACATTTGGTATTTTTGCAACTTTTGTTTACTTTCATGTACCTGTTGATTGTTTTTATGAACTATTTAATTTTGGAAACTTTAAAACCATGCTTTGGTCACTTTCAGCACCCTTTAGGTATTTTACAGTAAAACCATGGCTATTCAGAACCAGTGAAGAATGTCTAGATAATTGAGTTTTCTGAATAGCTAGAGGTTTGTTTACATTTATAAAGCATCCAAATTGATTTTATTTTGATCCTGCTGAATGGAAATGCCTTTTCCTAATTTCTCCAATACAGAATGCTAAACTGAAGCTTTTTCTTGGTGATGCTGTGTTATTAGTATCAGTAAGATTATATGCTATAATACATTGATGTCCTCTGTTTCTCTTGAAGTCTACAGGGCTCTTGGCCCCTTCATCAAATGGTCTAAGAATGCTGTGGTTTTCTTTAAAAACAAAACCCCCCAAAATCCACCTTTTGTGTCTGCCTCTTCTCATTTTCTTTTCTTTGTCCATGTCAGAATAACAGCACCAGCTTGTTGCTATGAGTATGATGGGCCGGTTTACTAGTTCTCCCTTCCAATTTTCTGTTTCTAATCTGGGTTCAGGTAGTATTTATGGGCCATGAGATCCTAGAAAAGTCAGGGACCTGGGCAATTCTTTAAGACTTGCAAGATGCAGAATGGCTGCCAAACTGCATTGGGGGGAAAAGTTTCACACACTGAAGAATTCACAGAGCTAGACCCAAAACAATAAAAAAATCTGTTGTAGCCTAGAAAATCAGATAGTAATACTAAATAATAACAGCTTTCATTTATGTATCACTTTAAAGTTTGCAAAGCACTTTACAAATGCTATCTCATTTAATCCTCACAACCCTGGGAGGTAGGTATTACCATCGTCACTCCCATTTTACGGATAAGGAAACTAAGTCAGGCAGAGGTCGTTTTTCCTAGAGTCACACAGCTAGTAAGTGTCTGAGATCAGATTTAAAGTCAAGACTTCCTGACTCACAAGTCCAGTGCTCTCTCCATTGTACCTGTGAGATAGCTGCTTCTTGATTGGTAGAATTATGTCTAAAACACAAGTTGAAAGGCTTAGAAATAGAGTCTAATTTTCTAGGGAGCTGAGTGGTGCAGTGGAGTCCAACACTTACTGTCCGTGTAACCCTGGGTAAGTCACTTCATCTTCCTTTGGCTGAGTTTCCTAATCTGTAAAATAGGGATCATAATAGCACCTACCTTGTAGGGTTGTTGAGATCAAATGAGAAAGTATTTGTAAAGCATTTGGTAGACAGCAGGTGCTTAATAAATGCTTGTTCTCTTCCCTTCTCTCCTATGAGTAAAGTGCACAAGCTTTAATGGTTGTGCTTTGTGATATCTATTTGGACGACTCAGAAGTCTTTTTATTTATCTATTCATTTTATTTATTAATAAATTATTATAAATTAATTATAATAATTATATTATATTATTATATTATAAATTAATTATAAATTATAATAAATTAATATAAATTATTAATAAAGTAATATAAATTTTATATTATTATATTATGTTCATTCAGCCATCCATTTATTTTATTTTTCATCCATTCATTTATTTATTATGATTGTGTTCTGAATGAGGCTCTTAGGTAACTGCATTCCAGATAGGTAAGGTATTATTATGGGTATACCATGGCTATTATTACCATATTCAAATTGGCAGTAGGGAGCAAACAAGAGTGCCGCAGGGTCGCCAGGGGCTAATTGGGTATGTTTTAATATCTCAACATTTTTTACACCCACTGATATAATTACTGTCACTGGCTAGTGTTTATATAATTCTTTATGAGCTAAATTTTCACCTCTGTGCACAAAAGCACAAGTGATATTATCTAACTCAGTAGGAGACTGAGAAAACCCTGTTGGATTCTCGGTCGGGGAGGTGACCTGGCATCATGTGCAATTGCTACTTTTCAGCTGGTCTTTGATTCATTTTTATGTGTGGATGGAGAGAAAAGTCTTGGGAGTTTTACACTGAAAATGGTGATAGTTTTTGGTACTATAACTGATAGCTAGTGAGTTTATACATGTTGCAAAGTATAAGTAAGTCAGAGTAACATGTTACAATTAGTCATGGACTATGGTAACTTAATAGTTATTTCCTTGATACCTATATCAAATTACAAAATTTTAGAGCTGAAGCCATGTTAGAATAATCTAATTTAGGGAACTGAGACGCAGAGATATGAAAATCGTGACTTGTCCAGGTGGCAGAGCTGGCATTAAAATTTAGAATTTAGGTCTTCTCATTCTCAGCTTTTTCCTAGACATCATGGATAGAGATCTTATTTGTAGAGAAAACTTTGGGCTCCTCTGGCACACTCTTCAAGAACTCAGAGTGGCAATGGGGCATCCAAAGGCAGAGGACAGACACCAACCATTAAATGAAATTAAACGAGCTGTCTGAAGCAGTTTTTCTTGTAGAAAGAAAAGGACAGATGCAGACAAGCAAATACAAATAAACATGAATAAAGTAATGGCTAGTTTGAAGGGGTATAAAATCAACTAAATATGGATTTAATGTTTAAAAGTCAGATCTATCCCAGAACTGGCTATTCTTACTACCTATCTGACATGGAGCCTGTCTCTTCTCTCTGGGCTTGAGATTCTAGACTTAAAGAATGTGAACATTGAAGTAGACGATTCCTATGGTTTCTGTGAGTTTTTAAACACTACTTAATAACTGCTCAATGGCTGTTTTATCTCACATTAGGCATAACTTGGCCATGTGACTTGGGAAACGCTTCAGATGGCAATTTTGTTATAATTATGACTTGGTGTTTTTAATATTTATTATGTTATCATCTCTTTATACCTATGTCTATCTTTAAGTCTGTAACTGATGAAACCAATGACATGATTCAGGACAGCAGCAATAATCATATGGAACAATAAAGCACTTGAAGTCTTCAGATAAAAGGTACTATGCAAATTACTATTATTGTGAGTCTATGATTATAACTCAGTTTGAGATTTCTGGAAACCAAGCCTGCAAATAAATGTAGCAAGCTTGCAAAGCATCTATTGTGTCAGGCAAAATTGTTTACTGCAGCATGTGTAAGCGGGAGGTAATTGCCATTACAAAGCGAGTGAACAGAAACACAGAGGAATGAACACATGCCTTCAGTGTTTTTCTAAATGTGTTTTTCTTGGCCTTGGTCAGGGGAGAATGAAAAAAAATATCCATGATTTTCTAATTTTCTTATTTAACACTGATTCAAGACCCCCCCAATTTTGTCTTGTTTCTAAAGTTAAACCGAAGTTGAATGAAAACAGAATGTGAATTCATGTAGGTTTACAACATTACTGTATTAAGCTTCAAACAAAATGCAGCACTAGAATCTTTAACATCAATTATAATAATAATGAGAAATTATTTTTCAATAATAAACAAAGATCACAACTATTTAGGTTAATTGATCTACTAGTTAGCCTAATCTGGTAAAACTTTTGCTGCCAAATAATGGCATTAGATTATGTTTCATTTTATGCTAGTTTTATGCGGTTAGAAAAATTATTTTTACAGTAAACGATTAGGATGGAAGCAAAGCAAATTTAGCCTGTAACAGTTAAGAATTTTAGAACCCGATGTTGTTTAAACAAGAAGCCTGTTAAATTATAATGGGACTCAAAATGATATGGTGAGATCTTTAGTGTAGGCACCAGACATATGTTGCCTAGTGCTATTTTAAAATTAACTAGAGACAACATTGAAAATGATGTCACTGTCCTTTCCTCTCCCTCCTCCCCAGGTCTTTTTAAAAACAACATACTACAGAGTTCTGTATGTCTAATTCTATCTACTTTGGGCAGCAAGCAATCATTGCATTGTAGGTATAGCGGTATCACCAGTGATTATGCTGTATATGTGTGTACGTACTTGCTGATTGATTACCAAAGTGAAGTAGAGTTAGAATAGGCAACAGTGTGTGTGTGTGTGCATTGAAAATGTTTTATCTTCAACTGAAGTTAAAACATGCTGAACACTTAGCTTCAGCAACAGGGAAAATACTATAATCAACACATTCCACCAAGACATGACGTTTTGGACTAGGTCCTTGCTTTGGTGTTTGAAAATGAGAGCCTTGCGAGAGAACCCTAAGGAAAGTAGAATAAAGAAAATGGAAGAATAAAGCAGTCTTGCTCTGTATGCTGAGCAATATCACTAAAGAGAGAACAGGAGAGTAGCAGTGAAGGAAAATAGGGAGAAAGGGAGGAACAAAGAGAGCTAGCACAATGATAAAGAGATGTTGTTATTACATTCATGTTTAATTTGTATTTGCTTGTCTGGATCGATGCTTTTCTTTCATCAGAAAAACTGCTTCAAACAACAACTTGTAGAATTTCATTTAACGGTTGGTGTCTGTCCTCCGCATTCAGATGTCTCCTTGTCACTCTGGGTTCTTGAAGAGTGTGCCAGAGGAGCCCCGATTGTGGAAAATACAAGACAACTATAGATTTAGAGGTGGAAAGGACCTTAGAGGCCATCCAGCCCAATGACTTCATTTTGCAAGTGAGAGAGTTGGAGCTGGGGGTGAAATGATTTGCCTCAAAGTCATACAGGTAGTAAAAAGGAAGATTTAACCTCTCACCTGGGACCCCAGATCTAGGATTGTTTCCATTACCCCAATCTGGAAAGGCTTCTGACATGGTCCTAGTGATGGACAAGTCTCTTGTCTGAAGACTGCCAGGGCTAAGCTTTGGGAAGGCTATTGCTAGGCTGAGAGTTTTTCTAAAAACAGTCATTCTCAAAGATAATTGACTAAATTATAGTATCTCTCTCTCTCTCCTCTCCCCTCTCTCTCTCTTCCTCTTCTCTATCTCTGTCTGATTCTCTCACAAACACAAATATACATGATTAACCTAATTTCAAAGCACATGACTTTAATTAGGACGGCAGTTTGTCTTTTTCCAAACTGAATAAATAACTGAATAATAAAAAGGGAAGTCTCCCCTCTCCTATCAGTGGAGGTAATACTGATGACATCAGAGATCTTTCACATATTGATCTAGATACATGGAGCAGGAAAGTGTAGCTATTATCTTGCTGTCACCTTCAGGGACTAGTTCATTAATAACTTTCAAGAACAATCAAGGTGAAGGGAGAAAGACAGGCAGAACCCCAAGAAGTCATTCATTTGGTCAAGGCCAAGGTTTGAAAACCGTTCCCCTTGTACGTTAGTCTAGCATACACTCAGAACCCTTCACCAGAGAATATTCACTTGACTTACCACCAAAGGAATACCGATTCCACCAAGGGTATAATTTTCTGGCATTAAAATAACACTTATTCTAAAAGTGCCCTTCGTTGTTCTCCATGCGTGTTGTGCCCAGGTGGATGACTACCTTTGCTTAAAACTGCACTAGGACTTTTGGGACAATCTCTCTTCGAGATCTCCATAGTCTGGCTTCCTTGAAGTCCCAATTAAAATGCCACCTCCTCCACAAAGCCTTTTCCGTTCCTCCCCTTCCCCTTAATTCTAGTGCCTTCCCTCGATGGATTCATTCTCTCTCTCCGTCTCTGTCAAACACCTAGTTCGTACGGAGTTGTTTGCACGTTGTCACTCCCATTAAACGGGGGTCTCCTAGAGAGCATAGATTGTCTCGCCTTTCTGTATGCCCGCCTGGCACACAGCAAACACTTTTAACAAATGTTTATGAACAAAATGATTGCGGGGGGGGGTACAGTCGAGCAACAGGCGGGTCAGCAAGCTACTGAACCGATTTCTGGCCGTTTCTGACCGGAAAGACCCAACTTTTAAACTCGTCATCCCATCTTAAAGCTATACCGCCCCCGCCCCCCAGCATTATGCCTCAGCTCGCGCTCCCGGGCCCCGCCTTTACGCTTTAAGCCCGAGTTGGCTGTTCTTGCGGACAGGCTGCTGGTGCATGCCCCGGCTCTCTCCGCTGGTGGCAAGAATATGCACCTGGCCAGGCTCAGAGCCCCAATTAGTCTGGAACCGGCCCCCCTTCCCCGGACCCCCGTTCCAATCTCTTTCGTTATAACGTTGCAGTCCGGGGATCCGGCCCTTTCTGCACCCCGCTCTCAGGCAGGACCCCTCCAGCCCTGCCCCACCCCCTGCCCCCCGCAAGCCAAAGGCCGAGCCCTGAAGGTCCCTCCCCCAGCCTCGCAAAGTGCTGGGCACACACATTCCGGACTCCGGCCCGCCCCGCCCCTCGGCCCGGCCCCGCCCCCTCTCCCAACCCCGCCCCGCGCTGGGGCACGAGGCGGCTACCGCCTCCGCTCTCGGCCTCCCGCCCCTCGCCACCGGGCACCGCGGGCAGGCTCACGTGACTCTCCCCTCCACTTCCCCTCTCGCGTCCCTCTCTCCCGGCCCCCCCGCGCGCGCCGGGCCCCGGGCCCCCTCCCCTGGTCGCCCCGCCCCCGCGTCAGCGCGCTCTCCCGACGTGCCCTGGAACTCACCCTCCCTCCGAGGCAGAGCCCGGGGACGCGGCTGGGCTTCGGGCGCCTCCGCCGTGTTTACTCTCCCGCCTCCCGGCTCCTGCTGCCGTCGGTAAGAAGTGGGGGGAAGGCCGCGAGGATGGGACAGACGGGACAAAGGGGGTCGGCCGGGGGGGGCGCTGGGGCGGCGGCGGGGGGGTGGGTGACATGGGGACGCCGGGGGGGGTGGCGGCGGGCCCGCGCTCTGGGCGGGGGAGGGGGCCGCAGCCCTCCCATTGACCCGCCCCGGGTTTAAATGGCTCGAAGTTGTGGCTCCCTCCTCCTCTTCCTCCTCTCCCTCCCCCCATCCCCCCACCCCGGTTTCCTGACTTCCTGTGTGAGGGAGAGCAGCACCCGCCCCGCCCCCGGGACTGAACTAGCGAGTGTGAGTGTGTGCAAGTACGTGTAAGCCCGAGTGTGTGAGTGTGAGCTCGGAGGGCCGCGGCCCACCCCGGGCACCTCCTTCAGCCGTCCAACCTCCAGCCCACCTTGAGAGGGAGAGGAGGAGGAGCCGGACGGGCTCCGGACGACCCCCCGCCGTGGAGGAGCCCCACCTGGGGCCGTTGGAGCCTCGCCCGCTGCTGCCCCTCTCCGGCCCCGAGGCAGGTGACAGCCGGGGGGTGGGGGGGGGAGGCGGGCGGTGTCCGAAGCCTCCGGCCTCGAGCGGGGGGAAATGGCCAGAGCTTGGTGATGGTGGCCCCGGGACTGAGGGTCCGAGGCGCTGCCGGACTTGGTCTGCGGGGGGGCGCGCCGTGGACTGCCGGCTCCTCCTCCTGAAGAGGCAGGTAGACCCTCACCTTTACTCTGACCTAGCGATGACCTTTGGAAGTGACGCTGCCTATTGACAGAAGGACCGCAATAGGCGGTCGGGGGGCTCTCGGTGGGCTTGATCCGACGACGGGCTGAGCGCCCCGCTTCCCCAGAGCCGCTGCGGCCCCTCCGCTGTGAGCCGCCGGCACCAGCCTCCTACAACGAAAGTGGGAGCACACCTCGCTGGGGGGCCGAGGGAGGGGGGTGCACATCAGGGCTTCTGCCGCCCCAGATCGGTCCTCTGCCCGCTCCTGCCCTTCCGATGAAGCAGACGTCTGTGGAAGTGGCCGCAGAGCGGCCCGCTGTCATGGTACACCTTATACCTAACTTACGCACTTGCAGATTTGCGTAAAAGTATAACTTGGACTCCGCGTTAACGTCACCCCATCACCCAGGAGTGGCGGAGGAGAGAGAGACGAGGAAGTAGGCAGGTGTTTGTTGCGTTCATCTGTAAGTCGCCGGCTCAGCAGGTTGAAGTATTTCAGCTTTTAGGTTGATTTTCCTGTGTATGTACATAAAGGACAATAGAGAGCTCTAGCGGGGACCTGATGTTAGCGGTTTAAGATCAGTCTTAGGTGGCACAGTGAACAGCGAGTTCATTTCCTACTTCAGTCATTTCATAGCTGTGTGAATCATTTAACTTCCCTCAGCCTCAGTTTCCTCATCTGTAAAATGGGAAAACAACTGCTTTTGAGGATCAAATGAGTAAATATGTAATGTATTTATGTGAATATATAAAGTGCTTTGCAAATCATAAAGGCCATGTATATCAACTTAGACTTTTAGGTGGAAATTGTTGATTTTTAAAAATAATAGCCTTGAAACAATTTTGCACACATTAAATCTTAGAGAATATAGATATCTTGGACAAGCAGTTATCGAAGAAATTTAAATGTACTCTCCCAGGACTAGAAACTTGGCCCAATTAATTTCTAGAAGTTAGTAACCATTTGGGAAGACTTACTCTTTGTTGTTGGTGCTTTTATATAGGGTAGTGTTGGATATGGTTTGAGAATTGAGACGTTGAACTGCAGCAGTCTTTTCAGCTAGCTAGTGAATAGAGTGCTGGGCCTGAAGTCAGGGAGACCTGAGTTGAAATTCAGCCTCCAACACTTACTAGCTAGCATTGTGACCCTGGGCAAGTCACTTAACCCTTGTTGGCCTTAATCTCCTGGAGAAGGAAATGGCAAACCACTGCAGTGTCTTTGCCAAGAAGACCCCATGGACAGTATGGTCCACAGGGTCATGAAGAGTTGGATACAACTGAACAGCAGATCTTTTCACAGATTTCATGTACTTGGAGGCTGTATAGCTTCAGAGAATGAGGTTGGGGGTGGGGGTGGGGTCGGGAACACATTTGTTGGGTCAGAGAAATTTTAAAATGGAACCTCAATGTCAGCATAAATCACTTTTTGGAAGCTGGGTATATTTATCATACCACTAAACTTAGCTTTTTAGGGGGAGGAAAATGTGATCATTAATACAGCGTTAGAAACCTAGATAAACACTTTCTTATGGCCTTTGTGGCTTTATTACAATAAAACCTCATCTTGTGATACAATGGGTGTAGCTTTCCATTCCCTCCTCTCTCCCCCCCAAGATTCTAGCCCCAAGGTGTTTTTCGAGCTTCTATGTCTAGGCCTGGGTCAGTGTCGTCCCACAGCTCTTCTTTGCTGTGAGGCTCTCTTCACTGTACCCTTACCTCTGATGGTTCCTGCTGGTCTCTATTGTCCTATTTCTTCCCTGGGCTGTTCTCTGCTCTTTATTTTTAGTATGTTCTTGCCACTTATGATCTCTCCACTTGTGTCCTGGCCTTCCATTGCTGTTTGTCATTGCTGCCACCTATTCCGCTATTAGGCGGTCTGCTGTTTGCTGGCCCCACACACTGGCAGCATTGTTACTGAATTCCACTGATTTCTTTTACCCCTTATTTCTGCTTTGTTTCCTTGTCACTCTTGTTTCCTCGAGTCAAGAAGCATGTTTTTTTCAGGATTCTTGGCTTTTTTTTTCAAAACAAACAAAATTCCAAACTTTGCTTTTATAGAGGATGATAACCAATCAAAGCACTTCTATTTAGCAACCTGACAAAGTGAATGATCACAGCATCAGGTGTAATCAGGTGTAATCTTCTAGTCTTTGGCTTTTCTCAGCTCTCTTTATTGCTTACTGCTTGGGGGCGGGGATCTCCTCCCTCTGAACTTTTCTGGCTGCTTTCTGGTCTGAAATAATTCTAGAAGCCTGAATAACTGAGGCTTTATTGTGATTTTCTACTGTGTATTTAAGCATTTAAAAAGAAAGATAATTATGTTAGAATCTAACAGCAATGTTTTGTGTATCCTGCATCATTGGGGAGTGAACTATTTAATTTTTTTTCAGATAACTGAATGTTATCCTTAAACATTTAGTCTTTAAAAAATTATAATCATTTTATGAAAAAACCTTCAAGAATGCTTTAACTTCACTGCTTCGTCAGATTTTAGTGAACATAATTTAATCTTTTGTTAAAAAAATTTTTATTTTTTTTTACATCATCACTTACATTTCCCTTTAGATTCCTCCCCACTATCCCTTAGAGCCATTCCTCATAAAGAATTCTCTTGTATTTAAAAAATAAAAAGAAGGGAAAAACAATACAGTAAGATTAACCGACACAAGTCTGACATGTTCCATGTCCATAATCCTCCTAGCTCTGCAAAGGGGTAGAGGTACTTCCTTGGTCAGTGATAAGTCTAGCAATTATTCATATATTCATTTATTTGTTTATTTTTGAGACTGGGTCTCCCTCTGTCCCCCAAGCTGGAAGTTCTAGAACTGATTGGCATGGAAGCTTTGACCTCCTCCATTTTTTCGGACTCTGTTCCAGGGGGCTCACTTATATTGGTGCTGAATTTCATGATTGGTTTTATCCCTCCTGTAGCTCCGAATTCAGCTTCAGCAATCCACTAGCTTCAAGTTTCCCCCCGTAGAGTAGGGACTATGGAGTTCTGTGCCACTACATCAGACCCCTACCTCTGAATTAACCTTTTCCTTTAACTTCCGTTGAGGCACCTGAGACCCTCAGTGTAAAGTGTATTGGATGATTAATTTCAATAAACATCAAAAATGATAATAGTTTATATAGTACCATAAGATTTATAAAGTGCTTTCCTTATGCTCTTATGAGACAGCTCAAGTTTTATTTTACAGATGTGGAAAGAGGTGCAAAATGTGAGTTGCTGGAGGTGACAGCTAATAAGTGTTAGAACTGGGAGGCAAATCCAAGTCTTCTGAAGTTTGAGATCAGCACTCCACCCTATCCTGTCTTTCTCCTTGCTATTTTGGGTTCTTTGTGCATAGACCAGCACAGGTGATTTTCTGTCACCAGTGGAATGAAGCAGGGCTGCATAATATGTTCACTTTTATTTATTTTATTTTGTGTTAATTCATTTGGCGTGGTGAAGTGTTAACAAATTTTAACTCAGTAGAGTGTAACCATAAAGAATCATGGAGACTTGTAGTCCTCAAGCTCTGTTTTGGCAGTACATATTCACTACAACTTTAAGAGACTATACATTGCTTGGTCCATTCATTTCAACAACATAGCCATATAGATTGATAAGCTCCAAAAAACCAGAAGGGAGATACGCAGCCAAAGATTTTCTTTGTTTGTGCCAGGAGAAAGCCATTTCAGCGTCTCCAGACTCTTATCGTGCTTCTCACTCCCCACACACACACCTCCCCATCATGTTGGGGGCCCTGATAGACCAACTATGGTGATAATTGTCATTGAGTTCCGAGCTAAAGCATCCTTATAATGCCAAACATACAGACTATTTGTGCCCAACCTGTGGCATAACCTCAGTTCATAGTGGTCTGATCAGCCACAGTTAGACATAATGTACATTAACCCCGACATCACTGTGATGTAAAATTGGTCGTCTTGGAGTATAAAGGACGACAATGAATGCCCAACATCATCTCCTACCTGTTTGCCAAAGAAGGGCAAACAGTTTCTGTTCTCAAAGAGCTCATAGTCTATAATGGGGGGACAAATGCAAACAACTATGTATGAACCGAGTATAGACAGGATAAATTGGGCATGATCGAGAGGGAGGACAGTGGGATTAAGGAGGCTCAGGAAAGTCTTGTCGAAGGTATAATTTCCATTGGGACTTGAAGAAAGCCAGGGAGACTAAGAAACGGAGATGAGGAAGGAGGGCTTTCCAGGCCGCTGGGACGGCCAGAATGTCATCAGGAGGAACTTCAAAGAGATCAGCGTGCCTGGATCGCAGAGCCTGTGGGGCAGAGTACATGTGAGAAGACTGGAAAAGTAGGAGGGGTCAGGCACCGAAGGCTCTGAAGACCGGGTTTTATACGTGCTCTTGGAGGCGGGTGCTGGGGACACGGTCAGACCTGTGCTAGGCCAGTTACGACAGCTGTCTCATTGGATCCTCAAAACAAGCCTGGGAAGTCGATGCTCGCATTCCCATTTTACAGATGAGGAAACAGGCTGAGAGAAAGAAAGTGACTTGGCCAGGATGACTCAGTGTAGTGAGATGATGAGGCACAGCACGAGGTGGTAGCAGTGTCAGAGGAGAGCAGAGAGATAAGCGATGTGATGAAATTAGAATGAACAGACTGGGAAATTAATTGGATTGGGTGGGGGGCAGGGAGGGTGAGAGAGAATAAGGAATTGACTGGGGCTGGATTGTGAGCCTGGGTGACTGGGAGAATGGTAGTATCCTGGACGATAATAGGAAAATGAGGAAAAGGGAAGGGCTTGAGGGGAAAGATAAGAGTTCAGTTTAGTGTTTATTAAGTAAACCTACATGCTTAGATGTACTGTAATTTAGGGTGGTAGCTTGTATTATATAACAATGTAAGCACTCTGATCTCAGAAAGTAATATTCAAAAATAAGGATCTTGGAGAACATTTCTCCTGGATAAATAATAGATTTAATTTGTATTAAATTAGTCAACATAATCTGACTTGTGTTATAGGAATATTAGTTTGGTGATTCTGTGGAGGAAGGATTGGAGAGGGGAGAGACTAGAAGCAGAGGAGACCAATTAGGAAACTTTTAAGTCTAGGTGAGAGGAGATGAGGACTGAATCAGGGTAGTGGCCACATGCGTGGAGAGAAGAGGACAGACGAAAGAGATGCTGTGGCAGCCGATTGGATGTGGGACCTGAGGGAGAAGGGGAGAGTCGGAGATGGCTCTCAGATTGCAAACCTGGTTGACTGGTTGATTGTGCCGTTGACAGAAATAGGCAAATTTGGAGGAAGGGTGGATTTGACAGTAGAACAGTTTAATGTTTAAAGTATGTTGTTTTTAAAAAGTTATTGTTCCTTTATTTTCTGAGTCTTGGAGATTGCTTATTATTTGAGTGTCCATAATATGACAGCAGATTAGCATGTCAGAATCTTATTGATCCTATATTGTGTCTCTTTGACTTGTCCCCTTCTCTCCGCTTGGCTATCAGTCTGCCTTATCTATGTCAGTTCTTTCCTTCTTGATCTGCAATCCATTCTCCACCCAGCTGCCAAATTGGTATTCTCAAAGCATAGGTTTGACCATGCCACTTCCTGCTTCAGTGTCTCTTGTCTACAGGATATAATGCAGAATCCTCTGTTTGGCATTGAAAGCCTTCACAGTTTGACTCTGACCTTTTCATCCAGACTGATTTCATACTCCTTCTCCTCACACATTCCTAATTGTAGCCTCTCTGCCCTACTTGGTGTTCCCTATGTGGGACATTCTATATTCTGTCTTAGTGCCATGCCTAGACTGTCATCTTTCTTCACCTGTGGTTCTTATCAGTCAGTCAATAGGCATTTATTAGGCACCTACTGTATGTCAGGCATGGTGCTAAGCACTGGGGATACAAAAAGAGGCAAAAGATAGTTCCTGCTCCTAGAATATCTAGTTTCCTTCACGGCTCAGCTTAGTGTCTGTGTGTCTTTCTGTTTTTCTTTGTTCTGAATTTAATGACCATAAAAAAGACATTTCCATATATGAAGTAGAAAAGAAAAAAAAGGATTATATGCGAAAATGGGAATTTCTGTTATGTTCTAGCTTGCTTTAAAAAATGGACGCAGTAGGGGCAGCTAGGTGGTGCAGTGAATAGAGCACCGGCCCTGGAGTCAGGAGGACTTGAGTTTGACCTCAGACTCTTGCCACACTTATTAGCTGTGTGACCTTGGGCAAGTCATTTAACCCTAATTGCCCTGCCTTCCCCCATTGGGAAAAAAAAAAGAAAAATGTATACAGTAAATTCACCATGTTATTTGCAAAGCTGACCTGCTTGTCTTGTATTTCCTTGTAAATTTCCTTCGGTTTTGTATCCTTTAAAAAAAGCTTCAATGACTCTTTTCTTTCCTTTTTATGTGGCAACCCTATGGCTAGTTCTCCTTTTTCCTTTTTCCCCTACTAAAAAAGAAGAGAAAAATATTTGCATCTTTGTAGATTCCTTTACTCCTTCTAATTATTACTGCCTTCCATACCCCACGCATTCCCAGTTAATTTGTGTATATTTTATATTAACTTCCCTCTACCTATATTCTTAGGAGAGTATAAGTTACTTGAAGGCAGGCAGGAAGTGTTGTACTCTTGCCCTTGCATCGTCAGTGCTCTGCAGAATGTCTTGCGTGTAGCAGACCGTTGTTTGTTGAGTGAACAGTATGATGACTGATGAAGAAGTTGTAAATGTAACTGATTCCTGGCCAACTTAAATTCTAAAATGATATATTATGTAGATTTTTACTCTTCAGTCTCCTATTAAAAAAAATTAGCCTTTTGCCTATGCATTTTTTCCATGATAAACCTGTTATGAACAGCATGGAGAGTTTGTATGTTTGGTTGTTACAGATGTTAGGGGAGGGGGCGGTGTTCAGCTCTAGATATCATTAATGGCCATCTTCTTTCAATCATTGAGACTTGGCCTCGTCCTCATGATGCAGCTTCCCCTGACGAGTCTTTTGAACTTTCCCTCACCCTCAGACTCACTGCTTATGCTGGGAAATCAGAATCCTCCTTGTTCCTCATTGCCACTTCCAAGCTATTCTTCTACTACCATCACTCATAACTTTTCCTCCTTTGAGATTCATTCAGTCCATGTTAATCGCCAAGTTAAGCTTTTGGTAGCTGTTGTCTGCCAACCTCCATCACTGCCATCTTTCCTCAGAGTTCATTGCCTGACTCACAAGCTTTTCCCTCCTTCTCACTTCTGATCCTCACACTAGGAGACTTTTCAGTATTCATTGTGATATTCTCTCAAACATCCTAACTTCTCAATTTCTTGACTTATTCATTCTAGTCGCTTCTATAGCTTAGAAATGGTCTTATCTCATGTTGCTGTCATCTGCAGGTATTCCGCACTTCGGTTCATGATTTCTGAAATTCCTTTATCAGATCATAATCTATTGTCATTCTACTTCAACCTCTGCCTCTCATCCCCCTTGACCTTGTTTTTCATTCTTATCATGGGCCTCTAGGCCTCTGGAGTGGGGAAGAAGAAAGTACAAGAAGTTGGGAGCCCAGGTCTCTCACTACTACCATCACTCAGTCCGCCTGTCCAGCCTGACACTTCTTTCTACTCGTATAGCCACTGCTCTAGTTCAGATCCTTGTCACCTCATCTGTATTATTAGTGTGTAGCAATCTTTTAACTGAACACATTTCTACCTCAAGACTCTCCCCATTCTAAATCCATCTTTCACTCAGCTGCCAAGATTTATTTTTTAAAGCATAGGTCTGGCTGTGTCATCCTTCTAGTTAACAAACTCTAGTTTATTAATTCACTGTTATCTTTAGAATAAAAAATAAAGTGCTCTGTCACGTAAAGCTCTTTGCAACCAGGCCCCTTCCTACATTTCCAGTCTTCTTACACTTTAATTCTCTCCATGTACAGTTCAGCCGTACTTCTGGCCTACTTGCAGTTCCTCACACAGGACTCTGTATCTTCCTCTCCATAGTTTTTCTGAGCTTTTTCTCATGCCTGAAATGCTCTCTCTCCTTTCCTCTGACTCAGTTTCTTTCAAAACTCAGCTCAAGTCTTATCTTCTGTAGCAGGTCTTTTGTTATTGTTCATAATTTTTAGTTGTACTTGACTCTTTGTGACTCCATTGGGCTTTTCTTGGAAGAAATACTGGAATGGTTTGCCATTTCCTTCCCCAGATCATTTTACAGATGAGGTACTGAGGAAAACGGTGAAGTGACTTGCCCAGGGTCACAGCTAGTAAGTGTCTGAGGCCAGATTTGAACTCAAGAAAGATGAGTCTTTCTAACTCCAGGTCTGGCACTCTATCCGCTATGCCACCTAGTTGCTCCAAGATACCTTTACCAATCCTTGTAGCTGCCAGTGTCTCCCTTTTCTGGTTACTTCCACCTACTTTGTACATATCTCATATGTACATAGTTATTTGCCTTTGCATGTCCCCACTAGAATGCGAGCTCTTTGATGGCATTGACTGTTTTTGCTTTCTACATTTAGCATAGTATAGCACATAGTAAGCATTTAATAAATGCTTTTTTGACTGACTGAATTATTGATAAAGGATAAACCCGACATTAATAGGCTTAAAAGCTACTTTAAAAGGCAAGGTGCCAGGAATCATCCTTTTTGTAGTGCTGCAGATGTGTAGTGCTTTGGGGATGATGGGACCCAAATATAGACAGTCTAGGTAGTTGTTTTGCAAAACATTATAATAGCATTTAAGTTTTCGACAGTTGTGAGTATAGGAGATGAACATGAATGTGGGTGTGGGAATGGGAGGTGGTGGTGAATACGAGATATGTTTGGATATTAAAGGGAAATGTGGTCTTAGAGAGAAAAATACTGAGTCATTCCACTGGAGAACATTTGTGGCTGTGAAAGAATTAGTGCTCAGCATAATTTGAAAGAATACTCTAGAACTAAAGCAAGAAGCAACAGTTTTATATATTTGATTTAACAAAAATTGTCTTTTTTTTTTTAGACTAAAGAGGCAGTATAGCATAATGGATTCATATCAGGCCTTGGGACCAGAAAAACTTAGTTGTTAACATATTGGCTTTGGGACTCTGGGCAAGTCAACCTCTCAATGTCCTTGCAAATCTTTTAAGATTATCCATTACAGAAAAAGTGCCAACCTGCACTGGTAGAGAGATTTCCTTATCAAGGAGTTCCATATGTAAATGAAGTCACTGGTCCAGCCCCTATCTCTAAAAATTATGATTACATGAGAACAGAGACAATTTTTGTAAACATAAGCAATGTTGATTTCCTCCATGTTTAAGAAAACCAAAATCATTCTCTATACTTTTTTGCTCCTACTCAAGTAAGTGTCTTATTCTTAGTTTTTAGACCCCTTTGTCTGTAGTCATCTTTACTTTTTCTTCTACTTCTTATCTAATTCTTATTCCTTTGATCTTTGTCACCTAACTTCTCAAGTCCAAACAATTGAGGCCTTAGTATCAATGATTCTCTTGTTCCTACCCATCAATGTACTTCAAAAAATTCCGAAAATAGATGCAGTATTCCATGCTTGTGGACGTCTCACCTCTGCAAAGGAATAAAGGTGGGACATCTCATATATCCCCTTTAAGGCTATGATTATTCTTTGTAATTTTGCAGCATTCATTTTTGATTGGTTTGTGATTTACATTCTTTCTGTCTTCATTGTTGTGATCATTGTGTATAAGTCTTTTCATGATTTTCTATATTCATCATATTCACTGTTTCTTACATTTGTGTTCCTTTATGTTTATCTACCGTAATTTAACTGTTCTCCAGTTGAAGGATGTCTACTTTGTTTCCGGTTCTTTGCTGCTACAAAAAGAAAAATAAATATTTTGGCGTATGTGAAAGATGCCATTAATTCTTAAACATAAAACATTTTCTTAATATTAAGGCAAATAGCAAGAATAATTACATCGCAATAACTCAACATATGTCAGATGCAATAGTAAAGCATCATAACCTGCATAAATCTGGATACTCTCCTCCTAATATACATGGTGTCAGTGAGAGAGAGGGGAAACACATGTAGAGAAGCCCAGCAGGGAGGCACCAAGTTTGAAAGACTGTTGTGCTCAGGGCAGCTCACAGCTCTGACTTAGGCTTTAATATCCTTGTTGCCTTCAAGAACAGTCTGGCCCATGTGAAGCTGTTTCTCTGCTAGCTGCCCTCCTTCTGGTTCTCATCACTATCAGGATCACACAAGACCTGACAGCATCTACTATGAACAAGAGGGGAACTTGGAATATAATATTCCAAAAGTCAAGAGATAAAGATTTACCAAATATAATTTATTCTTCAGAACTCATTATAAACCTATGGTAGTGATGGGGGAAGGACCTGTAATAGAATAGAGGACATCAGTCCGTTTCTGATGAAATGACCAGAGCTGAGTTGGAACTTTGAAATGTAAACAGAAGAGTCAACAGCGGCCAGTCATTGTGGGTAATCTCTGCTTCTGGGGATATGGGTTCTGTGAAGAGGATCTGAAGAGGGAGAGATTGCTACTTTAACTGTCATGTATGATGGAAAATGAGTCAGGACATTTTGGTTCAAATTCCTGATCTGACATTAGTTATGTGACTTTGGGTCAGTCGTTTAACCTTCCAGAAACCTCAGTTTTCTTATCTGTAAAATGTGGATGAGAATAACACTGTTAACCTCCCAAGAGTGTTGAAAGTGCTTTGTAAACAAAGCCAGATATCATTGAGTTATTCGGTGCTAGCATTGAAAAGGCATTCCTTATTACAAATTGACCTATGCTTGAATTATGTGGAAATGTGAAAGCCAAAATTGACTACACCCTAGCATTTGCAGGACAACAAAATCAATAAGTCTAGCATAATTTTTATGACAAAAGGCTTTGTCATCTAGGGTCCTTGTGGGCAGGAGCTTTTGACTTTCTTTATATCCCTAGAGCTTACTGTGTGCCTTGAATATAGTAAATACGAAATAAACACTTCCCGATTAATTGATTTAGAATGAAGAATACAATACATATAAGCCCCTTCCATTTGTTTCTACAATTTAAATATCTCATTGTAAGTAGGAACCTTTTTTCCTGGGATGAGGGGAGGATTGTGACTTTTATATATTAGCATCAATCTTGAAGAGACTGTTGATAGGGGGAAATGACTGGTCCAAAACCTAGTAGAACCATATTGGTTTGTTTTAAAGATCAGGAAGGAAAGGCATACGTGCCAGGTGTTTTACTAAGTGCAAGTTCTCAGTGTGGGGCCATGGTGAAGTCCAAAGGAGTGTAGCTGTGTGGGAAATTGAAGAGGTGGCTGACCTGGATGCCCACCTGAGGTTCACTGACCTTTGGGAAGGAAACTCTTTCTGTATAATTTAGAGCTTGGCTTAGATGATATCTAAGCTTCCTTTCAGCTCCGAATTTTTATGATTCTGTTACTTAGAACATTGTTTTCCCTTGCAACAACTTAGGTGGAAAAAATTAACGTGTTGCTAACAACAGCTAATAATTGAGCTGAAGAAGAAAAGAAATTGTTGGTTCACACAAAAACCAGCTTGAACATTTTGTCAGGCCAAGTATCCTTTTATCAGTATGTTTCAGAGATTTTTTTGGAGGGAGAGACCTGGGTCCTGGGGGTGGTGCATAAAGAAAAATTGTAAGATAAAATATATTTAATGTCATGTTCTATTGCTCACCATAGAAGTTTGAAAGAACCTATTAATCAGTTAAGGACAGTGATTTATATTACCCAGAGGTATAGTTCTTTTTGTATCATTTCAGTTCGTTTTTTTTTCTTGGCACAGTTTGGTGTATAGACTAGTTAAGGGGCAGCTAGGTGGTGTAGTGAGTAGAGTACTGAGCCTGGAGTCAGGAAGACTCATGAAGTCTGGGTTCAAATTCAGCCTCAGACACTTACCAGCTGTATGACCCCGACCAAGTCGCTTAACCTTGTTTGCCTCAGTTTCTTCACCTGTAAAATGATCTGGAGAAGGAAATGGCAAATTGCTCCCAGTATTTTTGCTAAGAATACCCCAAGTGGGGTCACAGAGTTGGACATGACAGAAATGGCTGAACAACAATATCAGTTAAAGCCTTTTAGGGAACTAGGGAAGGGGCTGTGTGTATTCAGAATTGAAGGCTGCAAGACTGTGATCCAGCTTAGGGATATGTTAAAGTGCCTTCTGGGTATGGTCAGGGTTGTAGAGTTGTTGATAAGGGCACTCAGGAGCATAGGTGGATGGAGTAATGGTAACAGGCATGTTACTTCTTGAATGGATGTGAAAAAACACCCAGTCAATTAAGAAAAGATGTAAAGATATAAATCAAAATATATAAACAAAAAATATAAATATGCAAGGTCAAAAGTTGTAGTCTGTTCTTAACCTTTTTCTTTGTGCAAGTTACATGTATTCACTGTGGTTTCTTCATGTGTATTTACTGAATGTTAACAGGTAGTAAATGAAGTTTGTCAGTAGGAACATTAGGATCATAACCTCATACTGTTGTTGCTTCACCCACTGGAAGAGCATAAGATTTCTTTTTTACAGATTCAGAATTTAATATCCTATATAGTATTTAATAAAATGCTTAGTGATCACTTTAGATTAAAAACTCTGTGGGCATGTCAAGAAGTTGGCATATTTTCAGTAGTTTAAAAAATTTGTTTTTTTCCCATTTCTTTCCCGTAGTTAACATCATACACTTGAAGGACAATAATATGTTGTTTTATACTCCCGAAATCTTATAACTGATATCACTATTAGGCATAATAGTAAACAAATATGGATTACTTCATATCTTTTTGTATGTCAGCTGAGAAAGATGACTTAGCTATAGTGGTTAAATGAGATGGTAGAAGAATGTGATGACATAGGAAAATTTGTTCTTTGTAATTCTTAGATTCTCTAGGACTGTTGGGTTTCCCTGAGGGGGTCCCGAAACCCTGGAACTGATTTGGATTCTAGGCTTATAGTTTGGGATTGTCTCAAAAGCTAACATTCTCTATTCACTGTTGGAATATTTTGTTTTAGCACTTGTATATTAGAACTAGTGTGGAAAGAAGAATGATATTAGATTTCTGAAGCCAGTTTAGTAGCATAACTGACAGGTTTTTCCATGGAAAGCCTCTAATGTTTTCTAGCAGAAAACAACTGCTATTGGTTGGGAGTTTACGTTTGTATGTAAATAATGTCCAAAAAGTTTTGAAAGAGTCCTCCAGAGGGGGACAACCAAGTAAATGGAACAGTTTTCTTTTTTTCTCTCTTTTAATGATAGTGTTGATCTTTGCTCGGTTATATTAAGAAGCTTAACATTTGTATAATCCATAGTGAATCATTCTTTCAAAAGACACACATGCCCACATTCTTCTTGGAAAGAAAGCAACAATAAATTCCAAATGTTTATATCCAAAAACATTGAGACTGTGTTCCCAGCTTTAGTATTTGGGGCATAATCACAATTCCAGATCCCCTCTCCAACCTTTTTATTTCCGGAATCATATTGGAAGAGTCTTGAAATGGTCGTATATGTAATACTGTATTGCCGGAGTTCTTAACCTGGGGCCTCTGAACTTTTTTTTTTTAATATTTTGATAGCTATTTCGGTGTAATTGGTTTCTTTTGAAATCTTATGTGTTTTTTAATACATTTAAGAACATTAATCTGAGAAAGGATCCATAGACTTCATCAGACTTCCAGAAAGGTCCATGACATGGAAAAAGTTAAGAACCACTTCTATCATTCCTTTTTCTCACAGAACATAATACCCATGTTCTAAGTGGTTAGCTTATCTTCTGTCTTCTTTAGGTGTACAGAGGTACAAAATGTAGTTTGAAAGTATAGTTACATCATGATGTATAGTGTATGATATATATTTATATGTTACACACACCCATATATTTAACTTTTTACATTTCTGGAATTTGAGATAAATATACATCATTCATTAAGTGGTTTGAATTACGATATGCTTGTGTGCTTGCTAAACTATACTAACTTTTTTTTTCCCTCCTATTCTCTTTGTAAACAAAAACAGCCTTCCTGAGCCCAGACCTCCAGAAGTAATAATGTGTGTGCCTTTTTTTCTGGAGAGGTGAATGATATTGAAGAAAAATGGCTGACAGAGGCGGGAGGACCATTCCAGGACAAATATATATTGAAGTGGAGTATGATTATGAATATGAAGCAAAAGACAAAAAGATAGTAATAAAACAAGGAGAGCGGTATATCTTGGTGAAAAAGACAAATGATGATTGGTGGCAAGTCAAACCAGATGAGAATTCCAAGGCTTTTTATGTTCCAGCACAGTATGTTAAGGAAGTTGGTCGTAAAGCACTAATGCCACCTGTTAAACCTGCAGTTGGACTACTAAATAATTCCACAAAAATGATCCAGAGGTCTACAGAAAATGTGAATAAATCACCTGAACTTTCAAGTTTTGGGAAGTCATCATCTATTCACGTAACTGGTCTGGTTCGTGATGCTAATCAGAATTTTGGAACAAATAGTAGCCCAGGTCAGACTGTCAGTCTAGACCTTGTCCCCAACAGTGGAAAATTTAACAGTGACTCACAGTCTCCTAAGATTTCCAGCCAGCCTAGGACACACTTATTTGGTCACTTTTCAGGTCCAGAGTTCATTGACATAGAGAAAACCAGCTTTTCTCATGAACAGTCCTGTGATTCGGCTGGCGAAGGTTCAGAAAGGATCCATCACGATTCTGAATCTGGTGATGAGCTGAGCAGTAGTTCTACTGAGCAGATACGGGTAAGCTTGAAATCACAACTGATGAAGCAATAGCTCTGCACCCCCCAAATGGTTATCATTTGATTGGTAAAGATTTTCCATTTAAATATCTTTATCAGAAGATTAAGGAGAATTTGAACTTATCCCTGCTGTGTTTCATGTGAATTGTGTCCTGGCTTAAAGAACTAGAAAAGTGGATAACGTTTGTAGCTAAGAGAATTAGATAAGCATTAGATAGCATTAGATAACATAGACTTTATGGAAACATTTTACTTGTACAGAAAGGACTTAGTTTACCTATTGTAAATATCTTTTTCAGTAGAATCAATGTGACTTTCTAATTTAGGTCGTTTTGAATTGTTTCAAGTAAGTAGAATTTAGCTAATTATGGAGCTCCTTAGGGTTGTTACCTCATTTCTCAGATAGGTTCTTTTTAATCTATCATTCAAAAAAACTAAAATCTTTCACTAGCTCTTCCTGCGTTTAGTAGCAGCCTGTTGATAGATGGGCATCTGATAGCATTGAGTACAACAAATAAATTGAAGGAATACTTAGGCAAGTTCTATTAAAATTAATAGCTGCTGAGAGTTTTAAAAAAATTAGACTTTGTTTAATTTCTTTTTGAGACTTGAGTTTGTTACTTGACTTACCTGACATGCAGAGAATACACTTACAGAAAACAAGTGCATAAAATAAACTTAAATGAAATTAGATAAGGTTATTAATCCTATGATCACGAATGAATTTTAAAACTGTATGATTCTTGTTTTGTTGTGGTAATGTAAAATAGGTATAATCAATCTCAGGCGGCATGTGTGTAAAAGGCTTGTCAAACTTTATGATAGGTACTGGACCCATGGTTTCATTGACATAGGCAACTCCCAGTGCAGGTTACCTTCTTTACAGCTTGCTTATAGTCTGAGGGAGCTGCCTAGAGCACTGAGAGGAAGTGATGTGCCCACAGTCACATGGCCAGAATGTGTTGGAGATGAGATCTGAACCTGGGTTTCTCTGATCTTGTGGTTGGCTCTCATGCTGTTAAATTTCTAATTAAAATTCTACATTTGGTTAGTAATAAAATTATATTGGTGGGCAGAAATGTTCTTAAGCTGAAACTGAGTTTAGATTTCATTTATTTTCTAATATAATTTTATTGTGTGTATTCCAAACATTTAATTTTCTTATTCCATTTTGGATTGGGAAAAAAATTGGAAAATAATAATTTTGGTAAGAGCTTTTTGGTTAATTTTAGAACCGGTTAGTTACACAAAATAGTCATGTCAGTTTTCCTCACTAACATGCTCTTACCAGTCTTTACCTCAGTAGGCATAGGTTAGCATAGGCTAGTATAGTATTTCTCAACATTGTTTAGTCTCTGGCATACTAGTGAACTTGTCAGAAAGTGTGTGTTTTTCTAACTCCCATCTAGCTGTCAATCAATCTAGTGATCTGTCCATTCAGTGCCTATATCACACTTCATACGTACCCAAATTGACTTTCCCTGCTATGATTCTGAGTCAGTTTATGCAGTGTATTCATTCCACCCTTCACCTTCTTTTGTTCCCCTCCAAGGTGTACATCCATCTTTCTCAGTGACTAATAGCATCCAGCTCCTGGTCTTGTTTTCCAAGCCATTTCCTTTTGTCAGGCTCAAGGGCTTTGATATTTATACTGAGGAGCTTTCTGGTAATTTGCCCCTATGGTTCTTCTGCCTTCTTTAGTCCAATGAGTTCCTTCTCCATCTTACTGTATCTACATACCACTGTAGACTCTATCATGTCCTAAGGTCTGAGGTTTTAGAATTCCACCATGTAACCTGTCCTTCCTCCATCTCCCTCACACTCATTCTACTCTTTACCTTTATCATGACCTTTGGTCTCTTGACCCATTATTACTCTTCAGTCTGACTTCACTTCCCTCCATATGCTGTATTGAACCAATGGTCTGCCATTTTAATGCTTTCCTAGCTACTATCCTAGAATTCTTTGCCCTCTTGATTTTGACGATAGGAATGCTTATCTCAGAATCTGACATCTCTGTATACGTGTGTGTGCATGCACGAATATATGTGTGTGTGTATACTTATGCGAGTGCACATATATAATATTTGTAGTAGATGATTTGACTTACATTGCTGAATTGAGGTTGAGATGAGCTTCCTCACCTCCCTGCCTGTATTCTTCAGCACTTCTCAGAATCTTCACTGAAGAGGTCTCTCTACTCCTCTCAAAGCTGAATCTCTAGCTATAACCTTGATCACAGTTCCTCCTGGCTTCTCTAGAATTTGGCTCCAACAGTCATTCCTTTTTAGCTGTCTAGGGCACTCAGAGGTTGAGTGATTTATCTGGGGTCACATAGCTAGTATGTCTCAGAGATGGAGCTTGAACCCACATCCTCCTGGTTTGAGATTGGTTCTATCTACTGCACTATGCTGTCTCTCTAGAAGAATGTTGATGTTAAAGATGAGCTTTTGTTCCAGGGATAGTAAGACTTGGGATCATTGAAGTACTTGTGTATTTCCTCAGATGCATTCCAGCCTGCTCTCTTCTTGTTCAATTCTGGGTCCAAATCATTGTCCATCTATAGCATCTATCTATGTTGTATGTGTTGATGGACTGCCTCTATGAGTTGTCAGTCCAGCTACATATGCTAGCATCATAAGTGCTTTATACATACTTGTTAAATTTGAATTTTCTTTAATGTCGTAGAGAGAATTCATACCTTGGGTAGAGGGTTGGATTCAGTAGTCTCTAAGGCTCTAAGTCTAAGATTCTGTAAGAATCCCAGGTATGTGTTTTGTGACATATTTGTTGCTGCATTAGCACTTCAAGCTATTTATACCATAATCCCTCCTTTTCTGAAACTCTATATTGGATTCTTAGATGTTCTATATTATTTTTATCTCTGGTTTTTGAAAAACAACTTGTGATGTTGGGGCATATTCATTAGCATAGGTATTACTGTGTAGTAAATGCACTGCATATTTTTGAATTTGCAATATATTGTGAAGCTAGGAATGTGATAAAACTTATTTATTTAAAATTTATATTTATAAATGTTTTTGGCACAATTTTTTTGTTACAGTGAAAACCAAGTCAAATGCTTAATTTGATATTATAAGCTTTTAGGTGAAATTTTAACTGTACTGTTGTCATGTAATTGTCTCATTTTTATCTATGTCTTCCCCCTGAGAGACTGAATACTTAGGCTTCAGAATGCATAAGTTCTGTTAAAGATAACTTGTATGTATATTTATTACTTTATTTGTTATAATTTCTTAGGAGCTTATTAAAAAATTTAAAAGTTTAAATTTGTACATAAATTTGTTCTTTAGTTTTAATCATCTTAATTAGAAGTTGTACCAGCTTTGTTAAGGTTTTTAGAAATCTCCCTTCACAAGTGGAAAAATTTAGTTAAGTAGCATTAGAAAAAATAGGTTACTTTAGTGGCTTTACAATGAAAAATTCATCAAGAATATTTCATCAGAATGTTGCTCATGTAGGTAGCAATAACAAAAACAATAGATGTGGTATGTTTGCATTTTTGTTTTGAAGAATCCATCTCTTGTATGTAAGTGTAGAAGGTAACCACCATCAGAATGACTAAAGAACCCATAAATCCTAATCTGAAGAATGGGGGACAGCTGAGGGGAATGGTCATAATGAATTATTCAGGAATAAAAGAGAGTTTGGGGAAATTTTAGAGCAATACATAAGGGAACTAAGCCTATAATCATAATGGGGAAAATTTGCTATAAAGAAGTTTTTTACATACGTACTGCACATAATTTTGCATGTGGTTTTTTAGAGTGAAAAGTACTGCTAAGCATCTTTTCTCAGAGAACCTTTGTGTGCACTGTGCACAGAAGTAAATTTCATATTTGCCATTTCTTTGAAATATAAAATGAACAAAAATATATTTGCTTGGTTGGGAAATGGCTTTGTTTTGTCAGTTTTGTTAAAGAAAAATTTAATTCTCTTATTTGTCCCAACTTGATGCTAACATACTTTGCCTTGGCTTAAGCTTCATTGCTATCTTATTAGCTGTTCCTCCCACTCACTGTCACAGTAACAGTTTGAAGATGTTTGCTCAGTTGAGGCTGTGGTAAACAGTATTCAACTCTACAATCCTAGTAAGTAGTTGATTAAATTATCTACTTGTCACGTCATTATTAATCTGGGGAATGAAAATATGACAAAGTATTATTCTACTTTTATATTTGTGTGACATATTCTTTCAAATTTTCCTTATTAAGCTACCTAAAATGACTAAAAGGTGATTGTTTTTAAAAGTAAAATTTATGAAGTTCTCAAAGACTTCATCAGTTTGTTTTGGTTTGAAGATGGGAGACTGATTTTTTTTTTTGCATGTTTTAATTAATACATAAAACTGACATCCTGCAAAGTTTTACTTTTTTGTTAAAGTGTTGTAGAAATGTGTTAACCATCTTCATCTCTGAATTTGTCTTGCTAGCTTTAGAGCAAAACTAGGACTTGAGTAGTAGTTATTCTATCTAGTATAAGAGGCTACAGTAAAGTAAATCTGAAAGATTTCGAAGAGTCTTTAACTCTCACTTGGGTAAGATTAGCTAGGACTTAGCTAGTTCTAATAGAAGCAGAAATGTGACAGTACAAAACTAGTTCAAAAACACTGGTTCATTGTCATCTTTAGGTTTATTTCATGTATAGGCATCTGTTCTAATGTGAAGGCTCTCAGATAACTTCATTAGATGTTCTTGGTTTAAGAGTTTGTAGCCTTCTAGATCTTACTTATTTCTAAGATAATTTTACAAATGTTCCAATACTTATTTGTAGAGGAAATGTTGGTACTTAGAGATGTACATTAAGTTGCTGTTTTGCTTAAAGGAAGAGAAGGAGTAGATTGAGGGAGTCGGAAACAGTGCTAAGAAAGTATTCGAAAATATAAATACCTTTCATTAAAATTTCTGTGTAAAATGCTGGCTTCCAAATTGCTAATGGAAAGAACGCTGCCTAGGAAGTTACGAGCCCTAAATTGTGTTCTGACTTGTCTATACACTAGACTGTGATCTTGGTTATGTAGCAGCTTCTCTTTGTGAGCCTCAGTTTCCTCATCTGTAAAGATAGAGAAATGGACTACATGATCTCTGAACTTATTTCCAGCTCTGGAATTCTGTGATTCTGTATTCTGCTGTAGATCCTGTACAGGTAAAGTGAAAGACTTGGTGGAGAGGATTGGGGAAAATCAGAAAGGGTAGTGTATTAAGAAGAATTTTTATCGTGGTGAAGATAGAAGGAATCCAACAAATGGCAGTTCTGTTTCTGTAGTAGAGGTGTTCAGATTAGAACTTACAGATTTCTCTTGAACTTCAAATGGACTTGCCTTTTGAAGGGAAAAAGAGGGCTGTGCACTGCACAGGAGTGACTAGTAGAAAATAGTTCATGAAGAGCAGGATTCAGAGCGTTGGGGAAAGCTAGGGTTATTCTGACATCAGTGTGACCTGATATATCTCAAGTCGGTGAGGATTGGGAGGCAGTGATTTAGATCAGGTGTAGGCAAACTACAGCATTACTGCTGAACATGCTTCTCAGAATTTGAATCCTTTCGTCTCATTTATTTGTGACTTGGATAAATGAATGGTCTTGAGTCCTTGCTGCATGAAGACTGGTTGAGAGCATTGGGGATATTTCCTACAGAGAGAAGACTTAGAAGTGGAAGATGGGGGAATCATAGCTGTCTTCACAGAAGTTCGAAAGGCTGCCTTGTGGAAGGGGAATGAGGCTTGTTCTTGGCTCTGGAAGGCAGAACCAGAAGCACCTGCTGGATGACAGCTTGTCAAGTACATGGTAGAGGGGTGGTTGGACTAGATGGCTGCTGAGGCCACTTGGGATATTCTGTAATTCCAGTTCTTGTTCTTAGCATTTTGAAGGCTCGCTTTTCATTTTATGCTGCCATATTGAATTCCATCTTCATCTAGATAGGAGACAAAGCCAAAGGCACACAGTGCTTAACTAACCTTGTGTTTCTGTAGTTATAGAAGGAAAAGGGTTTTTGACTTTTTTTTTTTTAGGGGATGGATTTAAGCTTATAACACTGGCCTAAATTGTTTTCTCAGTGCCTATCATTGTATATCAGGCTTCTCTAACTAGTAGATTTATTGATTTTAGAAAAGTTTTATTGCTGTCTTTAATTTTAGAATGTAGCCATTTTCTCATGTTCTCCATTGAGAAAGCGCTCTTTTTATAACAGAGAAAAAGAGTTAAGCAAAATCAACTGAGGCAGTGTCCATCTACCACTCTTAAGCAGCACCCTATATTTATAGTCCCCTACTTCTATAATAAGAAAGTAGTTATGATTCATAATTACAACTTGTGGTTTTAGAGGCTTCATGGAATAGGTAGAAATAGTGCTGGGCTTAGAAGACTTGAGTTCTAGCCTGGTCTCTGCTACTTACCAGCCCAGTGACCTTGGACCAAATCACTTAAATTCTTTGGACTTCAGTTCAGCCATCTGGAAAAATGAGAAAATAACACTTGTCTGAGATGTACGGGTGAGATGAGTATATTTTTGGGACCAGTTGGTGTATAATTCAAAGCCCGACTCTGATAAGTCTACATTCTGCTTTTTTCTAGGCAGTTTGCTGGATTTCCAATCAGGGAGGCTCTTACCACTCTGCTCAAGGGTTTGACTGTTAGCTTCCCCTTTCCATCTTACTTAGGAAATTAACTCACTGTCAGCAACCTATTTTTTCCCCAGACTCTTGTTGAAATTACTGTAAAATAGTTTTAAGCTTTCATAAGGAAATGGAAAGCAACTCTTTACAATTTGTTGGGGACTCCTGGCTTATGGACATTGGGATTTTTTTTTTTGGTTTGTTTTTATTAAAAAGTTAGCTTTTCTAACAGATGTTTCAATTTTTTTCATTTTCTTTTCTTGCTTTGAAGAATTAATTTTTATTTTATCAGGCTCCTTTGCTGTCCAAGGACCTTATTTATACCTAAGTCCCAACTGACTTAATTTGTTGAATCTTACGTATGGATTTCGTTTTTGTCTTTTTAAGAGTGTATATATATATATTTACTTTTTTTTTCAACAGACAAGTCACCGGACAGTTGATAATCTTGAAACTAGATGTTGTTACTCAACTTTAATATATTTGCATTAAGATATGCACAGCACTCAGAGGCTAGGGGATACATGAAGACCTAACTACCTTCACAGAACTATGGTAGGCATATTGTTTTGACGTCTTGTTATAGCAGTTTACAGTTATATTTTTAATTAACTTGATTACATTGTCCGTCTTACATATTCTGAAGGGTAATTTGTGCTCCCTGATGATAAACTTGGGGGTAGCAGGTGAATATTATTAAAATTCTAAGGCAGGTTTTTGTTTCCTATTTTTGTGTTTCAGCATTTTTCTTGATATTTATATATGGCATTTATATAAGGCTTTAAGGTTTCTGAAGAACTTTTTCCCAGCTCTGTGAGGATAGGCAGTACACGTATTTTCATTTTGCAGTTGAGGAAATTGAGGCCAGGGTAGGTTAAGGAACTTGTCTAAGGTAGCAGTATATTTTAAAAATTTATCTTTTCAATATATTTTAAATACATTTATCTTATTTTCAGTATATTTAACTTAGCATGAAAATTTGAAAATTTCTAAAATGTAATTTTTTCTAATTGCTTTACTTCAACAAAAATTAAACAAAGCACTATAAGTATGGTGGAAGAAGAATTACTACCCTCAGTGTGCTTATAACCTTCTAGATGATAACTGACTATTCATACAGCATAGGTCCAGAAGTTTGCAAAGACATATTCTATGCTAGTCAATCTGAAATAGAAATGGATTCTTGGAGGCCACATACTGACTTAGAAAATCTCAGATTAACATTTTCAATGTCATGTTGTAGGGTACTTTTATTTCTTTTGTTAAACATTTTCCAATTATGTTTTAATCTGGTTCTGGCTGTACTTATCTGGACCATGAGTTGATACCTCTATATATTGTCATTTAGTCCTCATGACAATTCTGTGAGGGAAGAACTACACTAATTATCCATGGTTTTAGAGATGAAAGATCTGAGGTTCAGAGAGATTAAGTGATTTTCTGGTAGTTGTCAAGCTAGTGTAGGGATTTAAACCTGGGTCTCCTCTGACTCCTTTTCTGAGTTCAGTGCTCTTTCCACTATCCCACGCAGAACCTGATTTAAACATCATGCTGAACCATGGTGGTAACTGGGTGAGGCTAAAAGAGGGAATGAATCTAGAGGTATTGTGCATGTATGCTGTATAAGGGGCAAGCAGGCCAGCCTAAGCTGGTCAGTAAGGCACTCTGAGGGGGAGAGGGAAGGTGGCATGTGCCAGACAAGTCTCAAACCTCTTTGCTCCCTTTGACCACAACCTTCCCTCAGACCACGATGGAGACAACCCAAGACCCTGAACCCTGGAGCCCTAAGAGTATTGGGACCTCACAGGCTACCAGCCTAGCAATTCTGATGGAGAAGGGCCCTACCTTCTTTGCTGACCACCTACCTGCTTATCTTCGGGCAAGTAAGCTCAGGCATTTTGGGAATGGCAGCACACCACCAGACCACTGGTCCAGCTTCCAGCCCGGCCAGTCCCTGTTGCCCTCATTGGGGAAAGCAACTGCTGGGGAGATGTAACCTGGACACTGTTTCTGGGGATGCTATACCTCCCCTGCTTCCTCAGCAAGCATTGCTACTGAAGAAAGAGAAAAGAAAATTCTCTGTACCAGAGTCTTTGGCACTGGTAAATGTTTCTCAATATCAAAAATGGATGTGATTATTAGTGGGAGTAACATTAGAGAAGATATATTAGCAATTTTTTTTTCACCTTTGCTAGCCAAGGACCTTTCCATCCGACTTTGAGCTGAAATCTATATTCCTTGTCTCTGCTGTTAGAATGTGAGTTCCTTTAGAACACAGACTGTCTTATTTTTCTGTTTGTATCCCCAGTGCATAGCACAGTGCTTTTCATATGACAAACACTTAAGTCCTTTTTCATTCATTCATGTAAAATTGACAGGACTGGTCAAGTGATTGGAGTAAGAAATGAGGGGGAGTGAAGGGTTTGTACTGTGCTTTTGGTATATAGATTACAATTATTTGATTGAAGGAAAATTAATTTAAAAAATTAAAAATGTAGGTCTCTTACTCTGAATTCTAGTATAAAGTAACTACAGGCCACACCCAGTTTGCTATATCAGTTCAGTTAATTTTCTGATAGCTGCTACAATTTGTGTTTTGGCTTCTTAAAAATATTTCTATTTTGATCTAAACCATGAGACGTTCTCCTGATTAAAGAAATTTAGAGTCTCTCAGTGGGGGATGATAAAGCTTGTGGGTAGCTATTCAATAGTGTCCAGATAATTGGGAAGAGACTCTTTTTCTAAGTAGTGCTTTTCTTTAGTAGGGAGGAGGTTTTCTAATTGATTTGTAGTGGGAAATGTTTTCCTTCATCTCTTATGTGTAAAATCTTGAAGTATCAATGTATTGTACCATATTTTACCTATGAACACAAGGAAGGATAGGAAGAATATCTTCAAAAACATTTAATTTAATGTTTCTATATCAATATAAGAAAGGAATAAAAGATTCATGGCACCTGCATAATTATTTCTTAGTCTGCAGCTGATCACATTTTGTGTGAATTGTATTATTTTTAATGGTTTTATTCTGCCTTAATTTGTAAGGTCATTGAGCCAAGGTTCATAATCTTATCCCTCAGCACAGTGTCCTCCAATATTTCTGGCTTTGTTGACAAATTTCAAATAAGATGATGGTTAACATTGGGTTAAATTCTCTATCTCCTTTAAAATATTCAGAAAATCTTATCTTATGCTATACCTTCTCTCTTGTGACAGTTAAATATTCAGTATTTTTTAAAAATCATATTAGGTAAGTTGGAAAGAATAAGTTCTGTATCTACTTTATTGTTCTGAATAATGCTGGACTAGAACTCAAAATTTTAAGTTTGCCAGCCAATAAGTTCTGAATTCATCTGGTTATCTTTATCATCTAGCATACATCTTTTCCACAAGAATTTTGTTGTTGGTTAGTCATTTCAGTCATGTCTAACTCTTCATGACCCCATTTGGAGTTTTCTTGGCAAAGATACTGAAGTAGTTTGCTATTTCCTCCTCCAGTTCATCTTACAGATGGAGAAACTGAGGGAAACAGGGTTAAGTGACTTGCCTAGTTTCATGGAGCTAGTAAAGTATCTGAAGGCCTGATTTGAACTTAGGAAGATGAGTCTGGTTCCTTACTCCAGGCCTAGCACTCTATCCACAATGCCATCTGATTACCTTTCCATAAGAATAACCCATCTCAAAACAATTGCTAGAATTATTAACAAGGTCAGAAAGTTTTATTTTTATTTTTAACCTGTTTCATATGTTAAAAAATGGGGGAAAATGATAATTGTACTGCTTATGTCATTGGATTGTTGGGAGGAAAGTGCTTTGCATACAAGGGAGCTTTATAGTAAACTGTTCTCTATTCAGTACCACTTCAAAACTACAAATATCAATGAAATGAATATGACCTTAAGTCTTATCTACTGGTGCCTTAATTATAAATCATTATAGTCAGTTGAGTATTGGAGACTAGTATCTAGGAGGAAGAAAAGAGTGCTGGTGGGGGAAAGCATGGTGCCAAAGCAAAACTTGGACAAGTTTATCCTAGGGTTAGCCACAATTACTTAAAGTTAGTGCCTTCTCTCTTAGATTACTGCCCAACAGTAAATCTGTTGTATTTTGTTTGCATATTCTTGCTCTGTTAGAAGGTAACCTCTTTGAGACAGAAGCTATTTTTAATTTTCTTTGTATTGTCAGTGCTTAGCACAGCTGCTAGCACAAAGTAACCCACAAAGTGCTAAGTACTTTATCATTTCAATTCCTGTTACTGCATAGGTATGTTGAATAGGAACACTTTTTTTTTTTAGGATTTTTTATCTATTTGGCTTATCAAATTTGGTACCGATTGTCTTATTTGATGCTTTTCGGCCCCTTCCAAATGGAAAAATAGAATTAAAAAAGTACAAAGGTAGAGTTGGAAGGGACCAGTAGCCATCTAGTCTAACCTAGACCTGATAGTCATCCAGCTCTGCTTGGAGACCTTCAGTAATGGAGAACCAACCACTTCCCAGGGTAACTATTCTACTTTTGGATAGCTCTAATTGTTAGAAAGTTTCCCCTAACATTAAGCCTAAATTCGCCTATTTGCAATGGGTTCTGTCCTCTGGGGCCAAACTGGTTAACCCCCCTTTGGCATGATAGCCCTCCAGATAATTCAACATAGTTATCTCATCCCCATCTTCTCTTTCCCCTTGTGCTGCAAGGTAAACATTTCTAGTTAGTTCATTAACAAAGATTAAACATATTTTAATAACGTACTGGGTGTTGACTGATGCCATGTCTGGCACCAGTAGCTAAGCACACTTTAGCTCTTATAATCGGATATGTAGCTTTAGACTTAATTTGGGTTACAGCGCATCATTCTCCTACCTTTAGATTAGTGTGACCTTTGTCTGGACTTTGGGGCAGTATGGTATAATTGTGAACCACAAAGTCCAGAGAAATATAAACTGCTTTGTCTAGACATCAATCTCCAAAGTGGATGCCAGGGCTTATAACCAGCAGTGTATGATCCACCATGGGACTCTAGTTACTTTACTTTTGAAAATGTTCAACATAGTTCCTTAGAGTCTTTTTTTTTTTCATTTAACCACTGGAACTTAGTCAATGATTATTTAACAGTTTATAGTTTTAAGAAATTTGCTAAAAAATTATTTGTTAAATCCCAAGGTTTTAAACATAGAATGCTATGGACCTAGAATTGAAAAGGAGATGGGAATAGTTTGCTTTTAGGCAGTTGCAAAGCAAGCCTCTCATAACAACAAAGGCCCATCTTTTTTTTTTTTAAATAAATTTTTATTGATTTTTTTTTTAATATTACCTAAGTTTTCTTTTGTGAGTGAGGTATGGAAAGTGGGCTGCCAGAATGCTCCACTTGTTGATGGGAGAAAGCAAGGAAGACCTCCAGTCAATTAAACTTTTGGGAGGACCTGGATGAGAATTGTGCAAGATAGGCACACATGGATGGGTTGCAGTCTGTATCACTAGGGTGAACTCATGAATCATTGAGGTCATAGATCCATTGTTTTTTTAGAGGTCATGGATCCATTTGAGTGCTTAAAATGGTATGCTCTTAAATCTACTCTGCAGATTTTCATTAGCTGACAATTTGTCCAACTCCTCCCTTCCCCCCACCCATAATTTATTGGGAAAGAATAATTTTGATATATGTAGAGAATAGATTTTCCTTTTCCTTACTAGAAATGTAACTAAAGTTGTATGGTCTTAACCATTTCTTTTTGCTAAGGCAATTATAAGGTAGTATGTTTATGAACTAGGGTTTTTTTTTAATTTTTGGGCTTTTTGGTATTGATTTATTAATAATGTATTTAAATTATTGTTGCTCTGAGTTATTGAAGAGAGTGATTGTTCAGCTATGTGTAATAGCACATTAGCCAATAGTTAAGGAGCTTTTGGACTTAACTAGCCCTTTGATGGCGTTTAGTCACTGGTCAGGGTGAGGTTGAAGAGTCTTACATAGGCATTGCTTCCCTTGGTGGTACATCCTGGGCTGTCTCCATCCAGGTCTGAGGGTAAAGTGGTGGCAGTAGTTTGATTTGCCTGGCACATTCTACCTCTTCCCCTCGGGGTACCTTGCTACTTCAGCAAGTATTACCCTTATTTTGTCCTAATTTTATTTTGCATCTAGGGCAAGTAACAAGAGTTTCTATTTATGCTAAATGGAGGTGACAGCCTTTCAAGAGTTTCAGTAATTTGTGTTTTAGTTTGATTGGAGTTTTAGACTTGCATTTTATTTAAGTTGGCATATTCACTAGCAGAACATGTAGAGAGAAAACGTTAGTGCTATCTGTGATAAACCAGACTGTTTTTTCCTATGAGTAGCAATTACAAGTATAGCTCTCTTCTATTAAAAGAAACAAGACTTCTTTATATGACTTTCAGTATGTCTAAATCTGAATAGTAGCATAGTCTTACCCAGTGGAGAGAACACTGGGCAAGGAGTCAGGAAATCTGGACTGTATTACAGACTTTGCCACAGACTTGCTATGTGATCTTAGGAAGTCACTTAGGCTGTATCTACTGCAGTCCATTCAGAGTAAATGAGCCTTCCACACCATCTGCCTCCTATGAGTTGGCAAAGTGCCAGATGGGCAGGGACAAGCATCCAGACGAATGGCATCTTCCTCCATTACCAAAAGCTGATTTGGTTCTATTTATTATTGGGTATAGGGGTTATGACCAGAATGAGCCTGAGAGTATTTGAAATCAATCAATTAGCATTTTGTTTCTTTATTTTTAAAACTATTTAAATTTTATTTTACTAATTACATACAAAAAAACAATTTTTAACATTCATTTTTGAAAATTTTGCGTTCCAAAATCTCTCCCTCCAGTGAGCATTTTACTAAAAGCCCGTGAGTACTACTTGGGGGGTACCTCTGGGTGAGATTCAACTCTTGGGCTAATTTTATTTTGCATCTAGGGCAGACACTAAAAGCCATTATTCTTTTTATGCCTTTTAGGGTGACAGCCTTTAAAGGATTACCAGTGATTTCGAGGTTTAGTGTATTGAGTTTTAGGTTGTTTCTGAGAGAAAGTGATATTTGGGAAGGAAAAGAGAGGTACCAAATGGAATCTGCTTCATAATTCTGGCTGTGACCAGACCTACATAGAATAGATGCATATGTTTTTTATTAATACGACATTAAAAAATATTAAGAATTGGTGCAGCTAGGTGGAGCAGTGAGTAGAGCACTGACCCTGGAGTCAGGAGGACCTGAGTTCAAATTCGGTCTCAGATACTTGATATACTTATTATGTGACCTTGGGCAGGTTGTTTAACCCCAACTGCCCTGCCTTCCCCTCTCAAAAAAAAAATTAAGAATCTCTGTTTTAGTGTATCTGAAATTTCTTAAGCATAAATAAATATCTCTTGTTTTGGTAGAAAAATGTAAAGTAAATTTGTTAGGTGGTAGCAACTGATAACTGCCTTTTAATTTAGGATTTGTAATATTGGGAGTTTTGATTTTAGGGGCAACTGATTATTGTAGGCCATTTAGAGAATTTAGCATACTTTGGGTACTATGAGTTTTAAGTTGTAACTAAGCATCTAATTTTGTAGTTCATCTCTTAAAAACTTGTCCAAGACTATTTGAATTTTACTTTATCAGTGAACTACTGTCACATAGTTTATTTTTTTCCTAGAATTAGTACATTTGGTAAATTAGAAACTCATGTAGTTAGCTATTATTTAGCATTTATTTTAAAACTTGTAAAATGTTACAGAGATAAGTAACATTTTTCAGAATGTCATAAATTAAAACTTTATTGTCTCAGGAAGAACCCCATGGTGTGCATATTTCATTTTTGTATTCTTATTACAACAGTAATAGTGACTGACACATGAGCACTAAAAAGTTGCAGAGTGCTTAATGTGCTCTTTTTCACTGACCCTTGCCTTGTGAGGTGTGGTATTATTATTGCCATTTTACAAATGAGGAAACTGAGACTCAGATCTGTGACTTTCTTTTGCACAAAGTATGTGTTGGAAGTAGGTTGAGTTCCATGTCTTCCTGATTTGAAGTCCCATGTTCTTCTATATTAGTTTTTGTTTTTTTAACCAACTTTTTGCTCACTTTATGCATTTCAAAACTTAAGGAATGTCTTATCTTAAAATTTGTATTTTTTGTCTAAATTAGAAAATTTAACTTCTAAAAATAAATGTGTACAAATATACATAAAGAGTGAATGCAGATGCACTTTCAAATATTTAATTATACCATTGAGTTGTGTTTTTACTGGAAAAATCAATGACAGAACATTCTCTAAAGGCTTGCGTTTTTGACCATCTGAATGCTGATCTGAGTTAGCATTCAGTTCTCTGAGGGAGGGATGTCGTAATAATGGCAGTGTACCAAATCACGGCATGCTGCCTCATCAGCATGAAACTACGAACTTA
>CM053623.1:53630794-53648874 GCA_028646595.1 Phalanger gymnotis | reverse complement strand
ATGAGAGTAGGGAGAGATTTGAGGCAGGGAGAACAACCAGCCAGTTACTGAGATGATAAGAACCCTCACCAGGGTGGTGTCAGTACCAGAGGAGGGAAGGGGCATATGCAAGAGAGGTCATGAAGGTAGAATCAATAGGAATTGGCAATAGATTGGATTCAAGGAATGAGAGAGAATAAGGAATCAAGGGTGACAGTGAGATTAGAAACATAGACAGTAATAAGAAAGTAGAAAGAGGGCAGGGTTGGGGCGGGGGAGGAATAATGGGCTCGGTTTTAGAAATGCTAAGTGTAAGATATCTATGGTATATCCAAGTTTGAGATGCCTAATAGACAACTGGAGCTGTGAGACTAGAGATCAGGAGAGAGGTTAGGGCTGGATAAATAGACCATTAAAACCAAGAATCACCTACCCAGCAAAACTGAGTATAATCAATGAGGAAGAAAAATTGACATTCAATGACGTATAGGAATTTAATGCATTCTTGAGAAAAAATGAGAACTAAAGGGAAAAACTGACTTTCAAACACAAGACTCAAGAGAAGCATGAAAAGGTAAACAGGAAACAGAAATCATAAGGTACTTATTAAAGTTGAACTATTTACATTCTTACATGGACCAATAATATTTGTAACTCATGAGACTTTTCTCATTATTAGGGTAGTTACAAGGAATATATATATATATAGACAAAGGGCACAGGGTGAATTGAATATGAAGGGATGACATCTAAAAAATAAACTAAGGGGTAAGAGAGGAATGTATTGAGAGAAAAAGTAAGGAAGGTAGAATGGGGTAAATTACCTGACATAAAAGAGGCAAGAAAAAGCTTTTACAGTGGAGGGTAAAAGGTGGGAGGTAAGAGGAAATGAGTGAACCTTCTCTCATCAGATTTGGCTTAGGGAGGGAAAAACATACACACTCAATTGGGTATGGAAATCTATCTTACCCTACAGGAAAAGTAGGGGAAAAGGGCATAAGAGGGAAGGGGTAATAGAAGAGAGGGCAGATTGGGGAGGGGGTAATTAGAAGCAAACACTTTTGAGAAGAGACATGGTCAAAGGAGAGAATAGAATAAATGGGGGGGGCAAGATAGGATGGAGGGAAATATAGCTAGTCTTTCATAACATGACTACTATGGAAATGTTTTGCATGACTACACATGTACAACCTACATCAAACTGCCTGCCCTCTCAATGAGGGTGGGTGGGGAAGGAAGAAGAGAAAGAATTTTGAATTCACAGTTTTAAAAACCGAATGTTAAAAATTGCTTTTACATGCAACTAGGAAATAAGATACACAAGCAATGGGGTACAGAAATCTATCTTACCCTACGGAAAAATAGAAGAGGAAGGGAATAAGAGAAGGGGAGAGGGTGTTATAGAAGGCAGGGCAAATTGGGAGGAGTAATCAGAATGCACACTGTCACGGGGTGGGGCGGAGGGGAGAGATGGGGAGAAAATTTGGAACTCAAAATCCTGTGGAAGTGAATGTTGAAAACTAAA
Source organism: Phalanger gymnotis (assembly GCA_028646595.1). NCBI lineage: Eukaryota > Metazoa > Chordata > Mammalia > Diprotodontia > Phalangeridae > Phalanger > Phalanger gymnotis. Next base: position 53,647,370 of record CM053623.1, on the reverse strand, counting down.
ACAAATAAATAAATTGAAATGTTAAAAAAAAAATCTGATAATAAGCCACATGTTTAAGGGGAAAGAGGAAGGAATGAAGGAATGAAAAAACATTTAAGCACTTACATGTGCAAATATACAAAAGCACTATGCTAAGTCCACATCAGAAATACAAATAGGAAATTAAAACAGTTCCTGCTCTTTAGAAGCTTGCATTCTAACAGAGGAAGATAACAGAAAGAGCAAAGGTTCTTAACATTTTGGGGCTCATGACCCTTGACCTCTTTAGTAGTTGGCCAGCTACTCTGGAAGAATAACTCTCATCAAGAGATTGTGATTACATGTAATCTAGGAGTGGAGCTCCTAACTACAATAATTTCACAGTAGTGATAAATATAAATATTTTCCAAGGTACTTACAACAACCGTAACGTGAAAACATCTGACTTCTATTGGTGACAAAGTCATCGGTATGAATACTATGGTGATTTGTTGCCCACCTTCATAAATGAAGGAAATTTTCATTTAGAGGTAGTAAAAATAAAGATACAACTGTTTCCCTATCTAAATTCACAGAACCCTTGAAATCCATCCACAGACTCCAGGAAGACCCCAGATTAAGAACCCGTGACATAGGAAGAGGAAGTGGAAAAACAGGAACACTAATGCACTGTTGGTGGAGTTGTGAACTCGTCTAAGAATTCTGGGGAACAACTTGGAATTGTGCCCAAAAGGCTATAAAACTGTGCATACCCTTTCACCCAGCAATACCACAACTATGTTTGTAGCCCAAAAAGTTCAAAGAAAAGGACCCACATGTATAAAATTATGTATAGCAGTTCTTTTTGTGGTGGTAAAGAATTGGAAATTGAGGGGATGCCCATCAATTGGGGAATGGCTGAGTAAGTTGTGGTACGTGATTGTGATGGAATATTATTGTGCTATAAGAAATGATGAGCAAAATGGTTTCTGAAAAAAAAACAAGGAAAATTCGTATGAATTGATGCAACACTGTTAGTAACAGCGATATTATAACGATGATCAACTGTGAAAAACTTAGCAACTCTGATCAATACAACGAACCAAGGCAGCTCCAAAGGACTCATGATGAAAAATGCTACCCAATGCCAGAGAAAGGACTGATGAACTGAGTACAGACCATAGTTTTTACTTTATTTTTCTTACTTTTTTGGTCAATATAGCTAATACATAAATATGTTTTACATGGCTTCACATGTATAATTGAGACCATACTGCTTGCCTTCTTAAAGTAGAAGAGAAGGACTATGAAGAGAATTTGCAACTCAAAAAAAATTTTTCAATGAATACTAAAAATAAATAATAAATTGGGGAAGGGTGAATAAAAAGAAATGCCTAGAAGCAGAAGATGCAATGACAAGTGGGGAGGGGGAAGGGGGAGTGTGACAGGTAGGTGTCCAGTTTGGGGTCTCCAATAGCTTTAGGTCTCAATAGGCTGAACTCCTGGGTGGTCGAAAAAAACCACCATGGAATCCAGAGAACTACCAAGAATGCTTCTTCCATCAACCTGCTTAAGGATGATAAGGCACAATGTTTTCAACTGTTTGTTAGGATTTACTTGAGTGGAAATAGGGGTATCCTACAGGGGTACTATAAGAAAACTTAGAGGGCTTAATTCTCAGAATATTCTTACCATCTAAGCTATAACTACAGTGGGCAAGGGAATCCATGCTTTAGAGCCAAGGCACCATCAAGCCACATGAGCACATTTAAAGACAAAAAATGCATGAACAAGTTACCAGGCTGTCTAAGGAGGAGAAAACTGACTGAGGTTTCAAACAGAGCTGGTCAAAGCTCCTGGCACAATCAGTAGTAGAATCGGGCCTGCAAAATAGGGAGATCCAATCCAGAAAAAAAAAAAACAAAAACAAGTGAGAAGAGATGGAATTCTAGATATGGGAAAACAACTTGTACAAAGGCACAAAAACAGGAAATGAAGTATCAACAGCATCAAATGCTGCTGAGATTAATAAGGATGAAGAAATAAGAATAAAGACTAAGACCTTTAAAGTTGTCAATTCAGAGATCCTTAGTTGGACGAGTTGTTTCAGTTTAGTGATAAGACTAGAAATGAAACTACAAGTTGTTGAGAAGTGAAAAAAGGAGAGGAAGAAGAGACAACAAGTGTAGATAGCTTCCTCTACGGGTGTGGCTATGAGATACAGGATGATAGCTTGAGAGGGAGAGCAGAAACAATTAAGGGCTTTTTAAGGACTCCAGAGGGCATGTCTCAAGACAGCAGGAAATGAGATTGTAGACAGGGAAGATACCAAAGCTCAGAGAAAAGGAGAGCCAAGGAGAGGGGTTGGCCTTGTCAAAAATTAGGCCTACCTCTTAATTAAAGATTGAAATAAAGACGAGAATGGGAGATGATGCATGGAGTTTTGAAATGTCGAGTAAGAGTCAATGCAAATGGCTTTATTTTCCCAACTGAGTATGAAGTGGAAGTGAGATTTTATGAGAGGTTTGAGTAGATTTGGAATTAGAGTAGATGAGGAATCAGATAAAAAGTCACTTAGGGAAGAGTAAAGGACAGTCTGAAGTGATGGACCACTTGAGACATAACATAAATTCATAATGGATCGAGTCAGCAATTTTGTGAGTTCTCAGCACTTGAGGCAGAGGCAGATGATAGAAGTAATCTAGAGATTTGTCAAGGCATAAATAATAAGATAATACTACTAATAATAAAAGTTAGTAAGGGATTCAAGAGTAGAGGACAATGTAACTAACATTCAAATGGTTAACGACAGAGTAAGGTTAGGAGTGGAGTAAAATGAGGCTGGAACAGGGATGATAGCCTGGTAACATACTGAGGCATGGAGAGTCTGGATGTCATGGAAAGGAGAAAGAACAGATTTGGAGTGAGGCATAAGGAAAGATGGAATGATAGATGATGGTAGAAGGGAACTTTAAAATTCTTCATCATACAAGTGGAACACTTTTTAGGTAATGGTAGACAATCTAGGTCTGTTGGTAAGCAAAATGGGCTCTCAGCACTTAGTTCACCCAAGTGCCCTTAAAGAGTTTGGCTTTTGTTTCCTTTGAGTATTTCAATGTATTTCATTCAGTCTTACTAGGTGCTAAGCCCCAGGCTCAAACCCCTATTAGGTGTAGAACCTATGTGGGTGTGGATTGGCGACTAGGGTGGGCCCAAGGTGGGGCTAAGGGGAGGTGCTAACTCTAGAGTCATGCCTATCTTGAGTCGTACTAGGTGCTAAGCCCCAGGCACAAACCCCTTTTGGGTGCTAAGCCTATGTGGGTGTGAAGCTCCCAGGGTACCAAGGGGTGGTGCTAATTCAAGAGCCAATCATAGCAGCCTAAGTTCTGGTCATTCAGATGACGTTTGATGACATCTGAAGCCTTATAAGAAGAGAAGACAGGGCCATTTGTGCAGGGCTCTACACTGGTGGTGGTGTTGAGGCGGAGACTCCGGGCAGCTGTAGTCAAGGGCCCTCCAGCTTGTAACCCGGATGCTGAGACTTTGTTAAACTCTGGTAACTATGTATTGGGATTTGAATCAGACAAGGTCTGTCTGTTGATGTTTGTATTTTGTTCTGAAGTTCAGGGTGCTGGCTCTTTTCCCCTGAACCAAGTGAATGATATTTGTATGCTGAATTAAAGTAAGCTTGTCAACCCCTTCACGTACCTTTCCTTGGTTAAGCAGATCGAAAGAACCTGTGCTTTTGCAGCATGCTGGTAGCGTTCTTGTTGTTGGGGTTGTATTGGTCTTTCACCCCCACAGCAGCTGCTAGCCAGATTGTTGAAACCCAAGGGCACATTGTTCTGTTGAGGAGACTAAGAAACTGGAAGGCCAAAGAACATCAACAGGCATATTCAAATTCATTAGTATAAGAATGGGTTTTGGTACAGAGAAGACTAAGAATCAACTACCAAACTCCTTGAGAAGGAAGAATAAGCTAGGGACCAGTAGACAGCTGCTTGGTTTTAGAGGATTAGAAGACTATTAACTGAAAAAAAGTCAAGATATCTGGACAGTGAATGTCAAATGCTGAGTGACCGTGGCAGAGGGAGAGTCTGGGAGTATAGAAACTGCTTCTGACTCCACCCTGTCCCAACCACTGAGAGAGAAGATCGGGTGGATGAGAGAAGGATGATAAACAACCAATGCTGGAACAGATGATGAGAGATGCAGTGTCACTTGGGGCTGAGAGCCAGGAGCTGGAAGGAGCCTCCTATGTGGATTCTCAAGAGCAGAACAGAAGGGGCAGATACAGTTTGAGGGAGATGGAAGGGAGAGGACATGGGTGGATGGGGGCTGCAGGAAAGGCAGCTGAACAGAGACTTCATAGGTACAATAGGCATTGTATTTCTAGCCTTCTTGAGAGAGTGAGGGAAGGTGAGGGAGAAGGAAAGAATTTGGTACTGAAAATAAAAATAAGAAAAAAATAGGGGGGAAAAAAGAGAGAGAAAGGTAGCTGGTAAGGAGGAAAGTTTTGAGGAGTGGGTAGCTGGGGACTCTGTGACACTGAAATTGGAAGAGTAAGAGGTAGGAGGCTCTTAGCCTTGTGACCAGACCTCATACCCGCAAGAACTCTGAGAAGGGCAATGGGTCTCTTAGCTCTTGTTCAAATGTTAAGAGAACAAAGGAGACTGGTAGGAGATGTCCTACAGGCAGATGGGAATGTGAGTCTGTAATTGAAAAGAGAGGTTAGAGCTGTTAAGCACAGATTTAGGAGACATGTGCTTAGAGGTGGCAGGGGAAGCCATGAAATTACTGAGGGAGAAGAGGGCCAAGGACCAAAGAAATGGTTCATTTTTAGAAGAACACTACTAAAGAAAATAATGTAACTCCCCATGAAGCACCACCAAACGAAACACGAAAGGTGGTTTTTCTTCATACAAGAACAGAAAAATGGAAGAGAAAAAAAGGCAAAGCTAATTTTACATGGGATATGTTTGTCATTAAGTGACAACTCAACTGGGAATAGCTCTTTTTTATATGACCTAAATTTACATTTAAAAAAAGACTTGCCCTGTTCTACTTAAATCTTCTCTAGATAAAAGCTAAATGGCTCCTATGATCCACAAGGAAAACTTGTAGAAACCTATATTTAAGAAAGAAAAGAAGTCAAACTTTTACAATTAGATTATGCCTAAATACCTGTTTTTAAAACTTAAAAGTTTATTTTCTCTACTTATTTCTCTTGGGCTAATTGAAAGACTGCTTCAACAAGCACTTATTACATGACCACTAAGTGGAAAGCCAAATGCTAGAAAACATTCAAAAATTAAATTAAAAGAAGTTCCTGCATTGAAGGCACTTACTGAGAAGATATGACACACACATCCTTCCACCTATAACTTGTAACCTGAAATTTTCAGTGAAGAATCTAGTATTAAAGATTTATGCCCTTCTATCAATAATAAATGCAGCTTTTTAATATTGCTAGTAGCAGTTACTCCTTAGCTATAGCTTAATGACCAAACTTAAGATACTGGTATTTCTGAAGGTCTCCAATCATATCTTTTACCTAGATTTCTATGAATAATCCACTAAATATATAGACACCAAAAAATATTTAAAAATATTTTATTTTACTTCATTCACAAACAATATATATTTGATCTTGATGATCAATCTGTTCAGATCATTCAACTCTACCTTATCATAATCACTGCGTCATACAACCATGAAGAATCAGGATAAAATGGAAGAAGTGCAGATTTTTGAGTCACAGGTCTGGGTTCAAATTCTGACTCTGCAACTTATTATGTGTATGACCTTGGGTAAGTTGTTTAATCTCTCTGGGCCTCAGTTTCCTCATCTGTAAAATGAGGGGTAGGGACTAGATGATCTCTGAGGTCTCCCTCCAGCTCTAAATTGATATTCCTATGACTAGGTTTGGTTTTTGGTTTTTTGGGGTTTTTTTTTTTGTCAAATACAATCTTCTATCTATTAATCCAGGATAAAAAGGCAAAGCTATTAAAAATTTCTAAGTTATTAAATTTTAGAAAGACTTCATAACTTAACTATTTATTCATCTTATTTTGTATCAATTTTATCTAGAAACAATTACTTTCCAAATAATAAAATTTTTTTACTTAAATTCAAGAAATGTGCAGATTAAAGAAGAACCTAAACTTTTAATAAGTATCAAAAAGCTTTCTAAACTCAAAATCTCAGGTATTTACATTTTAAACCATTTAAACATTAAAATTTCAAAATCTAATTATATAAATATTTAAATATTATCATTCAGCATGGAATGGCTGAAAAATGTTGGGCCTAGACTCAGAACAACCAGCGTTCAAATTCTGCTTTTGAAACTAGCTATGCGACTGAGCAAATCACCTAACCACCGTGTGGCTCAAGTAACTTCCTACAGCTTATCTATTAAGGGCCTTGTACAGGAAGAGTTCTTCACATATAGGAAATCACAGATTTTCTAAGATATTTGTTTATGGTTTTTAGCAAACAATTCTTCATTAGCTGACACCTAACCTTTCATATATTATGATGAATGAAAGACAGCTTTTCATTAAGAAAATATTTTTAAAAGTCTCAAGAACAGTCTTTATTAAAGCATAACAATTCCTTAAATATCAGCTTAATGATGTTCTGCTATATTAATCTTCAAGTAATTTTTTTAAGTAATTTTTTTTAAAAAAGGAATTTTAAATTACCATACTTCCTGGCTGTGTGACCAAAAGACTGTGAGTTGTTTTTTTTGTTTTGTTTTGTTTTTTAAAGAAAACTTCTTGGCAAGTTCCATTTGAATCACACTTTGTCAGCTGAATCCTTTTTCCTGTTCATTTACATGAATGGTTTCAGAGAGGCTTTGTCTTCATTTCTGATTGATCTTCTAATAACAATTGTTTTCCTAGGATATCAGCTTTAAATTCTCCTGCTCCAAAGCCTTTTGTTAAGGTCTTTCTTTTGGTACCATCTGTTTCCAAATCATTTTGTTCAGTTTCTGGCTGAGAAAACAATAGTATCTAAGTTGACTGGCTTAGAGAACAAATGATACATGAAAGAAATCCTGCAACAAGGTCCTGTATGGACAAATAAGAGAGATCGGGGAGTCAGAAAAACACATATACTTGGTTCATCAATTCCAACAAGGTAACAAGAGTGAACAGAAAACAGATCAGAAAATACAAAGCTGCTTGGATTAATTCCAGCCTCAACTATTCAATAGAGCAGCTAGGTAGTACCACAGTGTATAGAGTGCCAGGCCTGGGAGTCAGGGAGACTCATTTTTCTGAGTTCAAATCTGGCCTCAGATACTTTCTAGCAGTGTGACCCTCAGTTCCTCATCTGTAAAATAAGCTGGAGAAGGGAACAGCAAACTACTCCGGTTTCTTTGCCAAGAAAACCCCAAATGGGGACACAAAGAATTGGACACAACTGAAACAAGTGAATATAAGGCTGGTCAATGGGGAGGTGACTGACCATAGCAAAATACACATTTTCAGTCACTCCACATATAATGGAAGAATGATGTACAAAATACCTCCCTGTGGGACCCCATGACAAATGGGAAACACCACAGAAGGTTGAAGGCAGCAAGTGCACTGGAGGAAAGCTGTCACATGAGAAGACCATGGGAGGGTCACATAGAAGGGAAAGATACCAAAAGCTCGACAGAAGTCTAATGATCCACCTATTTGGACAAAAAGTAAACAGTGGAGATAAGGTTGTCAATTCTTACATTCGTTCAGTTGATCTGTACTCAAATAATGAGTAATGAGACTTAAAAATTAACCATTCAAGTCACTAGGGCTCAAAACAACCCCATCATCTCTGACTTGCTAATTAGCTGGTAAATCCTGTCAATGTCTGTCTTCTTAATGTCTTCTTTTACACTTTGTGGCCATCAGACTATTAGTTCCTACACCACTTAGACCTTTATTTTATGTGGGTTACAACTATTGATATTTACTGTTGGAAATTATAATGTGCTCACGCTATTATGAAAATAATTTTGACTTGGAGGATCCTTGGCAAGGGTCCCTGTGGCTGACCACACCCAGGGAACCTCTGGCTGAAGCTATCAAGATACAATAGCTTCGTAATTTGTGTCATACGTGGAAACTACCTCAGTCTCCCTAAAGGACCCACTGGAGTATGGTGCTCCCCTGCTCCAAAAACTTTCAAAACTTTCTAATAAATAAGTCATAGGCTTATAGGATGACTTAAAAGCTGAAAGGGCTCCAGGACAGCATCTAAACCAATCAGCTTGTTTTACAGATGAGGAATCTGAAGTCCAGAGAGATTAACCACCTTGCACAACAAGAGTGGCTCACTCCTTCCAAATGCTGCATCACATCCTTCCTCCTGCTCACCACAAGTGCCATGCTCTAGCCAGGCTGACTTACTGATGGCACCTAAGCCAACAAGGTACATTACAAATTTCTGTTATCCGACTTCAACTGAGTACTCACTGCTACCCAACCCAACTTTGATTCTTCTTTAACTTTCTCCCCACTCCCTCTCTGCAATTGTTTCACCCTTAAGAGACAACAAGGAGATATAATGGAGGGTGCTGGAAGAAGAGCTGCATCAGACTCTGACTGGCTGAATGAGTCTGGCCAATTCACTTAACTTCCCTCAGGCTAGGTTTCTTCATCTGTAAGATAATAATAGCTACCTTCATAGGGTCACTATAAGGATCAAATGAGCTAATATATGTAAAGTACCCTGGCTACATAAATTATGTCAAAATTTTCCTTGTTCTGCCCCCTGACCACACTCCTCCCCTTCTAGTCAATATAGTAAGTCAGTTTATAAGTAGCTGGCATAAAGTAACAGTTCTGCTCTTGTTCAGTCCTATCCAACTTTTCATAACCCTTTCAGGGTTTTCTTGGCAAAGATCATTGCAGTGATCGTTCATTTCTTTCTCCAACTTATTTTATAAATAAGGAAACTCAGACAAACAGGGATAAGCGACTTGCCCAGGATCACACAGATAGTATGTTTCTGAGGTTGAACCTAGGTCCACCTGACTCCAGGCCTAGCCCTCTATCCACTGCACCACCTGTTGGCCTTAAAGTAACAATGGCAGAAGGAAGACTGCAAAGGAGAACTTGTATGTCAAGTACAAACTGTTCCCCAAGATCAAAGAAGCATAATTTATAAACTGTATTATATATTAACCAAAAATCGTGTCTGAGACTACATGCTAAGTCAGAGAAAGCTATCTAGGCTTTATTGTCAGGTCCTAATGACACGTAACTCTCAGATAAGTCCCAGTTCTCACCTAAGTTCCATCTGCAATAAGATGGGCAGAGTACCAAATGGTGCTAACAGTTCTGAGACATGTTAATGAACTAACCCCACAGTGGCACAGGTAAGAGTTAGTATTTCCCAACCAAAAATCTATAAAAACGAGATCTCAAACTCCTGCACCCCGCCTGCCCCCCAGCCATCTGTCAAGTGCTCCACACTAACCCGTGGTTGGTTGAGTGGCTCTCTGCAACTTTCCCCCTCACCATTCCTCTCCTGCCTCCCTCCACCATCCTGTCCTTGTCACCATACCATCTGCTTGTTTCTGTATTTTCTGTGCCTTATTCAAGTGTGATGGCAGCCTCCCTTCCCAATGCATTGTGGTCTTACCCAGCAAGTAGGCAAAGAACAAGGGGCACTTGCCCTACTTCATAATTTCATAAATTAATGGGCAATTCAACAGTGTTAGCTGTTATTCTGTTCTCAAACTCCTAGTGCCTGCTCTGACCTGACACACAGACATATACAACTCTGTAAGGAAGGTACTCTAGGTATCATTCTCATCTGACAAAGGAAGCTCAGGCTTAGAGAGGTTAAAAGGACTTGACCAGAAGGGGTGCCAGAGTGCACAGAGCAATTCATCCTCCACACAGCTACCAAAGTAATTTTCCTGAGGTGCATACCTGATCTTGTCACTTCTCTCAATAAGTTCCAATGGCTTTCAAATAAAAGCTCCTTCACAAGTTGATCCTAACATACCTTTCTGACCTTTCCCACACTCTACACTCCAGCCAAACTGGCCTTCTTCCCCTATTCTCACACGATAATATTCTAGGCCTTTGCTCTAAATCTCAGTCACATCTGGAATGCACTCCTGCTTCGTGAACTCTGTCTCTTAGAATTTCTTGTTTCATTCACAAGTCTACCCAAGTGACACCTTGAACAGGAGACCTTTCCTGGTAATTCCAGATACCAGTATTCTGCCCCCTCCCCCCAAAAAAATTAGTTTATTTTGTATATACTTAAAGACAAATTGTGTTCCACAAATACTATGTAAGCTCCTTGACAGCAAAGACTTTCATGTTGTCCTTGTATTCCCAGTGCCTAGCACACTACCTGATACATAGTAGATGCTTAATAAACACTTGTTGATTGATCGTTGTAGCGTTTCACTCTCCTTATTATGAAATGAGAGGACTCAACAAGATGATTTCTAAGCAGCCTTCCAGCCCTATTATCATTCTAAAAATCTATTAAGATATATGTGTGTATGTGTGTGTCTGTCTGTTTAGGTGCAATCAATCATCTGAATATCAAAAACACGAACAGAAATAAATGTCTGTTGGTACAAGTTGAGGATTGCCTATATATAAGCTAGCAAGCCCAAGTAAGACTAAAGATTGTTATAGGGCAAGCTCTAGTAATTGGGGGGGGGGGGGGAGGAAGGCAGAGTAGGGAATGCCAATAAGTAAGTTAATAAAAGGAGAGCCAGGGAGTAATGAACACTCATTACATTGTGCCTAGGTCACAATTTTGCTTCAAAGTCTCTGTATGCCATTGAAGAAACTGTCCAGTCTCAGGGGTGGACCACCATTTAAAACATCCTCAATGAGAAGCCTCAAATGTAAAGACTTCAGTTTTGTGCAAGTGGTATTTAACATGTGAATAACTCCATACTATAGTTGCATCACCATTCATCTATGCTATCATATATATGGAAAGGAAACACTTCATCTATCTGAATGTCTCTTATGCAACAATCTCTGCCATTTAGACATAAAGAATCTGGAAGGAAGCAAAAATAGGTCCCTGAAGAACCAATGAACTTTTGCTTAGGAGAATCACCCAGATTCTCCTATCTCAATAGTCTTTTGGTTTCCTTGCAACTTGCTCAAGTTAAAACTGCAGAACACTTCATTCATTCCCAAGCAATGCTAGATAAATTAGGTATTACTGTAAAAGGGGAAAAACAGTATGCTTATGGGTGAGGAAAAGAAAAGGCTCCTTAATGCTTAATTAACTCTTATCAGCCATTTCTCTTTTCAGTTGAATTCTTAAAATGTCATATGGCTTTGTGGTTCAATGCAGTAAACTATTTAGCATGCTGAATCATACTTCTAGAAGAATATTTATAACCTACTGAAACAATAAAAGTTGCTAATTTGCAAAAACAAGGTTGTTATAATAAAACATAAAATCAAAACTCCTTGAGAAGGCTGAGTATCTCTTGAATTTGTGGGAAAAAAAACAATCTAAGCCACGCAGATATTATATCCTCTCTTGTAGACCTTATAACATTGGGAGAATGGGAAAGAAAAGAGAATACTTACCATATTTCCCCATGTATAAGACACACCCTTTTTAGAAAAATTTGAGGTCTAAAAACTGGGCACGTCTTATACAGTGGTTGTAGATTTTTTTACTTGCATTTCCCTCTTTTTCCGCGCTTGTTTCTGCACTTGTTGTAGATTTTTTACTTGCATTTCCCACTTCTTTGTGCTTGTTGTCTTTGCGCTCATTGTTTCCCATTTGTTACCGGTATATTAGATTACATTTTGCCACATTCTGCCCAGAAATGGCTCAGAAAAGATTTTCGTACAGTGCTGAATTCAAGTTAAAAGTGATCCAGTCTGCAAAAGTGAATGGAAACTGTGCTGTTGAACGTAAGTTTGGTCCTCTTCCAACTGAGAAAACAATCCGAGACCGGCTATGGGAAGAAGAAACCCTACTGAAAACACCACGGCAGAAGAAGAGTGAAGAAACCAACTATTGGAGAAGTTTGTACCTGAGTGAAAAGACCCTGGGATAGTATCAAGATTGAGATCATTGTCAAGTCATTTAAGGAGTGTGGCATTTCAAATGCCATTGATGGAACTGAGGACAAGGCAATATATGGAGGCAATATATGAAGACAGTGATTCGTCATCAAACACAGATGAGGACATGCTAATGGATAGGAGTTTTGACAGTGATGAGGAGTTGTATGAATTTTATGATGAATAAAACTTGAGTTCAATAACTTTATGTAATACTTTTTTTTCAAATTTTGGGCCCCAAAATTAAGGTGCGCCTTATACATGGAGAAATACGCTACCTGTCTGGCATGGATGAGATGCAGAAAGCCTCAAACTCAAAGCTGAGTGTAGAACGTGTCAAATATTCCTAGAAGGTAAAACACCTCACTCCTGAGACAAAAGACTAACAAGGCATACAGCTACCACTATCATCCCTGCAGCCTCCTCTAGAGGAAGCACCCTCACCACTTATATTCAGTTCTTCCCAGGCTCTACTCCTGGCTCTCCAGACATCTCTTTCCCCTTCTTTCCTCTCTCTTCTCTGCACCACCCCAAAACTTTCTACTCCCTTTTTTAATGTACTATTTTCCCTTAGTAGAGTATAAGTTCCTTATGGGCATCAACTTTCTTTTTGCTTGTATTTGTATTCCCAGTGCTAAGCACAATACCTGGCATAAGCACTTAACAAATCCTTTATCTCTCTACTTTTGCTGAGGAGTTCTACCACTATTACTCAGAGGAGTTCAGAAAACATTTTGCACAGATGAAGGGAAATACAGGATAAAAGAAAACATGAAAATATATTGACATTCTGCTTGTCCTTCCAATAATTTAAAGAGCTCTAGCTGAACGTATTCTACAAATGGCAAGTCAAACAAATACAAGATATAACTTCCTGCAGACTCCACTTTCTTTCTTTACAGAGATACTTTAACATATACAAATACTATAAAATGTCTCTCAGTTCCTAAATAGTAGCAAATTTTAGATTCACAGTTCCTGAAAACATTAATTGCTTTAAGTGGAAAGTTGTTTATCTGAGAATATCCACATACTGCTTTGAATAGTTATAAGGTACATGAAACATGTCTTATGTAACTGACTCCTTCCAATAGAGAACTGAGAATTCCAGAACCAAATAACTCAAGCCTAGATGAAGTTTCTTTCCCTATAAATACAGATGCTAAACAAAGAATTTTAATTTTAAAGTGAAACTGAGAAGTCATTAAATGATGCTATTTCCCAAAACCCAACCACTACTTACCTACTTCTAATAACAATGCCATCTAAAAAAGCTATGTAACAGAAAAGTTACCATTTGGTTAAAAACTAAGATTTTTTAAAAAATGCTTTAAGCAGTACACTTGCCGATTCCAAGAGTCCTACGTAAGGAGCCACTTCTCTCTACTTCTGTGCTCTAAGTGTACTAAGCATTCATCACTAAGGCCAATATTTTTCAGATACCCAACTTGTATTTCTGCAGCTGACCCTGTATTCAAAATTTACTAACCTTAATTCTTTTTTTTTCTTTTTTGTAGGGCAATTGAGGTTAAGTGACTTGCCCAAGGTCACACAGCTAGAACATGTGTCAAGTGTCTGAGGCTGGACTATACTAATCTACCCTACACAACCCTACACTAATCCTTAAAATGTGAAAAGGACATGAAAAAAAGCATGTTGGGTGGACCGGTGGACCCCCTGTCACAAACTTCTGAGAGGCTGTGGGTAAGAGCGGCATAGGATGAGCAGGGAGAAGTTCCTGGATCATTGGCAGAAATAACTGTTATACTGATGGGATCACGGTACTCCATGAGAGAACCAGAGTAAGTTAGTCCAGAGAAAAACTATTTTAAATACTGAGCAATTTTGCAAGCATGATGATTAAACAAGATCTCAATTAAAAAGAGACAGTCCAATACTATTCATGGAGTACTTCTCAAGCAATGGCTTGTGATATGATGTCAAATATGATACTAGATAATTTGTAATATTTTTTCCTTGCTGCTGCCCTCTGGTAATGATCTCAGACAAAAGTACTACCACTCGTCTAGAACCCTCTCCCTCCTCTGTTCCAACTACTGAGCCGCCCCGCTGCCCCCCCCCCACCCCGCATCCTTCAAGTCCCAACTAAAATTCCACTTTTTGCTGGAAGCCTTCCCTAACCCCTCTTAATTCTAATGCTTTCCCTATGTTAATTATTTCCTATTTATCCTGTATATAACTTGCTTTGCATATATTTGTTTGCATGCTGTTTCCCCCATTAAACTGTAAACTCCTTGAAACCATGGTCTGTCTTTTGTCTCTTTTTATATTCCCAGCACTTCATAGAGTGCTTGGCACTCAGTAAGTGCTTAACAAATGTTTATTGATTGACTGATTGCAAAGACCTAGGCAATCACAATTTTATTTTTGCTAAAGTAACAATAAACCAGTGTATTTAGGTACAGGTTAACATAGAAATTAAACTTCAGATATGATCAATATCTATCTTATGTTATTGTAAGGATCAAACAAAATAACATATCTAACAGGCATATTTCTCAAAAAAGTTCAAAAAAGTTCCTACATATAACAAAACAGTCACTCAGCAGTAGTTTTTGTGATAATAAAGAACTGGAAACAAATTAGGTGCCCGTCAATTAAAGAATGGCTAAACATAACATGGGACTAGAATGGAATATTACTGTGCCATAAGAAGTAACAGACATGGAGAATTCAGGAGAAAAGGAAAATTTATAAGAATTGATATAGAATACAATAAATAAAGCCAGGAAAACAACATACATAAAAACACACACACAATAACTACTATGTAAGTGGAAAAAGGGTTTTCCTCCCCAACTGAAGTCTGTCAAACTACAATATATTCAATTAATCAATCAACAAGCACTTATTGGGTGACTGTGCTAGGCAAGGTGTTAAGTACTAGGGATGTAAAAACAAAAACAGAAACTCCCTTTCCTCAAGGAGCTTCCATTCCAAAGGGGTGGGGGGGAAGGGGTGGTAGAGAAAAAAATATAAATATTTCTATTTGTATATATGTATGCAGATATATACATATTTGTATGTATGCACATATATACACGTATGTGCCAGGGGAGCAATCTGGCACAGCTTCACATAGAATGGGGCTCCTGAGCTGAATCTTAAAGGCAACCAAAGATTCTGATAAGGCAAAAATGATAAGGGAGTGAAAGTGAATGACACCACAGACATGGGGGACAGCCAGTGCAAAGGTACGAGGATGGAGTGTTGCTGTATGAAGAGAACAAATTATGAAGATACTAAATGCCAATCAAAAGTGTATATTTGATCCCGGAGATCAGGCTTCACTTGAGTTTACTGAGTAGGGGAGTGAAATGGTCAGACCTGAGCTTTCTGAAAAATTATTCTGGTAGCTGTATAGAATAAGATGATTAGAGTAGAAAGAAGCTTGAGAGGAAGATCAAAGAGGCTTTTGTAATATTTTAGGTGAAAAGAAATAGGGACTTGAATTAGGGCAGCAGACCTGTGAGTAATGAAGGGCCATTATGTGAAAAGTGCTGTGGAGACAGCGATGACAAGACTGACATATGACATAAGTAATGGTAAGAATTAGAAGATGACACTGAGATGTCATATCTGACTAACAAGGATGATGATACCCTTAACAGCAGTAGGAATATGGAAGTATGGAAGAAGAGTAAGTCTGACAAGTGTTAGTGGGTATCACATGGATGAGTGAGGCACGGAAACTAATAGGTGGGATTAAGATAGGGAGGCGAATGGAGAGAGAACAGTGTCACAAAAAAACAAAGAGCAGATAATATCCAGGAGGAGATGGGTTGGGTCAGCAGTACCAAATGCTGAAGAGAGATCTAGAGGCTGAACTTTAAGAAGAAACCATTGGATTTGGCCATTAAGAGAGTGCTGGTTATTCTGGAAATTTCTGGAAATAAAGGCAATATAAAAACCAAATGTAATCAAAAATAAAACAATTTTTAAAAATAACATGTAAAATGCTTTAGGAACCTTAGAGCTGTTTGTAAATGTCAGCTATTTCCTTTCTCACTTCTAGTTTCCTCAAAAGGGAAGAGGAACTCAGATTTCTGTCACCTGTCTAAAGATGGACTGAAGTTCAAATTTTGCCTTTAAGCTTTTGGAAAACAATTTGATACAAAAGAAAAACACTCAACTCGAAATAAAAATCTCTATATTCAAGTGCCACACAAGCCAGTTTACTAGCTATGTGACCACAGGCAAATCACTTCCTTCTCTGTCCCTTCATCTCCTTATCTATAAAATGAAGGCCCTTCCAGCTCTAAGTCGACACTCTGATTCTGATTTTTATAACCAAAGAAAATTACTATTGAAAAGGCATCATTGTGCATTCCCAATAAGATCAGGGGTGAAACAAGGATGTCCATTATCACCCCTACTACTCAATTTGGTGCTAGAAACAGCTGTAGCAATAAGAGAAGAAAAAGAAATTGAAGGAATTAGAATAGGCAAAGAAGAAGCTAAATTATCACTTTTTGCAGATGATATGATGATTTACTTAGAGAATCCTAGAGAATCAAGTAAAAAACTACTTG
>CM053623.1:53619910-53630294 GCA_028646595.1 Phalanger gymnotis | reverse complement strand
AGTGGTTTGCCATCTCCTTTTCTGACTCATTTTGCAAATGAGGAACTGAGGCAGATAGGGTTAAGTGACATATCCAGGGTCACACAGCTATTATGTGTCTGAAGCTTGATTTGAACTCAGGAAGATGAGTCTTCCTGATTCCAGACCTGGCACTCTATGCACTATGGCACCACCTAGCTGCCCCTGGTAAATGTGCCTTTGATAAACTATCCTCTCTGACTAGAATGTTCTCCCTCCTTACCTCTTCCTCTTGGAATTCCTAATTGCTTTCTCAGCTCAGCCCAAGTGCTACCTCTTACAAAATGCCTTTCTCGATTTTCCATAATTATCAGTGCTTTTTCCTCCCACTCCGGTTACTTTGTAATTTAAAAAACATATATGTGTGTATGTTTTGCTTTCCCCAGTGGATTGTAAAGCCTTTGATGGCAGGGACTGCTTGGTTTATGTCTTTGTGTACTTAGCTCAGGGTACATAGTAGGCAATTAATCAGATGACTATTGAGTTGATAAATTGAATAACATAATCATGTTATCATTTGTATGCCAAAATATTTTCATGACATTAAATTTATGGTTTTTGATAGAACATTTCCAGTTATACAGTGTTCTAAAATAATCATGTTTTTTAAGTTTCAAAACTTTAACTTTTAAGTTTCAAAGTTTTTAAGTTTGCTCTTTCAACTTTGGTACCAATTTTTATTGATACACAAACGCAGACTAAGAATTGCTGTATATTCATGGAATCACAGAATTTAGATCTGGAAAGGAACCCTAAAGGTTATCTGCTCCTACCCTCTGAGATAAAGAAACTGAGGCCAGAGAGATTTGGTAACTTACCTAAGGTCATATAAGTGTCACACAATATTTTTCAAACCAGTTTTATTCAGTTATAATTGCTTACCCAGTTGTAGATTTAAACTTATCTTTGGCTTTTACTTGACTTCTGTTTTATCTTACCCATTTTGTCCTCTTTAAAAATAGAGAATGATGAAGTCATCAAATTATGATTTGAACAGATTTAATGTTCCCTTGCTGAAAACACTTAATCTTTCAAAAGAGAGGTGGGGCCCAGGAGTAATTAGTGGAGGAGAAGTCAGGAGAGAGAGACTTCATTCCAAAGAATCATACCAGGCACTGTGTGGGTTGTTGCCGAGGAGGGAGTACTGCCTGTACGGAGGTTAATTTTTATTTTATGTTCAAATATTATGCAATTTCCTGCATATTTATTTAAAGGTGTCTTCTTTGAATTATTGAGTCATTTCTGATTGCAGTGAAATAAAGTATTCACTATAATCTGTACATATTTTAAAAGTTGTTATGCTTACTTCCTTGAATTTTCTGTCACTAGAAAAAGCCCTGAACTACAAATCAGGAGAGCGAGGCTCTAGTCTCAGCACTGCTATTGCTTAGCAGTAAGAAAGGCAGTGTGGTGTATTAGAAAGATCCTTAGAGTTAAGAGTCTTGTTGAAATCCTGCCTGTGCTTAAACTTGGTGACTTTGTGCCAAGTCATATTAACCATTCTCTGGGTTTCGTATATCTGTATAATGAAAGACAAATGATCTCAAAAGTTATTCCAAGTGCATGGAATTGAGAAGGGAAAATATCCAAAATAACTGATTACAAGTATGTAAATTAAGACATTATTGACTGACTTTGATGGATCTTTGATCCCTTTGATACTGGTATACTCTCTACTGGTGCCAGATCACAATCCATCTGCCTCTTCTCATACTACAGCTTTCGTTTGTTATCGTCTATAAACTCTCCTCTGGGATCTCCCCTTCTTCCTGGAGTCCTCCAGATCTCTTGACATTTCATGGCTACCATTGGATCATTCAGCTGGTTCACTGGTTCTCTTGCTTTTGTTGTTGTGACTAGTTTACCTTTTCCAGGTATGGTGCCTGCTACTTTTGCACAATTTCTTGTAAATAATATGTTGCCATCTACTGCCACTCACCATGAGCCTCTCCCTTGTTCCTTGTGCTGTGATCTGTTTTGCAGTCATATAATATATTCGGTCTTGTCGATTCTGCCTCTACAATATCCTGGTCTCTATCTCTCCTTTTCTATAGCCACCACCATAGTTCAGGCCCTCTTTCATCACCTTCCAGACTATTGTAGTAGTTGTAGCTTCTTAATTAGTTTTTTGCCTCCAGTCTATCCTCTCTTCAGTCCATCCCCCACATATCTGACAAAGTGATGATATTCCAAAAGCATAGGTCTGACCGTGTTACTATGTCTCTAAAAATCCAGGACGACTTCTTATCTCTAGGATAAAACACAAACCCCTCTGACATTTGAAAACCCTTACCGTTTGGCTTGAAAACCCACCTTTTAAGGTTTATTATATATTCTATTTTTTATGCACTCTGAGTATCAGTCAAAACCATTCTTGCTGTTCCTTGAACACATTTAATCTGTAGTCTCTGCATTTGCATAGATTTTCCTTACTGCCTAGAATTCACTCCCTCTTCACCTCTGGCTCTTTTCCTAGCTGCTTTCAAAACACAACTAAGGTGACCTCTACACCAGACCTTTCCTGAACTATCCTCATTCCTAACACATTTGCAAATTACTTGGTATTTACTACCTGTATGCTTTTTATTTACTTATCATGTCGATGTTGATTTCCTCCCATTTTTCTCTTTGTATTCTCCGTACCCTGGGTGATTAATAAATGTTTGCCAATTTGTTAATTCATTTATGTAAAGATTGGCTTTTTTTTTTATCAAGGAAAAACTTGGGGTTATTAAAAGCATAGCATAATAATGCTTTGTTATTTGTTAATATTGTGTGTAACTGATGTTGGTTGATTTTGATAAATTTCTTTCAATCTTTGTTAAAAAGGAATGACTAGTTGAGGCGGTAGAGGAAAATAAGAGTAATGTAAAAAATAAGTCAATAAGAATAAGAATTTTTTTAAGGGAAAGGAAGCGCTGTATATTTGTGGCAATTTCCCCTTTTCAACTAGGCCCATTTTATTGAATCGATACTAAGTGTTCCATGAAAATCTTTTACGTGACAGAATCAACTCTGCCAATTATGTGTTATTTTCCTCCAGGGAGAATGCGTGCACCATCTTTCCATTGAATGGTATCTTCCTTTGTTTCCTGGTTTTATTAGTGGCAAGAATGTCAGTATTGGTATTCAGTTGCTCCATATCTACACAATCACTGAACAAGAATCTTACATTTAGATTCTCAACAGCTAGGCCAGACCTGCACAACTTGGCAGTAGGTAAGGACCAGAATTAAAATAAGCTAAACTTCTTCGGGCCTCTGATAGGTTAGACTGAGACAGACTGAAGATGGTTGGTTGCCTCGGGTCACGTGACAAACAGGAGCGTGCACAGTGGCAACCCTCCATTTTTCATTGGCCTCCTGAAATCCTTTGGCAGGTTGCATGTTGTGCAGGCTAATGTTTATAAATTCAAAAATTCAATTTAAAAAGCTCTGTGTGATTCTTAGCACTCTATTCCTTTTCTGTTACTGTACTGTCACCTCTGAAGTGGAAATAGACCACACAGAATTAAAAAGCTTTTTTGTATTTTTCTTTCTTGATTATGTTTCCATGGTCAAATAATTCATCTGCCTCCTAAAGATAGTCTTCTCTGTACTTAGCTAGGCTATCAGCCCTTTGAAATTAGATCTGGTTTGTTCCTGGTATCATACCGGAAGTTTCTGTAGCATTGTAGAGTGTGGCCTTTAAGAGCCTCCAGG
The DNA here is from genome assembly GCA_028646595.1 of Phalanger gymnotis. NCBI lineage: Eukaryota > Metazoa > Chordata > Mammalia > Diprotodontia > Phalangeridae > Phalanger > Phalanger gymnotis. Next base: position 53,626,575 of record CM053623.1, on the reverse strand, counting down.
CCTTTTTTATGTCAGGACTTTATAGAAGACATCAGGTGGCAACACAACAGTTGAAGCACCATGGACACACTCCTAAATTTGCTTTAAGAGCAAAGATGTAGAATTTGAAGGGAACTTAGTGATCATTTAGTCCTTATTTTACAGATGAGGAAATTGTGAATTACCTAGGATTACAAAGATGGCAGGCATCGCTTTGAACCCAGGTTCTCTGATTTCAAACACATTGTTCTGTTTCCAGTTATTTTCTCAATAATCAACCTTATTTTTTAAGAAACACTATTACAAAGTGTATACATTGACATGAGCTATCAGCTGGAATCACTCTTTGTATAGGTTTGCTCAAGAGTTTTAAAGGGAGTATGCTTTATGGTTTGTGTCTGTGTGCTTTTCTATTTTGTTGAATAAAAATTTTTCAATGAAAAAACAAGTAAGGATGGCATATCTATTCTGGCAGAATCTCAAAATATAGTTTTCAAGGTTATTTTCTGTGTATCCTCAGTTTAGTCTCCAGACTCTGAAATTGTACTGAAAATGCTTTGAAAAGATTTTATTTCAGGTGTATAATGGTAACCCACTATGTATAATCTTGGTAGTATAGTACTTATCTTTGTGACAGTGCTAACAATTGCTTCATAAATATTTAACGAGAGGAATGTTTTATTTAGAAGTATGCCGTTAATTTTATTATATGTGACTTTCAAAATGAAATCATTTGGGTTTGGGTAGTATATTTTTTTTTCCCCTTCTCAAACTCCTACCCCCCCTTATTTGTTTTTTGAGTAAGATTACCAGATTATAAAGAGTAGAGAGAATCTTTTTGGTAGGCTTGTTAGAAGTCTTCTACACAGGCTGCTGTAATAGAGATTAAATTTGAAGTTAGCATTTCAGAATAACATCTTGGGTTATCTATTCTACATTTTATTCTAATAAGTCTTTTTATAACTGTTGCATGTATATGTACTCGGTGAAAAGGAAAGTTTTATAAATAGGTAGTCGTACCTGGATTCTTTTATATTATTTGGTCTCCTAAAGCTCTTTTTATGGCTTTATTTTTTAAAAAAACCGGTCATGAAACATACACTCATCTTCTGGAGCAAAAGAATTGACATTTTGTTTTAAATGATTTAGGATAGCTATTACCTTTCTTTTCTGGTACCAATTTTACTTGTCCTAGAGTTTACTTTAAAAAGAGAGAAGGATCAGGTATATATTGTTTTATCAAATATTTATTGTTTGCCCTTCGTTCTCCAAGAGGACCATGATATCAGGGAGGTGATACCGTGACGTGCTGGTGAATTAAATTTGAGTGATGGAGGGCTGTGCAGAGTCACCAGCCTTACTTTCTCCTCTAGAGCCATGTATAGATCAGGAGGACTGGGGATGGCCCTGGATGCAGTGGGAGACCTTGGCCTTTTTAAGCTAAGGTCTTTAACAGGTCTCAGTTTGAGGCAGTACCCATTCAGTGATTAGGGCAAGGTAAAAAATGAGACAGAGAATGTCCTCTTTTACCTAATTAAAAAAAAAATCGATCTGGGAGGGGAAGACCCTCAGGCCCTTGACAATAACCACAGTTACATTCAATTTAATAAAATCATAATAGGTTACCCTTAGGTAAGCTTATGTAGGATCTTGTGCTCTTGGCTGACATCTAGTGGGACATTTAAAAACAGAAAATAGATTTGGGTAGCAGCAAAATATATGATCATGAAGAACACAAATGAAAATGGAAGTAACCTTAGAGACCCTTGGGTACAACCTCCTTATTTTGCAGATGGTAAAAAAGAGGCTTAGAGCAATCGCATACCCAACTAGTAATGGCAGAACCAAGATGAGAATTTGGGTTTTTAGATTCTAAATCAGGGTTTCTTCACTTTTATGTATGTGTTTAGGCCCCTTTGGCAGTCTGGTGAGACCTTTATATTCCTTCTTGGTGTAATTTTATTTTAAAAATTCATAATTTAAGCAAATGCTAAATTTTACTTACAGGTTAGTAAAAATCAGGACCTAATTTTTTTTCTATCCAAGTTTACAGTCTCCTTGAAACCTATGCACAGACCCCTCAGGGGTGCATGAACTCCAGGTTACTCTAATGCCTGGTCTTTTCCACTATATCACACTCCTTTTCTATACAAACTCTTCCATTCCACCCAAATTGATACCTTCACTATGCCCAGGCCAGCAAATTCCACTACAAATTCACGTTATTTAATCTCAACTGGGCCTTTGGTATTGTACAACAAAACTTATTTTTTCTTCATTGACTCTCTGTTTCTCTCCTTTCAGCAGTTATTCAGAACCTTCAATTCTCAAGCCCTTATTGTCTCCTATACTTTAAATTTCCTTTAACAGATGTCTCTGCCTCCTACTTTATTGAGAAAATTAAAGCCTTTTAGCATGAAGTCCCTCTTCCCTCTCTTCATACCTCAAAATCTATCTACATCTTCACATTTCCTTTCCTTCTTTACGCCTGTCTCTGACACAGTGTCTGGCACATAATGAGAGCTTAATAAATGTTTATTGTATTATATTAGTGCAGGCTTGCACAACCTGTGGCCTGCACCCCATACAGCCCTCCAGCCACTTTCTGATGTGAAAAGATTTCCTCTACATACAAAGGACGTTTTCCTCTACATTTTTGGTAGGCCTCTGGAAATCCTTTCGCGTCACAAGCCCAAAGGCCACAGGTTGTGCAGGCCTGTATTAGCGTATAGAGGAGTTGGCACTTGCCCTTGCCCAGGCCAATCACTTATCTCCTCTCTTCTCCTGGAGTTGGCCTTGTTGATCTTTCTTTCTTTCTTGTACATCTTCAGTCTCCCCATCTATTTAGGCTCTTTCCTTGCTACTGCCTACAGACGTGCTCAGGTCCATGATAGCTTAAAAAGAAACTTATTTGAACCTGCCAACCTCTTAAGCTAATTTTCATCTGTTTGTTCTCCTGTTTCTCTGCTAATCCCCTGGAAAGCGTCATCTGTACTCATCGTTTCTGCTTCTTCATTGGCCATTCTTTGTTATATTTATAACAATCTGTTTTTTTGGCCTCACCACTCCGCTGAAATTGTTCTTTTCTAAGTTACCAACTTGAAAGTCACTCCAGAATTACATGACCCTTTTTCAGTCTTCATCTTCTTTGACCCCTCTGTAACTTTTGATATTGGTAACCATTCCCTCTTCCTTGACATACTCCTTTCCCTTGGCTTCTGTAACACCTGCCACTCACTTCCTGGCCTTTGAATGCTTCTCAAGTTCTATTGCTGGATCTTGAGCCCCAGAGCTCTGTTCTGGACCATTTTCATTTCTTCCTTTTCCCCTCCCCTCAGAGCACTCTGTCATCTGCTATCAGTTCAGATGTCATCTCTATGCAGATAACTTCCAGAGTGATTGACAAAATAACCATCTTTCTCCTGAGCTTTAGTAACACATTGTGAATTAACCATCGTATTTGTTGTGGATCTCAGAATCTGAATTAGAAGGGCCATGTAATTAATTAAATCCACACATGAACAAGAGTCACCTCCACAGCAAATCCAAAAAGTGCTAGATGGGTCTTCACTTTGCTAGGACTTCGCTGCTGGGGAACTCACAACTTTGGGAAGTTGTCTATTTGGCCAGCTCATTATTAAGAGCTTTTCCTCTATGTTGAGCTTTAATCTGCCTGTCTGGGACTTAACTCCCATTATTTCTAATTTTGCCAACTGCGACCAAGTAGAGCAAGTCTAATTCCTCTTCCGCACAATATCTTGTAAAATATTTGCAGACGTTTCTTTTATCCTGTTTCCCTAAATTATCACTCCTCAGGGCTAAATGTCCTAAATTGGTTATTTTAGCTTATCCTTAAATGTCATGAACTCAGACTTGTGGTGTTATGTTAATGAAAATGGGAAGATCTTTCCCATCCATTAATAGGACTATAAGACCTGCATGAGTCACATGAGTCTGAGTCACATGAGCCTGTGATGGGAGGAGCTTGACAAATGGGTAGAGCAAGAAGTTGGGGAGAGAGAGAGCCGCAAAGAGCAGCTGAGGGGAGCAAGAGAGGGAGCGATTTTGCTTAAGGGAGCTTGTTTTGTGAGAAGGCTCCAAAGGAGGGAAGGCTTGGGGATGGGGGTGCCTCCTGCATTGATAATGTGTATAGACTTCTCGGTTACTGTGACGGATTTCTTTGTTGCCATGATGGATTTGGCTTTCTGGTGTTGGGATAAATGTTTTGGTTCCATCTTCCATGGAAAGAATCTGTTATATTTTGCAATTCAGAAATATGTCAGCATATTCATAGCAGCCACTGGGGGTATCGAATTGTCACTATACGTGGTCACCCTCCTTTGGACATACTCCATCTGTAAGCTCCTTAAGGACAGACCTGTTTAGACTTTGTATTACCAAGCACTTAGCGTTGTGCCTGGCACATAGACATTTAATAAATGTTTGTAAATAAGTCTGGCCTGGTCACGGTGTACAATATTTTAAATATCTTGCTGTTACCTCTTTGCTAAAATTTTACTTAAAATTTTAAATTTACTTAAAATTTAAAATGATCATTAAGAATGTTGGTTTATTTTTAGATTTTTTTTCTCCTCTGTCTTGACTCCTTGGCTTGTGGGTATCAAGACTATGTTTGTATCATAAAAGGAATTTGGTAGGATCCCTTTTCCTATTTTTGCAAACAGTATTATTAAAATCAATTGTTCTTTGAAAATTTGATGGACTCATAAATCCATCTTGTCCCAGGTTTTTTCCCCCCCTTTGGGAATTCAAATATGGCTTGCTCAATTTCTTCTGAAATTGGATTATTTTATTTAAATTCTTTATATCCTGCTGTTAGTCTGGACACTTAATATTTTTCTAAATATTCATTTAATTTAAGTTGTCATTCTTTTTGGCATATAGTTAGTCAAAATAGTCTTAGGTGCTTTTTGAATGAATGAATGATGAATACCTAATTAAAACTGAACATCCTACATCAGATGAGATTTGATTGGTTCAGATTAAAGTGATATTGTGAACTCTTGGATTGTGATCATCATCATCATTTTTCTTTTCTAAGACCACATTGAAAATTTCCTAGATGTTGTTTTTACTATCTTTTCATCTGAACTGGCCCCTCTTCCATAGTTCCTTGTTTCTCTTGAGGTAACCACTGGCTTCCTACTCACCAATTTGAATGAGATGAGGAGAGTTTGCTTGTCTCCAAGAAACTTGGTGTTTTTTGGTTTTTGTTTTTTCACTTCTCACTAATTAAAACTCACAGCTTTACTGTTAGGTAAGATGAATTATATCATTGCAATATGTTAGTTCCACAAATGAAGAAACAACTAGATTTCAATAAGTAATTTGTTTATGGTCATTTGTTAGCAGTAGGAATAGAATACCATCAACTAACTGTTGACTTGCTAGCAGATTTTTTAGTTTATAGTTTTAGAATGTTAATCTGTAAAAATAATTAAAATTTTTTGTTTTAAATAAATTTCCAACCATATCATTTTCAAGAAATAGTTTTTCTATTATTTGCATACAATCATAGAATTTTGGTACTGGGCCAACATCCTCATTTTACTGATGAACAAATAGAGTCAAAGTGGCATGGATAGGTAATAGCAGAGCCAGGATTTGGATCTATCGATTCCAACTCCTATTTTAGTATTTCATTGAAAGAGGAAAACTAGTAAGTTTTATTTTCAATTTTATCCCTTTTTGCCCAAAATCTGCATTCTTTTTTTATAATTTTTTAATCTTTAGTTTTCAACATTCACTTCCATAAGCTTTTGAGTTTTAAATTTTCTCTTCCTCCCTCCTCTCCGACCTGCCCAAGATATTATGCATTCTGATATAGGTTCTACTTATACATTCATATTAAGCATTTTTCCATTAGTCATGATGTAAAGAAGAATTAGAACTAATGGAAGGAAACAGGAGAACGAAAAAAACAAAATAACAAAAGAAAAGGAGAGCAAATAGTATGCTTCCGTCTGCATTCAGACTCCACAGTTCTTTCTCTGGATGTGGATAGCATTTTCTATCATGAGTCTTTTGGAGCTGTCTTAGATCCTTGCATTACTCAGAAGAGCTAAGTCTGTCAAAGTCAGTCATTGTACAATGTGGTTGTTACTGTGTACAGTGTTCTCGGTTCACGCAGCATCAGTTCATATAAATCTTTCCAGGTTTTTGTGAAGTCTGCCTGTTCATCATTTTTTATAGCACAATAGTATTCCATTATATTCATATACCACAACTTGTTCAGCTGTTCCCCAATTGAAGGACATCCCCTCAATTTCCAATTTTTTGCCACCACAGAAAGAGCTGCTATAAATATTTTTGTACACGTGGGTCCTTTACCTGTTTTTAGTGATGTCTTTGGTATACAGACCTAGAAGTAGTATTGCTGGGTCAACGTGTATGCACAGTTTTATAGTCCTTTGAGCATACTTCTGAATTGCTCTCCAGAATGGTTGCATCAGTCCACAGCTCCACCAACAATGCATCAGTCTTCCAATTTTCCCATATTTTCTCCAGCATTTATCATTTTTCTGTTTTTTCATGTTAGCCAATCTGATAAGTGTGATGTGGTACCTCAGAGTTTTTTGATTTGCATTTTTCTAATCAGTAGGGATATAGAGCATTTTTTCATATGACTATAGATAGCTTTAATTCCTTCTTCTGAAAACTGCCTA
>CM053623.1:53587961-53610277 GCA_028646595.1 Phalanger gymnotis | reverse complement strand
CCTTGTTTTGATCACTTAACTCTGAATCATTTCATATAAGTCTTCCCAGGTTTAAAGGAAATAGATTTTTAAGTTTTGTAAACATGGGCTGCAATCTACTGTTGAGCTTAAGTTCCTAATACATAAAATTATGCACCTCTGCTTCAGCTAAACTGGTCTCCATATGGTCCCTTCAGTATTACTTTCCTACCTTCTCTTATACTGTTTTCTCTACCTGGATAGCCTTGCCTTTTTTCTCCACATATTCATAGCCAACGTATACTTCAGGATCTGTTATCTCCATGGAGCCATCCCTGATTATATCAGCTGTGTTTTTTTTCTGTCCTTCTGTAAGCATTTTAAGTCAAAGGTTCATAGGATCATAGGTTTAAAAGGCCATGTAGTCCATCCCCTCCTTTTAGAGATAAAGAAACTTGGGCCTCCCTAGAACTTAAGTGACGTGTCCAAGGTCTCACAGGTAGTATATAAATAAGCTGGGATTTGAAACCATATCCTCTGAAATCAAAACAAGCACTATTATACAACATTATGCATGTATATCTGTGTCTGCATATATATATTACATATAGATACATATAGATACGTGTGTATATATATACACACACATACACCCACATTAAAAATTTGTGTACTAAATTAATGGTTACATTTCTTTTAGTGTAATCCAGTGGTCAGCAAACCACTATCTTCAGGCCAAACTCATTGTTCTGGTATGGCCTATGAGTCAAGAATAGTTTTTGCATTTTGTATTTTTACCCCACACCTGACACTCTGCTGGGCTCAGGCATTTGGTAAATGTTTATTGATGTTACATGAAACAGTATTTCCAAAATTATTTTCATATCCGTGGCTCCATGAAGAATAGTTAAAATGGCAGTTAAGCACAAAGATAAAGTTATTCACTCTGTTGTCATTGTGCAGAATAGGCAGTGAGACTTTAATTCTTTAGAATTATCTAAGAAAAACCAATCATTGAATGTTTCCGGTAATACATAATAATAACCCCTTTTTAAAGTCTCGATTTGTTATTGCTCCATTATAGTTAAAGTTGGTAAAACTGGGAAGTTTGAAGAGACAAGAAAGCAAAAATGCTTATAACTGACTCTGAAGATGATGAAACAATATTTTTTATTTTAATTTTAATTAAATGCAAACATCATTATTTCCAACTTTATTTCATTATTGACCCTAAAGCACCTAATATGGATTATCTGATTTTTAAAAGTCGTTCTATGAATCCAGGAAAATTACAAAGGCATTTATGAACAAAACTTAGGTGCAAGTGTAATTAGCTGAAATTATCTTTCAAACACTGGCATATATAAATAAAAAGGAAAACAGAAGATATAAGGTGAACTGCCTCCTACACTTACTCATCCCAGTTATAAAATTGAAGCAACTAGGTGGTGCAGTGGATAGAGAGCACTGAACTTGGAGTCAGGAAAACTTGAGCTCACATTCACCTTTGGCAAGTCATTTAACCTCTCTTTGCTTCAGTTCTCTCTCCTTTTTTTTTTTTTTTGAGGGGGGAAGGCAGGGCAATTGGGGTTAAGTGACTTGCCCAATGTCACACCGCTAGTAAATGTGTCAAGTGTCTGAGGCCGGATTTGAACTCAGCTCCTCCTGACTCCAGAACCAGCGCTCTACTCACTGTGCCACCTAGCTGCCGTGTGCTTCAGTTCTCTTATCTGTAAAAGGGGGGTGCTAATAGAATCTGCCTCACAAGATTGTGTGGATAAAATGAGATAATATTTGTAAAATGGGTTTGCAAACCCTAAAACACTACTGCACAAATGCTAGATATTGTTATTATTATTATTATTATAGCATTTATTGATGGTGTTTTTTTCAGACCAGCAGATGACCCAGTGCTAGAAAGGATAGCTAGCATATTGAATGACAGGATATGCAAAGATCTTAGCAAGCCAGAACATTGGGCAAGATCTGTTAAAATAAATTTTTAGAGGGACAAACATAATGTTTTACATTTGTATTTAAAAAACTAGTCTCCCCAAGTTCAAGATTTGGGGAAATCTAGCCAGATAGTAATTCATCTGACAAGATCAGATAATTTTAGTAGGCTATAATAAGTTCAGTGAGTCAAAAATAGATGGCAGCCAAGTCATAAAAAAGTTAATGTTACATCAGTATGCACTGAGAAGCACAGCGTCTAGAATAAGAGAGGTGATTGAGTATTATCTTTAGTTCAGGGCCCTACGTTTTGGGAAGAAAGCTAGAAGTGGACCATGCCTACGAAGGTCCTTAAGATTATGCCATACAAATTGAAGGAGGCAGTGTGGTTGGATGGCTGGACTCAAAAGAATTTAATTGTTAATGGTTCCATTTCATTGTATCATGAGGTGTCCACTGGAGTACCCCAGAAGCTGTTCTTGGCTCTATACTGTTCAATATTTTTATCAGTGATTTGGATAAGGGGCAAAGGGATAAAGGCGTGTTTATCAGATTTATGAATGACAGAAAGCAGAGAGGAATAGCTTATACACTGGATGACAGAATCAGGATCTTGTCAGGCCAGAGCTTTGGCATAAATCCAATAAGATGAAACTAAATATGGATAAATATGAAGCCTTGCACTTGAGTGCAAAAAAAAAAAAATCAACCTCACAAGTGTAAGATAGGGGGTTCATGGATAGATTCTAGTTGTTATGAAAAGGCTCTTGGAGTTTCAGCAGCCTTCAAACTCAAAATGAGTCAACATCATGAAGGGTAGCAAAAAATACAATCCTGGCTGGCATTGGGAGACGGCTTGGCTTCCAGGGATAGGGAGCTGACTGTTTCACTGTAGTCCATCTTTATCAGACCTCTTCTAGAGCAGTGTCAAGCATCATGGTTTCCAAAAGACATTGACAAGCAGGACATGTCCAGAGGAAGGCAGACAGGGTGGGAAAGGGCCTTGAATTCATGTCCTGTGAAAACCAGCTGTAGGACCTGGGCATCTTTAGCCAAGAGAAGAAAAGACTTGGGGGACTATAGTTACTATATTTAAGTATGTATAGAGATAAATGGTGGAGGGATTGTTCTGTTGGTTCCCAGAGAGCAGAAGCAATGAGTGGAAGTTGAAAAGAGGTAAATGAGGTGTCAGGGAAAACTTGCTAAAAATTAGAGTCTTCCCAAAGTAGAATGGGCTGCCTCCAGAGCTGAGGAGCTCCCCTTCCCTGGGGGTCTTCATCGATGGCCTCTTGGCACATAGATTACAGGGGACATTTATTTTGGATATGGGTTGGACTAGATGGTCTTTGAAGTATATTTTTGTTGTTAGGTTCTGTGAGTCTCATTTAGTAGAAAGAGTACTGGGTGTGGAGTTAGGGCTCCTATCCCAGTCTCTTGCTTATAATTTGTGTGGCTTTGGGCAAGTCACATAACCTCACTACTCTTGGTTTCCTCATCTATGAAATGAGGTTGGAATAGATGCCTAGAAGATCTCTCTCAGCTTTAGATCCTGTGAAAAAGATATGGACACAGTAGCTTAGCTGTCTTTAATAATATAAGGATTGTCATTTGTAAGAGAGATTAGATTTGTTCTGTTTGGCCCCAGTAGATAAAACTAGGAATAGTGGATGGAAATTTCATCTGTATCACCCTGTGGGGGATGATAGAGTTGGCATGTAACTATAGGCGAATAGAGTCAGTCTCTCTCCCTCTTCCTCTCTCCCTCTGTCCCTCCGTCCCTCTGTCCCTCTCTTCCTCTCCCTCTCTCCCCTTCCTTTTCTTAGGAGTTCAGCACCTGTCTCACAATCTTCCTCTCCATCCTAACCCCTGCCCTCATACATAGAGATTTCAGTATACGCATTGAAGTCCCCTCAAAAGCCCTGGCCATGGTTAGGAACTTGGGGCCCAGAGAAGTTAGCCGACTTGTTTAAAGGTCTTGTGGGTCTTCTGACTACAAATCCAAACCTCTTTTAGTGTGATCCCATGAGAGCGAGACCAGCAGATTGAAGATATTCGCACAAAGGATTGGACATACAGTTGGTGATTATTTAGCAAAAGAAACCGAGAAAACAGTCACATGTAGAAGAAATAGGAGAGTGCAGAATCACTGAAGTTGAGGGAGGGCATAATTTCAAGGAGGAAGAGTTAACAGTGTCACAAGCTGCAGAAGAGATCAGGACATGTGAAAACTGAGAATAGGCCATCCACTTAAAAAATTATGAGCTTGTTAGTAATATTGGAGAAAAGTTTCATTTGAAAAGTGGGGTTATTGCAAGGGATTGAGAAGTGAGTGGGAGCCAAGGACCTGGAGGTAGCAGTGTTCGTTTTTGGAAGAAGGATTAAGAAAGATGGAAAGTGACCTAGAGCTGAGGAATTAGCAGTGTGTGACCATCCAGTGAACAAGTAGTCAAAGATTCAGGGTGAGGTCCAGTGCCTCTTGAACTGATTAACTGTAGAATCCTGACAAGGGTATCTGAACAAGTATAACAGACTGAGAGAACGGGAAAATTAAGGAAAGGGGGGAGATCATCTTGAGGACAAAGAACAGATTTAGGAAGAATCAGGAAATTATGATCGAAGAGAATTTCAAAAAGAATTTCTCAAGCCTCTGCAATCTAGCTCCCATCCCCATCCCTCAAGTGAAACTACTCTGTCAGAGTTAGCAATTAATTAACTCTGTCAATTCCAGGGCCTTTTCTCAGTCTTCATCCTTTTTGATCTCTCTCTGATATTTGACTCTTGTTACCACTCTCCTCACCTGGATACTCTATTCTCTCTGTATTTTTATGTCTCTGTCTGCTTCCTCCTTCTTTTTTACAGGTCATCCTCTACGACCTACCCTATATGAGTGTATTTGGAATATTGTCCTAGGCCCTCTTTTCTTGCTACCTTCTCACTGTTGGTGATTTCATCATTTCCTTTGGATTCATTTACCTTTATGCAAATGACTCACAATGCTATATATCCGGCCCCTATATATCTTAACTCCTTAGCTCCAGACCTGTGTCATCAACTGCCTATTGGATATTTCCAACTATCTCTCCCTTGGGCATTTCAGGCTTAGCATATTCAAACAGAGTTCATTTTCTTTTCCCAAAAATTTTTCCATCTTTCTCACTTGCCTGGTTTTGTTGGGGGCAGCATCAGCTTTCCATTCACCCAGACTGATGATCTCCAAGTCATCCTTGATACTTCCCTCTACTTTGTCTCTCACGTCCATTCCGTTACTAAATTTTATCAATTCTTTGTCTGTAGTCTATATCTTACATCTGTCCCCCTATTTCTCCTCACATAGACCCCATTCTAGTTCAGATTCTTGCCACTTCTTGTGCGGGTTATTACAATAGTTTCTTACTTGGCCTCCCTGCTGCCCATCTCCTCCATCTCAAGTCCAACTTCTAGACGATCAAGCCGCTTCCATAGTTTCTATGTCTCTAGTATAGAAATTAAAACTCCTCTGTTGGGCATTGGAAGCCCTTTACAATCTAGGTGCCACTTAACTTTGTAAACTGTAATTGTTGTTTGATCATGGCTGACTCTCCATTATCCCATTTTGGGTTTTTTTTGGCAAGGATACTGGGGTGGTTTGCCATTTCCTTCTCCAGCCCATTTTACAGATGAGGAGACTGAGGTAAACAGGGTTAAATGACTTACCCAGGACCATACTGCTAATAGGTGTCTGAGGTCAAATTTGAACTCATAAAGATGAATCTTCCTGACTCCAGGCTTAGCATTCTATCTACAGTGTCACCTAGCTGCCTTAGACTTTATAACAATGCATTACTACCAAAACTGACCTCTTTGCCGTTCTTCTGTATGACATTCCATCTGCCATCTCTGGGCCTTTACACACGTGTTCCTCATGCTTTGAAACCACTCCCTCTTCACAACCTCCTAGATTCCCTATCTTCTTTCAAAACTCAATTAAACACTGCCTCCAGGAGACCTTGTTCTGCCTTCTCTCAAGCTGCTATTATCTCTTATCAGAAATTGCCTTCTGTTTATTTTGTACATATTTAGGTGTGTACGTATTGTCTTCTCTGAGAGTGCAAACTTTTTGAGGGCAAAAGCACAAGAGTAAGTGCTTAATAAAAATCTGTTTGTTGATCTAAAAAGTATGTTGGATAGCGTAGATGTAATTGACACATGTCATGGGAATTGAGGTTGGTAAACTTGGAGGACAGGGTGCTTGACTGCTGAAGTCACTCAGGTTGAAGGCTGGACTTGAGGTAGAGAGGAGGAACACAGTGAGTTCTGTATTGAACAAATGGAACTTCATAGATGAAACAATAAAGAACTTGCACAGGGTGATGGAATCTCGAAGGAGTAGAAGTTACTGAGTGATGTTGGCAGAGGGGTGGTCTCAGCATAGCCATAGAGGGGGCAAGAGTAATAGCATAAAGTCAATTTCTGACTGCGGGCAGCCAGGTGGCACCATAGTGCATAGAGTGCTTGGCCTGAAGTCAGGAAGACTCATCTGCTCTAGTTCAAATCTGGCCTCAGACACTCGCTAACTTTAGTGTGACCCTGGGTAAGTCACTTAACCCTGTTTGCCTCAGTTCCTCATCTGTAAAATGAACTGGAGAAGGAAATGGCAAACCACTCCAGTGTCTCTGTCAAGAAAACCCCACCGGACGTCATGAAGAGTCAGAGAAGACTAAAAAACAACTGAAGAACAATTAAATTTCTGACTTAACCTACTGTGTTTGTGAATCACAATTTGGAATAGAGAATCAGGGATTGGAAATTTTTCAATCATAGAGCAGAGGGAATGCCCACTAGGGAGAACCTTGCGAACTAAATCACGGTAAGATTCAGGTTCTAATTAAAGTTTTAATAATGCCAATCCTAATAACAGGTTGCATTTTTAGCACTTTAAGACTTATAAAACTCTTTACAAACGTCTCATTTTATCTTTATAGCAACCCTAGGAAGTAGGTTCTATTTGTTACCCCCATTTTGCAGATGAAGAAACTGAATCAGAGGTTAAGTGACTTGTCTAAGGTCACACAGCTAGGAAGTATCTGTGGCTGTATTTGAACTCTTGCTCTAGGTACAACATTCTATCTACCACCTTGCTGTCTCTTTCTAGTGTGAAGGAGCTGTTTTTTGTCTTGTATTCCAGATGTTTTCCCTCATTTGATTGCAGGGCTAGGCCAATCCCAGACTTTAGTAGCTAAGAGGTTCCTAAAGAAGACGACTCCTGGAGAACTACAGGCTACAAAAGAATTTGTAGTCTGGGCTGTTATTTCTGTTCTGAAGCATTTAAATTGATGAAATCACAGATCTGTTGGAATATTATTTTTATTTATCTTGGCATGCTCTCTATCGATTTTCCTCATTGATTTATCAGATGAAATATTTTTCAGTGCCTGTTCTAGCAAGTCTGAAATAGTAATTTCATCACCTCTACCTTATAAATCCCTGGGAGAGAAATCTTAGAGGACGTATTCTCTTTTCTAAACTTAATGTATAGACTTACTCTTTCAATAATCAGATTTCATGTATGTCCAGTTTTAAAATTAAGACAGCACGCATCTGAAAAGTTTGGGAAATAAGAGAAGACAGTCGTTTCCAAGGGAGCCTCTGAAATTCTGAAAGCAAAATGGCTAGTAAGATTATGGATTAATTAATTAATATTTTTGGAAGGAGGGGATTTGTTAGTGATAAGAAAACAATAATAGAATAACTTAATTGTCCAATATATATTTATTGAGCAACAATTATGTCTACAGTGCTTTGCTACAAAGAGAAGGGAATTAAAAAAGAAAATTTAGGGCATTGTTCCTGCCTACAATGTAATTAAGCTTGTTTTTTTTTAAGAATGTGGATAAGAATTCTTGTCAGGTGTGTTTCATATGTGTCATTTAAACATGAAGGATTTGGTTTTTTATTAGTGACAAGACCATGTCATGTATCACAGATCTGCTGTACACATTCCTTTCTCACATGGCAACTTTTTATTACTAATCACCTATTTGTGTAATTTAGGATTGTAGATTAACATAAAGGCATATTGATCAACCAGTGAAAGTGGTAAGCACTCATTTAAAAAAATGAAATAACTGTGCTTTAATTTGCATAAGTCAGGGGTTCTTAAGGTTTTTTGTATGTCATATATACCCCTTTGGCAGTCTGGTGAAACCTGTGGACCCCTTCTCAGAAAAATGTTTTAGATGCGTAGAATAAAATATATGGGATTACAAAAGAAATGAGTTGTGTTGAAGTATGCTTATCAGAATTTTTTAAGTTCACAGTCTCCACGTTATATAAGAATCTTTGGCACAAATGGTTATTTTTTATAATTGCAGAAAGAACTGGCTATCTTCCTGGGCCGTGTTACAAGGTTCATCTTTACTATTTACCAAAACCCAAGGAAGTAGCACGAGTTGGGTAAGTATGCCGTATGTCTGGTAATTTGTACCTTTGATTTAAAAGTATATAATATTGTACATAAATTTCAACAGTTGGCAAATTCTTTACATATATATATATATATATATTTCTGTATGTTGGAGGAAAGAGGTCTGAATATTTGCTCTACTCTTTAATTAGAAAAATCTGGCTCTCTTAGCAATGTAGAATAACCATATTCCTGGCCCAGTACCAGGATTCTAACACTGGAATCAGTTGATAGCTTCACAGATACTTCACTCTTAAATTATTAGGCCTTAACTTTAGGTGTATTGGAAGGAAAAGAGTAAAAGGGAGAGATAATTTAGTCCCAACTGAAAGACAATAGAAAGTACCTGGTAGTGTCGGAAGCTTCAAATGTCATGCATTGAGAGAATGTTGGGCAGTAGGCTAATTGTAGCATTAAAATACATTTCTAATGTTGAAAGTCATCTTTGAAAGCCCCTTTCCATGACAGAATAAGGACATTTCATCATAATTTGAGTAGTTCTGCAACCTTTTTTGATTGCATTTAAAAAAAAATACTTCAGAGACATATTGGTTTGCAATTTTTGCATCATCTTGGACCCCTTATTCTCACTATCCATTTAGTTGTCCAGTATTGTCAGTTATACCTCTCTAACATCTTTTTGCCTCATCACCCATCACATGGATTATTGCACTACCTTCTTCAGTTGTTCTCCAGCACAGCTACCACAGTAACCGCGTCACTGCTGCTCAAGAGGTTCGAGGTCTCTCTGGTGCGTCTGGGATACAATACAATCCTCTTCTTTTGAAATTTAAAGCCCTTCACCAAGACTGGTTTCACTCTCTGCCTTGCCAATTTCATTTCATATTACTGCCCTTTGTTCATGCTACATTTTATCCAAACTCCAGTCTGTCTCCCTCCTCCGGGCCTTTGCATAGGCTCTGCCCCATGTCTAGATCATTCATTTATTTATTCATTCATGACTGTATGAATGTGTGCTATGTGCTAAATAGACAGAAACGAAACAAGTCCCTGTCCTCTATAATTTAGTAACTAAGTCCAAGCTGCTTTAGAAACATAAAGTTTGAGAACCTTGACCAGGGTCACATAGCTATATGTGTCACAGGTAAAATTTGAACCCAGATCTTCTGACTCACTTTCTGTCATTGCCAGGCTGCTTTTACCTTGCACATGAATAAGTGCTTGTTGAATTGAATTAACTTTTAGAATAACATTAATTTTAAAAATTATTAACAACTATTCATGAATTATTAAAGAGTTGTTGTTGAAGCTTTTGTTTTTTTAGTTTAAATGCATTTGAAATGCATACCTTTCCAACATAAACATTTCATCAGGTTTTTTTAATCCTACTCATTTACCTAATTATTTCTCTCAGTGGCTAAGTTTCTTTAAAGTTAATGGCAATTTGCAATATTGAAGGGATTCTTACACTATTTGAAGAAACAAATCTAGTTTGTAGGATTTACAACAAATTTTAGTTGTCTTTATTCATAATAGACCCATACGAGTGCCCCCCCACCAGGTTCTGTATATGGCAAGTTCCTCAGATTCTAGTATAGCATAAACCTTAAAATCAATATGACCTGATCAGAAACACAAACGTGCTGAATGTCCCTCAGTTCTTGTTCCGTACTCTAATCTGATCTCTCTCTACAACCAATACAATGAAATAATTCCCATTGCATGAGAATTGAAAATTTGATTTGATTTGGTTTTCAGGACAAATAGATGTTGAGGTGAGTCAAAATTAAATAAATAAATATGCCATAATGCCTTTTCATTTTTTATTTGAAAGATACGGTACTTTTTTTTTTTTTGCTGATGTTACTGTGTTTCTGGAGGATTACACAACCCTAAATATTTACTTCTTGTTCAATTGATAGTTGGAATTGAGTGGAAGATTTTGGAGGAATGGAAATTGTGGAGAAAATAAAGTAATTATTAGGTCAATGGATAGTTGGAAAGGGAAATTTAAAGAAAATTATTGAAAATAAAATTTTAAAGATTGAATTTTTAAAAGCATTAAGAAGGACTCCTGGGATAGGTTTAGATTACAAGGCAATGAGGTCACTGCCTCGCTATCATGATTTACTTATAGATTGAAAGACTATAATGTGTTTCCAAAAATGTAGTAGAGAAATCAGTGAGCCAGAGGCATTTTTATATGTGTAGACTCAGATAACATTTTAAATTTGTTAAAATGCTTTCAAAAACTAAATATAAATTTCCATTGTATAACGATAGTTAAAAATGTATAATGTAAATCATTGCTTAAAATTAGACTATTAAAATACTACAATGGAAAGCAGTGCATAGAATTTCATAGTATCTAGAAAGTATAGGAAGCTGTTGGATGTGGTAGAGTATATGTTTAGGGTGAAATTGAAAATGTTAGAATGGTTTCCCTCTGCCATTTAAAACATCTAGTCTGTATTTAGAGAAAGTTAAATGAAAATTGTATTCCAAGTTTTGATATTATTGGGCCCTTATGGATCATCTCTGCCGCTTTTTCTCTTCAAAAGCACAGGTATTGAGAATTCATAGAATTAGATTTGTAGGGCAAATTAATTCAAATCAATTCAATAAACATTTATTATGTTCAAGGTACTGGAGATACAAAGACAAAAATAAAAAAATAGTCCTTGACGTCCTTACATTCTACAAAATAGGATTTGGAAGATTATAACTTTGTCTTCTTAGCTAATCCCTTATTAGATTTGTAGATTTTGATTATAATAGAGCGTGGATGTTATACTCTCCAAGATTTGATCTTTTAATCCCCAGCAAATTGAAATCCTTCTATTTCCTCCTTTAGAGAAACAATTCTTAGGCAATAGAAATGGACTTTCCACATGAGACGCTCATTTTTAATTTGATAAAATCATTCTGTTAAGTGTGCCTTGTCACCTAGTCAGATGCTTGCTATTTTAAATTTAAATATTCTAGCACCATTCAGATTTCTAGACTTGTAAAGTGACTTTAAATTCTGTACAAGTATTTATTTTTAACGATCATCTGTTTCTTTGAGTAGATTTTTCTGTCTGTTGTGCACCCTACACAGCACCATCTTGTGAGTGTATATAGTAGCAAATTAAGAAAAACAGATCTTGTGGTATCCACTGAGCTCCAAAGCTCAGTTTTGTGGGTGTCGTGTGTCTGCTGTAGAATCGTGCTCTGTCCTGTTGTGGGCCACGGGGGTTTCCTCTCTCATGTGTCATCATGCTGTTATGCATTGTTATGACATCGTCCCTCTCTTCCCTTTTCCCATCAAGTCATTCTGCCCACGGGGCTCAATTCCGGAGCTCCTACTTTCGCTGCTTTCTTCTTGGAAAGATTCTGTGAGCCGTCGGCCTGCTGTCACCTCTGTAAACTCTGACCCCGTTTCAGCTGTCACTGTATGTGTTCTGTTGCATGCCACTTGCCACGCACAACAATGCTCTTTGCTTTGACATGAATTCATAGGAATAAATGCAGCAATGAAATGGACGCATATGATGTCATGAAAAGATCGGGGACTCAGAAACCTGGTGTTTAGTCCCAGTTCTGCCAGTAACTTGCTGGGTGACCATGGGCAAGTCATCTAACTAATCTAAGTCTTCTGTCTAATCTACCAAATGAGGAGTAGATGATCTCCAAGTTTGCTTCTAGGTGCAAATTTGGTCTTTTTACCATTCTCTGAAAAAATGGAACGGGTAGTCCCTGGGACTGGATGAGAAAAATTGCAAATTTAAAATTGCACAAGCAAATTGAATCTTTATGGCATTCCATTTCATGTCATTTTATTCATAATTTTGTGGCTGAAATATTTCTATTTAGATGTGTCAGTTATTTCTAATCACTATTTATATATTAACAGTTTTGATTCCCCAAAAGTAAATTTTTGGGAAATTTAAAAATAATTTTGGTGTTTTTGTAACGTGTCTATTAATTCTCTTATCAGTCCTACTTTGAAATATGTACTCCTGTGATATGAACAGAAATAGCATAGCAGGGAGGCCTAGTGGTTCAAGAGAAGACATGCTAGACATGGAACCAGCAGACCTGAGTTTGACTATTGATTAAGCTGCTTGCCTCTGGGAGATAGCGAAAGGGAAGGGAACACAAAGGGCCTGCTTTGTGCTAAGCACTTTGCAAATACTGTCTTACTTAACCTCTCTGGGCCTTGATTACCTCATCTCTAAGATAAGAGTTGGACTAAATGACCTCTAGTCTTTTCTGTCTCTAGAGCTGTGATTCACATAATGTGTTTGTTGAACATACAGAATTAGAATCTTTGTTGGGAGAGACTGCAGAGGTTATTTAATCTAATTTGTTTTTGAATAGGAATTCTCTCTACAGCATCTGCAAAGGACCCCCAGAGAAGATGCCAAATTTCTATAGAATATGGGTACCATTGTGGATGAAAGTTGTGAATCACTTTATTTTGTTGTTGTTGTGGAATTTTGTTATAATGAATACATAGCTAGATTTCACGACCCAGTCTCCTGGGCTGGATGTGAGATAGAGGTCCAAAGAGGCTACCCAAGTTCTTGGTTGTGAACTGACTAGTGAGAAGGAGTGCTGTGATCCCAGGGAAAAAGCAGGATGACTTGCCTGGGCCTTGCTGCCATCGGGGACCCACCTGTCCCCAAGCTTTTTTGGGTCATTTTGTGTTCAGGTGTTTTGTTTCATTGATTGGTTAGCTTCTGGGAGGTATTTTTATGGAGGGTGCTTCAGAACTTTGGTGGTGTGTAAGAATGAGCTGAAGGGTCTTGATGGGGCAGAGAATTTGTGATGCCCAAAATTTTAATGATAGAGAATGAGAGAGAACAAGAAAAACTTTAGAAGGTTGTTCATTGGGTCATTTGTTGTAGCCGCATCAACAAAGTCTTGGTATTGTTAAAAAGATGGTTGTGATGATAGGTTTTGTCTGTTTACTTTTGAGGCCACCACAGTTTCATTGAGTTCATTTGAACATGTGATATCTATGGAGAAAGCAGTACGGAAAACTGATTATCTTTTCAAAAACGTTGGATGTTCTATAGGAGCTACTTTTGAAGATTGAGAGAACTCTATAGTTAGTGGTTCTATTTGGGCAAAAGGATTTCTCCTTTTGGAGAATTTTGCTGTCAGGCTCTAGAACCTGAGATGTATGTCATCATTTAATGAACTCTTATGGTGGACATTGCAGTTTGGGTCTGTTCATATAGTACCAAAGCAGGTAGTCTGCCTATTCTGAGTAGTCTTGCTCATGTACAGCGCTTTTAGGACAAAGCATTAGATCTTAGAATTAAGTCTTTTAGTTCCACAGATTCTGTATGAAATTGTTAATGCACCTGCTCTAGTTATTAGTGTAAAAATGTGTGATTGAAGAATTAAAGATACATTTATGTGGCTCCAATTCGTAAAACTACTCTTTGATCTTCACAGCTGATGAATAAGAGTCCATTTTAGTTTCTTTATGTCCTTTGACAGTAGAAACTTTCAGAAAGTTTTACAAGGATACTGACAACCTACTATACATCTAATGCATTGTAAGGTAAATGGCTGTTAGCTTGTACTAAAAGATGAACAGATCAGCATCTAGAATGTTCGTGTCTGAGCCCAATAGTCATATTTATGAATGAATTTGTATGATTGCATGCTTCCTAAGTTGTCATAAAAGAAGCATGGATCTCTAACCCAAACCAACCACATGAATTAATTCAGATTCAGGGTCTAAGTAATTACATGTAGGCTAACTTATTAGAAATTATTTTAGCATCATTACCATAAATTTCTTTAAAAAAAAAAAAGAAACAGTAATTCCCTTACTATTACTTGGATTATCATCATGATGTTCAAAAGTTTGGATTAATCTAGTGAAAATTCATGGAACTTCTTTTTTTTTTAGAGGTAAAACAAACTCTCAGCGTATCTGAAAAAATGTCCTTACCTGTGTAGAAAACTTTAGAGAGTTTTTCTAAATCGCAGAAAAAGAGGAGAATCTGTAATTTAATTAAGGCTTTCTGGAATGACCAGTTTCAAAGATAATAAGTATATTGACTTAATTTTGAAATTTTTAAAATTTTAATGTAGGAGAAAATTTATGTATTTTATTTTTAATGTAACATTTTTTTGTTGATAAGTTTTCTTAGACTAATACTTTTTCCTTCCTAGAACTAATTTGATCTGGTTTTTTATATCTCAGTTTGGTTTTGACCGTCTTACCTTAGAGATATTTATAGTACTAACAAGTAAAGCCTATAACTAAAAACAGTACTTTTCAATGATTCCAGTGTTAAAAGAGATGATATTTCTTATGCTTCATTATTTATTCATGGTATTGGGAAGTTGAAAGAAAGTCTGACCGAAAAAGGTAAATGAGCTACCGCATAAAAGTTTTGTTTCTCTTTTTCTAAATTGAAGTTCGGGAGTAATCAGTCTAAACCAGAGTTCACTGTGGACCTGAAAGGGGCAACAATTGAGTTGGCGTCAAAGGATAAGTCCAGCAAAAAGAATGTATATGAGGTAATTTATGTTTTCTAAGTACAGTTTACATCCTTGGCCATTAACCTCTTTTTAAAAAGTTATTTGGAAAATGATAGTTTTCTTTTTTAATATTGTTTTTCTATGTGAATGCTTTACTTTGAGCAGTACTCCAATTTTTTAAGAACTTATGGTGTCAAAATCTTGGACTGTTACATTAATTGTTGATTGTTTATTAAGACCCCTTCTGTGGCAGACTTACACCACTACCACTCCTTTATGGTCCTATTTCTCACCCCAACAGTGAACAGAAACAACAAAAACCTAGCAGTAACCAAAGGTATGCTCCAGTATCCAAAACTTGGATACATATTATTTGATGCTGTTTTATAAAGAGATCATTGGAGAGAATAATCTGAGTATTGACTCCATGGTGTCACTGTCAGCATTACTCCAGAAAGGTCAGGATAGCATCCAAAGAGAAATGTGGAGTTAGCATCTATAAATTTCTCTTCAGACGTGCTAAGGAAGAACATAGAACTAAATTATTAATGTGATCTTGATTCTTATTGCTTCAGCTTCTTACTAAATATAGTATCTCATTTTAGATCTGAATTATCATTCAATTTAGTAGCCTTTCTACAGAAGAGTTATTTGATATTTTACTGTGTTCTGTTGTATGCAGTAGGAATTTATAAAGACATAACCACAAAAACTTGATCCATTTTTTAAAGAAAAAGATAATTATTTTGGCTTTCTGAATCCTTATTTTCAACACATTAGTGTGTCATAGACTATTTTTTTTTCACAAATTCACGTGCTTTATTTCTTATTCTTAAAACAAAAATATTCTAACATTATTTATATCCTAATGTTGTATTCCTAAACAAATATCTTGGTATATATGCAAAGGAAGATCGAATCCTTAATTCTCTTACTTGCATGATTACCCCAGATTTTATAGAAGGAATAGTGTCAATATATTGGCAGAAATGATTATAAAAACTATAAAATAACATAGCAGAGCATAAATTCCTACAAAAAGAAACTTTATATCTATGTAGAGTACCTAAGTCTTTAAAAATAAATTAATATAATTCTTCTAACTTTTTGAAACTTCATAGTTCTTATCTCTTAATCTTCTTAGAGCATATCAATTAATCAACAAATATTAAATACCTCTCATATGCTGGGGAAATACTGTGGAAACAAAGATGAAAATGGGTATAGCCTTAACTGGTGATTACATTAAAAGCATGAGTTGTTTTTTAAAAACTGTTTTACATATTTTTAAAATACTAATTTAATTGTACATGCCTTCTCTCTCAAGCTAAAAACACGTCAAGGAACTGAACTGTTAATTCAGTGTGACAATGACACTCTTATGAATGATTGGATTAAAGTTCTTAATTGTACCATCAGTAATCAGGTATGTATTTCATTTATGCAAATTATAACTTCAAAATTGATTTAATCTCCTCTCCAGCATCCCTTAGCCACTCTTGACTCCTCAGTGCATGCAGATTCTATGTCTACTGTAACTGGACAATGTCTTGTATTATGAATATTTTGCTAAAGAAAGGTGTGAGGACATTTGCCATTTAGTTCAGGAGTTCCCAGAAACCAGTGCCTGCATTATTATTCTCATCAGTGTTCTAAATATATTACATGATTACTCATAACCAAAGAAGTAGTTGGCTATAGCTTTGAAGTAATATGTAGAGGGGATTGAGTAGATGGTGGTGTGCTATGATCCCCTGCAAGCACTCACTCCATCAGGACTTAGAGAAATAAACTCTGCTAGTCCATAGAAGGAATCAGCTAGAGACCCTCATGCAGCCCAGAATCCATAGAGGGCCTGTGGAAGTACTGCAATGGACAAGCTGCTGAAGGAGATTGAGAGGCCAAAGCACAGCAGCTGCCCCTAGAGCCTTCCAGGGGTGTCCCATCATTCCTTTATCAAAATGGCCAGGCCCAGCAAGCTTGAGCCACCCCCAAGTTTTATGGCTATAGAAAAATGAATTTGGAATGCTTTAGGCAGATCTAGTACAGTACTCTCTGCCCTCTCCAAGCTAGGCCCAAGCTTTCCCCAAACCCATGCCTACTTTAAAAAGAGAGATTAATAAAATTTAAAGTACTGAGATCATTGAATTGATAAATAAAACTAGGAGCTGGTTTTTTAAAAATTGAATTACACTAATAAACAGTTAAGTAGCTTTAAAAAAAAAAGAAAAGAAAACCAGACTTCTTATCAAAAATGAAAAAGGATGTATGAAAATTGAAGAGGAAGTGAAGGAACTCATCAAATTATTTTGTCCAGTTATAGTCCGACAAAATTGATAACTCAGGGAAAATAGATAAATATTTACAAAAATATTAACAAAAGAAGAAAGACTGTTTAAATAACCAAGTATTAGAAGAAGAAAAAAAAAAAGCTAAAACAAGCCATTAATGAGCCTCCAAAGAAAAAAAGATAGATTTACAAGTGGATTCTATGAAACATTCAAAGAACTACTAAGTCTAGTGTATGAACTGTTTGCAGTGATTAAAAAAAAAAAGATAGCACTCTTCCAATCTCTTTCCATGATAAAAATATGGTCTTTAAGACTGTGATATTGTGACACATAGCAGCTCCTGAAGGGAACTACTGGTTCCAAGAGACAGAGGTAAGGAGAGTTCTAGTCTGCTTCTGCTACTAACTTGTTCTCTGACCTTGGTCAAATAAAGTTGTATTTTTTACCCTGTCAGCCTCCATTGTCTCATGTAAAAAATAAGAGGAATCAACTAGATAATTTGTAGGCCCCTTCTAGATTACATTGTATGACGTCTTTCCCGTTTGTGTCATAGTTGGACGCTGTTGTTCAGTGGTATATAACGCCCTGTCAAAATAAATAAGTGCAAATCTGTCACTAGAACTTGAGCCACAACCATCCTGCTGATAGTAGAAATACATTTATCCATATATACAAAAGGATAGCACTAAATGTTATCTAGAATAGAAAAAACAGTTTTTGAAGACCCATGCATAGAGCCAATAACTGTTTTTTACTAATGATTTACAAAAAAGCCAATCATTCATCTTTTAGACTTGCAAAATAATTTAGTTCTAAATTAAATCAACATGTATATGGGGAATTTCTAATCAATAGGCCATTGAAGTTGATGAAGCAGTTGAAGAAGAGGTACCAGATTCCCCAGGAGTGGAAAAACATGACAAAGAAAAGGATCATAAGGACTCTAAGAAACTACGTTGTAAGCTCATTTATCTTCATTCATGCTTTTGAACTCATCCATAAGTTTGTATCCATAAAAAAAACTTAGTTTTTAAATCAAATGAATACTGCTCTATGGGATGCCGGGTGACACCATAGTTTACAGAGTTCTGGGCCAGGAGTCAGGAAGACTCATCTTCCTGAGTTCAAATCTGGCGTCAGATAATTAATAGGTGTGTGGTCCTGGGCAAGTCACTTCACCATGTTTGCCTCAGTTCTTTATCTGTAAAATGAGCTGGGTTCTGCCAAGAAAACCCCAAATGGGGTCACTGAGAGTCGAACACAACTGATGTGACTGAATTTAATAATGTTCTATGTTTTCTTTTCCAATTTTACAAAAAATATGCTGCATATTTTCTTCTTCAATTGTATAAAAAAATTATCTTGATACATTAGTCCTCTTTTTTCCTTAATTTTCCATAATTTTTTTCTAAAACAGATGCTTCATTTTGAATCATCTCAGCCCATTTTTGTCATTGTTATTGACTTGTCTCCAAATTAAACAATTTTTTTTCTTTTGTGCCATGACTTTACTTTATTATAACTTTAGGTCATTCTTCAGATATCTAAGATTTACTAATGTAACCAAGAAAACCTAATTGGAAGTTCAACTTACCCATGAAGTAGTTCACAGAATGGACA
Organism: Phalanger gymnotis; assembly: GCA_028646595.1. Classification (NCBI taxonomy): domain Eukaryota; kingdom Metazoa; phylum Chordata; class Mammalia; order Diprotodontia; family Phalangeridae; genus Phalanger; species Phalanger gymnotis. The sequence goes on along the minus strand of CM053623.1, from coordinate 53,591,563 downwards.
TCTAGGACATCATTTTACAATTGTGATTTGATACTCTAGAAGGAAGTGTTGAGGTGCTTTTATATTTTGATACCTTTTAGGTGACCAAACTTTAGTCACTGAAAAGTACTTAAGTAATGTTTGGGATTCAGTAAAATTTTAGCAACACTCATTTATTCCTGCTTAATAGTCACAATGGGCTTGGGTTCTTATAGGATCCAGAAAACCAAATATGGGAGGGAGTTACCTTCGCTATGACCAGTTACTTTAGCAGAGCATCTGTTAGGACTTTCCTTCACTGTTTTTTTCAGAATACAAAGATCACAGACAGAGTAAAGGTTATGTAAGACCATTGGCAATGACCATGAAATATTGACTTCTGGCTTTGCTTATTTTGAATTTGACCTACCTCCTTTAACCTAAGCTGAGTTTTTTTTCTTAAAAACTTTTCAAATGAATTAAGTGATTAGAAAATACGGTCTAGTGCATGTTCCATACACATCCTGTACTGAATTTATTACACTATGAATATCTAGTAATATACACAGGGTGATTTGTTTTTATTACTTGAAAGTTGTTGCTAAGCTACAGGGATTACTCTTGATAAGCTCTCAATGTTCCCAATTATGGGCATGCACTGTCGTCTTGAGGAATTTTCTTTAAAAATTTTTTTCTGTTGTAACTGTCATTGAAATACAGGTATGCAAGTAATGTACTATGTGATTAAAAATCTCACTGATGAATGGAATGATTCTTAAACTTTCCCAAGTTGTCCTATTCCCCATGAAGATACTTAGTGTATTTAAAACCCCAATAATTGTCAAAGTGAAACAAGACTACTAGTTTGATGAGGGTGAGAAAAATAATTTTTGCCCTTTCTACAAACACTGACACAGAAACAGAAAGTACCATGCACAAAATATTGTTCACAAATACATTTAATTTGAGCTAATCCTGACAATTGACTTTTACATTTCAGGTTAGAAGATACTGTTTTATAAGTACTTGCATCACATTGAATTGTGTTAGATTAAGTGAGTGTGACTTACAACTAGCTATAAAGTTATCATTCAGATTGCTAAGTGAATTGTCTAGTCTGTTGAGAAAAAAGTTAACATTTTATTAAACACTGATGTTTGTTCCCTTTAAGCAATGAAAATTTTGAGCATAGATTCTTCAGAGCAGAAGAAAACGAAAAAAAATCTGAAGAAATTTCTTACTAGACGACCTACTTTGCAAGCTGTACGTGAAAAAGGTTATATTAAAGGTACGTAGAAAAAAGTAGATTCTCAGTGTGCTGCCAACCTCAGAGCTAGTTTATCTGAAGCAAAAAATAGAAATGAATCAATGAAAATGTCTTTTTAAAAATGTGAACATCAGTCTTGTATCTTTTAAAAATATATGAGATAGTAGAATAGTTATTTTGTTATAAGATAGTTACAAATTTGATCCATGTTTGTATCTCATCTACACTTTTTTGTTTTCTTCTGTGCATTTAAAAAAAATTTTTTTTCAGTGTTTTTTTTTTTTTTTCATATCTGTCAGTACTCTTTAAATACCCACCATTCTCTCCTTTCTTACTCCCCCAAGTAGAAACCCTCCCTTATAGTCTGTGTATGGTGAAGCAAAACAAGTCAGCACATTGGCCGGATACATGTCTCACTTCGTACCTTTCTCCTAGTCCATTGTTGCCTCTCTGACAAGAGGTGGGAGGAACAGAAATGTGAAAGCTCCTAAGTGATCTTAGCTCCCCTGACAACAGCCGGGCAAAGGATGTAAGAGAGTGCAGTGCACGAATGCCTGAGACCCTCTAGAAGGTCTTACGTGAATGCCATCTTTGGTGTTTAGTGACTGCACAGGGGTTTTCCCAGGAGACAGGGATAAGAGAGGCTCCCTGAGGGCCATCCAGGGGACAGAGCCAACTCCCAGCTCTTGGAAAGGGACAGCAAGAGGAACTCCTTTAAATATTTAGCAAGAAAAAAAGGTAGAGACAAAGTTCACACCAGCACCTGCTGTGCTTTACTACGAAACTAAGGCAGAAATGAGGGATGACTACGGAGGGAAGGCCTACTCTTACCTTACCTCTGCGTCCCAGGGAGGGTTGTAGAACAGCCCAGAAGCCAGCCATCCTATTCAGAACTGCAGCAATAGCAGTGGCATCAAAACCTCATTGGAGAGGGAGCCTCTGGGACAAAGTCTAGAAACAGGCTGGAGAGACTAGTGAACAGAAAAAAGACTGGATATAGTGAAGAAGTACTGTGGGTGGGGAAGCCCAAGAGGTAAATTCTGAACAGGAGAGTAACTCCACATAAGAAGCAGGAGAGTCTTAGTAAAAGAACAACTTAGTCACAAATGTACTGAGAGTGAATGAGAGAATGAAACGAATTGAAGCCAAAAGTCTTGAGGATAAAGGGGAGAGAAAATAACGAATTTAAACCAGAAGACAAAATACAAGCAAAGTAGTTGACTTCCTGCCAGAATGTAACAGAGAGTTAGGGACTGAGTGATCCAGTGAGACAGGATGGATGAGAATAAAACCAAAGGGCTGAAACACTAGAACATGGGAGGTGTCTGCTATTTAAAAAAAAAAAAAAAAAGCTGACCCAGGAATCAGGTCAAGGGAGCTACTTTAAGAATAAACAACCTCCCTGAAAATTATGACCAAACAAAAACCTGGATACTGTATTTTAAGAAATCATAAAAGAAAACTGCCATCTGTTAGTACCTGTGGGCAAAGCGAAAACAGAAAGAATCCACCAGCAACATCTTGAAAGAAACCCCAAATTGGAAGTACCCAGGAATATCCTAGCTAAAATTCCAAAGCTTCCAGGTCAAAGAAAAAGAAATGCAAGCCGCCAAAAGGAGAGACCATGCAGTTTTGCTCAGAATCGTCCTAAACTATCAGAAGATGTCGAAATGTGATACACTAAAAGGAGAAAGGTGGGTTTGATCATTAGTCTCTTGATGTCACGAGTTCTGAGGTTTTTCAGTGTGTTCTTGACGTGATTATTATGGTTATTATATAAATAAATTTGCTGGTTCTGCTAATTTCACTCTGTGTCAACTCATACAGGTTTTTCCATAGCTCTTGAATTTGCCATTCATTTTTTTATGGTACAATAATTTATTATATTTACATGCCGCAGTTTGTTCTGCCATTCCCCAATTTATGGGCACCTGTTTTGTGTCTAGTTTTTCAGAAGCTACAACAAAAAGTGCTATTCTAAATACTCTTGTGTGTTGTGTTTTATCCTCTATCTTTGACTTCCTTGAGTTGTATGCCTAATAGTGGTGTCATTGGTTAGTAATAATAACGACTAGCATTTATATAGCAAGTGCTTTGCATATGTTATTTCATTTGATCATAGAATACATACTATTTAGTGACTTACGGTATTTCCAAATGTCACAATTAATTTTATTCTTGGTTTATCAAATTTTTGTTTTCACTGTTGTGATTATCTACTGCTATGAGTCATTAAAACCATCTTTTTTGACTGGCATGTAAAAGTGGTTTTTCAGTTGAAATGATGAATCAGTAATAAATACTAAACTAGGGTATTAAAAAGCATACAATAGAAGAGGCATCTTAGATCTAATACAATAGGTCTTTTTAAAAAAAA
>CM053623.1:53576578-53587861 GCA_028646595.1 Phalanger gymnotis | reverse complement strand
AACTTATTTGGCCAAAGTCATTCTTAAAACAGTATTGCTATTACTATATACAGTGTTCTCTTGGTTCTCATTTCACTCTTCATTATTTCATGCAAGTCTTTCCATGTTTTTCTAAAATCATTGAGCTCATCGTTTCTTATAGCACAATAGTATTCCATCACAATCACGTACCACGACTTGTTCATCCATTCCCCAATTGATGGGCATCGCTGCAGTTTCCAGTGCTTTGTCACCATGAAGAGAGCTGCCGTTAACATTTTAGAACATATAGATTCTTTTCCTTTTTCCCTAATTATCTTTGGAAATAGACCAAGGAGTGGTATTGCTGGGTCAAAGGATATAGACAGTTTAACAACTCTTTGAGCATAATTCCAGATTGCTCTCCAAAATACTCTCCACAATTCCACCAACAATGAATTAGTGTCCCAGTTTTTCCACCTCCCCTCCAGTGTGTCACTTTCCCCTTCTATCATTTTAGCCAATCTGGTAGATGTAAAATGATACCTCAAGGTTACTTTAATTTTCATTTCTCTAATCAATAATAATTTAGAGCATTTTTTCATATGACCGTAAATTGTTTCGATTTCTTCTTTGGAAAATTACCTGTTCATATCCTTTGACCATTTATCAATTGGGGAATGACTGATATTCTTATAGATTTGACAGAGTTCTTTATATATTTTAGATATGAGACCTTTGTCTGATAAACTGTCTACAAAATTTATTCCTAAATTTTATGCTTTCCCTCTGATTTTGGCTACATTTGTTTTATTTGCACAAAACCTTTTTAATTTAATATAAATGATAGATCTTTTTAAAAAATGAAATAAATGAAAAGTTTTAGTTCTGAGGTATTTAGTTATTTGAAAAGCCCTTGAACAAAAGGCTCAGTAGGAAATAAGAACCCACATTTATAAAATATTTTAAGGTTTATAAATGCTTTCCTTACAGCACCCTAATGGGCTGTATGGTACAGATATGTCATTTAACAAATAAGGAAAATGAGACCTTAACTGACTTGCCTAGCATTACCCATACAGTAAATTTTTAAGCTAAGACATATACCCAAATCTCTTCTGATTCCAAGTCCAGTGTCTGATTCTGAGTCCACTGTTGTTTCCATCATACTATTAGGAGTAACTAGGATTTTGATGTTTGAGAATGGAAATCAAATCTTCCCTTTTTTAAGGATAAATTGTATTCTTGAAAATTTGCCCTTAATTTTTGCTTTTTATAGATTTTGTTCTTATTGGTAAATTTATATCATTTTATTTAGCAGATATTACCTCATTTAGCTAAATAAGATTTATCCTTAGTTCAATAAGGTCATCAAAACACTGTCATATATACTTTGATGCCAATATCTACTTATGAACTATATTTCATGTAGTTTTGATTTTGCATTTTGAGGGTATAGATTTCCTAAGCAGACTCATTGAATATTTGAAACAACAACTCACATCATTAATGATGTCATTTTTTTCAATATACTATTCTTTTTAAAAAACACCTATCAATAAAAATGAAACTGATTTAACTTCATTTAAACTAACACTAGCTGTTAAAACCATACTTGTTTTGTTAATTTGAATGTAGTTCTATCTCATCTGGAGGTAAGAGGATTGAGTATAACATTTTTTCAGCTGTATTTGTAGCCATGGAACTAAATTATAAAGTTACGTGCAGCACCAAAACAGGAGAAGGAAAGAGCCCAGTAATTCCTCTGTGGCCCACCTGACAAATCAGTCCTTGTAAAATAGATTTCACTAGAGAAAGAGTAGCTGTGCTTTGAAAGTGCTCAGCAAATATATATTTGCTGAACCAAATCTCTTTTAATGCTTGAGACAGGTCCAACAGAATTTGATTTCCCTAGTTCTCTAGTTGTCTCTCTCTTTTTATGTGTATGAGGATCTGATTTTGCTGCTTAGAACTTTATAAGCACTATCCTTTTCTCTGAGAAATATTAATGAATAGATATTTTTGCTATAAAATGTATATATGGATATATTAATTTTTACATAGCTGTGTTTACTAAGTAAGGTCTTTATCCCTTTAGTGAGGTCTTTCTGTAGGACGAGTTTATTCTCCCTTCCCTATGGAATTTTAGTTAGCATTTCACATGTAGAATCCCAAGGAGATGGGGAAAAACATAAACACATCGAGAAGTCCTTTAGAGAACAATTCAAAACCACCTGGCACTTGCCAGATAATTGACACATATTCCATAAATCCTTTCCTTATTGCTTTCACTCCCCCAAAAGGGTCTCTGTCTTTTCTTAGTAATAACCCCATAAATAAAGTATCTGGGCACAGACCTTCAAAATCCCTTTTGTTACCAACCTTTAATAATATAAGGAACATTCCACTTTCATATTCTCATCCCTATCCACCAATTTCTGTGCTCAAAGATCCCCAAATGTAGCTCTTGAAACGGAGATAGCACATAGCACCTTGCTCCCTACCCATCACCAACCTAGGAACCCTGTGAAGGAGAGAGTATCTGTATGTGTGTGGGAAAGCTGAGCAAACATCTTTGGAACAGCTATGATATAACCCCAACCAGGATGCAGATTTGGAGGTACAAATTAGCCCCCTCTAAGCTTCCAGCCTACTGTAAAATATATATAGGTAGATATATACATATCTATCTATCTGTCTGTCTGTCTGTCTGTCTATCTAGATATCCTTTGATAAATATCCTTTTGACATGTGGGTTTTCTTTTTCTCTGGTGAAGAACATCTACTTTGTTTCTAGTTCATTGCTTTTACAAAAAGTGTGGCTACAAATACTTCAGTGTGTTTGAGCAATTGTAATCATTAGGAAGTACTTCTTCCTGTTGTATGAAAATCTGCCTCCATGTAATTTCCACCCATTAGTCTGAGGCCTCTCCAATAAAGTAGTGCAGAACACACATACACACACGCGCGCGTGTGCGTGTGTACATATGTATAAATAATACTTAGGATGAATTCTCATTTAAAGTGAAGCTTGACGACATCTCTCATGTCTTTTCTTCCCCAGGCCAAGTATACTCACTGACTTTGATCTTCATAAGATGTAGTTTCGTGAACTGTCACTGTCCTAGTTGCCCTTCTCTGAATAGCCTTCAACTCCTGATTGTGTGAGTCAAGGAATATTATTAGAAAAATAACTGCAGGGTACAGCTGGTTGCTTAGTGCCAGAAAATGGAAGGAATATCAAGTAAAAAGCTCAGGCAAAAAAAGCAGTAGATTGTCAACTTTCTGAGGATATTAGAAGAAGCTGAGGGGAGTAGCAACTGGGAAGGCAGAGTAGTCTATAGTACATAGAAATAAACACGCCAAAGAGGAAAGATTTTTTGCTCAGGCAGGTGATGGTCTTCTCAGGGATTAAAGTAGTTGAAGACTGAGAAGTCTAGAGGTGAGCAAAAGTTTATAGGTATTGTTGAGAATGAAGGTGCCCTAAAACCATGTGTTTTTATTCATGTTTCAGTTTTAAATAAGTGAAAGATCTTTTTCTTTATAGAATTAAAATGTTCTGTCACAGGGCATCATTTTACATTGTTGACACAAGATCCAAGCCCTCCCTCCATATCACAGATCGTTTTTTTCCCAAAACTGCTCAAATGTCATCTGAAGGTTGTTTCTTCACACACAAACATTAGCACTATATGTTAAAACAAAGTTCATTTCCCACTTATATTATGAGGTCAAAATATTCAACTGCGACAGCAGCGATATCTTAGTATCTTTTTACAATTAATACAAATCTATTCTTTTACACAAAAATCACCATTAACTGCTCCTTATGAAAAGGGTCATAGGGAGACAATGTCCCTTAGATGGGAATGCAACTTCTGAGTAAAGCAGGTAACACATTCTTAATTTACCTTGTACAAGTTTTGTCAAGAACTTATCATACTTTTTCCTTATCTGACCTGGCATTCCATTTTATGCTTCAGCGGTATCACTTTGTTTCTTTGCCTTTTTTATCCTCACCCAAATGTTCTCCACCATTTACCCCTTCTTGGGATTCTTATGGATTGACACACAGATGTCTATCTTCTTGACCTCCAGTGTTACCTTTATTGTCCAGAAGGTATCTTCTGCGACTATGAAGGAGTAATTATTAAATACTTTGTGTCAAGTGCTGGGATTATAAATACAATAATAAAAGATAGTCCTGCTTTAAGGAGCTTCTGTTCTAATAGGGGCAAAGAGAGGAGTTGTGGCTGGGAATGGGTTTTATGTTTTGGGAAGTCACCAAGATGAGTAGAGCCATTAGAGAGCTGATTGATGCAACCTTCCAGTGGCAACGATAGTTGGAGTTAGCTCCATAGAGAACAGCCTAGCTCTGTTTAGGGTTTCTACCAAGGCACCCTCCCTTCCCCAATCTGGGGAATGCAGGTCTGCATGATGTAATTCCAAAGCTGCTTCACATAAGCCCTCAAGAGCATCATCTCTTGAGATCTCCCTGGTGGTGGGAAGGGTACACAGCAGGACAGATGGTATGAAAATGGCTGGTTGTGCCCTTCCATCAGTAAGGAACATTCCAGTTAGGGTTCCCATCCCACTGAACTTAGGGTGTAATGATCTCCCAGAGCCCATTCTCTGTACATTTGCATGCAGAACTGGAGGCAGAGCCAGTGTTGCTGACTCTTTTGCCGGTTATTTCCTTCTGTGAAATATTGCTTATTTTCCCAACTATTAATTGTCATACTGGATGTCTTCCATTTTGTCCAGTTGTGTATTTTTTACATGGATAGTTCTTTCCCTTTCCTTCCACTTTCAGTTTAATTCCCTTTGTTCAAGTGGTCAGGTCTCATTGGCCAAATCCAGTTGGGTTTTCCCCCCATTGTCTATTCTTAGTCTAGAGAATGTCATTCCAGCAGCGTTCTCTGTGTCACAGTTGTCTAATAAACAGTTATTTAATTGGAGTTGACTTTTAAGCTGCAGTTGAGAAAGCCAAGTATTCTTAAACATTGTCAACATAGCTATTTATTTCTCGTTTCCACCTTTCTTTTCCTAACTTATAATTGGAAGGAATTAGAAGACCAGCAGTGTTATTCAGTATTTCTGCCCTCCCCTTCTCTTCTCCCCCCCCCCCCCCCCCCCCTACTCAGGGCTTGGTGGCTCCCTTAAGTCCTTTGCAGGTTTCTTCTCTCAGTATCATTAATAATCTCAGTTTGAATCACCTGAATTAGTGGTTAATGTGGTTTAATAACTGAGTTTACATAGCCCCTTAAAGTTCACAAAGTACTTTCTTTATGACGCTGTGAGGTAGTAAATAGTGCCAATGTTATTAATCCCCCACAGATGAAAAATCTGCTAACTTGGGCACATTGTTGGGACATTGTGACCTTATAGCAGCAGAGCTGTTATTTCAACTCAGGATGCTTGATTGCAAAGCTAGTCTGCTTTCGACTGTTCTTTGTTGCCTCACTTAAAAGATTTTTACAGTTTGGAAAACAGTTACACCTTAAAGAATACCCTGGTGGAAAGGCTTCTCTATGAAAAGTCAGCCATGTTAAGTGTGAAGTGTCAAACCATTCCAAGCAGAGGTGGCTGCTTTTCACAACTTAAGGTAAAAATGCTTGCATGTTTTCCTTCCACTTATACACATAGTGAAGGTGAATACAGTGACCATAGCCAGAGCTCTGAAGATTCCAGTTTGAATTTATTCCTTGACTTCTCTTTCTGTGTCCTTTTCTCTTTTACTTCAGGCTCCTATAGTCTTTCACCTTGCTGTTCTCAGAGCAACAAGCTAAACTTGCAAATGGATTAGCTGGTCATACTTTCACAGAAACTTGTTCATCCTAACTCATTTGCATCTTAAGCCCTTTATTTCTAATTGTAGAATTTAAAAATTTTATCCTTATAAAAGGAATTTGGGACAAATTAGGTGAGGAGATTGGGAAAGGAAGGGGAGGGAGACAGGTAGCAACTATAGTCATGCTAGATTGATTGCCTGGCCTAGAAGATGAGACTGATTAAGACCTTTCTGGGTGTTTTGGGTGCTGGGAGGGGCACTTTGGCTGAATTTCCCCTATTCTGAGTACAGTCATCCTCTACATTCATGAGTTTCACATTCATGGTTTTGCAGATTTGCAGCATACTGCAGAAAATCACAGCATGTATATATAAAGAAAGATAAAAAATATTTAGTAAGTCACATATGCACAAATACTGCATATTAGTAATCTGTTTTGTCGTTTACTGCCATAAATACGCACATATAAATTTGTTATAAAGTTAAATTTTGTTAAATGTTTTGGTGGGCTAAAGAAGTGCGGGCTCTGTGCTGTCTTTGGGAGCACCTCCTCTGTCTCTACCGTCCATACTCAGTCTTGTGACTTCTGTGAAGCAGCTGTCACCACACCAGCGACTGTGACGGTGCTACTCTGTCTCCTGTAGAAACTGCAGCTTTCTTATGGGCACAGTATGTTTTACTTGTTTTGTGTATTAAAGATGATTAGAATCATTGAGAGTAAATGTTTGGGATTGGGCCTAGAGCTGTTGTCAGTTTCTCACCTTGACAGGGGTACTGTGCCCCTGATCCCTGCAAATGTCAAAGGACAACCGTAATTTGGATTCTTGGTCAACCTTCTACCACTGCTCTCTCAAACCCCACCCCCAATTTCCCAACCTGAGCACGGATTGAACCCTTTCCTCTAATTATAACCCAATCTTTACCCTCCCATCTTTATTCCCCAAGGTTCCCTCAGATACATACCTTGGGAGAGATGGCTGTTTTGTTGTTATTCTTACTTGGGCCTTATTTCTACTATTATTATGATAATTTTCTAGCATGATCGTTTCATTTTATCTTACATCCTAGAACAACTAAACCTCTGTTTCAGTTCTGTCTCCGATTATGTAAACTCCAACAAAGACTGTGGCCTTGGCAATTTATTTTCTTCCTTAATAGAGGTACTTCATCATTATCCCAAATTATATTTCAGCTAAAACATAAATGTATTAGGAGAGACTGTGGAAAAGACTTTTGTAGAGAATTAAACTAACTAGTTGATTAACCTAAATAAAACGCTAGAAATATCCTTATAAAAATTTTGCATTATGAATAAACAAGTAAATTTCCTAGGAAAGCATAAGTTTGTTATAATTAACTCAGAATTTTTTTAATCTGAGAAATGAACCAAAAACACATCCCAACTTGTTATCTACACTCAGCCTTATAATTACTATATCAGAATTCCTGATATTTGAGCTTTGCATCTGTTCACCACTTAATTTTTTTCTTAAATATAAATAGTATTTTATTTTTTCCAATTATATGTAAAGACAATTTTCAGTATTCATTTTTTAATAAGATTTTGAGTTGCAAATTTTTCTCCCTCTCTTCCCTTTCCCTTCCCCCAAGTGGCAAGCAATCTAATATACATTATACATGTGCAATTTTGTAAAACATATTTCCACATTAGTCATGTTGTGAAAGGAACAACAAAAGGAAGAAAACATGAAAAATCAAAGAAAGTGAAAATGGTATGCTTGAATCTGCATTCAGTCTCCATCAGTTCTTTCTCTAGAAGTGGATAGCATTCTCCATCATGAATCCTTTGGAATTATCTTGGATCATTATATTTCTGAGAAGAGCTAGGTCAGACGAATCATAGTTGATCATCACACAATGTTGCTATTACTGGCATACAACACTCAGCATCAGTTCATGTAAATCTTTCCAGGTTTTTGTGAAATCCTCCTGCTCATCATTTCTTATAGCATAATAGTATTCCACTGCATTCATATACCACAACTTGTTCAGATTCCCCAACTGTTGGGCGTCCCCTCAGTTTCCAGTTCTTGGCTACCACAGAAAGAACTGCTATAAATATTTTTGTACATATAGGTCCTTTTTCCATTTTTCACTCTTAAGAGAGATTTTTTTCTTATTGCTGAATGATTCGAATTAGAAAACTGCATTGGGAAGTTTAAAATGAAATAAATCAGTCTTTGAAAGCTTTATTAATTCCATGATTTTACTGATTTCATAATTTGATTTTGGACCACATTGCCATTTTGTTATTGGAAGAACATTATTTTTTGAAATTGCCCTTTTCTCTTGTATTTCAGATCAGGTGTTTGGTTCCAATCTTGCAAATCTGTGTCAGAAAGAGAACAGCACAGTGCCAAAGTTCGTAAAGTTATGCATCGAGCATGTTGAGGAACACGGTAGGGAAAATAAATGCTCCTTAAAATAAGATAACCTACTATCTATTACTTTGCAGAACATTAATCTTGGGGGATTTGCTGAGTGGAAATGGGAAGGGCCTGCCTTACACTTTATTCTAGTTGCAAAGAGAAGAGATTTTGGTTGCATGATGGGAAGCATTTTGGCACTCAGAAGGATGAGCCCTGACTATGGATGCACTTGTTTTAAACTAAACATAGTAGAGATAGGTGTTGAATCTCAGTAAATAATTTATGGAATATGATGTACTCTTTGAAGTGGGTCTGAATTGGCAGCCATTTCTGATAAGGGAAGGTGGAGATGAGTGTTTTGACTATGGCAGATAGTGTAGGTCATATTACTGAGGGGAAAGTGTTTTAGCATAGTTTAACTTAATATGAAATTAATATACTTCGGGGTTGATTTTGTTTCTGTATATATATCTTGGTTAGGCTTAGCAGTAGTAGTACATTGAAGGTATCTCTATTCATTGATTATCCCAATAGAGCACCAGAAATAACATGCACAGATAAAATATTCAGTTCTTGCCACTTCAATTCTTGACAGTATCTCATCAACCTTTGAACTCTTCTCATTATGACAATAGTAATAGCAAAAGTTTTCCCACACATCCTAATTGTTAAATGCTTAACAGTAGAATAAAATGTTCCTGGCAAATTTATACATATATTAGCTTTAAAGTGCCTTATATTGTTTGGTTTAGTTGTGTAAATTTGAAGAATGAAGGGGCAACTAGGTGGCACAGTGAGTAGAGCCACCGGCCCTGGAGTCAGGAGGACTGAGTTCAAATCCGGCCTCAGACACTTGACACACTTACTAGCTGTGTGACCTTGGGCAAGTCACTTAACCCCAATTGCCCTGCCTTCCCCTCCCCTGCCAAAAAAAAAAAAAAATTGAAGAATGGTCTGTCTAATCATAAAAGCTCCTCTCAAATAATTCCACTCTTCTCATATTTATTTGGTTTCCTGATTTAATTAAATTTGAAAGTCAAACTTATCTTTCCTATAACACTATTTTCAGCTGACAAGAGGTGGGACATATGTATATTTTCTGTCTACATTTACATTTTAAGGATAGTCTGATAAATTTTATAGAATAAAGTTATATATTTAGGTGTCAACCTAATTGTTATCAAGTTTTTTTTTTGGAATTTATTTTAAATTTATTTTTAGTGACAGCTACATTCTCAAATTTTCAAATGGCTGCTTCCAGTTCATTTTGTATATGGTTTGTTTACACATAGTTGTTGGTATATTGTCTTCCCCCATTAGACTGTTAGCCTCTTGAGGGCAAGAACTGGTTTTGCCTTTCTTGGTATCCCAATCCCTCACACCCTTTGTATCATGTAACAAAGTGCCTGGCTTAAGTGCTAAGTGTCTAGTTGATCTCATCTGTTTGGAGAGCAGGAGTAATAAATGTTAAAATTACACTTTTTTATTAACATTAATTTAGATTATTCCTTATGAAGTTGAACATTTTGGTAGTTGTTAGTCAACAAGGCACACTATTAACAGGTAAATTTTTTTTCTTACTAAAGCCAGTTTTTAAATTAAAAGTTGGCAAAAAAAATCTACTTAGAGTATTTGCCACTTAAGTTTTATTTAGGCTAATGTTAATGATTAATTTTCAAAATCAGGACCGTGCAACCTTGAGAGACAAATGACCCTTTTAACATAAACCCTATGTGGAATTTCAAACACATTCTCCATCTGTCTCTTAGGTTTGGATATTGATGGGATATACAGAGTTAGTGGCAATCTTGCCGTGATACAGAAACTAAGATTTGCAGTTAATCATGGTAAGTACTGTTGTTGTACATTATACATTGCAGTGATATTTCCCATAATTGGAAATTACCATGTTTATTTTGTTTCTTTAGTTTCTTTTTTCTAGCCAAGAATTGGTAGAGTTGGTTTAAATGATTTTTATTGATTTATAGTTTTAAATTTTTTAATTGCTAAATTTTGTTTCAATACGTCATGCATATGTACCCCCAGTAGCCTCCACAATGTACACTCCCTGAAAACAGTTCAGTAAAAGAGCATATAAGTGATTATGACTGATGGTCCTTGCAAGTTTACACTTGAGTAGTTCTCTGGTTGTTAAAAAGAAAAGGGTCTATGCTTTTTTTTTTTTACTTTTTTAATTTAATATATTTAGTTTTCAGCATCGATTTTCACAAGAGTTTGAATTACAAATTTTCTCCCCATTTCTACCCTCCACTCCAAGATGGCGTATGTTCTAGTTGCCCTGTTCCCCAGTCAGCCTCCCCTTCTGTCGCCCCACTCCCCTCCCTTCCCCTTTTCCCTAAATTTCTTGTAGGGCAAGATAAATTTCTACGCCCCATTGCCTGTGTATCTTATTTTCTAGTTGCATTCAAAAACTTTATTTTTTTGTTTTTGAACATCTATTTTTAAAACTTTGAGTTCCAAATTCTCTCCCCTCTTCCCTTTCCACCCACCCTCCCTAAGAAGTCAAGCAATTCAACATAGACTACAAGCATGTCATTATGTATAACCCTTCCACAATACTCATGTTGTGAAAGACTAACTATATTTTGCTCCTTCCTAACCTATCCCCCTTTATCCAATTTTCTCCCTTGACCCTGTCCCTTTTCAAAAATGTTTGTTTTTGATTACCTCCACCCCCATCTGCCCTCCCTTCTATTGTTCCCCCTTTTTTATCTCCTTTCTCCTTCTTCAGTATATTTTTCAGTATTTTTTTGGGTCTCCTTTAGCAAGTCATTGACTTATTTTTCATGGTTTTCTCGCATCCTTCTCATTTCTCTTCCCAATTTTTCCAATTAAGTATGTATGGTATTCACTTCTCAGGTCAGATCTGATGAGAGCAAGATTCACTCATTCCCCCTCACCTGCCTTCTCTTCTCTTCCTATAGAACTGCTTTTTCTTGCCACTTTTATGTGAGATAATGTGCCTCATTCTATCTCTCCTATCTCCCTCTCTCGATATATTCCTCTCTCATCCCTTATTCATCTTCAACTCACCCTGTGCCGGTTCTCTCTCTCTCTCTATATATATATATATATACACACATATATACATACATACACACCCACATATATATATATATATAT
>CM053623.1:53493821-53576478 GCA_028646595.1 Phalanger gymnotis | reverse complement strand
TGCATATTCCCTTCAGCTACCCTAATACCAAGGTCTCATGAATCATACACATCATCTTTCCATGTAGGAATGTAAACAAAACAGTTCAACTTTAGTAAGTCCCTTGCAATTTCTTTTTCTTGTTCTTTTTCTTGATTACCTTTTCATGCTTCTCTTGATTCTTGTGTTTAAAAGTTAGATTTTCTATTCAGTTCTGGTCTTTTCACTGAGAAAGCTTGAAAGTCCTCTATTTTATTGAAAGTCCATATTTTGTCTGGGAGCATGATACTCAGTTTTGCTGGGTAGATGATTCTTGGTTTTGACACTTGAGTTTTTCAGCGGGGTATGACTGCTTGTAGAGTTAAGAGAACTATGTTCCAAGCTTGGGAGTATGTGCCAGCTCTGCCACACCAGCGCTACTCCTTCCTCAAGAACCCCCAACCAGGACTGGACTTAGATCTTCAGCAGACTCTTCACTCCTGCGCTGATCCTCCACTTAACTCCTCCCACCAGGTGGGCCTGGGGCCAGAAGCAACTGCAGCTGTAGTTCTGTAGCTGCCCCAGGGGCGGTGGCAGAACCGGCAAACTCCTTCCACTCCCGCATCTTTTCCTACTAACCTTCTCTGTTGTCTTTGATGTTTGTGGGTTGAGAAGTCTGGTAACTGCTGCAGCTCACAGATTCAGGGCACTAGGGCACGCTCCGCCCAGCTCCTGGTCTGGTTGGTCTGCACCACCCACGCTGGGCTCTGCTCTGCTCCCAGCTCCGTGCGAGATAGACCTTACCCAGAGACCATCCAAGCTGTCTTGGGCTAGAGCCCTGCTTCCCTCTGATAATTTGTGGGTTCTGCAGTTCTAGAATTGGTTCAAAGCCACTTTTTATAGGTTTTTGGAGGGACTCGGTGGGGAGCTCATGCTCTAGTCCCTGCTTTCCAGCTGTCATCTTGGCTCTGCCCCCTATGCTTTAAAAACTAATACGGCAACATCCAGTGGTTTTGAGCTGAGTTTTGTTGCCTTTTAAAGTTGTTTTCATTTGCATAATTATGTTTTAGTTTTAGCTTTGTTCTCTATCACATCATGCAAGTATACTCCAATGTCTTTGAAACATTTGTTGTTCTGTATATTAGTATTCATTTATATTCACCAAGTACAAGTTCTTCAGCCATTCCTCAGTTATTGGACACACAGTTTGTTTCCAGTTTTTAGAGGTTACAAACATTGCTTCTGTGAATATTTTCATGTAACTAGGGCTCTTGTTCTCAATAACCTTTTTTATAAACCCAGTAATGGGAACACTGAGTCAGAGGGTATGAACAATTTTGTAACTTCTTTAAATAAATTAATTCATACTCTTGCTCTCTTTCAGATGAGAAATTGGATTTGAATGATAGTAAATGGGAAGATATTCATGTCATCACTGGAGCACTCAAAATGTTTTTTAGAGAATTACCAGAGCCTCTCTTTACATTTAATCATTTTAATGACTTTGTTAATGCAATTAGTAAGTATAAAATACATTCAGGAACTTATAAAGAACAGTAGTTATGAATTCTATGCCTAATTTAATTTGTCATCTGTGCATCTTTGCCTTGTTTGAAACTTAATAAGCACTTAAGCTTTATAAAAGAATTTTCAAATTTCAGCAATTTCAAATATGACCACTAGGTGACACTGTATATTACTGAATATGCACTGCTTCCTCCTCTTCCCTGCTCCCCCACCCCCCCATGATGGTTTTTACTTCCTTAAGAATTAGCTACAAAATCTTTACTTTGTCTTTTTCAGAACAAGAACCAAGACAGCGAGTTGGTGCTGTCAGAGATTTAATTAAACAGTTGCCAAAGCCAAATCAAGACACCATGCAGGTTCTTTTCAGACATCTCAAAAGGTAAGCGCCACCCATTAAGAGGAGACAAATCTTAGAAAATGAGGTACTCTTGATGTCCCCTAAACTAAGGTTATGGAAGTTTTTGTTTTTTCTTAACATGTAACTATTTGCTTGAAGAGTTAACTCTTACTTCTGATACTGGGAACACCACCTGAAAAAAATGAGGCAATCTTCTTTTTCTCCTTAAGTTTAAAAAATAGCATGAAATGAGCAAAATGTTATTTGTAAGATCCATATGTCTTGAAATTAGGCACAATTCAGAGAAGGGTTCTCTAATTTAAAAAAAAAAGACTAAAATGCTATACTTTAAAAAATTTCTTTGAGAATCTTTATAGCTATACATTCAAGTTGTGCTTACCCAAAATAGTCACAGATGAAGCTGGACTGAATGGCTACCTTGAGTAAATATATAGTATTTGTGCTTGGCTCGGTAACTTTCTCCTCAGTGAAGGAAATCAGAATTACTAGTTTGTTTTGCAAGTGAAAACTACTGTCACCTCAATACATTTGGAAGAAAATTTTCCTGTTTTTTTTTTTAACTGTTTAACATATTGCCGATTCTGAAAAAAAAAAATTTTTTTTTTTCTTCCTCAGAGTTGTAGAAAATGGAGAAAAAAACCGAATGACCTATCAGAGTGTTGCAATTGTTTTTGGTCCCACTCTGTTAAAGCCAGAGAAAGAGACTGGTAACATAGCAGTTCACACTGTATATCAAAATCAGATTGTGGAATTAATTCTTCTGGAACTGAACTCCATCTTCGGGCGCTGAGGCTTATTGGAGATGGAACCAGGGAGAAATGGGAGTCAGAATCCATCAGATTGCAAATCTTTGTACATGATGTATTATGTTTGTGGACCAAGCCAACAGCTCAATGATTTTGCACATTTTTTGGAGGGTAGGGGGAAGGAGGACGGCTGGGAGGAGCGTCAGGGTGTGTCTAGGCCCTCATGTTTGTTGCTGTTATTGCAAATTGACATTTTTAATTATTTGATTTTATTTCATTGAATGTTTGGAGTTTTATACTCTAAACATTTGTCAAAATTAAAATTTGCAATTATAGCATAGGCATATACACTGGATTTCTTGGAGAGAAAATGAAGATTAAGGTTGATCCCAGACTGAATGGTCTGGATTTGTTTTTCCTCATTTCTAGGCTCATCACTTGATAGGCTAATACCCACTATTGGTTACTTTGAGAACTCTTTCAGGGCATTTTGAACAAAACAAAATGAATCAGTTTTTGAAATCTATGTATTCCCTTTCCAGGATTTCTGTATGCAGTGGCCAGCTGTCAGTCTTATGCCAGTGCTCACAGTGGTCAGTGTAGTTTACAATTCCCCAGATATAATCCTTTGATTAAGGCTTGCTGTCTTTTACTCTGCTGCATAGCATCCAAACTGGATGTCTTAGCTGCTTGATAGAGCAGCATGCTAATAGTACTTGAGACACTGAACTCATAAGGATATCCATCAAAGGATATTTTCTGTGACATACTGGAGTTTTTCTCTAATATAAGTCAGTTGTTCAAGGTATTTCTTGGCCTGCCTTGTTTGCTATTCTGAATTACAGCTAATAATCCTAATTAAATGCTGACTTTATCTACTGCCATACTGAGTTCTTGATATGACCCTGTGGTAGTGAACTTATTTGATTGTAAATATAGGCTAAAGACCTAATGACCTTCAGCTTATGTATATAATTGTGTTGTATAGTCTCAAAGTACATTCTAGTCACATATTTCTAATCATGATTATATTAGCTATAGGCAATCCTTCCAGTGAATATTAGGTTTCCTCCAAGAAACAGGCTATTATTTGGGAAAGCTAACTGTGTGCACTTTTAGATTATAATTACATTTGCAGGCAAATCACTGTAATGCAAATGGTACTGGAAAAATACTGAATAGGCTTGCTAAATGGTTAATGCACTACATGAGGAGCCTTTTAGGTTATTTAATATGTACAGAATATATTGGGAAAATGTATTACAGAATTCTAACTCTACAGTGTGGTAGTGGAAACCCATGTGTAAATTGGCTGGTTGTTGAATGGAAATGAGATTGCTAACTTGGAGAATTTCTTTTTGCATTACTAATGTAGATCGACTTGTATAATAAAACAGGTTTTGGAAGATTTTGTGACAGGGAGCATGGTCTGCTGAAGATTTTTTTTAAAAATGTATTTTTCTAGACTAACTGCTATATATGAGATGTCTAATCTGAATAAAGAAAATGATAAGATATTTAGAGATTTTTTTCCATCACAGATTTGCATGAATTGTTTTTGTTGAACTTGCAAGCATGCTTTATACCTCAGTTTTCTGTTTTTATATCACTTGAAACTGGTATTTCCTGTGGTAAATATCACTGCTTCCCCCATCTCATACACTATCCATTTTTAATGTCCTTATATTTTGAACTGGTCTGATTTATAAGCAGATACATTGTATTAATTTACAGGATGGTTTCTGTGGGGGGAAAGGGATTTTTGGTATAATCTTTCTAAAAACTTGCCACCTGAGTAAAATGGTAAAAATAATGTTTGCCATTATGAACTTGTGGATTCGGTTACATAAGCCAGGTTATTTCCTGGCTATCAAAATAACTGATTGTTCAAAGGAAGAGGGAAGCAGGACAAATCACAGCTTTCCTATTTGCAAAAATTGTATTTAATGGCACAACGTGCTTAAGGACTCCACAGCAGTTTCAGACTAGGAAAACAATGTGAGACTTAAAGCATTTTCTTTCCTCTCTATAGCCATAGAAATACTATGGAGAGATCAAAAGGTACAATTGTCCTGTGATTCTTGTTTGTGTATGTATGTTTTGTCTTGGTGTTCATTGTTCCATGGCTAATCTGTTTTATTGTAATATTGTATGTACAATGAATGTCTTCTCTGTTTAATCCTTTGTGAATTAAAAATTGCCAGTGTCACTTTCATTGGTAAATTACCAAACTAGTAATATGTGTTCTGACCAAGAGGGTTTCATTTTATAGTAGAAAATATACTGAAAGCTAAAATCTGTTATCAGTTGAATTTTAGTTAATAGTCTCTTTCTTAAAATGTCAAGAGAAATCTAAATTTGGTCCCACATTTTTAAAGGCACACAAAAAAAAAATCAAAACAGACGGGAAAAGAAAGGTGGTTTTAAATGTATCACCAGAGAAGAAAATGTCTTTCTTCTAAGATACTACATATATCAAAGGGATTTAACTATTTTTACCTTATAGTATTAATCATTTGATGACATAATACCTCAGAATTACACAAGTCCTCAAATATTAAGTTTTAGGAAAAGAGCAAAACTGGAATATTTTCAAGATAATCAGGTAATCTGTATTTAAATCTGCATCAACATAGCTAAGCACAAATGTTGGAAGGTACATGCCTGGGAGCATTTTTCTGTTTCTTAAAATGTTCCTCTGAAATTATAATTGAAAGTTTGAAAATTTTAGTAATTCGCTTTAAAGTAAGCATTTCCTTGCCAATAATGACTAGTTCTGCATATTCCTACAGGCTTTAGTTTGAGAAGGAAGGGGTGTGTGTGTGTGTGTGTGTGTGTGTGTGTGTGTGTGTTTTGTTTTTTTTAAGAGTCTCACTTGCTTCAAAAATACCGCTTCAGATTGTCAGGATTTAAAGTACTAATTTCTGTGTGGAACTGGAAAAGAGAAAAAAATTAACTTTTTGAGTACAATAGTCTCCTGAACTTTAGTCCTCAGTTCCACTATAATAAAATCTGCTTTTATGAAAATTCTTTAACTACTAAGAGTAGTTTTTGATAGAGTTGGCTTGTATATAAATTTGCCTGGATGTTAGTTTAGGGGGGATGGGGAGGTTTTTTTTTTCTTTCTTTTTTACATTTGTTCTATCCTAATGTAATTAATTCAGTTCTTTTACATGAAACTTTAGTTCGGAATCAAAAAGAAACTACCACCCCCAAACCTAGCAGCAGCCTATTGGAACAAGCCATAAACTCCAGCCAAGCAGAGTCAGACACTGTGCTTTGGAGAAGGGGGAGGTGCAGAATGCCTAATGAGGCATTGTGTGACTAGCAGAGCCTTAGGAGTTCTCCTGAAGAATCTCAATTAGCCTTCACAACTGCAGTTTTGTGGGCAAGCCATGGCTGCAGCTATATTTGGCCAGATTGAGCCATTACAAATTAGCTGCATGTGAATATGAAGTTTTAAATGAACTCATTCACTAAGGGGGGAAAAAAAAACCAGCACTTTCCTGGTGCTCTCATCAACAAAGTACTTGTAGAACAAGATTACTGTTCAGTAAATCACTGCAACAATCATTTAGGCTAAGTCGGGCCCCTCCTGTACCACCTCTTCCTTCCCTGGGCTTTATAAACTCTTCCTCTTAAATTAGTCCTTCAGAAGCTGTTCTTGGTGGGAAATATTTTAACCTGTTTATGTTGATGACCAAAGCTTTTAGACAATTCTGACAGCTTTGGTCTAGCAAAGATTGATTTGTTTGTCCTAAACTCTATCACTGCAAGTTCTTTGGGCAAAATCAATAGTAGCTTATGCTTTAGTATTGGAGACTATTGTCTTTGGAGAGAGAGAGAAGATATAAACCCTGGTATCACTAGTATGGGTTTCTTAGAGCTGTCAATTGAGGGTTTGTTGCCATCTTTCCAGTTACCCAGATTCATAATCTGTCCTCAGTTTACCTTGCTCCGCATTAAGGGTTATCAAATCTCAAATCTACCTCCCAAACATCTCTTCAAACCTTTGCTTCTATTCATACTGCCGCCTTTGAAGGTCAGGCGCCCATCACTTCCTTCCTGGACTATTCAATCTTCTATGTGGTCTCCAGTCTCTGCACACAGTTTTTTTTTTAATTTAGTTAATTTTTTTTTTATTTTTAGTTTACAGCACCAAGTTCCACAAGTTTTTTGAGTTCCAAATTTTCTCTCCCTCCCTCTCCCCTCCCCGCCAAGATGGCTTGTTATCCATTATAGGTTCTACATGTACCTTCACATTAAACTTACATAATGGTCAAGTTGTGAAGAAGACTTATAACCAATGGATTGAATCATGAGAAAGAAGAAACAACCAAAAAAGGAGGGGGGAAGAAGAGCAAATACTTTGCCTCAATCTGCATTCAGACACTAATTTCTCTGGATGTGGATAGATTTTTCCATCATGAGTCTTTTGGGGCTGTCTTTGAGCCCTGTATTGCTGGGAAGAGCTAAGTCTATCAAAGTTAGCCCTTACAGATACCGTGTGTCTATAATCATGTATAATATTTTCCTAGTTCTGCTCCCCTCACTAAGCATCAGTTCATATAGGTCTTTCGAGGTTACTATGAAGCCTGTCTGCTCCTCATTTCTTATAGCACAATAGTATTCCATTACATTCACATACCACAATTTGTTTAGCCATTCCCCAGTTGAAGGGCATCCCCTTGATTTCTGATTCTTTGCCACCACAAAACGAGCTGCTATAAATATTTTTGTACATACTGGTCCATTTCCCACTTGTATGATCTCTTTGGGATACAGCCCTGGAAGTGGTATTGCTGGGTCAAAGGGTATGCACATTATTATAGTCCTTTGGGCATAGTTCCAAATCACTCTCCAGAATGGCTGGATCAGTTCACAACTTTACCAACAATGTTCTAATTTTCCCACTTCCTCTCCAGCATTTAATCATTTTCCTGTTTTGTCATGTTAGCCAATCTTGACAGGAGAGATGTGGTACCTAAGAGTTGTTTTGATTTGCATTCCTCTAATCAATAGTGATTTAGAGCATTTTTTCATATGGCTATAGATATCTTTAATTTCTTCCTCTGAAAACTGCCTGTTTATATCCTTTGGCCATTTCTCAATTGGGGAGTATGCACACAGTTTTCAAGGTGATATACCTAATACCCATGTCCATCTATGCCACTCCCCTACTCAAGAAACTAGATTAATCAAGTAGAAATTCCTAGAATTCAAAAACCTGCCTCAAGCTGTCCTGTAATAGGCTTATATATTACTCTCCTTCATGAACTCTATGGTCCACCCAAACTAGCCTTCTTATTCTTCACATGGCATTCCAACTCTCACCTCCACTCCTTTTCCTAACTTGTCCTGCATACCTGGGAAGCTTGCTCTCTTCACTTCCACTAAATCCTTAGTTTCTTTCAAACCTCAAATAGCCACTTTCTGTTCGAGGCCTTTCCTTACCCCTTCCAACTGCTAGTACATGCTGCACAAATTAAATTGTATTTCTTTAAAAGTTACTTGTATATTCTCTCAGCCTACAGAATATAAGCTCCTTAACGGTGGAGATATTTCTTTACTGTGTCCCCGGCACCTAGCACATAGGAGGTGAATGACGAAGATTAATCATTTAAACTCTAACTTTACTCTCCCCTCCTTGGTATGGGAGTGATAAGGGCAGTGTTGAGAAAAGGAAAGGGAAACCCAGCATAAGTCAAATGAAATCAAGGAAATTATAGGATATTAGAGTTGGAAGAGGCCTTAAAAAGAATGACATCCTTCTTTCACAGGTGAAAAAACAGAAGTCTTAGGAAATAAATTGCCCAAAGTCATACACTTAGGTAGTTGCCGTAACAGAGTTGTGATTAAAGAAGGGAAGGAGTGCTAATGGGAAGAAATGTCTAGATTTAGTACTGGTGCTACTGGTCCTAACTGTATTTATATAGTATTCACCATGTACTAAGTGCTTTTGCACTGCTGTATTCATTCTGCTTTAAAAGTCTTATAAACCCTAAGCAACGCTCTTAACTAGTTAGCTTAATAAAATTGAATCATTTTACTTGTTCTCCCAACTATTGTGATCATGTATCTGAGAATAGAATTGATTTTGATAACTTTGGAACCTACCTCATTTTTCCCTCAATATACAGTATATCTACTACTACAAATGTGTCAAAGTAGATTCTTTTGGGTGTCTGTCTGGGTCAGTGACCCCAGTTCTTAACTGAGAAGTTTTTAACAGAAGCAGACTGATTGCCTGTTAACCCAACAGGAGTCAAAGAAGCTTATTTCAGGATGTTTTCCCAACTGATTTCCTTGGCCAGTCATTTTGTGGGTCAGGCCTCTGATGTGTAAGGTAGGTATGAGACTTCACCTATCACCTGGTTTGTGATAAGGGCCAAGCAATAAAATTTGAACATGAAATACCAATAAAAGATTTGAAAAAGAAATGCGTGACCTTCAGAAATTGTTAGAATTCTGCTAGCTCATAGCTTCTTTAGACTCCCTTTTTTGGGTATTGATTTCTTTAAAAAAAAATATGTGAAATTTTAAGAGTCAAGCGTTGGATGCATTTTGAAAGAAAAACAGCAATTGAGATCACATGTTAATATCTCTGCCTAGTGTTGTAAACTCTCTTTGGACCAGGTAAGATCCACTTCCAGGCCCTCTGGTGGTCACAGATGCCAGAGTTCATTCAAATAGTTTGGTGGCAGCCAGTTTGGAATTAAGGCCAAGAAGCTCAAAAGATGACGTTCTCTTTGGAGAATTTAGCAATGCTGAATAGTTAACGCATTTAGTATTTCACAAGTTGGCCACATCACATTTAGGAAGCTAGGTATATAGGAGAGCCAGGGTAGGGAAGGGAGATCCCCTGAATTTATTGTCAACCTCTTGTCTAAACAAACAGCCAGTTAAACAGAGAATCATCTATCGTTCATCAGTTTTGCTTTTTATCAAGAATAACCCCAGAGTGTGGTGGTAGTAAATGTTCCCTGCCTTCCCAGAACCCATAAGCAAGGTTGTTTGTAAAGTGAGAACAAGACAACCGAAGTGCCTAGGTAACTCGATGATGGCTTCAAAGCATGTATTTTTCTTGTAATACTTAACAAAATCATAGTGAAACTTCTGATGGCCATTAGCAGCAGGAGCTGGAAAAAGAATGGAGCAGATGCTGTGGGTGGTATTTTACATTTTTATTAAATCATTTTTCCCACACCTCTTTCTTTTACACGATCTAGGCTAAATTCTTGGTGTAATGGAAAGTTCTCTGAATTTGCTGCTTTGCCTTCTAGCTCTGCCTGTGTGGCGTTAGGCAAGTCTCCCTCCATCTCTCTGGGTCTCAGTTTCCTCATTTGTAAAATAATGAGGTTTAACTAGACTGCCTTTAAGGTTCTTCCCAGCTCTAAATCTATGATCCTGATTCTAATTTTTATTGTTGATGCAAGAGTTACTTTCCTTGTTTGAACAATTTCCATCTCTCCGAGGCTCTTTGTCCCTAATAGAACCTTTTCATGTCATTGATTTCACCCGTCAGCCAATGTAGCAAGATTTGAGGTGCTGACTTGATGGGTGTGCTCCCCCACAATGTGCACTGAGCAAAGGTCACTGAATCAGCCATATTGATGAAAGGTGATGGTTCATAGTCGCCTAGTAGTGGCACCGAGTGGTGGGTTAGGGTGGCACTCATAGTAAGGGAAGATCACACAGTAGCCTTCTTCATCTTTAGACCTGCAGCTTACCGGATAATGACTAGTTTTCTGCCTGTGACATACAAAATTTCTATAACAATTCTTCCTTGACTAGCTGTGAATGCTGGAAAACGACATATAGCCCCTGGAGAACTATGATTCTGTTCTGGACTGTGAGGGAACCTGTTTGTCTATCCACTTAAAGCAAGCGAAGGGGCCCACCTTCAATGGGTCAGCTGTGTAGTCATGGAGATTGAAGCTCATACTACAAACTGATGTTTGAAGGTAGAGTTTATTGAAGAGCCACCTGACTTAGAGGGCCTGGGGAATCAGAGAGTTACAGTACATAGTCTGGCTGGTGCTCACAGGCCAGGAGGGACATCATAGCATACAGCCCAAGCCAGTATTGAGATGGTGCTTGTTTCAAGACTACTGCTGGCCAGACATAAAGAGAACAGTAACAGAATTCTTAAATACCTCCTGGATGGAGAGCCAAAGTGGGGAAAGGGCAAGCGGGCAAGCAGGTACATAGAAGAGATACTTAAAGGAGACAGGGAAATAGAATGTCAAGGGATAACTGGTAGGCAATGGGAAATGAATGGTGGACAAATCAACCTGGCATATGTAAGAATTACTGGGGTTATTACGAAACAAAGGTGTAACCAAGAGCAAGACCAATGGGCCGAAGGGTAATTCATGACAGGCTTTGCAAATTACGGTTTTCTATGGCGAAATTAAGGCCCTTGTGTGCAGATGTGTCTTGCTTTAAGCAAACCTGTTTTGCAAATACAAATTCATAAAATTCTTTTAGTAAGGAGTGATCATGTGCTATACAAAAGGATTTGCCATACTTCCCTTTAAATGTCAAGCTTGAAGGGCGCAATAGTGATCCTAAATTAGGAACGTGAACCTAGGTGTTGTTCAGAGTTGGTATTGCTTCAGGGATGGCAGCTGTCTGCTATTCCAAATGGCTAGGAAAACCCAATGTGAACATTCAGGCAGCTGCTACATTCCTGGCTTGAGTCTTTCTTTCTGTTGGTAGTTGAAGCTTAGAAGAAAAAGGAAGAGGTGGAGAAAGACTAGGTGGTGGTGATGAGAATATAGTATCCCAAAAACAACCAGCAATATTACTTGGACTTCTGGCAAGGGACAGTGATCTAAAGGGCACTGAACTGAATTTTGAAAGCAAATGAAAAGTCCAAACGTAATTCAAGCCCTTTACTGTGATGGACGACACGTGTGACATAGGCAAAAGCAATATACTGGGAGAAGTGCCCACTTATTCTCAGATAAGTGTAACAGGAAACTGAGTTGGGAACAATACTCATGGCCTCAGGTACAACATAAAATACAGATGATAGAGCAGACTTGAAAATGAAACATAAGGTGAATATAGTCTTTGCAAGGCCTACCAAAACTTGCATCTTTGCCCATTGGTTTTGTTCTTGGTGACATCTTTATTTTCAAAGAATCCCATCACTTATGTTTCATGCCAGATCAATTTGTCCATTGCTCATTTCCCAATGCCTCCCAGTTTTCTGCATATATACCTTGAAGTTTACTTCAACAACTCTTTAAGCATTTCTTTAACTATCTGTGGGAATTGTCAGTATGAGCATGATAACTGGAATATGGAAATTGAAATAGTATTTTATTTTAAAAAGACACAGGGTAAAGGAGAATAACATTGTGTGAAAAGCTATTCACTGACCCCAAAATCTGTGAACCTGAGTATCTTAAGTATAATGAACATTTTTTACATTTGGAATAAAAGAAAAGCTATAGAGTTCTGGTAATATGCTACAGACCACAAATCCCATACAGAGGGTATGGATGATACTTTGCAAATACAGATTTCAAAATTTGTAGTCAATTATTCTATAACTGGAAATATCCAGGTAGAGGGTGGCTACCCATTTGTCAGTGATTATGTATAGTTAAAAAAAAAAACATTTTTAGCATTTTTTTAATATTTTGAGTTCCAAATGCTCTTCCTCCCTGCCACTCTTCCCCTACCCACTGAAAAGGCAAGCAAAATGCTACTAATTATACATATGAAATCACATGAAACATTTCTATGTTAGCCATATCTCCAAAAAAAAAAAGGCAAAAAAGTGAGAAAATTATATTTCAATTTGCACTCAGAGTTCATCTGTTCTCTCTCTGGAGGTGGATAGCACTTTTTTCCTTATGAGTCCTTTGGAATCGTCTTGGATCAATTGATCAGAGTAGCCAAGTCTGTCACAGATGATCATTACAATACTGCTGTTACTGTGCATAATGATCTCCCAGTTCTCACTTCACTATGCATCACCTCATATAGGTCTTGCCATGTTTTTTTTTTCTTTAAACCACCCTGCCTTGTTATTTCTTAATAACACAATAGTACTTCATTACAATCATGCGCCATGACTCATTCAGCCATTTCCCAACTGATAAAGATCCCCTCAATTTTTAATTCTTTGCTACAAGAAAAAAAAATTTGCTATAAATATATTCATATTTTTAGGTGCTTTTCATTTTTCTTTGGTCTCTTTGTGTTAACAGACCTAGTAGTGGTATTGCTGAATCAAAGGGTAGTTAAAGTTTTGTAACCCTTTGGGCATAGTTCCAAATTGTTTTCCAGTTAACAGCTTCACCAACAATGCATTAGTGTACCTGCTTTTATCACCTTCGGCATTTCTCATTTCTGACAGGTGTGTGGTGGTGCCTAAAGAGTAGTTTTAATTTGCCCTTCTCATCAATAGTAATTTAAGGCATTTTGTTCACATGAATATAGATAACTTTGATATCATTCTTCTTTTGAAAACTGCCTGCCTATATCTTTTGACCATTTATCAATTTGGGGAATGATTTTTATTTTTTTTTAATTTGTCTCAGTTGTATATATGAGAAATGAGACCTTTATTAGAGAAACTTGGTGTAAAAATGTTTTATATCCATTATCTGTGGTAGCTTTTAGCAAAAAGTAGTTTCTCTGATTATTTCTTTTAATTAGGTCTGTTTTTCCTTTTGCTTTATCTGAGATTATGATTACTACCCTTATCTCTTTTTTACTTTAGCTGAACCCATAATAGACTCTGGTCCAGCCCTTTATTTTAACTCTGTGTATGTCTTTCTGTTTCATGTGTGTCTCTTGTAAACAACATATTGTTAGATTCTAGTTTCTAATTCATTCTGCTATTCATTCTTGTTTTGTAAGTGAGCTCATCTCAGTCACATTCACAGTTGTGATTACTGTGTATTTCCCTCCATCCTGTTTTCTTCTGTATATCCTCTCTCTCTCTTTATCCTGTCCCTCCTCAAAAGTATTTTGCTTCTAACCATTACCTCTCTTAATCTGCACTTCCTTTTATCATCCCCTCCCCCTCATATCTCTTATCCCCTTCCTCTCTTATATCCCTATTGGTTAAGAGAGATTTCTATGCTTAACTGAGTGTGTGTATTCTTTCCTCTTTTGAATGAATTCCAATGAGAGGGAGGTTTAAGTATTACTTGCCACCCTCCCCCTATTTTCCTCTCCACTATTCTATTTCATTAAATGTCTGTTTTTCCCCCTGAAGGATTATATTCAGTTTTGCTGGGTAGGTTATTCTTGATTGAAATGCTTGCTCCTTTGCCTTCCAGAATATCATATTCCAAGCCCTCCACTCCTTTTAACATTGGAAGTTGCTAAATCTTGTGGGATCCTGACTATGGTTCCATAATATTTGAGTTGGTTCTCTCTGGATACTTGTAATATTTTCTTCTGGAGCTCTGGAATTTGGCTATAATATTTCTGAGATTTTTTATTTTGGGATCTCTGTCAGGAAGTGATCAGTGGAATCTTTCAGTTCTGTTTTACCCTCGGAATCTAAGATATTGGGACTGTTTTCCTTGACAAGTTCTTGAAACGTGATGTTTAGGCTCTTTTTTTAAATCATGGCTGTCAGATTGTCCAATAATTCCGAAATTATCTCTCCTCAATTTATTTTCCAAGTCAGTTTTTCCTATCGGATATTTCACATTTTCTCCTATTTTTTCATTCTTTTAATTCTGTTTTATTTTTTCTTGATGTCTCATGGAGTCATTAGCTTTGACTTGCCCAATTCTTCAAGGAGTTCTTGTACCTCTTTTTCTACTTGGACAGTGCTGCTTTATAAGGAATTCTTTTCTTCAGTGAATTTTTGTATCACCTTTTCTATTTGGTTTAATTCTGCTTTTTTAAAGGAGTTCTTTTCCTCAGTGATTTTTTTTGTGCCTCTTTTACCATTGGGCCAATTCTTTTTTTTTAAGTTTATAAGTTTCTTCAGAATTTTTTTGTACCTCTTTTATCAAACTGTCAATTCTCTTGTCTTAATTTTCTTGCATTGCTCTTATTTCTTTTCCCAATTTTTCCTCTACTACTCTTAATCTCTTTCTTTAACTCTTCCAGGAATTCTTCTTGGGCTTGGGTCCAGTTAGCATTTTTCTTTGAGGCTTTGCTTGTAGCTGTTTTCACATTGCTATCCTCATCTGAGTTTATGTCTTGGTCATCCCTGCCACCATAGTAGCTTTTTGTGGTCAAGTTCTTTTGTTTGCTCATTTTTTCAACCTATTTCTTGACACTGAATTTTATGTTAAAGTTGGGCTCTGCTCACTTGGGGGTGGGGAGGCACTGTCCCAAGCTTCAGATTTTTTCATGCTTCTGCTTCCAGAGCTAGTTCTAAGAGTCTGCAGGTTTTCAGTGTTTCCAAGGTGGTGTGATTAGGGGGCAGATGGGGTCACATCTCTCCTGGTCTTCCCTCTTGTCTTTACCCAGGAAGGACCCCTGCTACCTTGCAGCTGTGAGCACTAGTGCTCTTCCTGGCCCTGGAACTGTGACCAGGGCCCCTGCTTCCTTGTGATACCCCCCCCCATCCCCAGCACTCATCTCCACCCTGGAACTGTGGCCCAGAACTACTTACGAAGAATAGAATTGCCAATCAGCACCAGCTGCAGCCAGTGCCAGTAAAGTATCTCCTTTAATCTCTTTCTGACCAGTTATCTGACCCCCTTCCAGTGGGTTCTTTATAATGTAATGTACTGTGTGAAAGTTTGGGGAAGATGCCATCTAAAAGCCCTTTTAACTCAATTGTGTGGTCTCACCAAAAACTAAAAAGAAAGTCATCTTAATTTCCAAGCTTCTTCCAGCTTTTTCAGGGGTAGATAGCTTGATGCCATTTCTCTCTTACATTTCTTTTTTTCCTATACATCAAAAAAGAATGTTACAGAGTCATTGTAAGAGGACTGGAGGGGACATTCATAAGTCATCTAGTTTACCTTCCTGTCACTGTGCAAAATTATAGAAACCATTACAGATATTTGTCTTTATATACGGCAAGATTGCACTTCCTCAGCAACCAACTCAAATGCTTAATATTTTAGAAAAGAAAATTTGCCCTTATATCTAACCCAAACTCTGCTGCCCTTCATGCCCATTTCTCCTTGTTTTCAGTGAGTAACTGCCTCTAAGGTTCCTTTTGGCTCTAAAATACTGTTTCCAACTAGTTCTACAATATTCCTCCTAGCTCTAAAATATGTACCTGCTAGAAGGCTCTGGTGGTGGAGTAGGACATACCAGGGAAGTGCCCTGGAAAGCGTCTTCCAGTCAAGAGTGATTCAGTGTGTTCCTTGCCTTCAGGAGAGAGGAGTAGTGAACATTTAACTGCTCACATCTTTCTGGTTCAAGATTTAAATGCTTAGAGATCGGCGACAGGAGCGGTAGGCCAGAAGGGAAGATGGCACCAGGTTGCACAAATTCCTTTGCATGAGTGTACTTTAATACAAATTAATTTAATTTCTTTTGTGTTGCATTTTAATTCAACAGACATTAAGCACCTACAGCGCAAGACATTGTGCCAGACTCTGAGGATGCTCAGATACTCAATATCCAAAGGGATGTGCAAAGTCGTTGGTTTGAATGTTCCTTCCAACAACGCAGATCCCAGACCCATTGCTGTCATTCCCATCCTGTGCAGCTCTTCTCCATGCACTCCCACAGATTCACCACAAGGGGTCCCCCCCAACATTCTGGAGGCTTTCCTTGCTTTCTCTTGATCTTGCTAGGATACCAACCAGTGGAGCATTCAGCTTGTCTACCTGTTTACCCCTGCTCTAGCTAAGTGGCCAGCCCTCCCCTCTTCCCCCCATCATGCATCCTCCTAATAACATTCTTTACTCCTCTTCTCTGGTTATACATTGGTTATCCATCGCAGACTGCCCACACCCTCCTCCACTACGTCTAGGTGCTGTCTCTGGTGCTCCCTATCTCATAACCATATAACATCACCCTAGAATATTGACCTATAAAAGATAAGCTTTTGTTTCAGGGAAAAGGTAAGGCAATCCATCCCACTCTCTTCTTCCTGTTTAATTCTGGACCCAACACGGTCCATTAGTACTCTCTGTTACAGAGATATTTAGCATTGGACTCGCTCTTTGGTGCCAGGTACACAAAGAAAAAAAAATGTTACCACCCTTGGTCTCCAAGACCTCTGTATCATTACCAAGAAGCCACATGTACACAGAGAAGTAGATACAGTATGTATACAAAGTATTTACAGAAGGGGGCAAAGGAGGCTGCTAACAACTAAGGGAATCGGGAAAGGTCGCGTGTAGGAGGTGGCGCCTAAGACGAGCTTTGGTGGGAGGTAGGAACTCCACGAGGCCAAGATGCATAGGTAGAACCTTCCAGACGTGAGTTTTGCGAAATGGGACCGGAGTCAGACTGTGTAGGTTTTTAGTGAATTGCCTGCAGTCATGAAGGTAGGAAATCGGACCACGGGGATTTAATCAGGGGTCTTCTGATTATCCGCTACAACCATGTCTACTTTAGATTCTTTCTCTCTTTTGATCTTCGTGACCGAGTGAGTTAGGCAATCTAGGAATTATCCCCATTTTACTGGTGAGGAGACGGAAGCTCCCAGAGAGAAAGTCTATGGTCACAAACCTAAAGCAGGTCGCGGAATCAAAGGCGCGAAACCAGAAGGAAGCTTAGGGCACTTCCAGCCCAGCCTTCTCTGTTTACAAATGAAGAAAGTGAGTCCCTGGGAGATTAAGTGATTTGGCCCCAGGAAGGGAAAGGGAATAAGCATTTATAGAGCGATGGCCGTGGCCAGGCCACAACCCTACCAGGGAGGTGCTGTTATTTCACAGTTGAAGAAACTGAGGCAAACAGGTTAAGTGACTTGCCCAGGGTCACACAGCTGTGTGAGACTGGATTTGAACTTAGGACTTCCTGACTCCGAGACCAACACTCTAATCAATTGCACCACCTGGTAGTGTCAGAGGTAGAATTTGAACCCAGGTCCTCTGACCCCCAAGTCAGTGTTCATTCTATTGGAGAGGTCTTTGGATACCACATCCAGTCTCCTGTCCATTAGAATGTTGGTATATAAAAGATAAGCCTTTGTTATCTGGCTTCCTTGAATGAGTTGAATATAAAATATTCCACAAATCAGGATTTTGAGCCAAGAGTTGACAAACACTGTTGGTGATATTGCACCAGGGGTTGAGTAGTTTCTGCTTCTTCCGCCGGTACCATCCTTTTTTTTTTCCCTGAATGACCTGAGTTCTGACCGTCGGGTAGTACATGGCTCCCCTGTGCCCTGAGGAAAACTTCATTTGAATTTTTCTGGGACCTTGCAGCATCTCAACGGATAGATATGTTTTCTGGAAGCCCAGAACAAGTAATCTTTGATGTGACCAAGCGGTTCTTAGCGTGTTCGTCTCAATTCAAGAAGCACCAGGGACAGTGATGGAACACGAAAAGGTGAAAAAAAAGTCAATAAATGATTAGTTCCCGAGCAAACCCTTCTCTCAGGTTTTCGGCAGCTTCGCGATCTTATCAGCCTCTCCATCATTAGTCTCCTCTGTGGTGGGAGGAGAGATGGCTGACCTTGTTCATCCTTGGAGGCTGGGCCTCTTTCCTTCCCAACACACACGCTATTGCTGCACCTCGGGGTCTCAAGATGGCCCTGCCCACTTTAACAGCAGCAGGATAGGGACTGGACCCACGATTTCACTGGTGTGGGGAATTCCCTCCACAAACGCATGTTGGCACTTTGCTAGGCCCTTAGCCTTGAAGTATTGACTAGAGTACTAAGAGGTTAAGCGACTTACTTGTCCAGGGTCACATAGCCTGTATGTATGGGAGACTCGAACCCAGGTTTTTGTGACTTTGGGGCAGCTAGGTGGCGTTATAATGCATAGAGTGCTGGGGCTGGAGTCAGGAAGACTCATCTTCCTGAGTTCAAATCCAGTCTCGTTCATTTATTAGCTTTGTGACCCTGGGTAAGTCACTTAATCCTGTTGGCTTCAGTTTCCTCACCTGTTAAATAAGCTGGACAAGAAAATGGCAAACCACTCGGTATCTCTGCCAAGAAAACCCTAAATGGGGTCTCGAAGAGTAAAACACAACGGAATGACAAATCTCTCATTTAGTGATAGTGTATATCAAAACTGAAGCTTTCAGAAGCTGCCTGTGTCACCTGTAGAAACTTAGGCAAATCACTGGGATTGGGTCTCGTTTTCCTCAACTGTAAAATCAGGGGCTTGGTCTAGAATTGGTCTCTAAGGCCTCTTTCAGCTCTAATCTATGATCCCAAGGACCGTATTCTGTGTGTCAGCATTATGTGGGAGCTTCTGTAATAGGGAATAAACCCCGCCATTCAGAACATATAAATCCCATCTGAAGTGAAAGAAGCCAGGGTTGATTAGAAGAGAATTATTTTCCACACATCTCCCGGAGGACAGTTCCAATGGAATGGTTGAGAGGGAAGTTGTCCCTGAGACGGCAGGGATGTGTGAGTCACAGTCTTGCCTTTGTTTGAAAGCCCAAACGCTGAAAAGTTGGATTGGTCTTGGGATCTGCTCAGACTCCGATCTCAGTCACCTTTCAGACCAGAGCTAGAAAGTCAGGAGTTCACGTGACCTTCAATGACAGATTACCTGTTGACACTTGAGATTTTCATCAACTTCCTCTTACACCATTACTTTGTACTTGAAGTAATCCACACGAAGCAATCCATTTTTAAATGATCATCAATTATATCTAATGGGATGGGGGAGACACTTAGACCCTTTGTTTGGTGAGTGTGAAAGTTGTCCAGAGGGGGTCTTGTTTCAATACATTTTGTCTAAACGGTGTTTACCGGGCACTCCATCCTCGTAATCACTTCGGTTAATCCATGTTCTCCCCCACCTCCCCCCAAAAAGACACTTTGCTTTAAGGAGCTGAGACAGCCTAGAGACAGAGTCAGACTAATGGGAATAGCTGAACTCTTGAAGTTTTTCACTTAGAGAATAGTGATATTTTATTAAGAATAATTTTGCTGCCAGGTAATGGAAAATAAACATTAAACACTGATGCTATCATGCTCTCAACTTGTCTAATTTTCCTAGTTCATAATGCATTGTGGCCAGACTGATGAAATCAAACCATTAATGGTAAATTACCTGTCAGGTTGATTTGTCTGCGCTGTTCATTATCTTTGGCGAGAATACCAGCTGCAATACTGGTGTATATATTTCCTTCTTTAATTTATTTGAGCTTAGAGTGGGAGTTTGAAATTCCTATACGCGACAGAGGGCAAACTTTGTGCTGGCTATTTAAAGGAAAATGTCCGTTCACCCAGAGCCTTTTTTTAGTTGTCTATAAATAAAATTACTTGACTACTGTTTCTGCTTGGCTTTTCCATCCAATACACAAGAGCTAACCTCTAAGGGCCCATCTTCAAGACACTCTCTCTCCGTGCCTACCGAAGTGACTCCACACATGAAATTCACCCTCACTGTTATAAGAACGCATTTCTTAAGTGTGAACTGCATGGCGTTCTACTAGATAACTTCACAGTTCTCAGAGAGCTTTTGACACAAGCCCTTATTGACACGCCAGAAGCAGGGGTTCTTAACCTTTTCTGATTCACGGACCTCTTCGGCAGTGCGGTAAAGCCAATGGATCTCTTAGAATAATATTTTTTAAAGCATGAAATAAAATACAAAAGATGACAAAGGACATCAGTTATGTTGAAATCTAGTTATGAAAATATTGAAAAAACAATAATGACAACCACCCCTGTCCCAAAGAAAGGGAGATGTAGTAGGGAAAGCCCCAGATTAGGAGTTGGAAGGACTGAGTTTGCATATTTGCTCTGTGACTTATCAGGTGAGTGACCTGAGGCAAATCACCCTGACTCTGTGGACCTCAGTCACCATAAATATAAAATAAGAGGGAAAGATTTTATAACTGCCCTGAGACGTTTCAGCTCTAGATTCCTATAATCCTGTGACTGGCATGTGAAGGGTATTCAGAAAATAAAATGAAAATAACAAATTGAGGTCCACTGAGTAAAACATTTATATCACATGTGGCCCCTAGGCGGCACAGCAGAGTCAGGAAGAAGAGTCTTTCTGAGTTCTAATCTGGCCTCACGCACGAGCTGGGTGACCCTGGGCAAGTCACTTAACCCTGTTTGCCCCAGTTTCTTCATCTGTAAAGTGAGCTGGAAAAGGAAATGGCAATCCACTCCAGTATCTGCCAAGAACATGCCAGACGGGGTCATGGAGAGTCGGACATGACTGAAATGACTGAACAACAACACCAGGGTAATTGAATTTGGAGACAATGGAAGCTGGAACAGAAATTTTGTTTCCGAGCCTACACATAAAATTTGAGAAAGAGCCCTGCCCCACCTCCCAATCCCTTAATAGCAAAGGACTCCTTCGGGTCTCTTAGACAACATTGCTGTCTGAAGGGAGGACAAAAATAAATTAATCATTCTCGCTTCTGAACTGAGACAGATCAAGCATGGAGCGCTTTCTTTAATCCTCTGCTGGAAGATGGAGCTAAGGATGAATCATGCCTTTCGGAATAAACTTCAACTGTTAGATCCCTTTTTACCGAACTTGTTATATAATCAGGTACCGCAGTACCCTGGTGAGCTACAAAGCCCATCTAATGAGGTGCTAGGGAGCGCAGTTACCTGCAGAGAAGGGACGTTCCACGGCCTTCCGATGTCAGGCCTTCTGATCTCCCGGCCCGGAAAGCAGGAGGCTTAAAATAGGACTGGAGAATTTAAGAAAGGGCCAAGAGCACCAATTAATTGCATCAATTAATTAAGTATTCCTATCCACATTCCTATCCATATCAATTATTTCTATCCATATTGATTTCTATCATTATTCCTACCCATATTAATTATTCCTGTCCATATTAATTCCTATTCCTTGTATTCTTGTCCATATTAATTATTCCTACCCAGAAGGCAAAGAAAGTAAAGATACTAGGATGAACATCTTTATTTCTAAGTAAAATTCTTTTTTTTTTGTATCGACAGTACCTGATCTTTCTCGTGTTACTTCCAGACAGCCAAAGCTAGTCCTCGATCCATCCGCTCCTCCTTTATCTCTAAGCCCACCACAACTACCCTCATTCAAGTCCTCATTGCTTCTCACCCAGATTGTTGGACCAACTTCTGAGCTGAGCTCATCATCTCCAGTCTGTTCTCCTTCCCATCCAATCTTCTCACTGCTGCCTGATGTTCGGCTCTAGCCAGGTGACTCCTCTCAGTCTCAGGGCTTTCTGTGGCTCCCCATTACTTACCAGTTAAAGTATAAATGACCTATCCCGATATTTAAAGCCTTCCACAATCTGGCTTGAACCCCCTTTTCTAGCCCACCTCCTACTCCTTCGCTTCATCTGATTTGGCTTACTCTTTGTCCTTCCTTCTGTCCTCTTCCATTTCATCTTGGTTTTGTTCCCATTGTCCTCCTCGACCTCCATCAATCGCTCAAGGCCTAACACAGGCGTCTGCTCCTCCATGAAGCCTTCCCTGACTGCCCTTCAAGGCATTGTGGTATGAAGGAAAAGAGAGCTCTGAGTTC
Organism: Phalanger gymnotis; assembly: GCA_028646595.1. Lineage (NCBI taxonomy): Eukaryota > Metazoa > Chordata > Mammalia > Diprotodontia > Phalangeridae > Phalanger > Phalanger gymnotis. The sequence goes on along the minus strand of CM053623.1, from coordinate 53,554,327 downwards.
AAATCCTGTCTGTGGTATTTACTACCAGTGTGACCTCAACCTCCTTGGGACTCAGTTTCTTTCTCTGAGGAGGCTGGAATACATGACCTCCAATGATGTCCTGCCTCATTTTAGATCTAAGAATAGAATAGCAAGCATTTACATAGTACTTAAAGGTTTCCACAGCAAAGTTGCAAATATTATCTTTTTATTCTCACAAAAACACTGGGAGGCAGGTGCTAACAATGATGATGGAGATAGCTAACTTTTATATAGCTCTTACTATGTGCCAGACACGTTAAAATCATTGTCTCATCTGATCCTCACAACAACAACCTTGGGAGATGGGTGCTACTAATATTCCCATTTTATAGGTGAGGAGACTGAGGCAAACAGAGGTTAAATAACTTGCCTGGGGTCACACATTCAAAGTCAGGTCTTCCTGAAGACTCCAGGTTCAGCACCCCCTCCACCACATCACCCGGCTGCCTCCATGATCTCCGTAGTCCTCCATAGTCTTTCACATGTAGTAGGTGTTTGATAAATTTGTATTGATTTGATTGGCCTAGTGACTGGGAAGGTAAAGAGTGGATGTCATGAAACGATGTAAGTGTTCTTCAAGGGTAAAGCCCTGAGGCTGAGATCCCCTACACATGCCTCACCACCACTCGCTGCACAGTCTCGAGAACCTTAGGCTCTGAGGTTCTCTCTGATGAACACGATCTCCTGCTCTAGCTTCCCATCACTCCCTCAAGCTCATGCCATTATCCCTCCGCACTGTCCCCTTCATATTGTGGGTTCACTTTTTTCCCCTTGACAGTCAGAAGCATCTAACTGGCAAAGCAGAGAGAAGGCTAGATCTGCAGTCGGGAAGACCTGAGTTTAAATCTAGTCTCAGATACTTGATGACCCTGGACAAGTCACTTAACCTTTGTTTTAGTGAAAGTATTTCAGTATAGAGAATGAAACAAAGGCCCTTATTCCACCATTATCAGGAGGGAAATCAAAGTTAACAGAAATAACCAGTCCTAATCACCTATTTTCACAGAGGGCAAAATGGAATTGGTGATACTTTCTTGCATACCTTTGCAAATCGTCAGAAAACAGTTTCACTGGGTGTACGTACATGGATGGGGTGGGGTGTATATTCTCCTTCAGGTTCAAAATGAATGGGAGTTTCCTTTGATCTAACTCTGTTTCTTCATTTGTCATTATGCCAACGTTATCGAAATTCTGTTCATCTCTAAGGCACTGGGCCACGAGAACAGAAAAATTACATGAATGAGCAACAGGAAATGATGACGGATTGATTATATTTGCCTCCGTACTTCAAGGGTCTGTGATATAACTGATGAGGGTCTTCCCTTCATAGATTTTGACTGCAAGGCCTCTAGATACTCTCTGAGAAATGTGGTGGCCAGAAATGGCATCAGCCTCTTTACCACCTGGAGATGATTCTCTCTCGTCCTTAGACAACAGCTACGAAGGAGTCTGGCTCAAATTTGCACGAACTTTGCATTTATTTGTTTGTTCATTCCAGTTGTCCTCCCCATCTCCGCTTAGAATGTAAACTCCTTAAGGACAGCCGTTACCTTTTTTTTCTTATATTTGTATGCCCAGCACTTAGGACTGTGCCTGGCACATAGTAAGCACTTAATAAATGATCGTTTTCTTCCTTCCCTAGTACAATGTAGGCCCCTTGAAGACAGTTTCCTTTCCTTTCTTTTTTAACTTTGTGTTCCCAGAACCTAGGATGGTACCTTGCACTTGAGAGTGTTTAATGGCTATTTGGTTATTTATTTATTTATTTATTTATTTTTAATTTTTTTTTTTAATGGCTATTTGTTAAATGGAATTGAATCAGCTGATCTAATCTTTCTTTCCCCTAACCCCTTCGCCCTACTCCCACGATCTAAGCTGGGAAATCTGAGGATCTCTGCTTTTTTCCTCCTTTTTCCCTCTTTGCCTCGGTCTCCCTCTATTGTTCTCCCCTTTGTTTCTCCAGTATTGGAAGTCAATACAGCCTGGGATTGTTTACTTCCTCAATTATGCATCAGCATCATTGACCAGGCCTGCAACCTCCCCTAGTGTTCAAGGAAGAACAGTGATTAATTACTGTCTTTGTGTTTTCGGGAGGTGATTGAGGAAGAAGAGAGAAAGAGATTTGGGAGAAGAAAAGTGAAAGGTTTTCTTCAAATAAAAATTATTTTAAAACGATCTCCCAGGCTCCTAATTCATCATTACAGTCAGATGCTCATGGGGTAGAGTGTTGTCTTAGAGTCGGGAAATTCTGTCTCTGATACCTCCTGTCTGTGTGACAGGCAATAAGTTACTGAATCTCTAAGTGGCCATAGGCAGAAGGTTGCATTAGTGAAGGGAGTTTCCATACTGGGTGGTCCCCACACAGATGAAATCATAGGCCTGGACCAAAAGACACCCAAGCACCCCCCTCTCCTTTTCTCTTGCTCTTTACATAAACAACTGAACTGCTGGGGCCTTCGTGATCTTCCGGGGTTGCCCTGTGAGGATTCTTGCCACTTGGAAATATCGAGAGGGTCAGTCAGCATAACCTTACATTTGCCTCCGTAACCAGGGTTTCTATCTTTGCTCACTTCTCCATGCAGCTGTGGGCACCATCACAAACCAAGACACACTGACTCCCCACATCGTCCATCCCTCTCCGGCCTTTGTTTGGCCAGAGATCTCCACATTAACCACCCCAAGGAGGTCAGAATCATCCTCAGACCCCACCTTCAAATCCTTCTCAGCATCTTGGTGTAACTGCAGCCCACGACAGTCACGTATACAGCTTGCCTCCCTGCTCATATACAATTTACTATAGCAATGGTGAATAAAAACAGCTAATAAACAACAAGCTGTGGGTGGCGGCATTAGCTCTTAAAAATCATAACTATCTCCCCAGGTGGCCTTTTAAATTTGTTCCTGGCTCTTCTTTCCATCTATGAAAGAGTCTGTTTGAGAGAGAGCCTGAAGGCCAGCAAACGTGCATATTTACTTGGCTTGGAGGGTTGACGTAGGGGCTGAATGCCTCTCCCTGATCTAGGAAGGTCAAGATGTATACGGAGGTGTGCTCAGCACCTTTACCATCCTGTGGGGGCCCCAAACCTTGAGACCTCTGGGGACTAAATGGAGATTGGCCTAGATTGCCCTGGGAAATATTTGAAAAATGTTGGTGTGGGAATAGTCACGAAAACATATCAACTGCTGTTCCATGCTTGGGCAGTTCAAGAATCTGGGATTTCTATGGATATTCATTTCATTAGGGGCAGCTAGGTGATACAATGGATAGAGCATGAGGCCTAGAGTCTGAAAGACTCATCATCATGAGTTCAAATCTGACCTCAGACACTTATTAGCTGGGCGACCCTGGGCAAGTCACTTAACCCTGCTTGCCTCAATTTCTTCATTTGTAAAATGAGCTAGAGAAGGAAAAGGCAAACCACTTTAGTATCTTGGCCAAGAAAACCCCAAAATGGGGTCACAAAGAGCCAGACATGGCTGAAAATGACTTGAACGGCGACTCATTCCGTTGACACAATTTGAAACTCTTAGTCTTTAAGAGCTGGTCACCCTAAAGTCAATCGGGGATGAGTTTCTCCAAATTTAGTTTGGTGCTCAGACTCCATCACTGGATCATCCCAAAATCTTTACAGCTTAGAAGGACCTACCAGAGTTTGTGGTCTGCTGGCCCTGTCAAAGTGCTAGCCTTGGAAACAGGAAGTCTTGAGCTCAGATCCTGCCCTGGCCACTTGCTAGCTGTGTTACTGTGAACAAATCAGCCTCTCGGCCTCAGTTTCCTTCTCTGTCAAACAGGGGTAATAATAGCTCCTACTCCAGGGTTATTTTGAGGAACAAATGAGATAACACATGTAATTTGTTGTTCAGTTTTTTAGTCACGTCCAACCTCGTTTGGGGTTTTCTTGGCAAAGATACAGGAGCAGTTTGCCATTTCCTTCTCCAGCTCATTTTACACATGAAGAAACTGAGGCAAACATGGAAAGTGACTTCCCCAGGGTCACACAACTTGTATGTGTCTGAGGCCAGATTTGAGCTCAGGTCTTTCTGACTCCAGGCCCTGAGCTCTATCCATTGAACCACGTAGCTGCCCTTAACATATGTAACATGCTTTGCCAAGCTTAAAGTATCATATAAATGCTTCCTGGTGTTTATTACTTTATTAGTATCACAATTTCCCTATTATTTATACCATAGATTAGGCATCAGAGGAGGGCTTTCTATTCTATATCGTAGTTATTTGTCTTATCTAGACCATAAGCTCTTGGAAGGCAGACCTGTGTCTTATCTATCTTCTAATTTACATTATAATTATTTATGTGTCTGTCTGCTCTAGACTCCAAGGAAGGGAGCACTACCTCATCTATCATTGTAGATGCCTCAGGTCTACACACTAGGTGTAGAAGATTAATGAATGTTACTTTAATTCAATTCAGTTTGGAAGGTCAACTCTTGAGTCCTAGCCTTCCTCACGTGGAAATGGCTTTTATCTCTGGCAAAGGAGCACTCCTTGCTCATGTAGAGGCAGAGTCTGGTGAGGGTCCAATGTTGACATGGTATGATTTTTTTTTTGGAGGCAGTTCAGGTTAAGTGACTTGCCCGGGGTCACACAGCCAGTAAGTGTCTGAGGTCAAATTTGAACTCAGATCCTCCTGACTCCAGGCCTGGTGCTCTATCCACTGCACCACCTAGTGGTATGACTTCAAAGGCAGAAAAAAACCCATTCCCAAAAGGTTCTCCTTTCATAGTTGACTGATCCAAGGGTGAACTCAGGCTTTTCTAAAAAAGGCAACTGTCACAGGAAGAAGAATCAAGAATCATAGACTTCAGGCCAGAAGGGACTTTAGAAACCATTAAATCCAATCCCTTATTTTATAGGTGAAGAAACAGACTTGGAGAGGTTAATTAGGGAAGCATTGTAGTGCAGCAGAAAGAGCTTAGTCACAGGATGTGGGTCAAATCCTGCTTTTAATGCTTACAATTTGTGCGATCTTGGGCAAGTCATCCACCTAATGGAGGTCCTGCTATCCATTTGGGGGCTTCATTCGCTGGTGCCTTCGACCAGTTCTTTTACCTCCCAGATCCTCCCTCTCAGCCTTGAAGTCCTGTTGTGATGGATACTCAGGGTGACGCTAGCTCTGTACCGTGTTTCAAATGGATGTCTGGTGTTGACCTAGATAAAACCAAATAAGTGGACAACTGCCCCCCTTCTGTTCTCCAGTAGAGAGGAAATGCGGGAGAGAGAGGGAACACAGGAACCTGGAGGAGGAAGAAAATCATGAGATTTAAAAAGAAGAAAAAGAAATTCGGGAACTGTTGGCTTGGGGCAGTTCTATAATTTTCCCCAGATGTTCAAGATTTATTTCTCTTCTTTTTAGCTGGGGAAGAACAACTGTCTGTCCTTGACATTCAGAGGACGCTAATCCCATCTCATTGGCAAGTGGGGGTTTCTAAGCCTTATGAAATCCCTCCTGGAGGACTGATGTTAAATAAACACATGTCATTTCTTAAGACAAAAATTGTCATTGGGGCTGGCCTAGGAAAGACTTGTCAGTTCCCATCCCCTCTCCCCAACTCACGCACACTACAAGGGGGCTTCCTGCTGCCAACTGACCACTCAGGGCATTCCTAGGCCTGCTTTCTCTGATCAGAACTCTCCTCCTTGTTCCCCTCCCCCAACAAACAAATATTGTCTGTTAGGCCCATGTGGAACACATTCATCTCCTGCTGGAAACCTTGCCTGGGCAGGAAAGCTGCTTTCCCAACAAAACGGACACTTGTCCTGGATCCCATTCCCCAAAGAGCAGAGGAAAGCCATTGCCCGACAAGATCCAGTGTCCTGGAGATGGAGCCCTGGGTTTGGAGTCAAAGCCCCACTATCTTCCACGTAACACCTGTGATCTTGGGCAAATCACTGATTTCTCTGGGCCTCAGTTTCCTCACCTGTAAAAGTGAGGAGGTTGGATTAAATAACTTACTAAGTCTTTTCCATCTCTCATTCTTAGGATCCTTCATATGACCTTCAGTCAACCTGATCAGCTAATTTGTGCCAGTGTGTAAGGGGCTTAACTCCCATCTCTAACTTTCCTTCAGGATAACATGTATGCTTTAACACTGGCATTTATTTCAACCAATATTTATTAGTCATCTACTATATGAAAGACACTGTTGCTAGGTGTTAGAAATACAATTTTTTAAAGCAATCCTGCCTTCCAGAAGTTCCTATTGTATTAGGGGGAATAAGACACGAACACAAATAAGAATGCTAGAAGGTAGAATATGATTGGGGCAAGTTGTGTACACAGGACCTTGCCTTAATCCTGACTGACTATGGTGGCAATTCCAGGCCAGGGACGAGGAGAACAGAGCTGTCAGTCCCTTGAGCACAGTCAAATGGATCAAGGATTCCATCCCATGCTATTGATGCTTAGAGTGCCCAGGGATACATGAGAAAGGAAGAAGACGATGACTGCAATGGAAGGGTAGAATGTAAACTTCTGGAGGGGAGAAATTATTTCATTCTTTGTGTACCCAATGTCTAAGAAGGTAACTGGTACATTTTGTTGTTCAGTCATATCCAACTCTTTGTGACCCCATCTGGGGTTTTCTTAGCAGAGACACTGGAGTGGTTTGCCATTTCCTTCTCTAGCTCATTTTACAGATGAGGAAACTGAGGCAAACAGGGTTAAGTAACTTGCCCAGGGTTGCCCAGTTAGGAAGTGTCTGAGGCCAGATTTGAACTCAGGAGGATGAGTCTTCCTGACTCCAGGCCTAGCACTCTTATCACTTAGTCCTCTAGCTTCCCATGACTGACACATTGTAGGTGCTTAATAAATGTTTGTTGATTGACTTGGGAAGAAGACAACTTCTGCTAAAGAAGATCTGGGGCTTTTAAATATACAGCTCCTAAATATTTATAGAAGTTAAGAGCCTTCCCTTTCCACACATTCTTTCTTACACATGGCACCCCTTTGGGGGTAACATTTCCTTGTGCCTGATTTAGCTTGTTTGTATAAATGATGGAGGTGAGTGGAAGATACAATATAATTTGCTTTGGATCCATCACCTCCCCAAGGCTGGTTGTCTCTGTACTCAGTGCTGGGGTGAAGAGATGTTTCAAGGTGGTTTGGCTGCCCCGCTCCCCCACCCCACCAATCGAATTTAACAAATATTCATTGAGCCATTACTGTGTATGAATCATCATGCTGGGTACTATGTTGGATATAAAACTATCACTACATAAGACATAATTCCTGCCCTCAGGGAGCTTAAGGTCTAGTCGCATGCTACAAGGGTGGTAATGTTTATCAGCATGTGGAGTCGGGTCTAATTGGTACAGAGATGGGTCATTACAATGAGCTCACCAAGAGCCTAGTGCAACAATATAAAAGCCAAAACAACAAGCAAGTTTCCATCGGGAAAAGCCCAGTATTGAATGCAGGCCAATGACCCTTGGAGACAGCTAGCCCCCAGGAGGAGCAGAGGAGAGCTTTGTTTCTGGAAATCTAATCTGTGGGATGATGGTTATTTACACACTGCTGTCTCACGAAGTAAGATTTTGCATCTGTAGATCAAAAGCAAGTGGAAAGAAATATTGTTCACTGGGCCCATGTGGAACACATTCATCTCCTGCTGGAAACCTCTCCCGGGCAGGAAAGCTGCTTTCCCGATGAGCCAGGAATCCAGCTCCCATCCCTGCCTTGAGCAGACTTCTGCTACCAAAGTGAAGCAGAGCTTTTCACCAGACTGCAAGAGAAGCTGGATCACCTGAGCAATGGTGAAGGTGGACATTTTCGCCTGGAGCATGGAACCGGGAGTCAGGAAGTCTAAATTCTAATCCTCAATCTGCCACTGGCTAGCTGTGCTGTTGTTGTTAGATCATGTCCGACTCTTTCTGACCTCATTTGAGGTTTTCTTGGCAAAGATACTGGAGTGGTTTGCCATTTCTTTCTGCAGCTCCTTTGACAGATGAGTAAACTGAGACAGACTTGCCCAGGGTCACACAGCTAGTAAGTGGATTTTATCTCAGTTCTTCCCAACTCCAGGCCCAGCACTCTATCCACTGCACCACCTAGCCATCCTAAATAGCCTTGTAGCTCTGGGTAAATCATTCTGAGATTCTGTTTCCTCCATATACAAAATAATTGGGATGGCCTATTTGAACAGCATAGCATTATAGATGTAGAAGGGACCTTAGAAGCCACCTAGTCCAATCCCCTCATTTACAGAAGAGGACCCAGAAGCCCCCAGCAGTTAAACAACTTGCCTAGGGTCACAAGATATTAGGTGACAGAAGCAAGATTTGAATTCTGGTCTCCTGACTTCAAAGCAAGTGCTTTTCCCAGTGTACAATACCACCTTCCATCTGAGTTATTTCTGCAATGGGCCATAAGCTGAAAAATGCACAAAGTGTTGGCTGCATGAATTTTTTACTGATAGCAGTAGAAACCTGTTAGCTGTTCGAAAATGGAGATTTTTAAAATCAGTAATTCCAAACATTTTAATCAACTCCTTTTGACCAGAAGTCAAAGCTTTGGGCCTAGTACTAGCTGTGTTGTTATTGAGTCAATGAGAATGCTAGTATTTTAAGGGACTGAACTATGCTCAAGAACTGTGGGATGTATTATATCTAGGCTTGGCTCAAATCCAACTCCAAGGTTATGGAATTAATGGTGGCTCTCAGCTTCAGTTTCATGGAGACCCAAATATCACCCAAAGTTTGGGTACATAGGAAGGAAAGAAGGAAGGGACAGAGGAAAGGAGGAAGGGAGAGGGGCGGGGGGAAGGAAGGAAATAAAACATTAAATGTACCAGGCACTGTGCTAAGCACTTTCCAAATGTTATCTCATGTGAGACTCACAACAACTCTGGGAGATAGGTGCTAATATTATCCCCATTTTACAGTTGAGGAAACTGAGGCAGACAAGGTTAAGTGACTTAACCGGGGTCACATCACTAGTAAGTGTTTGAAGCCGTATTTGAACTCAAATCTTCCAGACTCTAGACCCAATACTCTACCTTCCCATCCAGGTTCCTCCACACAGCCAAGTGCAAAGTGTTTAGACTCTACTGGCATAATTCACATGCGATAGTTAATAAGGGTATTTTGGGGGAGGGGTTCCAGATCTGTGGTTCTGCAAGATAAAATTAACTCTGAAACTCTCACCTCCTCAGAACATTTCCCCACCTTCTTTGTAGATTTTTTTGTTATGCGGTCTCTCTGATTAGATCGTAAGTCCTTCTTTATATTCTCAGGCCTTGGTATCTGACTCTGATTTTATCAGTACGAGGTACTCCTCAAATAGAAACTTTCTCCACCAATGCAGATCAGGAACTCATCTATAACTATAAAGACTTAACCTGGAGCCTTGAGAGATTAAAAGACTTGGCTAGGGTCACACTGCCAGTATGTGTCAGAGGAAGAACTTGAACCCAGAGCTTCCTGATTCCACAAGCAGTCCTTTCTCCACTATGCTATGCTGTTTCTTAGCTAATTAGATTTAAAAGAAAATTTATTTTTGTTAACTCTCCCAAGCAGGCGCTACCCCGGAGCTAGGCAGCGTAGACTAGCTGTTGGTTAAACTGGGACTAGCTCACTCCTCTAAGATAATTTATCCCTCTTCCTCTTCGTTTCTTCTGACAGTGCTTGGCACATAGTAGGTGCTTAATAAATATTTAATGGATTATTGGATTGGATTGGATGCCATCCTGTCCCAGGTGTTGCTCCGTTGGACACTTTGGGTAGGTGGGGACTCTCTGTGGGCCTCCCTTGCCAGGCAATGCTCCACTCTCCTCTTCTTCCTCTCTCCCAGACTTTGAGATTCGATGAGTCGGGTCATCTAGAAGCCAGGAAAAGCATTTGAACTGAAACAAAGACCTGGCTGTGTCCGTGCCGGCTATATGTGAATGCGGCGATTATTGGAAGGCTTCGCCAGCCGAAAAGGACAGAGCCCGGGAAGCCTGGCTGGGTGAAGGTCATCGCTGGGAAAATGGAATCAATGAGGAGCAGCAGCTTTCTGACTTATTAATATGAAGCTTTCCGTGCACTTCCTCTTTCTCCCCTCTGGCATCTTCCAGGCACACAGGGAGGGGCCCCGTTCGGATCCAGCAGTTGTGCATCATTTGCTCAGAAACATTCAGGTGGATCCTTCGCAGGGAGTGCTGGCCAAAGGGGAAAGAATTTGTCATGGGAATTTCCAAGGGGCCTTTTCATGTTTAGCATTTCCAAGATCATGGGTTTAACGAGCTCAGACCAGCTCCCCTGCCCTGTGGTCATGGGCTGTGCACATAGAGGAGCTGTCCCTATTGTACAAGGGGAAGGGAAAACCATTTTCCAAGCTCCAAAGCAAATCAGGAATCAGTCTCTGACGCCCCATGGTGGAGCTCTCCTTCAAGGCTGGGGGAAGCTCCTCTTCCCATCAGCATCTGCTCCTGGGATCAAACACTTTGTGATGGATTTAATTTGGTAGATTAATGGCTAATTTCCTCACAATCGATCAGATCAACTACCCAGCAATCCAGACTTGTCATTAGGTTAAATTAAATTCAATAAGCATTTATTAAGAACCGACTGTCTGTACATATTCACGAAACCGTCACTTCTGAACCCTAAAATTTAGCTCCTCTCACCGTATTTCTGAAATGGCTGGCTCATCTTCAAGACTACCAGTGATCCAGCTGCCAAAACCAATGGTAGTTTCTTCCAAATCCTTCTCCTTGATCTCTCCATGTCTCTCTGTCTGTCTCTCTGTATCTCTCCTTCTCTCTCTCTCTCTGTCTGTCTCTCTCTCTCTTTCCCTCCTTCTCTCTCTCCTCTCTGTCTCTGTCTCTCTCTGTCTCTCTGTGTGTCTGTCTCTGTCTCTTTCTCTGTCTCTCTTTCTCCCTATCTCTGTGTCTCTTGTTGTCTCTGTCTTTCTCTCTGTCTCTCTTTAAAGTAGCATTTAATACTGTTGACTACTACCCCCTTCAAACACACCCGATGCTCTCTCTGTCACTATATTTTGTGATGCTTCCCTCTCCTGGTTTTCCTCCTATCTCTCTTTTCCCCATTACCCATCAAAGGAAGACCAGTCCTTTGACTCTTTTATGGACTCTGATGGTTTGGAGGAGAGAGCTCTGATCCAATTCACTTGCAAGTCAAGACATCATTGGTATCTCTGACAAACAACAACACTTCCTTCCCTCTCCCCTAATTATGGATGTCCTCCATATTCTCTCATTGCTCTTTTCTCTTCTCTTTCTCCAGTCTCCCTTGGCAATCTCGTCTATTTCCATGGCTTTGGCATCGTTGGAGTCCTTTGACTTGGGTTCAGATTTTGTCTCTAATGTCTGATACTGATGTGGCCCTTTTATAATGTGAGCTTCTTGAGGGCAGAAGTTGTGTCTTTGATTTCTTTTGTATTCCCAGCACTTAGCACGGTGCTTAGCACATAGTAAGAACTTAATAAATGCTTGTTGTTGTTGACGATGATGATGATAATGGAGGGGAGCAGGAGGAAGAAGAGGTGGATGAAGCCATTTAAGCTCCCTGGGACTCCATTTCTTCCGGAAGGGGGTTGAACTAATTGGTCTCTGTAGCCACTTTCATCTCTAGATCTCTGATCTATTGATCACCTCCATGCAGAAATACACACACACACACACACACACACACACACACACACACACACACACCCCTTCCCTGAACTCCAGTCCCCACATTTTCATTTCAACTGCCTGCCGGACATCTCCACCTGAATGTCCCAAAGATGCTTCAAGCTCCAACGTTCAAATCTGAAATCATCTTCTTCCTCCTAAAACCTGCCTTTCCACTCTATTTCTGTTGATGGCATTGTAATTGTCCTACTCATCCATATTCAAAGATAGGCATTCATTTCTGACCCTGCCTTTGCCCTTGACCCCCACATCCAATCAGCTGCCACATCCTGTTGTTTCTATCTCCCCCGTATCTTTGACCAATCTATCTACCCCTTTCTCCTCACTCAGGGCCATCACCTTAATTTGAGTCCTAAATTACCTTTCACTTCACTATTGTAATGGTAATTTCTCCCCTCTCCCAATTTATTCTTTACACCAGGACCAAAGTAATCTTCCTAACGTATAGTCCAGCTCTTGTTAGTCCCCTGTGTTACCTTTAATGATTCGTTATCACCTACCGAAAAACAAAACCAAAACCTGAACACTTTGTCTGGTATGATAGTTAAAGCTCTCCACAGTCTTGCTTCAGTCCGCCTCTCCAGGACTTCTATCAAACTGGGTACCAGAGATACAAATACAAAGAATAAAACAATCCCTACTCTCAAAGAACTTATATTCTACTAGCGGAGGCAAGAAGTACGTATGTATGTATGTACGTATGTATATGAGTGTGTGTGTGTGTGTATGTGTGTGTGTGTATAGACTCAATATAAAGAGACTGGTCATTTCGGGAAGCTAAGTGGCATAATGAGTAGAGCGCTGGCCCCAGAGTCAAGAGGATCTGAGTTCAAATCCAGCCTCAGATGCTTGACACACTAGCTGTGTGACCTTGATCAAGTTACTTAACCTCAATTGCCCTGCCTTCTCCCCCCAAAAAAGAAAATGCTTGTGTTGTGCCTTGAAGGAAGAGAAGGAGTCTTTGAAGCAGGGGTGAGGATGGAATATACTCCAGCCATGAGGGATGGCCAATATAAAGGCATTGGAGATGGGAGATTGAGTATGGTGTATAAGATACAAAGAAGTCCAATTTGACTGTATTATGGGAGTGGGAGGGGAATAATCTCCAGTAGGCTGGAAAGATAGATTAGGGTTGAGTTGGGAAGGGTCTTAAAAGCTGTATTTTACCTTGGAGGTGCTATGTGGGTTGATAAAGAGTAAGGAGTCAAATATAATTCCAAGTTTATGAACCTGGGAAACTGGTAGGATGGTATTGCTTTCAAAAGAAAGGGAAGAGTCCAACCACTGGGGACTGACTGATATGGTACATTAATGTAAAAGAATACTATGTAACCATAAAACATGAAAGATACGAGCAAATTTGGAAAGCCCTAAATGAACTGATGTAAAATAAAATCAGAGAAATAAGAAAAACAGAACCTAAGAAAAAAAATCAAAGGAAGTGAATCATTATTCAAAATAGGAAATGGAGCAAATTTTTTAAAAAATGTTTTAACATTTATGCTTCTTTGATAATGGATCTATGAGCTCTTTAAAGAGTGGGCACTTCTTCCACCAATGTGGATGACAGCCTGTCTAAGCCTATCTTGAGTGATTCTTGTCCAGGAATCTCTATAAATCCTCCATAGAGGATCTACCCAAAACATTGAAGGCTTTTCTCTAGGTCTTTGAATATTTCATGTATAATGGTATCTATTTTTAAAGCGTAATTATTCTTTTTAATCAAAATATAAATTTTATTTGGAGATTTACTCTATTTTTGCTTTTTATTATGTTTATTAATATTTGTTGTGAACATTAAATGTATACTAACAAAGGGATATATTAAAGAACAAAAGGGAAGAACACCAGCCCTGGAGTCAGGAGGATCTGAATTCAAATTTGGCCTCAGACATTGGCCTCAGACACTTACTAGCTGTGTGACCCTGGACAATCCCTTAACTCCGACAACTTTCTAACAGTTATCTTCCTCAATTATAGCCAGATTTCTATCTATAGCAAAATCACAGGTCTTCATCAACATATTCATCCCCCTAATAAATTATAATAATCTTCTTGAGATTAACACCTCTCTTATTCCTTCTTTGCCTATCACAATACCTGGAGTATAGAAAGCTCTTAATAAATGTTTGTTGATTGATCTTTGCCTAGCACAGTGTTTTATACACAGTAGGTGCTCAATAAATGTTTGTCGGAGGTTACAAAGAAGCTTGGGACATGGTTGGTGCCCTCAAAGACTTAGAGTAAATTGCAGAGACAAGACACATGAAATAGACAATGACACAAGACTGCATATATTAATACTTCTAGGTACTCCCTGGAAATCAACATAGTCCAAAAATATCCAGTGAAAGCAGTAGAAATATAGACAACGATTGTGTTATCTACTTGGTTCAAAGCATCTGGACTCTGGGTCATTAAGGCCAGTGGAAAGGGGATGATCTAGCCACACTTTCTCTACATCTTCTAGTTCTGTTTTCTTTCCCCATTTTCTAATTATGAATGTAGCCTACGGCTCAATGAAAAAAATTCAAATGGAAAAATGATCAGTAATTTATTTTATATTACCTTAAGAGCTAAGGAAAATGAAGGAAAACGTAATTTTAAAGCTCAGAATGCTAAAACCATGTAACATTAGGTATTGTAAACAAATCTTATATATGTAGCACTGATGTGAACCTACTCACTCCCAAAAGAAATGAATGGAGATGAGAGAGGGAGTGGAAGGGAGATGTTCTATAACAAGATCAAGGAAAGGAATTTCCTGCTTGAACTGGTTGAGAATGTGGTTCCTCTTCAATTCAGGGTCTGGGTTGAGGCCTAATGTTGAAACATGCAAGACACCTGGTAGATGTACAGCTTTTGAGAAGTGTGCCAGTTCTACTGCTTGCCAGTCTAGTGGGCACCTGCCCCTTTCTGGCTGGGGAAAAAATGAAAGAAAAACACTGATCCTAGAGTTCAGCTCGACACCCTCTTTTCTCCATCCTTTCTTTTCTCACCCTTGGTGGGGAGAGAGAGAGGGAGAGAGAGAGAGGTCTCTCCCTTACACAGCGATCCATCTCTTCTAACAAAGAGAAAAATGAGACTTTCAGCGAAACCAACCAACACAATGACCAGGTCTGCCAGTATATGCCATATTCTATGCTCATAGTCCCCACCCCCAATGGAGGGAGAAAGTTGTATTTTCTCCAAGACTAAATTTGGTCTTTGTAATAATATAGCATTCGATTTCTTTTGTTATTGTTTTCACTTACAGTGTCAAAGTCATTGCATATACGATTTTCCGGATTCCATTTATCTCACTGCATCAGTTCATGTAAGTCTTCCCATTCTTCTCTGAAATCTTCATATTCAATGTTTCTTATGGAGCAGTACTACTTCGCGATATTTATCTAACACAACTGTTTTTGCTATTCCCTAATCAATGAGTGCCTTTGTTTCTATGTCTTGGATACTACAAAAAAATGTTACTATGAACATTTTAGTATGTGTGAGACTTTTATTTCTATCTTTGACATCCTGGGGGAACAGACATAACACTGCAATCTCTGGGTCATAGGGTATGAGCATTTTAGTCACTTTTTAGAGAATTTAAAATAACATTTTTTTTCCCAATTCCCAATTTTTCCCAATTTCCCAATTACATAGATAATTTTTAATATTCAATTTAAAATTTTTTTGAGTTCCAAATTTAGACACTTTTTTTTGAGTCAATAGGGGTTGAGTGACTTGCCCAGAGTCACACAGCTAGGAAGTGTCTGAAGCCGAATTTGAACTCCTGACTCTAGGGGCAGTGCCATTTTTAGTCACTTTTAAAGCAAAATTCTAAACTACTTTTCTGAACAGCTACACCAATACATTGTTCCATCAACAGTGAATTAATGGAACTTATCTACTTGCAAAGCTGCAATTGACAGCTCTACTCTGGTAACTCCTATATGTCCATTTCTGCTCTGATCTCTCTCTGAAAAAGTCCTTTCTAGAATTTCCAACAGCCCGATGACTCTCTTCCTTCTAGATCTTCTGCAATTATAAGCTAAACTCAACCATTTTAAAACAAAACTCATTGTTATTCCCTACCATCTAACCCTCTGGATTTCTCTCTCCCTCTGATATGTCTTTCTCCCATTCTTCTAGCGATGTATATGTTGGAGGCTGATTCATAGACACCCAGGATCATAAGACCTAGAACTGGAAGAGAATTGAGAGACTATATAATCCCACCAACCCCTTCTTTTACAGACTGTAGCACATTCATCCTTCACCCTGCCTTTTCAGATCCCTAAGCCCTGTTGATTCTTCCTTCTAGCCTCTTCCATTTCTTCTATCTTTTCCTACTGCCACCACATCAGTAGCCCTTATCACCCGGTGCCTGGATGATGACAATAGGTTTATAGTTAGCCTCTCTGCCTCTAGTCTTTCCTCCTTGCATCCCATTTCAAGGTTAATCTTCCCAAAAAGCATCTCTTTAGGAGGAATACCACCTTAAAATGGTTTAGCATCTCCCTCACTGTTTACAGTATAAAGTTAAAAATTCCTTATTTTGGCACTCAAGGCTCTATGTAAGCTGACCTCTGCAACTTTATCTTACTAGTCTTCTATGCTCAACTCCAACCAAACTGATTTGATCATTATTCCCCCAAACATATCTTGGCTGTTCCTACTTTCCTGACATTGCTTATGTTTTCCTTCCTCCCTGGGATTCTCTCCTTTTATGCTTGTCTAGATCCCAAATCCATAAGCAGCAATTTTGGCACTCAGGACCAGCATGTTTTCAAACCAACTTTTTTTTTTTTTTAGAGCAACTGAACCACCTGGCAGCGTCCCATTTTAACTAATTAATCTTGCTAACTAGATGCTAAGCTCAGCTGATTTCGTGCAAATGCTGCAGCTTCCTATAAATGTTGATGCCTTGGAGCAAAGCTCCGACTGCTCCACTCTAGTTAAAAACTGCTAAATCCTATCCACCTTCAAGGCTCAGCTCAATTCTTTTACCGCTCCATGTGGCCTTCCTTTCCTAGTAGGTCCAGTCTTCAGGGATTCACCCCCTCTTCTAAAATCCTGGAGCATTTATTATCTGTGCCCCTCACATATTATTCAGTATAAGCAGCCCTGTATGTATGATTAGCTATCTTTTTGTTGTGTGTGCATTGCATCCTCAACCACATTGTAAATTCCTCAAAGGCAGTAACCTTCCTTTGTTATTCTGCACATCACTCTCAGTAGCTTAGAATTGTCCTTGGTAATTTGGTGTCTTTGAGCCTCAGTTTCCTCATTTGTAAAAATGAGGGAGATTGGACTAAAGAAGCAGAGTTGGTATACACCTGGTAGACGCCTGGTTTCGGTACTGACACTTCTGACTTTTGTGCCTTTGGGTAAGTTGATTACCTCTGTAGGCGTCTGTTTCTTCGTCGGTAAAATGAGAAGACAAGATGACTTAACTCTTATCTCTGAGCTTCTGTAAAATTCCACGGAAAACAATGGGTAATCAATAAATGTCCATTGCTGAAGCCAACAGGCCAGCGGCCACTGGCGGTGTCTGGGGTCCAGAGAAAGGCACACCTTTCAGAGTGCACGTTGATCCTGGCATGGATAAAGCCAGAGAGTCTAAGGGAGGTTAAGATTTTGCAAAAAGGATTTTGCATTTGTTCACAAATGAATTAATTTTTGGTCCCGAAAACCTTCCTCTGGCTGGCTTTGCCAGTAACCGGTAGAGCAGGATTCAGCTCTTCTTTTTAGTTCATTTTTGGAAAGAGAAAGGGGATGGCTCTGAATGAAGCTCAGCTTTGGGTCATTTGGAAGGGAAGTGCGTAGGGCTCAGACAAATCCTGAAATCAGACACTTCACGGCCACCCTGGGGCCTTTGTCATGTTAATTCCAAAGGTCTTTAAACCCTTTGAAATGTCTCCAGAAGGTTAAACCTCCATCCAAGGTTAGAGAGGGCCGCCGGCTGCAGTCTTAGCCACTCCTTCCATGCGCAGGCTTTCCCTGCCAAATTAAAGAAAGTTTCTGTACAGTTTCTTCAAGGAACCCGCCTTTTTGGGGGAGCACAAGGAAGTCAGTGAATTGGTTACCGAGACAGTCATGTAAAAACACCCAAAATCCGGATTTGCGCGTTCCCAAGTAATTGGTGAAAAGGCAGTCTGGTGTGATGGGCAAAACAAAAAAGTAGACTTTAGAGTTAGATCGTGGCTCTTCCATTTCCAAGCCCTGTGACTTAGGCGTTCAATTTAAATTCTTCGGCCCTCAGTTAGGCTCATCTGAAGAATGGAGTCTAAGTACAGGAGACCCTAGCTTTAGAATTCCTAGTTTCTACTAATTCCTCACCCATCCTCCACCTCTGGGGTGTGGGACGAGCAGGAGAGAAATCCAACTCTCTTGCAGATTAAACACCTATTGATTTTTATCCTGGGCAGTCTGGGGAGAGAATGAGTCTGCCGCCGCCACCGCCACCGCCGCTTTCTCTGCAGACAGAAGCAAAGAAAAAAAATTCAAATCAGCCTCCCCTTTGGTGCTGTGGCCGCCGGGGCCTGCATGCTAAACAGTGTCTGCTCAGAGTCCAATCTGTTCTGTGCCCGGCTAATGATTATTCTCCATAGAAACCCGACTGGAGTCAGTTATTATTCTGCGCTCAGGCACTTGTATCGCTCCTGTATTTATATAAGATTAAGTAGTCCCTGTTAGGTTTTTACGTCTCTGATTGGGGCTTATTTTAACCTCAATTAAGCCATCAGCCGGGCTTTCGCAAAGCAGAGCGAGGATGCTTTCGTTGCCCCCCTCCCTCTGCCCCTGCCTCTTACAACCCCCCCCCGCCCCCGGCTTTTGCCTTGCTCCTTTTCTCCCGCTTTTGTAAGGAAATCACGGCGGGGATTGGTGACTTCGGGGATTACCCCGGGCCAGACGACCAATGGGGAGCGGCCGGGAGGATAAATGGGGTCCCTGCTCGCAGAGGTGCGGCGGCACTCGGTAATTATTGTTGCAGACAGCTGTAAGCCGCGGGGCTCCGCTCCCCCTGCTCGCCCGCAGCCTGCCCTGATTGCTGGCACCGAAAGCTGCTGATTATAAGTAAACATTAATTATGCCCTGACACCGCGCTGCTTAGGTGTCAGGTTCGGAACTTAATACAACTCTAGTCCCTTATCTAGATTAAAAAAAAAATCCCCACCCTGTAAGGTGCATTCTTATTTTCGAGCTTTTAGTTAGTAGCTGCAGCAACCAGGTCGGAATGTTGTTGCGGTTTTCTTTTCCAAACCGAGGGGAAAATATTTCCTTGCTCAGATCCTGACAGATCTTCCTGCTAAAGTGGCTAAGGAGCCAACCCCAGGCGCTAGAGACGAAGAGAAAACCATTTTTTTTTCCCTGAGCGATGTCACCTAGACCTCAGCTAACTGGACCTCGCCACAGAGGCACGTTAGTGTGTCCTCCCCCCCCCTCCCCGCCCACGCTGGAGACCTGACTACGCACGCAGGGCAGAGGATGTTGGAGGGAGAGGGTGGGTTCTTCTGCTAAGCCACAGCTTATTCCCCGACATTCTGCCTTAAAGCCACCTAGGCGGACACACCCTTGCAAGGCAGACACTGAAGCTTCAACCTCCTACGCCCATATAGCTCCTCACCCACACGCACAGAGAGCCCTGCTCCAATCCCAGCCCCACCAGCCCAGACACCCACACCACACAAATCCAGACACACAGTTCCCCCCTCCCCGCAGGTGCCCCAGATGCCCGACCCCCACAGGTAAGCTCAGATGCCCACCCACGGGTCCGCTTCTGCACACGGACACACCCTCCCACCTGCGCCACTAGCACCAGAGTTTCATTCGGTTTGGGGGATAACGCAGGTTCCTCTCCTATTCAGGGGGGACGCATAGGAAGAGAGCGGCTGTTAGGCTAAGCGCTGAAGTGTCCCCTGGTTCACATGCAATTTCTTCTGGCTGATTGCATTACGTTGCAGTGAAATGGGCCCGGTCTGATTACGTGGTTGTTCTCTCTCTTTTGTATTTACAACCCTTCTGACCTCCGCAGAGAGGGGCGCCTAGCTAGCCAATCCAGACACAGGCATATCTAAAGGTCAGAAATGGGGCACTTACTTTCATCGTTCACCGACCCTAGCATTTTGCTACCTTGTTCTCATGACAAAACCTGGCACTGCTTGCTGCTCCTAATGTGAAATGCATTCTCTCTCCACCCCACCCCCTCCCGTTGCTACTGAAAGCCAGAATTAACCCTTTCCCTTCTCCCTCACCCTCAGCCACCTGACATTGTCCTAGGTGGAGGAATGAGTTGTAGATGATGCTGGTTCTAACAATAGTGTTGAGACCAATCTGCTCCTTGAAAGCAGAGCAATTTTCTTCAATAGGTTTTGTCAAGACCTATCTTGGATCTTACCACCGGATGCCTAGAGGAAGAAAGTAGGGCTTAACAGTGTATTGCTTAGTATATTTATGGGATTATTCTCTGCAACTAGTAGGGTCTGGCACTTGGTAGGCCCCACGTAAATGTTTACTGATGGATTTTTAATTTAAATTTCAGGGTTATTTTTCCCTTCTCTCAACTTTGTTTAAAATAAGTGCCTTTCCAGCCCAGTATACCCACACAGAATTATTTCAAGTGGAAAATAAGATGTTAAATGTGTAAATATTCTACTCAGGAGCGAGGGAGGAGGAAGAGTGGGAGCATGTGGGATGATGCCAAGGAAAGGAGGGGACGGAAATATTACCATGGGGGCCTGACTGATAGGCCTCACCTTGAATCCCACAGAGAAGGCACTCCATGATGTACAGTAGTGGGAAAGGCACTGACCTGGAGCACTGCATGGTCCCATAGCCTTTCTAGGCCTCATTTTCCTCAATATAGAATGAAGAGGTTGAACCAGATAACGTCTAAGGTCATCTTATGGATATATAAAAGGACACTCGATTTCGAGCTGGAAGGGACATTAGAAGCCATCAGATGAACCCCTTCATTTTATAGCCAAGGAACTGAGACCCCAAGTAGTGAAGGGACTTGACCACAGTTGCATAAGTAGGGAGCTGGTACTGGGACCAAAGTCCTCTGACTCAAAGTCCTGCAGGCTGATCGCTCTTCTATTAATAAACTGACAATAGGTCACTTGTGCCTAGAGCACTGAATCCAAATTCCCCTATTCTGGCCATCGAGGCCCTCTACAATGTCCCCTGTGTCTTATCCCTGTTATCTCTGCTCATTTTCTTTTTTTTTTCTAAGAGCTTTTTTTTTTTTTTGAGGAGGGAAGGCAGGGCAATTGGGGTTAAGTGACTTGCCCAAGGTCACCCAGCTAGCAAATGTGTCAAGTGTCTGAGGCCACATTTGAACTCAGGTCCTCCTGACTCCAGGGCCAGTGCTCTTCTCACTGGGCCACCTAGCTGCCCCATCTCTGCTCATTTTCCATCAGCTGCTCTGGTTGGTTTTGATTCCATGAATATCACATCCCAAAGCCAGGTACCCTTTGGTACCCCCCTTTCTCCTCCCCCTCCCCACTCTGCACCAATTTCCTTTTATGTATCATCTTCCCCTTTGGAGTGTAAATGCCTGGAGGGCAGGAGGGGCAGCTAGGTGGCAAAGTGGATAGAGGTGTGGGAATAGTCCCAAATATATCAACTTCCATTATATACTTGGGACAGTTCAAGAATCTGGGATTTCTGTGGATGCTAATTCCATTAGAGATGGCTAGGTGGTGAAGAGGATAGAGTGCCCCACCTGGGCTCAGGATGATTCATCTTCCTGAGTTCAAATCTGGTCTTAGACACTTAGTACCTGTGTCACCCTCTGGGCAAGTCACTTAGCCCTTTTTGCCTCTGTTTCCTCACCTGTCAAATGAGGGGGAGAAGAAAATGGCAAACCATTCTGGTATCTTTGCCAAGAACACTCCACATGGGGTCATGAAGAGTCGAACATGAGTGAAATGACTCAATGACAACAAGGGATAGCTTTCTTTTCCTTATTTATATCTCCAGTACTTAGCATAGTGCCTAGCACACAGTAGGCCCTTAATAAATATTTATTAATTGACTGACTCTATTAAGAACATTCTCTTTACCAACCATGGCACACATCCTGTTTGTCCTCACCTTCAGGCCTCTGCTCTAATGCTTTCTCTTCACCTAAAATGTTCTCCCCTCTAGGGATTTTTACTCCATATGTCAGAGCCCAACTCTATTGGCAGCCTCCATAGACTTCTCCAGCTCCCACCAACCTTTCCTTCAGCAATTAGAATCAGCCCCACCTGGTTTAGCAATTCAGGAAGTCTAGATAGAGTCTAGAGTTTTGCGTACAGATCATAGCCCCTTTTCTTAATAACTTAGTAGCTGGTCTCAAAGCATTAGGGTGATCCCAAAATATATTTCCTTTTAGTCGAACTGTTAACAAGTATCTATCAACTTATCTCTAGGTTGGTCCCTGAACAACATCATCACCATCATCACCGCCAGCACTACCCTTTATATGGCACTTAAATGTTTGTAAAGCAATGTACAAATATCATCTCATTTAATTCTCACACCAACCCTGGAAGGCAGACTGAGGTTAAGTGACTTGCTCAGGGTCACACAGTTAGTAAGGGTCTGAGGCCAGAACCCTGACTCCCAATGCATTGCTCTATCCCAGCGCAGAGGATCTGCTTTACCACTTACCCAGACGATAGGCCATAACCAATAGCGTGTACTTAAAGCGTCAGAGACCTTGCTGAAATTTGTTCTCTTTGGGGATGATAGCCTTTGAGAACCTGGCATCACCCAAACTGTATACTGAGGCACTGAAAGAGGCCTTTCGTGAGGATCTTCCACTAAAATTAAGCACTTACTTGTTGGACATGTGTTATTTTTGTCTTCCAAACTAAATTGTAAGGCCTTTTTGAGGGTAGGATTATTACGTCCCCCATTGTGCATAATACAGAGCTGTTCACATAGTCAGTACTCAGTAAATAGTTGTCCACTGATTGGTTCAATCGGGAGGGTCTGCCTACCAGATCAATGCCAAATGCCTTGAAGGGCTCCGATGTGCTGAAAGTGTAGGATTGGGTCCTATTTCTGGATCTGCCTGAGTAACAATTTAACCTTTGTCTAAGCTACTTAATATCCCTAGGCTTTTATGGCCCAGGCAGTACTTGAGCTGTGATATATTTTCAATATATTGTATCATGGATGGGTACACACTATT
This sequence comes from Phalanger gymnotis, assembly GCA_028646595.1. Lineage (NCBI taxonomy): Eukaryota > Metazoa > Chordata > Mammalia > Diprotodontia > Phalangeridae > Phalanger > Phalanger gymnotis. The sequence goes on along the minus strand of CM053623.1, from coordinate 53,531,484 downwards.
CTAGAACATTCTCTGCTTTGGTTCTCTTCTATTTGTCACCTCCCCCATTTCTCGTCTGGGGCAGCTAGGTGACCCAGTAGATAAAGTGCCAGGCCTGGAGTCAGGAGGATTCATCTCCATGAGTTCAAATCTAGCTTCAGACACTTACTAGCTGGATGGCCTTGCTAAAGTCACTTAGCCCTATTTCCTCAGTTTCCTCATCTGTAAAAAGAGCTAGAAAAGGAAACCACTCCAATATCTTTGCCAAGAAAAAGACACGACTGAAAATCACAGGAAAACAAGAACAACCATTTCTTATCTAGAGGAATGGGTTTGGGAAGATGGGAACAACAGTCTGAGGGATGGGGAAATTTTTCCCAAGCCCCAGGTGCAGTTGATGACATGAAAATATGTTTGTTCAGTATTACTTTTCCTGACACAACAGACATTCCTGGAAAGTTATGCAAAATAACATTTTTGTAAATCAAATCCTGTTTTAAATGCACAAGAGAAATATTTCTATTTAAAGGAATCTTCTAAGTTGGTACACCAAACTTTTATCACTCTGCCTTCTCCAGCCGGAACACTTCCAGGAAGGGGTTCCTTTCTCAGCCAGAGATTCTCAGAACCTTTTAGGAAATGCTGATAGAACATTGTGTTTCCTCTGAGTATCAATCAGCAAAACTTGCACAACTTTTCTCACGGGAGGGATATTGCATGAGGATTTGTTGGAACGAAGGGAATCCTAGTATCTAGATTCTGCACAGAACAAAAAAAATCAACTTATTAATTTTACGCTTCAAGGTTTTACAAAGGACTTTCCTCACAATTGGCTATTTCTGCAAGAAATGGGAACTATGAGAACTAGGATCTCCATTTTACAGATGAGGAAACTGAGGCTCAGAGCTATTATGGGATGTTGCCCACAGTCATATAACTGGTAAATGTCAGAACTGTAACCTAACCCAGATCTCCCAATTCCAGTTCCAGAGATCTTTCTATCTCATGTTCATGCTCTGTGATATCTTTTCTAAGACATGGAGCCAAGCAAGTCAATAGACTACAAGTTTCCTGAGGGCAGGAACTGTTTTTCATTTTATCCTTGTATACCCAGAGCTTTGCACATGGTAGGTGCTTCATAAATGCTTTGAACTGAATTGAATTTGGAAGGAATTTCCTAATAAATCCATTCAGTTCATAAAGGGACATCTGTTTTTCCACACCCTCTCATGAGGACCAATGCTTTATGGCCTTGGATATTACTTATCCCCAGCCCCTTCTGATATGATATTCCCTACTCCTCGTCCAGCCCTATCCTGGCAATGGCCCTTCTCAGGACTGATGTTGGCTTTGGACACATCTAGTTTCAAGTGGTCTGGGTTTAGCCTATTGGTAGGTTTATAATCAGCCTCTCCTCCCCCACAGTGAATCAGATGATATTAGTTTCCCTCAGCCTTCACCATGATCTCAGGCAGTATGTCTGTCTCTGCCCCATCCTTACTTGGGGGAGGGGGCATCACAAAACCACATGTCCCATTGATTCACAGGCTATTTTCTATGGCTGATTGCCCTACAAAATTCCTCAAAGGAACCTTATCTTTTCCTATTCACCCTCCAAATGGCAGAGAGAGAAACAGGGGCTCTATTCCCTTTCTGGTGACAGAAATGAAAACAATTAACTTGAGCCACCCACGCGTGTCTCTATTTATATTTTCTCCCCACATATTTTTGTACAAATATCTCCCCACCTTCCTATAAATCTGATACTGTCACATAATCTACATTATCTCTGCATGTAGCACCGTTTCCAGGTCCCCATCTACCTGCCTCTCCTACCCACCCCTGATGTTATCTGGGTCCCATGCTATTGAGGAGGAGAAACCAATACTATAGAACTGTGGCACATTTTCTATAAGGGGTCACATGACTAATAATTTGACAAAGGCACAACCCAAACCCAGGTTTTCAGGTGCCAGATCCAGGACTCTTTCCTATTACAGAGAGTTTTAATCTGGGAACTGTGTATTTGTTTGTTTTTGTTTTTAAACATTTTGATAACTGTATTTCCATCGAATTAGTTTCCTTTGTCACCCCATGTATTTTATTTTGTTCATTGAAAAACAATGTTCTGAGAAGGTCCATAAGCTTAACCAGACTGCCAAAGGGATCCAGAACACAGAAAAGACTAGAGATTATCCGTATATACCATGTAACCCGGGGCATGAGCAGGATTGCTGTTGAAAGTGACAATAGTTTGTGTCCTTCCAGGTCTGGGATACAGTACACCTGTGTTCTTTCCCTGCTTCCATTACTAATTTGCTGTTGGATCTTGGGCAAGTCACTTAACCTTTAGGGCCTCAATCTTCCTAGCTGTCAAATAATTCCTGCTGTATTTATCGACCATGCTTGCTGGGAGAATAAAATAAGGCAACACAGGTAAAAGAAGTCAGAAAAGTTCTCATTCGAAGGAAAGGCCTTTCTCACCTGCCACTAAGAAGGACTGGCTATCTGAGAAAACCAGAGAATGGGCAAAAATCCATTTCTGCTTAGCCACAGCCAAGTGAAAGGTGAGACTGAGGCAAGACTTCTGGGAAGTCAGGAAGGACTGGGTCCTAGTCAGGGACTGACTGGGCTCTTTGGCCTGGATGCCATAATGATTAAGAAGAAGACATCAAAATCATTTGGTGGCTGTATTTTTCTCCTTTAGATTTATGACGTTGGCTGCAACTGGCCGAGAGAAATAGGGAGAAACACTCCTGGAGTGACCTGAGCTCAGCAAAGGAGGCTTTGTCTGAAACAGAGGGAGACAGAACTTAAAAGTACATTTTTTCAAACAGTCAGAGACTCTCTAAGGGTTTGGTATCTAAGCTATGTAAATAATTAACATACACATCTATACACACATATACATAAATGCATATTTATGCATACATATATGCACACACATACATACATGCATGTACACACACATATATGTGTGTGTGTGTGTATACATGTATATATACAGCTAGGTGGTACCAGATAGTGTTAGGAAGGCCTGGGGTCTCGGAGGTAGAGTTATCTTCCTGAGTTAAAATATGGCCTCAGATACTTATTTAGTTGTGTGACCCTAGCCAAGTCACCTAACTCTTCCTCAGTTTCCTCATGTATCAAATGAGCTGGAGAAGGAAATGGCAAACCACTCCAGTATTTTTTCAAAGAAAACCCCAAATGTGGTCACGAAGAATTGGACGTGACTGAATAGATATCTATATCTATATGTATATCTATATGTATATCTATATCTATATCTATATCTATATCTATATCTATGTCTATGTCTATATCTATATATCATCTATATCTATATTTACACACATATAATATGTATACATATATGGACACCTATACACACACACACACATATATGCAAAAGCTATTCCACAAAAGATAATTGGTCCAAGGACATAAGCAAACAGATCTCAAAAGAAGAATTATAAAGTATTAACAGCCACATGAAAGTATGCTACTTTTACTAATAATGAGAAAAATACAAATCGAAGCAACCCTGATATTTCACTTCATAACAAAAGATAACCGAAGATGGGACAAGTCAATGTCGGAGAGGTTGTGGTAAGATTGGCACACTAGTGCATTGCTGATACAGCTGTGAATCAGTAAAACCATTTCAGGAAGCAGTTTGGAATTAGGCTAATCAGTTGACTGAAATGTCCATACCCTTTGACCCAGAGATTCCATTGCTAGGATTTTATCTCAAGAAGATCATTGATAAAAAGAAAGTAGATGCCCATTGACTGGGGAATGGCTAAACAAATTGTGGTACATGAATGTAACGACACAAAACTGTTCTGTAAGAAATGATGTATGTGACAAATACAGAGAAGCAGAGGAAGATCTGTGTGGACAGATGCAAAGTGAAGTGAGCAGAAGCAAGAAAACAATATACACAGTGACTAGAACAAGGTAAACAGAAGGAACAACCACACACACACAAAGCTTGAAAGTCAATATTGCAAAATTGCACAGAGTAAGCATGGCTCACAAGAAGGGATATAAGAAGACACTCCCACCCACCCCCACCCCCACTTCTAGGAGGCAGAAGGTCCCTAAGTATGTACTTTGCACTTATTTTCAAACTTTTTCAAAATGTTGATCAGTTACGCTGATTTTTTTTTCCCTCTTTTTTTTTCTTTAAAAATACTATTTGTTCTATAAATTGGATCTTTGGGTGGGGGAGGTGACCACAGCCAAAACACATCAATAAAACTTACTTAAAAAAAAGAAGGGAGAACTCTCTACCAAAGCAGATGAGCACCTGCTCTACTACTTAGAATCTTAGCAAGCGACCGGATTTGCTGCCTCAGTTTCTTCAACTGTAAAATGGGGAATATAATAGCCCCTGGGTTGTGAGAATCAGATGAGATAATAATTGTAAAATGTTTAGCACAGTGCCTGGCACATAGTAGGTGCTTCTTTCTTTTCCTTCCTTCCATCCCTTCTTCCTTCCTTCCTTCCTTCCTTCCTTCCTTCCTTCCTTCCTTCCTTCCTTCCTTCCTTCCTTCCTTCCTTCGTATAAAGTGACAGAAAAGCCATTAAAACTTTTTCTTCGCCTCATTGGTTCTTCCATCACCCACCTTCCTTCCCCTTCTCTTCAGCCTCTTTTCCCCCTCCACTATACTCTCTACTCTCAGAACCCCGTATCCTGGGCCCTTTGGCTTACATATTTGCTAACTTCCGGGCAGGATAAGGGGCAGTTTAGGACAAAGCTACCTAACTATTGGTGAAATTAAAACTCATAAAGAGTTACTTGCCTAAGGTTACCTACTGAGTCAGTCAGTCAATCAATAAGCATTTATTAAGGGCCTACACAAGGACTGTGCTGAGGGATATAAAGACATGGATCTTCTCATCAATGCAAGGTTCTAAAACAACTCCAAAAGACCATGATGGAAAAAACTATCCCCATCCAGTGAAAGAATTACGGAGTCTGAAAGCAGATTGAAGCATATTATTTGCTCTCTTTCATTGTTTGTTTTTGTTTCTGTTTTGTTTCTTCTTTCTCATGGTCCATTCCATTGGTTATAGTTTTTTACAACCTGACTATTGTGAAAATATTTTTAGTGTGAAGGTATATGTAGAACCTACATTGGATTGCATGCCATCTTGGGTGAGGAGGGGGGAGGAGAGGGAAGGGGAGAAAATTTAAAACTCAAAAACTTGAGGAACTGATGTTGTAAACTAAAACTAAAAATAAATAAATTAATTAAAAAGGACACAGGAAAAAATAAAGAAAAAAACATAATGAAAAGAAAAAAAAAGAAAGATAAAAGCCAGTTCCTGACCTTGAGAAACTCACAGTCTAAAGCAGGAGAAAACATGAGAACTATATACAAGCAAGCTATATACAGGATACATAGGAGAGGCAATAAATAGAGGGGAGAAACCAGGGCCCTGCTCCTTTCAAGGAAGAACAAGGGCAAGCTTCTGGCTTTGCTTCTTTTCTGTAAACTTGGGGTCCTTATTTGACCTCTCTGTAAATGAAGGGGTTGGAGTAGATGATCCCTAACATTACTCTGCTCTCTAACACTCTTTAATAAATCGAAGAAGGGCTAGTGTGGTTTTTAGACTTAAAAGGCACCCCTGATTTTACAGATGTAGAAACTGAGTCCCAGAGAAATCAAGTGACTTGCTCAGGGTCACACAAGTGGTAGTGGCAGAGGTGAGGTTTGGATGTGGACCTCTCGTTCTTCAGCCCACAGTGGTCCTCGCAGACACTGGTAGGGACTTGGTATGCCGGTGTGTCCTCGCCAAAAGCTTCAACTGAACTTACTCAGGAAACTCATTGGTCTTCTTGTATCCCAACTTTATTTCCTCCATCCATCCTGTCACGGCTATCAAAGCATTCCCAAAGAACTGTGCTATTCTCTTACCCAAGAAGCCCCCTAGGGTAAAATCTAAACTTCTCTATGTGACATTCAAAGCCCTTCAGTAAATCTAGTTTCTAGCTTTCTATCCAGTTCACTGCAGGTTATTTCATTTGGCCCACTCTAGCGGCAGCTAGGTGGTGCAGTGGATAGAGCAGTGGGTCTAGAGTCAAGAAGACTCCTCTTTCTGAGTTCAAATCCAGCCTTAGACACTTACTAGCTGTGTGACCCTGGGCAAGTCACTAAACTCTGTTTGCCTCAGTTTCTTCATCTGTAAAATGAGCTGGAGAAGGAATTGGCAAGCAACTCCAGTATCTCTGCCAAAAAAAACCTCAAATGGGGTCACAAAGAGTTGGACAGGACTGAAGAATGACTCAATGACAAAATGGTTGGGCCAAACTGACCTACCTGTTGCTCTCCAGTCTCTTTGCCCTTGCAGAGGCTATCTATCGTGCCTGGAATGCACTCGTTCCCTCTTCATCTTCAACTCTTAGGGGTAGCTCAAATTCCACTTCTGAGAAGAGGCTATTCCTTATCCTTCCATTCTTTAAATGCTTCCCCTCCACCATGTTGTTTTGCATGTATTTTGTTATGTATGTGTTTGTGTACCTGTTGTTTTCCTGTTACATTAGTTCAGTTCAGTGGGCTTCATCTCTGGAAAAGAGGGAGGTCATATAACACCCCACCCCAATAGAATGTAAGTCCTTTCGAACAAGGTTTTTTTTCTTGGAGGGGGAAGGCAGGGCAATTGGGGTTAAGTGACTTGCCCAAGGTCACACAGCTAGTAATAGTGTCAAGTGTCTGAGGTCACATTTAAACTCAGGTCCTCCTGACTCCAGGGCCAGTGCTCTACTCACTTTGCCACCTAGCTGCCCCAGTCCTTGAGAACAAGGACTTTAATTTTTGCCTCCTTATCCTGGGCCTAGCACAAAAGCCTGAAAATAATTGGTACTGAAATCAAGAAGCCCTGAGTTTAAATTCTTCTTCAGACACTTACTAGCTATGAAACCCTGGGCAAGTTACTTAACCACTCTGAGACTCAGTTTCCTAATCTATAAAATGGGGATAATAGTGCCTACCTCCCAGGGCTGTTGTGAGCATAAAACAAAATCATTTATGTAGAGTGTTTTGCAAACCTTAAAGCCCATACAAATGCTAGCTAGTATTATTAATATAATCACTACACATACTAATATAATTATAATAAAGAATATAAAATATTATTGATATAACAAAATAATAAATGCTATTGGATTTAATTGGATATTTTCAGATTCAGTCCATAGCAAATCTATCGCTGTCCTAGACAATGGAAAAGGGACATCAAAGTTGACCCTGGTTTCCTCCCTCCTATCTTCCATTTCAATACTTTAGGAATATGAACAGTAACTCTTCTAGTGAAAACTCTAATTCAGGGGTCGGGAATCTTAGGCCCCAAGGCCACACGCAGCCCCCTAGGTCCTCAAGTGTGGCCTTTTGACTGAATCCAAACTTTACAGGACAAATCCCCTTAGTAAAAGGATTTGCTCTGCGAAGTTTGGATTCAAAGGGCCTCAAATGAAGACCTAGAGGGTCACAAGTTCCATACCCCTGCTCTAAGCCAATGGTCAGTGTCAAAAACCAAGTCTTTTTTGGGGTGGGGTGGGGGACGACCCTTCTCATGCCAAACTACTTTAAAGACTAGGGTTTATGTGCTGTTTCAATGTTAATTGCCATTAATGGGATGGCTTTTTTCTTGTTTGTGGACCAGTACCACATAGCTATAGGGAAGCTATGTGGACAGAGTACTGGGCCTGGAGTGAGGAAGACTTATCTTCCTGAATTCATATCTGGCCTCAGATTCTAAGTCACTCAACCCTGTTTGCCTCAGTTTCCTCATCTGTAAAATGAGTTGGAGAAGAAAATGGCAAACCACTTCCAGTATCTTTGGCAAGAAAACCCCAGACTGGGTGATGAAGAGTCAGACAGAACTGCACAATAACAAAAACACCTGAAATGGTGCTGTAAAGATAGAACACTTGAGCTAAAGCCCGGAAGACTTGGCGTAAAATTCCACCTGACATTTACTAGCTGTGAAACCACGGTTGTTCTTGAGGTCTCCGAGCTTCAGTTTATCTCTAAAATGGAACTAATAATGTTGGTAGTCTTAGTCTGAGAGCGCTGTTGTGAGTGTAAAATAAATAACAAACTAAACACTTATACAATATCATAAAGTTTATCAAGAACTTTACAGATGCTTTAAGGTTTACAAAGAGCTTTACGGATGCTATTTTGTATGGATGCCAAGAAGTAAGCGCCATTACCCCTAATTCACAGATGAGGAAACTGAAGTTAAGGTGGATTGAGAATCTTGAAGTTACAAAGTGTCTTCGGTAGCATTCACACTCAGGGCTTCCTGACTGCAAGCCCAACCCAGGCCACCTAGCACTGTAACACAAGGTGCTTTGTATTCTTCCGAGCGCTATAGAAATCTATGCCAGTTATTATTGTCGGGCCGAGGAGTCCTGGCAGCGCGGATCCCATCACGAAAGAGGAGCCAAGCTGGGTCCTGATGAGCTGGAGGCCGGAGGCAGTCTCTGTTCCGTTAGGCCCCGGCTAAGCCGCAGCTAGAGTGGGCGGTGCGGGCTGGGAGGCACCGGGCAAAGCTAGAGGAATGTTTGAAGGCAGACAGAAGGAGGAGCCCACGGACAGAGGAAAAGCGGTTTGAGAAACTTGAGGCCGGCGATAAAAATAGCGAAGAAAAACAGCCCTACGCAACCGGAACAAAACCAAACCCGCCAGGAAACTGTAACCTCTCTCTAGGGCAGGATGGAAGGCGGCTCAGGAAGCTCTGGGGTAGATAAGGCAGTCCAGTGCACAAATGCCCGGCCCTTGAGATGGGTGGGTTTCGTTCCTGGGGACATGAACCTCGGCTCGCCTAGGCGAAGCAGGGAGGAAGGATGCTGGCTCCTGGGCTAGCTTCCCGGGGTGAAAGCGGGCGCTGCTGTCCATCCCACAGCAGCCCCCCAGGCGGCACAACCCCGCCTGACATCAAAGCTGGCTCCGGAAAGCCGGGCAGGGGCTGCGCAGGTACGATAAAGTGAAGGCAAACAAAGCCCGGAGGCGGGGCGCAGGGCTGTGCGCCACGAGACGCAGGGCGCACGGCGCAGGGCGCACGACGCACGGAGGGCAGGGAGCTGGAGGTGCCCCCGGGGCGGAGAGGGAGCGGGGAGGTCTAGGAGGGGCTGAATTAATGGGCATGTTAAAGACCTGGGAGCCAAGGCTAGAGTCAAGGCCTGTCTAGAAAATCCATTATGGAAACGCGTGACGTGCTGGCCAAGTTAGGCTAGGAAGGAGACAGCGAAGACCTAGGAGTGGCGTTGACAGGGGCTTTGGTGGGATCCTGTTTCTAGATGACCCTTCCAGTTTCTTCAGCTAGACAGCCCAAGGATTGATTAGTACTGAGGAAGTGCTGTGAAGTGGCAAAATTCTCAAGGTGATTTTTTTTTTTCCTGCTGACACCACCTTACGTGGCTGAAACTGGAGAACTGTCTGAGTCTTGGAACCTTGCTTGGAGCGCTCTCTTGGCTAGCTTCATAGAAGCCTGAGGTGCGGACACTCCCACAGTGCCCCTCCCCTTACCGCTGCCCCCCTCCACCAGAGGATACTGCACGCCTGAAGTCAGCCTCTTCACCCAGACTGCCCGACTTCCCCAAACCCCGGGACTTCAGCAAACTTGAGGGCCTGTTTAACTGTCACTTTCCTCTTCCCAATCCCCGCCCCAAATAGTCACACATCAAAACAGACACACTTGAATACAGCGAGACACACAAGTACACCTAGTTACAAGGTTATGCACGTGGGACGGACGTGCACGTGGTTTCAGAGCAAGGGTTCTGAACCATTTTAACGTCATGGACCTCTTCTCGGAATAATGTTTTTAAATGCATAAAATACAAAAGGTTACCAAAAAACCCAATTATGGAGACGTACATTTATCAAATTATCAAAAAAACCACCCCAATTTAATGGCATCCAGGTTAAGAATCACTTACAGAGGCGCCCGTATGCATGGATACAGATACTCATACACAGGGCACAGCTGGAGACACACTTGGGAAGGAATGGGTCGGTTTTATTCGGGAGGAGGAGGAATGGGACTCAGGAAAAATCCGGAAAATGGCAGCAGGCTCAGGTGGTCGGTGGGAGGGCAGGGGTGGGAGAGGCTCCATGAAGGGTGGGGATGCTGAAAGGGAGAAGGCTGGAAATGAAAAGAAACTGCCCACTTTGCCTCCTCCTAGAGTCAAGGGAACGAATCATCCCCTGGTGCTAGGGCAGGAAGTTGGAGAGCAGGATGTGGGGCTGGGAGTGCAGTGGTGGAGGGGGAGAAGGAGGGAGGGAGAGAGGATACAGGTTGTATGATGGGAAAGGCGAAGACAAAGGAAGTGAATGGAACTGGCAAAGGCAGGATGACCTGAGGATGGGAGAAGCCTGCCTACCTTTTAACTCCACCTTAGTCGTTATAAACAATAGTCATTGTGAGCTCCAGAAGAATGGCCGGCACACTGGTGTCCGGCGCCCTAATGGGACTATAAATAGAGAAAGAGGAAAGATTACAGTTTCTGGAAGGTTCTGCTCTCTTCCAATGACAGAAACACTGTGGTGTCAGGTCTGAAACTGCAAGGGCAGTGAGGTGTTGCAAGGTTCTCTGGGAAAACAGAAACTTCACAGGCATCACAAAAAACTGACAGAAAAAAGGGGAGCATTGCAAGCAAGAGACTCAGCGGTCTCCATTACCGCCATCCAAGAAGCAGACATGTCTGTCCAGGCCAGGGCACTACCCCTTATTATCTCTTTCTGACGGTGGCCTGGTCCTGGTTTGAACTGATAACAGCCAGGAAGGTCCTTGGAGTTCCCCAGGGGGAGGGGCCAAACTTGGGCGTGGCAGGATGGACTTTCCCCAAATAAGAATCCTCCTCCACCACATCCCTAATGGCTTGGGCTTGACCATTAGTGATGACGAAGAATTCACAACCTAATTGCCTCATTACATTTTGGGACAGTTTTAATTGCTAAAAAGGCTTTTCATTAAGTCTGAACTAAACACCTCTAAGAGTCTGTCAACTCTGAACTTCTGGGATGTTATGATCCTACTCAGAGTTTCTTTATGTAGATGAATCCATCCAACAAAATGTCTTCCTACTCTATTAAAAATTATTTCTTATATTGAGCCCAAGTAGGTTTTTCTGTATCATTGATTCATTGGGCTTAATTCAGCCTCTCTAGACTGCATTTAAACTCTTCCACGGGATAGCAATTAAGATGTCCCAAGACAAGATGATGCTCTACTGTCCTATGGCCTTTCTGGTCCTTCCAACCTCATTTCTTTTAACCTTCAATGACATGCTTTCTGGACCCTTCACCATCATGATTCCCTTTTCTCTATCACTTAATGGTCATAGTCCCTCAGCAGTAGAGCTATCAAATTCAACCCTCTGTTTTTACAGATGAGGAAACCAAGGCCCAAAGAAGTTAAGTAACTTGTATAGGGTCACACAGGTAGTATAAGCATCAGAGGTAGGATTTGAAACCAGGTCTAGGGGATAGAACACCAGGCCTGGAGTCAGGAAGTCCTGAGTTCATAAGTGACCTCAGACATTTCCTAGCTCTGTGACCCTGGGCAAGTCACTTTGCCCTGTTCACCTCAGTTTCTTCATCTGTAGAATGAGCTGGAGAAGGAAATGGCAAACCACGCTAGTGTCTTTGCCAAGAAAACCCCAAATGGGGTCACCAAGAGTCAGACACAACTGAAAAACAACCATTTCTGATTTCGCAGTTGATGCTTTTTCCATTTTATCATGTCATCTCCTACTGTTAACACCTAGAACTGAAGACAATACTCCAAATTTGGTCTGACTGACATAAAGTACAGTGGGAACTTGGATCCGTCCTATATTTCTATTAATGTGATCTAAATGGCATTAACTTTTGTGCAGCCACATAACTTTATTGATGTATATAAGCTAGCAGTCAACCAAAACTCCCAGGTTTTTTGTTTGTTTTTATATAATTTGTTAAACTGTATCTCCCCTCTCATATACTTGTTTTTGATGTTTTGTCATCCTGGTTGAACTGCAGCTGCAAAGCAGGCTAGGAAAATTCTCATTTGGAGTAGTTAGGGGCAACAGGTTATCATTGTTTCTGCTCCCTCTATCTAAAAGTGAAGATTACAAATTGTGCTCCCCCAACACATACTCACATACACACACACACACACACACACACACACACACACACACACACACGATGGGGCAAAGCAAATACTTTTCTGGTGGTTAAGGTGATTGGATTCTACAGAAGATTAAAAGATAACCTTTGTTTCTGAGATGTTTTCTTGAGGTGAGAGGAACACCCAGGAAAATGGTAAGAACCTAATTTGCATAGCTTCTCCTTTTCCCATTTGGCACTTCCTCTTACTTACTCCTCTGTTTTCCTCACCATGCTCAGCCTACAGAACTGTACCCTGGCACCCCAGATCAGTGACTGCCTGATGGTGTCTCAAAGATCCTTTCCCCACTCGTTCCCCTTCCCCCACCAAAGTCTCACCTGCCAGCCAGGCAAGGATGCCTAGAATTCTAACATTAGAGATAGATTCCTTTGGAATAAGTCAGGTGTTAAAATACAAGGTAAAAAAGAAGGGTCAGACCAGATGAACTCAAAGGTCCTTTGTTGCTTTAAAAAAACTTCATATAAACATTACCAGGGTATATAATATGTATTCAAGAAGGTTGTCAAAAGATATAGACATGGTGGCATGGACAGATATAGTCTGAAGTCTGGCCCAGCTCTGTGGAGAGCAGAGCCAAAGATAGCCTTGCAGGCTATGCTGGGAGGGGCAGGGATATGTCATGAGCCCTATGGAGTCTGGTGCTCTTTCCTTCAGTCTTTGAGAGAGATATAGAGCCTGAATGATTTCAGTCTACCTTCCTCAAACACTGGTAAACTAACAAATGATAGGTTCAGAGCAAAAGCCTCTCCCTTAATTGCTTTTTAAATGGGGAGGGTAGCCCTCAGCCTCTATTTTCCAGCTTAACTCTTTCCCACCAAACACTGGTTACACAAAAGACCATCACGAAGAGTGGATACCAGGTAAACCCATTTATTCAAGCAAAACAGTAAACAGAAGTTGAAGAAGCTATACACATTGTAATATGCCAAAGAATGAATATATGAGTGAATGAGCTCTTCAGCTAGTAGCAAGATAAGATTTGAACCCAAACCAGGAGTGAGAGAGCAACCTAACCCAGAGAAAATCCATTCTCAGTAGTCTCAAGAAATTCGAAAAAGTCTAGGGACATGTAGGTCTAGGTCCCCAAGCATGTTTGATATTCCAAAGTCTCTTTCTCTCACTCCTTCCATGGACTGTCTCCTGTCCATGTCTTCACAAATGTTCTCTGGAACCAGCTTATCGTTTTCTCTGATAATCAGAAATCAAAGCTTCTCTGGATGCAGCACAAGGCTGCCTTTCCCCCAGGCCTACACGAACGGGAGTCAGGTTATACCAGACACTACTGTTGTTTGCCCTTTGTTCTTGATGAGGGCTAATGACACCGGGAGGGCGATATCTTGACTTGCAAGTGAATTGGATTTAAGTGAGGCCGAGCTGTGCAAAGTCACCAGCCTCCCTCTCTCCATTATAGTCATCGGAGTCAAGATGACTGGCAATGGCCCAGATGCAGTGGGAGACTGACCTTTTCAAGCCAGGTCTTTCCCAGGTCTCAGCTTGTCTGTGGCAATGCCCATTCGATAATTAAAGGCTAGGTAAGAATTGAGGCAAAAGCTGGCCTAGTTTGACTTCACAAAAGAATTAGTCTCAGAGGGGAAGACCCTCAGAGTTTCTGGCCAGAACAGAAACAGTTGCTATTTACACTCACTCTGAACCATCAAACAATCCCCAGTTATGAACGCTTTTGTGTGAATTACTTTATCAAATTCTTTCTGAGTGGAAGAACAGCCTCTAAGGGAATGGGTGAGGAAACAGATAAGCTTTGATAGAAGGAATGATAGAGACAGAGGTCTGGAGCTAAGGCAAGTGTGGGTGGGGCACTGTAGCTGGACTGGGGTGGGGGGGAAGCTGAGGAGGCTGGGCATCCTCCAGAGAAAAGAGGGTGACCAAACCAGAAGGGGAAGTACCTGGACACCAAAATCAGAGGGATGCAGTGTGCTGGCCCTGCAAATACTTCTGGACACTTGCTGTGCCTGTAACATTTACCCCTTCCTTGGCTTTCAGTGATGTGGGCAGGGTGGCATCAGGAGGGCTGAGGGAGCCAAACAAGATCGGGCAAGGATGTAGGAAGAAGAAAGAATCTTTTATCTTTCTTCTACTTTGATCACCTCTAACATTCTCTTCTCTAATGGACTCCTTCTGGAATATTGAAAAAGTATGCCGTAAGTTCAGCTAAGTGTTTTAAATTTTTTTTTCTTTCTATTAAAAGCTTTATACTTGGTATATTAAAAATACATGGTTCATTTGCTTTGGTACATCCCACAGCTAGGGGAACCAGGCTTTGAAACCCCAGAAATCCATGTCAGGGTGGGGCTTCTAGGCCCTGTTCCTGGCAAGCAATGTGGCCCTGGTTGCCATTAGGGCTGGAGGAGAAATAGTGGAGGCATGATAATTTTGAGGGTAAGAGGAGGGATTCATGGTCAAAGGCTGTTCAGTTGGGTTTAGATTAGAGGAAGAAGCATGGAGACAAATAGTGCTCCAGGGAGAGGGCAGAAGACAGAGATGAGTTGGGGAGGGGATGTTCAAACCTGTAACTAGGGTGAGGGGACTGGGCTCTGGAGTTGAATTTAGAAGGTGATGACAACACTTTTGCATCAGCAAGGCAGAAAGAACAGAGAGCATTGAATGAGAATAAAAAATAGGTAATTTAGGAAGCTACCCCTTGTAGAGGAGGTGAGCTCCTGCACCACCCCCTCTTTGCTCTGTCTCTACCCCCGTCATCTCTCCAGCAGCTCCAGCCAGGGTCAGGCTCCCAAGTCTTAGGATAGTGCCTGGCAAATAGTAATAGTACCAGGTAGCGTTTATGTGGCACTTTAAGGTTTGCAGAGAGCCTTACGTGTGTTAACACTTGGTTTTGATTGACTCTTTCCTTCCCCGCCCCTGCCTTCCCCTCCCCCCCCCCCCTCAGCCTTGGGTACATTTAGTCTGGCTTGCCCTAGTCAGAGTTCAGATGTTAAATGTCCTAGTTACGGCTCTAATGACAACACACCCTTTATTTGGCTACTGTCTAATCCTCACCTGAGTCCCTCCCCCATCTCTCGCGAAGCCCATATAATGCCCATATATTTATGACTGGTCAGGGGGGGAGGAGGGAAGATTTCCTCAAACCTCGTGGTTTTCCGAGGTCCAGACGCATAGCCAATAAGAGAAAATGCAGATGAGCTGGGGCAGAGACAAAGTGCCTTTGGTCCCACGCTTTCCCGGCTCTGGAGGGGTCTCTCTCTGCCCAGACCTAATGGGGAAGAATGTTGCTGTGGAGATAGACCAGGAGGGGCAGCAGCCCGTAAGGTTTTGCTGTCTGGGAATTTCTCAGACAGCATCTGACATGTTTCTGAATCACCGGAGCTGATGGGGTGGGGGGAAGGGAGGGTAGGCGACTGCCTGAATTGCAGAATCGACCTCGACTAGGAAGAAAGTGGTCAGGGACCAGAGCATCCAGGCAGCAGGCATGGGAGGGAATGGCCATCTTATCATTGTCATTTCACGTGCACCTAGGACTTACGGAGGGCTGGGTCCCACCCTTGTGGGGTTTTTAGATGTCGGTTCTGTGGATGTGCGCTTGGGTACCGTGGTTATCCTGGGCCGACAGTCCACTGCCACTTAGCCTGGTGTGACAGTGACTGAGCCTTTCGATAAGAACGGGAGGTGGGACATAATTGGTTTAGAGAAAAG
Source organism: Phalanger gymnotis (assembly GCA_028646595.1). Lineage (NCBI taxonomy): Eukaryota > Metazoa > Chordata > Mammalia > Diprotodontia > Phalangeridae > Phalanger > Phalanger gymnotis. The sequence continues at coordinate 53,515,644 of CM053623.1, read as the reverse complement.
CTGGCGCCTATTATTAGTCATAGAGGGAACCAGATTCCTACAGAGTACCTGGCACTGAGAGATGGTCAGCCTCTCCTGGTAGCCCCATTATACTTTCCTAGAATTCTAGCGTCTTCGATGAGCATTCTGGGAGCTCCGAGGTAAGGGACTCAGGTGAAGATTCCGAAAGAGCCAAGCAAAGGGTGAATTGTCATCAGAGACTGAAGTGGGGCATTTTGCATCCATGACAAATGCCACAAATTATGACTGGGACAAACAACAAACCCTTGCTTTTAGGGTCTTCCCCAGTTAGCTCTAGGGCTTGGGGGAGGGGCAGGGACAACCGTCTCGTTACTCCCAAAACTGTGATAGGAAGATGAGTTCTGGCCAGACAAGTGAGTCAAATTAAGTTCTTTCTGTCAGGGCTAAGGACCACAAACTGTTAGATTCCTTGTCCCTTTCCTTCCCCCATCACCAAACTGTGTCTATCAGAAGGAAATGCCAGACTTTATTTGTTTATTTAATTTTTACTGCTAACCAGCTTCAAAGAAGTGGCCGATCTCTCAGCCCACAGAGGAAAAGAAAATCCCCAGAACCCACGGGCACTGATTCATAGACTCTTAATGTTGGAAGGGAAATTTGAAGCCATCTAGTTTCGACTTCTACCCACTGATCAGGAGAGAGGGCAAAATCTTGACCCAGGCAGGGGCTGGGGAGCTGTTTGCGCTATACCCAGAGACCTAAGAAGCCAGATCTGGGATCTCCAGGGAAGTTTCCAGACCTTTGACTTAGAGCAAATGTGGGATATCCCCCTCCCCCCCATCTGCTATTTCCTCCCCTGACTAGGTGCTAGTACCAGTGGATTTTGGGCACTTGATAAATATCTCATCAGCTAATCAACCCTCCCCAGGCCCTCCTACCCCTGCCCTCTGCAGGTGGTGGCAGACTTGGCAGAGGAGAGGAGATGGGAGGGCAGGTTCCTGCTGATGACTTATTAGGAGACCCTGCTGGAGCTAACCCAAGAAAATGACTTTGTGTGTGTGTGCACATGGGGACTTTCAGGGAAGAGACACACCCCAGGCTTGAATTGGAGTGGCAGTGGGGATTCCAGGAAGGGACAGAAGGCCAGATGCTTGTCAGTTACCAGCTCTGTTTCTTAAGGCAGTTTGCTCAAAATACTTTTCCTCCTCCTCCTTCTCCTCCCTGGAGACAGCAGCTGAAGGTGGAGGGGGGGGCGGAGAAGGGAGATCACTGAAAGGAACAGGCTGCTTCCACCACCATGGAGAGAGCCAATGCTTGGCAGGATTCCCAAGCTGAGGCTGCATCGACCAACAAAGACCCCCATCCCTCCCCCCTTTACATCTTCCCACTCAGCCCAGGTGGCCAGGGAAGCAGATGCCTTGCCTGAGAGGCTCCCCACCATGACTGTGTCCCTCCCCTTGGCCTCCTTCCTTTCCCCCTCGAAGTCTGCAGGAGGTAAAGCTCACTGGGTAGACAGTGTCCCAGACCAACCGGAGCAGAGAGATTGCTTGCCAGCTGTTGGGACCCTGCTCCCCACTTGACCTTGCTCCTTGCCTTCTACTTGCCAGGTGTCGAGCTCTCACCCTCTGCAGCTTGGATTTGAGAGGCTCCAGCTATGAATGAGGCAGGAAGCAATGGGAGTGAGGGAGAGAGGAAATAGGGTAGGAAGAAATGAGGGCCATTTGATGGAAAGAGATTTGGTGAGTATAGATGGATACTCTACTGAATAGATTTGGATCTGGAGATATCTGACAGATGATTCAGAAGTCACTGGATTGTTATAGTCTTGGACTAAGATGTATGCTATACACACACTTACATATATACATATATATGCACACACATGTATGAGTATATACACACTGGAAAAGATCTCAATCATATATAGTCTGTTCCTAAGGTTGCTAGAAAGAAATAAGATGCATTATTCCTAGAGAGTAATGGATAACGACTGGGTAACATTCATACTCCGTGGATGTCCGCATAATATCAAGAGATCTAGAACATACCCTGTTTTCCCCCAGGGTTGGGCTAGAACCCTATGGAAGATTCAGGGCAGGACCACGGATTGTAATTCTCATCTTTGGAGGAGACACTCACATGGATGAGATCAAAGATCTCTCACTTTATTGAAGTGTACCCAGCCTCTGGCACACTGCCTCACACATAGGAAACATTTAATAAATATTGAATTGAATTAAACAGAGCCAAGCATATTTGTAGAAAAGCACTTCTGGAAGTCAATGACAGTGCAGGAATACTTTTCTTTACCAGCATAAAGAACTATGCAGATGGACTTGCATGAGAAAATTATTAATAATCTCACATAATATTTATATGTTGTATAGTATATAGTAAAACAATACCTTTAATAATGGCAGACTGGCTATTCATAGAATTAAGACATTATTACACTGGAAGGGAACTCAGGAAACCTTTAGGTGCAGCTCTTGGCTTTCTGGCCAATGACCAAACCAACCAGGGTTAATTCTCCTTTTGAAGATCTCCAGGACATAGCCTCCTCTGGTTGCCCATCCCCATATTTTATCGCCCGGTTAGTCCTATTAAAATCACTTCTATTTTGATTCAACTTAGTCAGTCATGAGGTACGATAAGTTAGCCCTTCCCTCTCTTCCTAAAAACTTTTCAGCTACTTGAAGGCTAATGAAGTCACTCCTTGATAGCCCCTTCTCCAATTCAACTCAACTCAACTTTTACTCTAAGCGAGGTACCATTATGATAACACTTTATAGCACTTTAAAGTACAAAAATCTGCTTTTTGCATGCATGATCTCAGGTAGGTACTATTATCACCCCCATTTTGTAGATGAAGAAACTGAGGCTCAGAGAGGTTAAACTACTTGCCCAGTGTCTGAATGGGATTAGAACTCAGGCCGACCTGGTTTCAAGTCCACCATCAGGGGAAGTTGTTTAAGGAGAGAGAAATCCCACTTTGGTGACATACTTAAGGAGTTAATAATAGAAATAATAAGTTACTTATGCTGAGCTTTAAGGTTTACAAAGAGTTTTACAAATAGTATGTCATTTTATCCTTACAACAAATCTGGGAGGCAGGTGCTATTATCTCCATTTTGTCCATGAGGAAACTGAGGCAGACAGCGCTTAAGTGACATGCTGGATCACACAACTAGTAAGCTTCTGTGGCCAGATTTCATCTAATTCTAGGTCCAGTTCTCCATCTGCTGCGCCATCTAGCTGTTTCTGCTAGTTTATAGGCCAGTAACAGCACCATCTCTTCCCTCAACCTCTCTTGTTGCCCAGCCGTCTGCAAGTCAAGTCTTCCAAAGTTCGTGCCCAGTGAGTCTTGTAGAATTAGTTCTGAGGACTGGGAGGCCTTCTTCCTGCTCTTGAAGTCATGTCAGTGCCCATCAGCTGGGAAATGGGTGAACAAATTTTAGTATATGAATGTAATGGAACACTGTTGTGCCATGAGATATTATGAAAGGGGCGGTTTCAGAGAAATCTAGGAAGACTTGTATTAACTGATGCAAAGTAAAGTAAGCAGAACTAGGAGAATTATTTAAATGCTGACAACCTTATAAATATACCTTCAAAAGACTTAAGAACTCTGATTAATGCAATGACCAATTATGCATAATTCCAGCATATCCACGATGGAGGATATTCTCACCTCCTGTTGGATAAGTGATGGACACAATATACAGAATGAAAGAAGCATTTCTGGATATGGTCAATGAGGAAATTTTACTATACCTATTTGTTACAAGGGTTTTGTTTTTTCTTTTTTCACCCCAGGGAGTAGGATAGGAGGGAGAAAAAAAATTGCTTGTTAATTTAAAAACATTTAAAATAGAAATCATGCCAGTATAAGATTGCCTACTCTCCCAGTCCCTAGCTGGAGCACGTTCTGCTTCACTGGGAAGACAGAGATGAAGTGGCAGTAAGAAGGAGGAGTTGAAGTGAGGGCAGGACAGGGATGGAGAATGTCTGCTCTTGGGGCTCCTTGTGACAGATCCCCAACCTACCAACTAATCAACATGTGAAACTATGTCTTTTGGTCAGAAGTAGTGTGTCTTCTGGTTGGTCTAGTAAAGGGATATTAGTTAGGTGTTGTAAGCTATGCTTTTGAGTAGAGATGAAACCAAAGTTTACCTTGATCCTGGGGTAGCTTTTCAGGGGTGGCCATGTGGGAGAGTCCCTTGGCTAGAATAGGTGACTCCCAAACACAACATCATTATATAAAATCTCTTCGAAAGGTAAAGATACAGAGGTGCTGAGAAAGTAATTACATTAATGCATTGTATAACAATATTTACCGTGAAGGTTTTTTAAAACAATTGATCTCAATGCAAACAAGGGCATCTTACTCATTTTTATTTCTACTCTTTGTCTTCATCATTTCCCAATCTTCCCACAATATGTCATCTTTACTACCATCTATTGCATGATAAAAGTATAATTATGAGCTGTACTTCAGTTTGTGTAAGCCAGATTCTTTTTGAAAAATGTGACCTGTATTTTGATCAATAAAGGAATTCATTACCAGATTTTGAGAAGTACCTGAAAAATATCAGAACAATTGGGTATTAAGCCAATCTAGACTCTGGGAAAGAGTGGGTCATGTGAGGAGATACAGTACTGTGGTATGGTAGAAAGAGCACTGGATTGGGGGTCAGAAGGTCTAGGTTCCAATCCTGCCTTTGCTGCTTATTATCTGTTTGATGTGAGGTGAACACTTAACCCCTTTGGGTCTCAGCTTCTTCATCTGTGATGAAGGATTAGACTTGACTATCTCTAAGATCCCTTCCAGTTCTAAATTTATAATTCTGTGATCTCTAAGCACCTTTCTACTTCTAAGTCTAAGGTCTTGAATTCTACCTGGCTGAACATTGGAATGATTTTCCTGTCATGAATATAGCCTAGTCAGTCAAAAACTTCAATCTGGGAGAAGCAGTCAGGTCAATTGTTATGTATAGCAGGTGATCTCTGATGTGACAACCTTGAGGGATTGAATATCTCTTCATTGGCCCCTGGCTCTAAGAATAACGTCATTATCAGCTCCACACATGAATAGCTTAGGGCTTAAGGTACAAGTACTCATAGCTGTTCTCCTCGAAATACATTTTTTGTCTTTGTTTTTGGTAGTAGCTTGCTCTTCTCTGATTCAGCCACCAAATGAAAGTGCTTCTGCTGGTCTGTGGAACAACCTTGGGGTGGAAGGCAGGGGCTTTCTTCGGACAGGCCTGTCATTGTCTTGTAGCATGGACCCACTCTAACTCTAATATTAGGGTATTACTGCTTCCTATGGGAATAGTAGTCCAGGACCCTGGAGACTTCCTATGCCTTGCAGGTGCAGAGGAGGTGAGGAAGGAGAAAGCAGATATTTTGGATGTGGATATTTTAAAGTGGTTCTTGAAGAGTTGCCCTTCGTCGAAGGTTCTTAATCTCTAGATCAGGTTTTTAAAATATTTTGATAACTTTATTTCAGTATTATTTGTTTTTCTACATATTTTATTTTATGTATTTAAAAATGTGATTCTGAGAGGGTGTCCTTTCTGCTCAATTAACCCCAAAGGGAAGAGTTTTCTCTCCTCAAAAATAAGCACATGTGCTTCAAAAGAATTCGCTTTTTAGTGGTGCCAGATTGTGGTCTCACTGGGACAGCCAACCAGCTGGCAGTAACCTCCATGAAGACAGGGATTTCACTCTTATTTTGTATCAGCACTAGCAGATCAGTGCCTTGCCCATAGTAGGCACTTAATAAATGTTGAATTGACCGGAATGCGCTTAGTGGGGCCTGCTTATTATCACAACCTCAGGGAGACAAGACAGTCCTAGTGACTGGAGCCTGTGGGATGATGTATTCTAGGGTCCTGGTTTGGGTAGCTGACTTTAAGTAATCATACTACCATTTCTGCTACTTAGTGGGACTGCAGGGAAACAGGCTTTGTTTGTGGACCTGAAAGAAGAGATGGAGGAAGAAATCCAATGAAAGTCACTGCTGCTGGAGCCATCATCTCTCTTATTTTCTAACTCTCTAGAAATTCTATGCTTTAGCTGTTCTAGCTTCAAATTGTCTCAAATTCTGTCATTCTCCTAGGCTAGGGGCCACTCTGGCTCTTCAATAATTTTTTGCTTTTCATTAGATCTTTCTCTTATTTCTGGTCTCCCTAGAAAGCTTTGGAATAAAGGTTGAAAGGAAAGGGGAGAAAAAGAACAAGGTTCTTCTCCACAAAGCATTTGATTTAGGACTGAAATAAAGCAGCTCTCACGCCGCCCCACTCTGATTCCAAACAGGTAAGCTCTTTGGGATCAGGGAGAGAGAGGATTAACCTTGTTTATTTCTGTTTCTGAAGATAAAGTTGTTTTTTATCCCACTAAAATAGTGTTAGGCTGGGATAAATTTAGATCAGTCCAATGCAAGAAATATTTATTGGCTAGCTACAGGTGAGGCTCAAAGGGCTCAGGGGATACAAAGAGGAATTGGGCATAGTTCCTTGTCTTAAGAGAAAGAAAAGCTGCACATAAATCACTAGGCAAGAATATGGTAAATGCCATCAGTGTTAGCCATGAATGCTATGTGGGGCACAGGAAGCTGAGCTCACGTCCCTCTGGGATGATCAGGGAAAAAGTCATGGAGGAGAAGACATCTGAGGTAGCAGGGCCTTGAAGGCTAGCAGAATTCTGGCAAATGGAGCTGGGACAAGGCTGTCTTAGGCAGAGGGAACAACATGGAGAGAGCAAAGTAGAGGACCTGTTTGGAGGATAGGAAATGATTAGCTTTGGTTGGAGCATCAGGTGCATGAGGGAGACTAATGGGATAAAATATTAGAAAACCAGATTGGAGCCAGAGTATAGAGGCTTGAAAACCAGACTAAGGATATTGGACCATTTTTTAAGCACCCTGGAGCCAGCGAAGCATCTGAGCAGTGACATGATAGGAGAGGTTAGAATTGCTCTTATAACCCTGATAAGGAGAGAAGAAAATTCATAAAAACACAGAGTCAGAAGGAATCTCAGGGGTGAGGCAGACCAGCCCGATCTGAATGAAAGGCCCCTCCACAAGCTCTCCAAAAGAATGGCCACCCAGCCTTCGTTTAAGGACCTCCAGTGATGAGAAGTCACTGTCGCCTGAGGCAGACCATTCCACTCTCAGATGGTTCTGTTAGGAAGCGCTTTCATATACACATACACATGCCTGTCATACACACGTACACATGCATATGCATATACACATACATATACAGACACAGATGCATATACACACATGTGTATGTACACATACACATGCCTACGCATATATGTGTACATATACATAGACACATGCATATGTGTATACATACGCACACATACATAGACACATATTTATATATGTATGTGTGTATATATTTAGATAGTATGTAATATATACATGAGAGAAGAAAATATATGTTTTTTTTCCTTTGTACTTAACACAGTAGTAGGTACTTAATAAATGTCTGTTGACTTGATTTGGCTTGGCCCACATGTGGCATGGATAGAAAAATAGATTATTATCTGAACTATCCCATAAAGGAGACTTTAATTCCTACCTTTGCAGAGAGGCAGCCGAGGGTTTTTCCTGCATCATCAGTAGCCTTGTTGGGGAGGGGCTGGCAGGATCCAAAGCAGCTCTGACCGGGCAATCATTTCTTCACTCTCCTATTACCAACAAGGGGTATTTGACTAGACTTCTATCATACTTAAAATATTTGTAATCTAGGTGTGATATTCTTTTTTTATTTTTCGGAGGGAGGAAGTCAGGGCAATTGGGGTTAAGCGACTTGCCCAAGGTCACACAGCTAGTAAGTGTGTTGAGTGTCTGAAGCTGGATTTGAACTCAGGTCCTCCTGATTCAAGGGCTGGTGGTCTACTCACTGTGCCACCTAGCTGCCCCTAGGTATGGTATTCTTATAGAGTTTCAGAATAAAAGCCACTTTTCCTGCTCACTCAAGAGAGGGTCACAACTCTTTCCAGCTGAGTTCCCTTTCACCAAATGTTTGTTACACAAAAAATGATCTCAGGGAACAAACCCATTCACCTAACCAAACAATAAATAGAAATCAGGTAAGCTATATGAATTAGAGTAAGCAGAAGAAAACACAAAAGAAGTAAGATAAATCTCAGAGGACAATCTCACTGGGGAAGTCTGTTCTTAATGGTCTCTGGGGATGCAGATGCTGGGCACAAGGGCCATTCTGGGGTGGGGGTGGGGGGGAGCTGCAGTCTCTTCCATAAGGCTCTTGGTCAAGGGCTTCAATCAAATCTTGCTAGTCTCATCTCTCTAGGTTTCATTTTTCTTTCTCCTTCTCTGAGGTCTCTCCACCAGTCAGCAACCCTGTCTCTTTCATGCACAGCCTATAACAATGTCACCAGCTGAGATGCCTCTCAGCTAATCGAGCATCATATCTCTGAGCAGCATCACAGGCTGGCCTTCAAGGAACGAGCTGCCTCGGAGTTTGGTTATTATGCTCATTTTGCACCGAAATCATCTTCTCTGCGTCATCACTCCTGCATCTGCCTTGTCAAGGGTCTTGCAAAGGGGCAGTGTGGGCACCTATAAAACCAGTTCCTTAGGACTGAAAGAAGGAACAAAAGGGGAGACCAGCCTGCTTCAGTTTTTGTTTAGGGGTAAGAGGAGGAATGGGTCTGAAAAACTTTCTGGGTTTTTGTGTTTGGCTCTCTGAGAGTTCCAATGGGAAGAGAATGAAGTGGCTCTACTGACTTCAAGATTCATTGGATGTATGTGGGCTCTTGCAGCTGGAGAGGAAGTCAGGGGAAGCTTGGCTCCTCCACTGAGCAAGGCAGGCAGCTTGGGCTAGAAAAGCAACCCAGATCTTTCCCACGCCGGCCCCAAAAGCGGCTTGTCCATCCCCACCCTCACCCTCAACTCACAGGGAACACCAACTAGTCCAGCTCCTCCACTGCTGGGCACAGGTGTAGACAGTGTCATCCTCCCCTCCCTTCTCCTTGACTCTCTCTTCCTGCCCATTCCAACCCTACAGTCCAGGCAGGGACCCCTGAGGTCACAGCCCAAATTGAAGGCTTCCAGGCCTTGTTCTTCCAACGGACACTAGTTTGAAGCCCTACTCAGCCTCCCTATTCTATGGGTTGTACTAACACCTCAAGGTACAGGGAATGGAGTTGTAGAAAATGGAAACTTTGTTTTGGTTTTGTCTTTTAAAAGAACTCAGCCCATCTCCAGTGCTATGGGGAACAAGACTATGAACTGTCTACCTTCCTACCAGTGGCTGTTTTATGTGTCTATGACAACATCTGGTCGCCTTAGTTGGGAGACAGAAATACAATAAAGTTACAAAGAGGGAATTTTTGGAAATTGGTGGGGCCTAGGCAGTAGAATGCTGGTAATTGTTCAAGGCAGCTAAGTAGTGAAGTGAACAGAGCACTGGGCTTGGAGTTAGGAAGATCTGAGTTCAAAGCTGCACTCAAATACTTACTAGCTGTGTGACCCTGGGCAAGTCACTTAACTCTGTTTGCCCCAGTTTCCTCATCTGTAAAATGAGCCAGAGGAGGAAATGGCAAACCACTCCAATATCTTGGCCAAGAAAACCCTAGGTAGGACCATAAAGAGTTAGACACAACCGACCAACAGCAATTGTTTAACAACCAGTCTCGCCCCCCCAAAAAGTTTACATGGCACACTTTGAAGTTTAATCTACATTATTGCCATTTTCTCCATCACTTTCTTAATTCCAGACAATCAACAAAGCAATAAATCAAACCTTGATTTGTAACATTTGCCTGTTTCCAAGGCATAAATGCTCACACTGAAAATTAACAATCAGCTCTCCACCTGCTTCGAGCATATCCCTGGTAGGGGAAAGATACCTAGACAGGCGTGGGAAGGAGGCTCTGATTTCTGGCTTTGTACTTGGAGCCATTCAGCCTTGACAAGTCACTCTTGGCCTTTCTGAGCCTCATCTACTCCCACCAAGAGCTCGGAAGAGACACTTCAGCCCTAAATTTCCTCCTCTATCAAAGGTAGATAATAATTGCTTTATTTACCTAATAGCATAGAGATGAGAAAAGCACTTTGTAAAACATATCCCAGTGAGCTATTACAGGATTAATTATTCATTGCACTTGATTGTAGAAATAAGATTGGGAAGGAACATTAGTGATCTAGTCCGATCTCCCCATCTTACAGATCAGCAAACTGAACTGGGGTCCAGAGAGGGTCTAAGTGACTCTTCTAAGATCACACAAGAACTAAGTGGCAGAGCCAGAGAGTTGAACCCATTTGGAATCCTCTGACCCAATCATCCCCCTTTTCCCTAGAGCAGGCAAGTTTTCTAGGTCAAATTGTCCATTGAAATGGATCCTGGACTGAAGGAATAAAGCCCCCAAGGGTATGAGCCTGAGCCCCCGCATGATTACTGAACAAGGCATCTGGGAGACAGCAGTTCTGAGAGGCCAGAATTTATCTGTAAGCCAGAAGGAGTGGCCAGTGTGAGTGATGAGCCCTGTTGGTGATCACAGCTGGAGTCCCTTGGAAGCAGAATTCACATCTGTCAGTCCCAAGGCTCCCTGGCTTGGTCCCTTAAAAAAAAATATTTTTTTTAAAGTGCATGACCTTGGTCCCAAGGGCTGCTTCACAAATGAGGCCCCAGGATAAGTCATTTTTCTCCCTGAAGGAGAGAGAGGCCAAGTAGAGTTTCAAACCACGTTCCTCCTTCTGCATTTTAGGAGAAAACCTGGATCTCCATTTAAAACCTCCTTTTTATAAAATCAGGTCCCCGCAATAGGATGACTACTTTTTTTTTTGGTGGGGTGGAAACAAGTCTCCCAGGGAGGCCTGATGATTACAATGCAAACTAGCAGCTCAGGGACCTCTGGAATCCCTCGGGGATCCTTTGGTTTTTTTTCCCCCCTGGGGATGAAGTGAATTCAAATCCCTCCCTCCCTGCCCCATCCTGCTTCGGCCTTTCCCTGGATGGTCCCTCCAGGGGCTTTCCTTCAAAGTGAAAAAACACTTGTCAAAGAAAATTCATCCCTTCTAGTAAAACGAGGTAAGTGTGTGTGTGTGTATGTGGGGAAGGTGGAGGAGCACAGGATGTTGTCTAACTTCCAGGTATTCTTATAGGATTTTTACCTCCCCCACTCCTTTTTTTCTCTTCTTCAGAGCTAGGGTCACAAAGCTGCTGCTAAGGTTCAGAGACATCTTGCTCAAATAATTACTTGTAGCAAGGGCCTGAGAGGGATTCTTCTGATCCTGATGGGTGAAAATGCACCCCCACCCCCTCAGCCCTGCCTAGCCCTTGACCTTGACCGGCCGCTTGGAGATTGCTTGGAGGATGGGGGAGGGACAAAGGAGAGGCCCTGGCTCGGAGGACAGAGAGGGGTGGGGCCCTAGCCCCCAGACCGGGTCTGCCGGGCTAGCTGAGCTGCTTCGTCACTCTCTGAATGGGCCGACTATAATGAGTCAATTCTCCTGCCCTCTGCTATTTAAAACAACAGGTTCCTTCCTGTTTCCTATGAGCTGACTGAAGCTTCTTCTGTATCAGGAGAAAAAAAAAACACACCCACCCAAATAAAGTGGCTCCTTTGAAATTGAATGAACTGCACATCTCTGTCCCTCTCTAGTACAAAGTCTCCTAACTGTTTTATCTGTACAGATGGTTTTAATTTGGTGTTAGTAGCGAGGATCTGTAAGCTGAGGTCCTAAATACTTGGTTTATTAAACTGGGAAAAGCAAAACAAAACCCTCCCTCTCCCCCACTGCCCCCATCTCTAGCCCTATCTTGCATGGAAATATTAAGAACCGGGACTGTAGCTGCATGTTAATTCCTTGCCAGGGTATTCCAATAGTCAAGCATTAGCTCTGCTCCAGGAAGGCTGAGAAGGAGCCTGATGACTTCCAGGTCAATTGGGAGGAAACTAGCCCTTTGCCTTCCAGCCTGGGGCAGGGAGGATGCCTTAAAGATACTTTCTTTGTTCTCAGGCTTTAGTAAGTCAAGGTGCCAAGACTCAGAGTTGGACTTGCTTGGCCCAACCCAAGCTCGGTGTGTCTTCTTTCGGGAACGCACAAAACAACAGTGGCAGTCCAAGTGACGTTTTGTTGTAGAGAGGGCAGCCTGGATTGGAGCCGCCATCGAGGACGTCTCTGAAATGTTGTTCTCTATAAACCACCCTGATTCTGGCTTCAGTTCCTCAAGCTCAGATCAAGGGTCTTTCTTGCCCAACAAAAGGGCCTCAGAATGCTCTAGAAGAAGAAGCAGCAGCATTTTTTAGAACACCACAGTGGTTGAGTTGGTACACCTTGATAGCGGTTGTGAAAGCCTCACTAACTTCCTGCTTTTTCTGGCAGACCAGCCGTCCAATTCCTGGCCTGCAAGTGGCCAGTAGCCACAGTGACACAGGGATTCCCCCCCTGCCCTGGGTGGATTTGGAGAGGGTGGGGCCAAGGGGCCTCCCATTGGTTTACATCAATTTGGAGAAACCTGCTTTGGTCCTGAGCTGTTCTGAGAGTGTTATTACTATGTTGCTTTTGGATTGGACCTGAGATTTCGTTGGTATAGGGAACTCCCAGTGAGGAATCTCCTTTTGCCACTGAGGATTGCCAACTGCTCTGCCAAAAACTAAGTAACTTCCTCAGGGTCAAATAGCTAGGATCCTTCCAAAGCAGGCCCAGTCCCCCACATCTTCCTGACTCTGAAGCCAGCTCTCTGACTGCTTTACTGTTTCCTCTTACTTTTACTGCTACAGCTAACACCACTAGCAATAATGACTCATATTTCTATAACACCTTATGGTTTTTAAAGCGCTTTATTTTGCCATTTTCTTTTTTCTTTAATTTGAACTTAACCAACACCAAATACAATGAGTATTTTCACATATGTTGTCTAACAGAGGTATATGAAATGGCCAGTCTCTATTATGTCAGAAAGAAGGAAGGAAATAAGTATGTAGCAGGCACTGTTAAGTGCTTTATAAATATTTTTTCATTTGATCCTTATAACCACCCGGGGGAGTGGTTGCTATTATTATCCCATTTTACAGATGAAGAACTGAGGCTGAGAGGAGTTAAGTGACTTGCCCAGGGACACATAGCTAGTGACTTTCTAGGTCTGGATTTGAACTCAAGTCTTCTTGACATCGGGCCCAGTGCTCTATCCATCGCACCACCTAGCTGCCTATGGAGCGGCAATAATATAATTTACTAATGTGAACCAGCAGCAAACTGCTCAAGTCTAACGATTTCATTCCCAAGTGGACTGGATCTGAAGTTTTCCCCAGACCTTCTTAACGCTCTATGTACTCTGTAATCCGGTGACCCTAGTCTCCTTGCTCGTTGTTTTTTTTTTTTAAAGAAACCAATCAAGGTTAGTTGATTTGCCCAGGGTCACACAGCTAGTAAGTATCTGAGGTTGGATTTGAACTCAGGTCCTCCTAACTCCAGGACCCACCCTCGATCTGCTGCCCCACCTACCCTTGATGTTTTCCAAACAAGACACTCCATCTCCCAACTTCGGTCATTTTCTCTGGCTGTCCCCAGCCCTGGAATCCCCTTCTTCCTCATCTCAACCTTCTGTCACCCTCTAGGCTGCCCATAGAAGCAGTGCCCCACAGTGGGAAGGGCAAAACCTGTAAGCAGTTTATTAATTAGTGGCCAATTTTAACTTTTCCCTGAAATTTTTGGTTTAAGGTCAGAACTCTTCTATCTCTACAGTCAAAAATAGGGAGAATTTTTTTGGGACCAAGTTACCATTTCCCTTGAGCACAAATCTTTTTCTTTCAGAGTCAAAATGAAATGAACAATTTTGCTGCCCAGTGTAATTCAACTGAAAGAGAGACAGAGAGAGAGAGAGGACACCAATTCCTGTGGGCTATGATCTTAGGATGGCAGAGGAGGCCACTTTGGGGAACGACACCACCTTGGCTGGGGCAAAATGAGAAGATAACCTGGGGTGTAGCTGTGGCAGAACTATCATCTTGTAGTGCCTATTTTAATGAATTCCTTTTTTTTTTCTGCATTTGTATTTATTTACTTATATTTAATTTTTTTCAATTACAAATTATAAGAATAAATTTTAACATTTTTCTTTTTGGAATTTTGAGTTCCAAACTCTCTCCCTCCCTGAGAAAGGAAGTACTTTGATATAGATTATATATGTCCTCTCATGCAAAACATATTTCCATATGAGCCATGTTGCAAAAGAAGACAGACTAAAAAAACCCCAAAACCAAGAAAAAAAATTAAAAAGTATGCTTTGATCTGCATTTGGACTCTGTCTAATGAATTATTCTTGCTAAATTAAGTTCTAAGCTCACTCGTTTCTTAACTCTAGAAGGAGTGCAAGCATTGTCAGCCTTATAAATTATAACACCCTGGGACAAAGCCCTGTTCACCCTGTACTAGTTACAATTCTACTCCCTGTATGTCTCTGTCTCTCTGCTTCTCTCTCTTTCCTTCCTTTTCTCTTTCCTTTTTTTTTCTAATTTCTTTCCCTCTCTACTTTTTCTCTTACCTTCCTTATCTTATTTCTTATCCCTCCCACCTCTCTCTCAGCTTTCCTCTTTTCTCTCTTCTTGTCTGCTTGTTTCTTCATATTTTCTTCACTCCTTTCCCCCTTCTGCCTCTGTTTTCTCATACTCTTCTTCTATCCCTCTCTGTCTCTTGACTTCCTTTCCCTTCCATAAATTTAGTCCTTATGGAGAAGTTCAACTCATTTGGTTGTCCTTAAAGAGGCAGGAGCAGAAGAAACAAGTTCTGTGCTTCCCACCAAATGGGGCCCTGTAGAACTTGGCCCTGTCTATGTATTTACATCCCCATCTCTGTTTTTACTTAGCACTTAAAAAGTATGGAGGGTAACAAGATTTTACAAAATACAACAAAGTCATGGAAAACTTCTGGATGGGGAAGTCACGTAGAGCCTCACCCAGGGAAGCAGAGGCGACACACTTGGCTATGAACCTGGGAATTTTCCACTGTGCTAATAAATGCATTGTCAAAACAAGCCACAGGTAGGCAGCCCGGGGAATGGGTGAAAAATGTGATGGAGAAAGGTGCGATGACAGTTGTATTTTCATAATGCATTCACCTGCAGGTATGTGAACAGCTGCTATACAGCCGGGGATTTTCTGAGGTTTTTAAAGGTCACTAAGCTCACCAGAGGTATTACCCCTTCTAAGCCACATGTTGCCTGAGCTCTTTGAGGGGTCAGCCCCAGGACTGGGGGACTTGGCTGAGGAGTTGAAGATCTCTGACTGTAGGAAAGGAAGACAACGCTTGTTGAATATGGAGGTTGGTAAAAACTGCTAATGGCCAGGGAGAAGCTGGTATGAAAACAGTGGGCAGGCTATTCCTCATTCAGAAATCATTTGTATTTCCTCTGCCCAGGCGGGTGACAGCAAATGCTTTTAAAAGGGGCACGTGGCAGCCCAGGGCCATGCTTCCTGGGGAAGATGGTGGTGGGATTGGGCCTTGATGTGGCATCTTTCATACGCCAAAGAGAGAGCTCATAGAGTCACAGGATCTCGAAAAGTGAAGGAAGCTTAACAAGGAACTACCTCGGCCCGTTCATTTTACAGATGAAGAGTCTGAGGCTCAGAGAGGGTTTTAGTTTTGGGGTTTTTTTCAGGGGGGCCAATGGTCACAAAGGAATTAAGCGGCAGTGTGGTGATTTGAATCCAAGTCTTTTGATTTTAAGTCAATTTTTTTTCCTTCCAAAAACATTTGCAACTTGATAGTATCCACTTGGAAGAATCAGGACCTTCTGGCCCTGAGAATCACCACTCTCTCCCCGCAAAAGCTGAGCAAGGGCTCCAGGAGTGTGAACTGAGATTCTCCACAGGGATCACAAATGAAAAGTCAGATATTTGCTTCCTAGTTCCATTCCAGGGAATGTTAGACATATAATGGGAGAATGAGGACTCTCTGAGGATTAAAGGTTCAAGAATCTCAAAGGAAATAACAACACATACATGTACATACAAACATACATATATTCATTTGCACATATACATGCATACATATACATATATAAACATATACATGCACATACACACATACCTATACAGGAGTATGTGCTAGGCACTGTGCACATACTTTACAAATATCATTTCATTTTATCCTCAGCAAACCCAGGAAGGCAGGTGCTATTATTATCCTCATTTCAGAGATGAGGAAAGTGAGGCAGAGGTTAAGCCACACATGCAAGGTCACACAGTTAGTAAGTGTCTGAGGCTGGATTTGAACTCTGCCCTTCCTGACTCCAGGCTTGGCTCTATCCAATGTGCCAGCAATGGAAAAAAAGTGGGAAAGAAGGGGGTCTAGCAGCATCAGATCTGAAGCTATAATATAAATTTGCAAAATAGTCTGTCTCTGAAATTCAGGCTTTTCCCCCAGCTGTCCCCCATGCATGGAATGTTCCCTCTTCTCCCTTCTGCTTCTTGGCTTCCATGGCTTCCTTCAAGTCTCGGCTAAAATCCCACCTTCTATGGGAAGCCTTTCCTGACACCTCTTAACTTTAGTACTTTCCCTCTATGGATTATTTCCTATTAATCCTGTATGTAGCTCATTCATACATAATTTTTTGCATGTCGTCTCTCCCTTTAGATTGTGAGCCCCGCCCCCCCAAGAGCAAGAGCTGTCTTTTGCTTTTTTTTGTCTCCCCAGCACTTAACGCAGTGCCTGGCACAAAGAAGTCATTTAATAAATATTTATCGGCTGACAATTTAATACAGGTTAAAAAATAGAGAGGTTAATAAGTTGAACAGGTTGAGTACATCTTTAGGTACATACTACAAACCTAGTAGCCTAGCATTAGTTAAACTCAAAAACCCCAGCTGCTATGGGGATAGAGTATCATTAATAGACAAAAACATTTGGGAAAGCTGGAAAGTTGTCTTGCAGAAATAAAGTCTGGACCAACATTTCACCCTTTATACTAAGATAGAGTCTAAAAGGATATATGACTTAGATATAAAAGGTCAAATTACAAACAAATTAGAGGAACAAGGAAGAAATTACCTTCCATATGTATGGATAGGAGGAAGAGTTCTTAACCAAATAAGAGATAGAAAAGATCAGAGAAGATAAAATGGAAAACTTTGATTATATAAAATTCTAAAAGTTTTTGCACAAACAAAACCAATGCAGCTAAGATGAGAAGGGAAACAGTTAAATAAGGAAAAAAGCATTTCCACAAGTTTTTCTATTTAAAATTTTCTTTCTAAGATGTATAAGGAGTAGATTTGAATTTACAAGAAAAAAAGTCATTTCCCAACTGATAAATGGTCAAAGGCAGTTTAAAGGGAAGAAATCTAAGCTTTCAACAACTATGTGGAAAAAATGTTAATAATTAGAGAAATACAAATTAAAACAACTTTAAGATTCTATCTTATATTTATCAGATTAGCAAGGCTGATGGAAAAGGAAAATGATTCAATTAATCAATCGATAAACATTTATTAAGCATTTCTGGAAAACAGATAAATAAATGTACTATTGGCAGAGTTATGAATTATTCCAGCCCTTTGGGAAAGCAATTTGTAATCCCTCCCCACCCCACACCAAATCACTAAATTGTGATGTGACCCGGTGATATCACTACTAGGCCTATACCCTTAAGAGACCAAAGAAAGAGGGATAAGACTTATATGTAAAAAAAAAATATTTATGGCAGCTCTTTTTTCCGTGGTGGCAAAGAACTGGAAACTAGTGGGGTGCTCAGCAGTTGGGGAATGGCTAAATTATGAATGTGGTGAAATATTAGTCTGTTATAAGAAATGATGAAGGGGATGATTTCAGAGAAACCTGGGGAGGTTTTTGTGAAGTGATACAGAGTGAAGTGAGCAGAACCAGGAGAACAATCTACGTAATAACATTGTGAAAATGAACAATTTTGAAAGATTTAAGGACTCTGATCAACATGATGCCCAGCCATGATTCCTGGAAACCAATGATGTTGAATATTACCCACCTCTTGACAGGAAGGCGATGGATTAAACATGCAGAATGTGTTTTTTGACATGACTAATGTGGGCATTTGTTTTGCTTGGCTATGTGTATTTGTTACAAGGGTTCACCTCCTCCCTGCCCTGGGGAGGGGGAAGAATGTGGGAGAAAGTGAAAATAAGTATTTGTTAATTGAAAAAAATTAAAATTTGACTTTAAAAAGGAAGGAAGTTATTAGAAGACAGGGTTGTATGATCTGTTGTGAAGAACATCTTCCCATTCTGGTAGTACTATGGATGTACACCTAAGTATACCCCTGGACGGCTGAAACAGGAACAGTATTTTATAATTTTTTTTTTACAATTATCAAGCATTTATTCTCCCTTCCTGATACCTCCTTTGCTACTGAGAAAGAAGAAAAGAAAAACAAAACCCTGGCAACAAATTCCCATATTGGCCATGTCCAAAAATGTGTGTTTCATTCTGCATTTTTAATCCGTTACCTCTCTGTTGGGAGGTGAGTAACGTGGATCATTGCCACGTTTCTAGTATCCTGATTAGTCTTTGAGCTGGCTAGAGTTCTCAAATCTTTCAAAATTTTCCGTTTTTATAATGCTGTTACTATATAAGTAAACAGGAACAATTTTAATTGTCCATATGGTTTCTGAGAGTGCTAACATCAAAAGGTATGGATACTAATGACAGACACTTGGCGCCCAAAGGCCTTCCGGGGCAAGAAGTTTGATGGAAGGCAGAAGGACCGTCCGTGATGATTAGTGACTAGGGATGAGGGACAAAGATGGAGAAAAAAGGAAGCTCTTTAGGAAAAATAGGAGGTGAAAATGGCTTTTGGTCTACGTTAAAGGAGCTGCAGGACAGGTAGGAAGGACATCAGTTAAGTACCCCAAAAGAAGTTACAAAAAGCTTGAAAAGTGATAGAACAGAAGGAAAACCAAACCTGTGTACTATGTGTAGAGTCAAGCCAAACAACTTGGGAGAAAGGAGAAAAATACTTATTAATTGAAAAATTAAATAATACTTATTAATCGAAAAAAATTAAATTTTGACTTTTTTTTTAAAGGAAAAGTAAAGGAGCAGATCATGAAAGTTGATCAAGGGTTGTTGTTCAAGGATGAATGTAAGGCCTGGAGCAGGGTTTCTTAACCAGGGTCCTGTTAACTTGTTTGTTTAAACAATCTTTTGATAACTATATTTTAATGTAATTGGTTTCCTTTGTAATCCTATTAATTTTATTTTATGCATTTAAAAACATTATCCCAAGAATGGGTGTGTCCAAAGCCTTCAGCAGACCGATGAAAATGGCTCAGACATACAAAAATGGCTCAGAATCACTGGCCTGATGGTACAGAATGACTTGGCTTCTTTGATGACCAGGGGATTGAAAGAGAGGCAAAATCAAAGGGTAGAGATATATAATAGAACAAAGAAGTAAAAATCTGTTAAAGCCTGGTTAACTTGAATCTCATTGCATTTAGCAAATAATGTGTGCCGATAGACTTTTTTTTTGGACAAGACCTGTGATTTCATCAGTAAAGAAAATCCTCTTTGAACCTGCTTTGCAACTCACACTCAGAGTTTCCTGGAATATAGAGGTTAAGTGACTTGTCCAAGGTCACATAGGCATTATGTTTCCTAGTCAGTGCTTCGTTATTCCTACTATCTCGTGCAGTTATTTCTGTGTATATCACATGTACTACAATATTTTCTTATGCTGAGTAAAGTTTCCCCATCAAAATGGTTGGCTTCAGTGTGTGGTACATAGGATATCATCGTAGAGGAGGTTGACTTTGTAGAATAACTTTCTCTCTTTGGGAGGCAGTACCACAAAAATTACCAGTGGTGGGATGCTAATAAGCTTTCTGTCTGGGTGTGCTGGGTCATACTTCCTCACCCATTTACGATAACCATCCCATAGAGAAGGTACCCCAATAATCCTTTTCTGAGGTCCTGGGAAGGAAAACAAAGTTTGAAAGGTAGGATATAAAACCAGAGATTTATTTGAAAGTGGTGTATAATGTAGAAGACCTGAAAAGGGGTGAGATTTCTGCTTAAGGCTGGAAGTGGATGAAAGTCGAGGTGTCTAGGAAAAGGAAGAAGGATTGGTATCAAAGGGAGTACATACACCTCAGTGATACAGGGACCCAAGCTTCTTGTATCTTACATCAACCAGCTTGTTTCATACTCACTCCTTTTTTTTCAGTCCTGTAGGAAAACATGTGCACTCATTCCAGAGACTAAAAAAGGCAAAAGGGAGAAAAGAAAAAAAAAACAATCCAACACACATTTTGTCATTGCTTTCTGATGTCATGCCTTCTCCTAAATAGTCTGTTGCCTGCTGAAGGTCTTCCTCATGCTCTCTTCTGCTGGGACGCCGAGGCTGTTGCTCAGTAGCCTGAGAGATGGAAAGTTATTCCCCTTGGCAGTTTTTTTTCCCCTCAAGAAACCCAGAGCACTTCAGGCTACCTGGATGATGTCCAGAGCTCTCGGGCTCGGGTTTGCTGCTGCTCGGTTTTAAAAGCTACATTGTCATCACCTAAAGAGGCCTGGGTTGCTTCTCTTCTTCAGACCTCAAATTCTTTGTTTGTAAAATGAGGTTGGTGATCTCTGTGGTCCCTGCTCCCTATAAATTCTAGCATCTCAAGCCTTCTTGGTCCCAGGCCTCTGACTATCACAGGAACCCTTGTTCCATTTCTATGTTTAGAGCTCCCCTTTTCCTTACAGGCTTTCAAGCCAGCTAACCTTTCTCTCCCAGTAGATCCAAATCCCAACTCTTTCCCCTTCACTTTCCAAAATGGCAGCTCTTGTCTTCTCTCTGCTCTTTGGAAGGGCCCTTCTGTTTTTCATTCCCTTTCAACTTCAATTTCTGGCCTTCCTGAAAAGTTGCTTGGTTTAGCGGAGAGAATAAGGAACTGAGTATGTAATTACTTCCTTAGGAATAAGGAAGTCCTGGGTTCAAATCCTATCAGACACTTGATGACCTTGGGAAAATCATTGAAACCTTCTGTGCCTCAGTTTCTTCATCTGTCAAATGAAACAGTTGGATTTGATGACCTCTGAGGTCTCTTTCATCTCTAGATCAACCATACCCTCCTCAGTGGGTTCCCCTGAATGAATTCTACAGAGACTCTACAGAGTCCATCCCTTTCCCCCCAAAACCCTTTTCCTTAAGGGGCCATACACCCAATTTCTTTTCAGCACCAATGTAGAAAGTGGAAAGTCTGCACCAGCCAAAATATTAAGATTTTCCATAGTACTTGGCAAGATCCAGACCAAGAGAAACTCAACAGAGAGGAATCTGTGTGTGCCTGTCATGCCTCCCAGTCCCTGAGGATTCTGGCAGAACTGGCCTTTCTCTCAGTTCCCTCACCTTAGCTTTGGCCAAAGTGAATTCCACCCTCCCCAGTCTCAGAGGACTCTGGAATAATGCATTTCCCATCCTTAGGAGCAGCCTGGGCTGCCTGGGCTCCTTGCTGGGCTATTGCAGAATTGAGGGAGGAGATGAATGAAGGAATCAGTGGGGGCCCTGGCTTGGGATCCCCACCCCTCTCCCACTTTGTTGAGTTTAAGATTACATGCCTTGAGGCAGCTTTTCAATGGCCCCTCCCTTCTCTACACCATCAGTCTGGTGCCTGCCCAATGCCACATGTTACCGGGAACCTTTGCAAATATGAGTGGTCCAATGGGAGAGTTCTAAAGCGGGCAACAGAAGGGTTCTTTGGGGAATGTGGGCAGGGAAGAGGGCATTGCTAGGCCTGTTTGGAAAACTAGGGTACGCTATAGAGTAAAGGTGAGACTTTCTGCATCTTGAATGCCTTTCTTCAATTAACAAAAGCAGAAACATATACACAGACCACAACTCCCCTTCCTTCCCCCTTCTTCCCC
>CM053623.1:53470263-53493721 GCA_028646595.1 Phalanger gymnotis | reverse complement strand
TGCCATTTTAATTATTTTTACAAAAGAAAATAAAGTCAGTTAACCCAGAGAAGAGCGGTATGTACTTAAAATCTCTTTAAGGGCTGGAGAAGGAAGAAAAAAATGCCTCCTACAGGGATTTTTTTAAAAATAACCATCACAATAAATAACAAGTGTCTCAACCTACAGCTATAAATAACATGTAATGTTTCCACTCAAGATTTAGACAAGCGATTGCTTTGGAAGGAGCCCCCTGCCTATTTCTGGCCTTTCTGGCAGGTCCCATGGCATTACCTAAGTCTCATTGTTCTGAGCTGGGCTACTTGGGTATTGAGATCAGAGTTTGTTTTTTTGAGTCAGATCCTTCCCCTGTCCAGTGGCTCCCTGCCCCCACCCAGGCAAACATTCTTTACAGCTTTTCCCGTAGAAGGTCTACACCTGAGGGAGAGGCTGGTCTGTTACTGGTTTCCTTCCTGCCACCCAACCCAGCCTTCACCAGTCCCAGAACAGCAGAACTGGGGACCTGCAACTCATATGAGAGAGTGCAAGCGCCACACACACACACACACACACACACACACACACACACACACACACACTCATCAACACACACAGAGCAGCTGAACAGATGTTCTCCCTCTGTTTGGATAGTCTGTTTTAAAAACAGTTCATATTCACCAACTGTTTGGATAATAATTGGCCAAGTCTCTTGCGATGATTTTTTTGGGTCACTTTTTACCCAGGCAAGTGCCATTCAGTGGAAAATAGACATGATAATACTTGAAAAGCACATTGGTATCATTACCATTGTCCTTATCAAGAGAGACGCCTTTGACGAGGGAAAGAGAGCCACTCAGGAAGATCTGGGTGAAAATCCTGCTTCTAACACACACTGGTTTGTTTGACGATGAGTGAGTCATTCAACGCAACGCCCTAGGGAACTCTTTAAAACTCTGAAGCTGCTGGAGAAGGTGCTGACTTGCATTGGTGGAGTGTCTTCCCTCATCTAGGAGTTCCCTAACCCAATGAACTCAACAAGTCCAGCCCCAATTCCAGCCCCTAACTCTATCTTCGCCAAAAGCTAGGATTTTACTTTTTTCTTTTTAAGCTATAAAAATGAACAAAACCTCTTTTGCTTATCTTGGTCCCCTCGGATGCGCCCACAAGCTCGAATGGAGGAGTTTTTCAGAACTTGCGAAGCGTGGTATGCCCAAGTACTTGTTTGGAATATTAACCTACGTGTCCCTTCGGCACTTTGACTTGAATGTAGCACCCTCGGAAGATCATAAGATAGTACATTTGAATCGGAAGGAACCTCAGAAGTCACTAAGTGAATCTCCCTCACTTTACAGGTTAGGGGACTTTCCCAGGGTCACCCAGCTAGCAAAGCCCCGAAGCAGGATTTAAACTCAGGTCTTCCTGACTCCAAATCCAGTACTCTACCGACATCTCCATGCTACCTAGGCTCCCCCAAACCCTTCCCTCCAAATCAGAAACTCCTCCTGGTTTCCTTATCTGTGAATGGTCTGTTATCCTGTTTGAAAATATCTGCCTTATCTTTGCCTTCTGGGGGTCTACTTCCAATCAGCTGTCACCAAATCTTCTTCGATTCTGAAGACCACCTTCTCCTTTTTATCCCCATTGCTACCACCCTCGTTCAGACCCCATCCCCGTTGTGATAGCCTTCTGATTGCTCTCCTCACCTCCCGACCCTCTCTCGCCTTGCCTGCCTTGCCATTTGCTGCCGAAGTCATCTTCCTAAAGCAATGCTCTGATTGGATCCTTCGCCTATTTAAAAACCATCAACAAATCTCCATTGCCCGGAATGATTTTTAATCAAACTCTTAAGCTTGGCTGAAGGACCACCATAATCTGGTCCCAACTTACCTTCCCAACCTTAGCTCTCGCTGTCTCCTCATATGAATTTTTCATCCTAACCTAGCCGGGATACTTACTGTTTCCTGAATATGCCTTATACTTTCCCTTTTCTTGTGCCATTCTTTCCAAATGAAATGTTCTCTTCCTTCATCCTTGCTAGATCATGCTTCAAGGCTCTGATGATTTCGTCATCAGTGATGAAGGTCCCTCATCTGATTCTTTCAGCCAAAGGAAATCTCTCCCTCTTCTGAATTCCTACAGCATTTCCTATGCAATGTTAATTCTCGATCTTTTGGCATGTAACCCATATTTCTTTGCATTGTAATTAGCTGTTTATATGTCACATCTCCCCTATTAGAATTTAAGCTCCTTGAGGGCTTATTCATCTATGGAGTGCCCCCAAAGCATCTACCACAGTAACTTTCATGTAGTAGGCACCCCTATCCCTCAAATACTCGATGAATGAATTGAAGAGCTTAGCTTGGATTTTGGGCCATCCTATTTTGATTTTCCCCGTGGTCTTAAGCACAATCCCTCATTCATTTAGCTACTCATCAACATTCATAAGATGAACTAAGAAATGCCTCTGAACTAATTAAGTGAAAGATTAAACTAGAGCTTTGATAATTTAGGAATATGCACGTTTCCCTTAGTTACTAAGACAATTCAGCCTCAGATACTGACATAAAGGCGATTGAGTGAATGAAGCCCGCAAAATGTTTTTATTGGAGATTTATAATCTGATGTCTATAGTACATTTGGTAGATATCTCAGGTCTTGAGTATGAGTAGTATGTAATGCCCTCCGTTACAAGGTAATAGCAAAAATATCAGCAGAAGAATGAACAAAATTCTTCTGATTTTCCAGATAATTATAGGAAACCCTTCTACCCTGTCAACAGAGGGTCACTGTAAGATCACCAGGAGATGCCTGACAGGCAGTCAATCAATTCATCAAAAGTGTCAGTAGAGCACAGCATGTCATTACCTACAAGCACTTCAGGCAGCAGGAACCACAGAATCATTGTGCTGTGTGAGACCTCAAGACCATGTAAGCAAGTCCTCTGTCTCCGGATAGGCAAATACCCAAACCATCGGAAGAGTCTTCAGTGGTTCCCTCTTGCTCTAGGATAAAATACAGAGTGCTCAGCCTGGCATTTAAAGTCATTTATGATCTACTTCTAGCCTATCCTAATTTCATTTTGGCGCAGTGGATAAGCATTGTGCCTGAGTTCAAATTCAGCCACTAACTTTGTGACCTTGATCAAGTCACTGTTCAGTTTCCTCAAATGTAAAATAGGGATGACAATAGCACCTACCTCCCAGGGTTGTAAGGATGGGATTGTAAGGATATTGTGAGGATTAAATGAGTTACTATTTCTAAGGCACTTTGCAAAGCTTAAAGCACCATGTAGATAATAGCTATTATTGACATTTATTATTTATTTATATATGTAAATATTATATTATGTTATATTATATATAATTATTATAACATAATTTATATTTATATTAAATATATTTATTATAAATATATTTATTATTATTAATTTGTTCCTCCCCTTCATACATTATCTATTCTAGCCAAGTAAACATGGTTGCTGTTTTCCATGCACAACACACCATGACTTGCCTCCTTGGCTTATAGCACAGGTGATTCCTCTTCTCTCCCTTACCATTTGCTTCTTTTACTCCTCCAAGACTAAGTTCCGATGCCGACTCTGGGATAAGCCCCTTTCTAGACCCTGTTGTCTGTGCACTCTCCTTGAAATTATTTTGTATCTGCTTCATATCTATCTGTGTATGGATTATGTCTTTGCCCAACCTCCCTCCCACCCCAGTCAAATGTTCTTGAAGATAGCAACTATTTCCATTGTGGCCTTTGTAATCCCAGAGCCTAGGCACATAGTGCACAGAGCAACTGGTACAGAGTAGGGAGGAGGAAATAAGCGTTAATTAATTAATTAATTAATTATCCCTATTTTGTGCCAGACAATGTGCTAAGCACCTTTTACAAATATCTCTTGGGATCCTCACAACAACCCTAGAAAGTGGGTGCTATTATTAACATTTTTAAGTTTAATAGTATTTTATTTTCCCTCAGTTACATGCCAAGAAAATGTTTAGCATTCATTTTTCCAAAGGTGCTATTATTATTTCCATTTTACGGTTGAGGAAACTGAGGCAAATAGAAGTTAAATGACTTGCCTGGGGTCACACAGTAAACACTTAATAAATAGTTGCAGGATGAAATGAACTAATAATTGTAAGGCATTTAGTACAGATCTTGGCACATAGTAAGTGCTGTTTAAATTATCATCATCATTCTTCTTAACTGAATCGAAATCAATGGTCGCATAACTTGTTTTTAATGTCCTTAGGGGGGAAAGAAGGAAGCATAGGTAAAGGCAGTCCTGCCAGGCAAACAAAACAAGTTCCGGAGCTGAGCTGAGGGCTTCCAAAGGTATCATGATCCTTGAATGCCATGCAGAGTGCCACAGAGCCGTAGGTCCAAGAGCTGAGAGAAAAAAGATACGAGCTGGATAAATGGACACCAATCAGTCAATTAACAAGCATTTATTAAGCACTTTGGGCCAGGCAGTGTGCTAGGTGCTGGAGATACAAATACAATAGGAGTTTATATTCTAGTACATGATACATCTTCTTGGATAAGTAAATACAGAATATATAAAAAACAGATATGGAAGAAAGGAGGGTCTCACAATTTGGGAATCAGAAAGAACATCTCGAAGGAGGTGGTACTTGCCTTGATCTTTGATTATTTTCTAAAATATATTTTATCATCTTGTTAAATATTCCCTAATTGCGTTTTAAATAAAATTTTTAATATTCATTTTTCAAAATTTTGAATTCCAAATTCTTTCCATCCTTCCTGCTTTCTACCCACTCTTTAAGAAGGCAAGCAATATGATATTCATTATACATGTGAAGTCATACAAAACATATTTCCATATTAGCCATATTGTGAAAGAAAACATTCGCATACACACAGGAAAACCAAGAAAAATAAAGTGAAAAAAAAGTATGCAAAAATCTGCATTCCGAGTTCATCAGTTCTCTCTCTGGAGGTAGACGGTATTTTTCATTGTGAGTCCTTTGGAATTGTCATGGATCATTATATTGATTAAAGTAGTTGTATTTCACAGCCGATCATC
Source organism: Phalanger gymnotis (assembly GCA_028646595.1). NCBI lineage: Eukaryota > Metazoa > Chordata > Mammalia > Diprotodontia > Phalangeridae > Phalanger > Phalanger gymnotis. The sequence goes on along the minus strand of CM053623.1, from coordinate 53,488,689 downwards.
TTTACATTATTGCTGTTACTGTGTATAATGTTCTTCTGGTTCTGCTCACTCTACTTGCATCAGTTCATATAAGTCTTCTCAGGTTTTTCTGCAACCATCCCCTTCACCATTTCTTATAGCACAATAGTATTCCATCACAATCATATGCCACAGCTTATTTAGCCATTCCCGAATTGATGGGCATCCACTCAATTTCCAATTCTTTGCCACCACAAAAAGAGCTGCTATACATATTTTTATACATATGGGTCCTTTCCCCTTTTCTTTGATCTCTTTGAGATACAGACTTAGTATTGGTATTGCTGAGTCAAAGAGTATGCACAATTTTATAGCTCTTTAGTTCCAAAGTGCTCCCCAGAGTAGCTGGACTAGTTCTGCCAACAAAGCATTAATGTCCCTATTTTTCCACATCCTCTCCAGCATTTGTCACTTTCCTTTTCTGTCCTGTTAGCCAATCTGATAGCTACGAGGTGGTATTTGAGCTGATCTTTGAAGGGGTCTAGGGGTTTTCAGGAGTCACAGGGGAGGAGATGGAGTGTAGCGAAGCAGCCTATACAATAGCATGGAAGCAGGAGATAGAATGTCCTTTGTCCCTTGTGGGGAACAACATATAGAACAGCCTGACTAAAGTATATAGTGCTTGAGGGAAAGTAATGTGTAATCAGCCTAGAAAATTAGGCTGGAATTAAAGTGTAAAGGGCATTAAATGCCAAAGAGAAGTCTGTATATTATCCTAAAGGCAGTGGGGAGCCTTGAAGCAGAAGGTCCTTGAGCAGAGGAGTGATGTGGCTGGATCTGTGTTTTGGGATGTCATGTTGGCAGCTGAGTGGAGAATGGGGAGAACCAAGGGCTAGAGAGATCCATTAGAGGCTTTGGCAATAGTACAAGCAAGGGACGATGAGTTCAGAGTCAGGGAATGATTCAAGACTCCCAATGGAAGTAAGCAAATGGACAGATGTTGATACCACTCTTCCACAGTCTTCAACTCCACTCATCGCACTCGAGACTTGATCTCTTGGTGTTCTGATGGTAAGAATCGGAGAGATAATTGTCTTTCTTGCCCAATCCTCCATATTTTGGGGCAAATGCTCTTCAAATGAATAATCATAAACATTACCTCCACATTACTAAAAGGTGTGTACAAAACCCAGTACACAACTTACATGTATTTTGGCGGGACTTATTGAAGGACATGAGTCATTACGGATGGCTTACAGTCGGCCGGGTCTCAGAGGAATACCAATGTAGAGAGTGTGAAAGCGTCAAACAACCCTTTGAGTACTTCCAAATGAAGAGCACCCTCCTCCGGGCTGGCAGAGTTTCTCCTGATCCTCTACCAGACTTCTCCATGCTGGTACATGTAAGAGTTGTAGGATGTCTTCAGCGGAAATGCAATTTGAGACCAGATTGTTCTGGCTTAAATAATGAGAAAACTCCACTTCAGACATTATTCCTTGTCAGAATGACAGACACCCTCCCCCTCTCCTAGCTATTTAGAGGTTATTGAAGATTTGAGTGCTAACTGGCAAGGTATCACTCACCTGAACTTGTGGCCAGTGTTTTCTGAGTGCTCATTGGGTATGGCACACGAGTCTAGCTCCTGGATGGTCTTTTCCATGCTCATGATTAGTCTTTGAGGCAACTTACCCTTTGCACATATTCAAGACCCTCAGCAGCCATAAATGTGAATGCCTCTTGTCTGGGGAGAAAACCTGTGATGGGACAGTTCTCTTAACTGACTTAGAAATGATATACGTGTCTACAGTCAGTAACAGTTACAGTCAATAGCGCTGAGAGATAGAGTTGTTCTCAAAATGGGTGGTTTGCTCAGTTTGAATACTATTAAATATCCTGGGTGTGACCTTGACAGAAGTTAGAATGGAGGAGGGGAGTGGAGAGAGGGGAGCTTTTCTCAGTAGTTACAAGAAAAGGGAAAAAAAGCCACCTGTTATACTTTTAACATATAGATTTATGAAGCTACAAGTGGCTATACTTCAAAGAAAATTCTCAGCTTTTAACACATAGGGAAAAAGGACTACAATAAACCATATTTGATAGAAAAGTTTCTTCTACTTAGCAAAGGACCGCCCCAAGATTCTCCAAGGTTGTGCGTTGTTTTAATACATAATAAACAGTAGTAACCCCAACAGCAACAATAATACAAGGGTGAGCTATCACTAAGCTTCGCTTTTATAGGTAGAGAGTTGTACATCAGTAGTGCCTCAAACTGTGGGGTAAGTTATAGCAATCAATATAAGACACTGAAAACAAAAAGGCTACCGGGGGTATGTTATAAGGGTTTTTTGTTTGTTTGTTTTCAGGGGAGGTCCACATGCTGTGGCTGACTTTCTGAGGAGAAGGAAGAAAGAACTGAAATTCATTTCGAGGTAGAATATAACAACTGCTTCACTAAAGGGGATAGGAAACTAGTCCTTTCTTTGTTCAACACAGTACTTGCATTTTAATAAAGCCTGTTCTTTGTTCTATGCCTTGTTAGTTTGATGCTTGCGGAGACAAAACAAAACAAACGCTCCCTAGGAAAAAGCTAGAAACTGCTCAAATCAGATTATTTATTGGGTTGCCCTGGGTGGGGCATGAGCTAAAAAGTACTAAGACAGAAAATATTTCAAAATTGAACCCAGTCTTTGTGAACCCAGAGTTTTGTTAATGGCCCATAGGATACATTTTGGGATTCAACAACTTCCTTCCCATATTTAATTACTTTTTTCTGTCAACAAGGTTTTTCCTAAATCTAACCTAGACCCGTGTCCTGTTTAGTTTTCTGTGGGAAGGGAGAACAGCTGGTCAGTTTTCTCATAAGTGCTTGTATGTTTGTGAGAAGTTAAGTAAGCCATAAGCCTTCTCCACTGCAGGCTAAACAAACTCAACTCTAACCTTTCTTGGTTGACCCTCTTTCCCAGAAAGGTTCAATTAAAAAAAATTCCTTCAATCATTGTACCTGACACTTACATAGTACATTACAGTTTTCCAAGTACATGTATTATGAGGGAGGTTGGGCAGGTGCTACGGTCCCATTTTACAGATAAGCAAGACCACAAAATTAGAGGCAATTTAGCTCCATTTTATCAATGAGGAAAATGAAGTTAGGTGATGTTAAGTAACTCCCCCAAAGTCACCAAGATGGAGGCAGAGTCAGAATTTGAAGCCAAGTCTTTTATTCATTAGATCATACTTCCTTTCAAGTAATCTGAAGCTCAGGGAAATTAAAAGCCTTGACCAAGGTTGCATGACAGCCAGGTGATATACTAGGGGGAAGGGAAGAGAAAGGAATAAACTTTTATTAAGTGCTCACTATGGGCCAGCAACTTCGCAATGATGATCTCATTGGGTGATCACAACAATCCTTCCAGGTAGGTCTTCTTATTATCCCGATTTTACAATTGAGGAAACAGAGTCAAACAGAGGTTAGGTGACTTGTCCATGATCACACCACACGTCTGAACTTGGGTCTTCCTGACAGCAGACCCAGTGCTCTTTATACTGGGCCACCTAGCTGACTTGGAAACAGGAAGACCTGATTGTGAATTCAGGACACTTATTAGCTGTCTCACCCTGGACAAGTAACCTTTCTCAGCCTCAGTTTTTTCATCTTTAAAATGGGGATAATATAATGGCACTTACCTCCCTAGGTTGTTCCGGGAATCAGATGAGAAGAAAGAGAGAGAGAGAGAGAGAGAGAGAGAGAGAGAGAGAGAGAGAGAGAGATCTCACTTTGCAAACTTTAAAGTCCTCTATAAATATTATTATTATGACTAGGGCCCAGATCTCCTCATTGGGCAGTTCAGTGCTCTTTCTACCTTATTACTCTTTTTAATGTCTTTCATTGCTTCGCACCCGACCATCCTTCCATTTTTGTATATTCCTCTTACAACTTGGAGACCAGACTTTGGGCTTGTTATTCTAAGGGTCTCACCAAAGCCAAATACCACAGACGGATTGCTTCCTGACTCCTTCATGCCTGTACCCCACATGGAGTTGTTTTACTGTTAAATCCAGGTTATTTCATTCTTTAAACAGTATTAAATCCTTTTCGCCTGACCCTGTCAGATGGTGAATCCTCTATCCCCTTTGCTCTGTACCCACCAAACACACAGTTATCTGGGGGGAGGGGGAGTGAGAAATAGGCACCAGATCTGAGATATTCTAATACTCCTTGTGCAGGGGAATGAGTTCATTGAAATGCAAATGAATTTCAAAGTGAAAAGTTCCCAAGAGGGATGGAAGAGGAAAAGAGGCAGGCATAGTGTCTGTTCACTCACTCTCTGACTTCTCCCTCTGTCTGGGTCTAGGGTATCCTTTATTATTGGTTCACAGAACCAATATCTGGATCTGACTTAGGAGGCAGTTGGGTTGATGCAGTGGATAGAGCCCTGGGTCTGGAGTTAGGAGGGGCTGAGTTCAAATTCCCCCTGAGATACTTATTAGCTGTGTGAGCCTAGGCGAGTCACTTAACCTCATCTGTTTCCTCATCTGTAAAAACTACCTCTCAGGGTTGTCATGAGGATCAAATGAGATCATAATCGTAAAGCACTTGGCACAGTGCCTGATGCATAGCAAGTATTATATACAGGTTAGCTATTATTTTTTTTAATTGAGATTTTTTTATTTTTAGTTTACAACACTCAGTTCTGCATGTTTAGGAGTTCCAGATATTCTTCCCCTCCCTCCCTTCCCCACCCCCACCCCCCAAGATGGCATGGAATCCGATACATCTTCTACATATATCTTCACATTAAACTTATTTACATAATAGTCAAGTCGTAAAGAAGAATTATAACCAATGGAAGGAATCGTGAGGAAGAAGAAACAAAAGAAAAAAAAAAGAAAAAAAAGAGAGCAAATCGTTTGCCTCAATCTGCATTCAGACTCCATAGTTCTTTCTCTGGATGTAGATAGCTCTCCCCACCATGAGTCCTTTGGAGTTGTCTTTGAATCTAGTATTGCTGAGAAGAGCAAAGTCTATCAGGGTTAGTCATCACAGAATCAATGTGTTGTGTACAATGTTCTCCTGGTTCTGCTCCATCATGTAGGTTTTTTCAGGTTATTATGAAGTCTGTATCTTCCCCATTTCTTATAGCATAGTAGTATTCCATTACATTCATATACCACAACTTGTTCAGCCATTCCCCAATTGATGGGCATCCCCTCGATTTCCAATTCTTTGCTGCTACAAAAAGAGCCGCTATAAATATTTTTGTACATATGAGTCCTTTTCCTACTTGTGTAATTTCCTTGGGGTACAGCCCTAGAAGTGGTATTGCTGGGTCAAAGGTTATGCATATTTTTATAGCCCTTTGGGCATAGTTCCAAACTGCTCTCCAGAATGTCTGGATCAGTTCACAACTCCACCAACAATGTAACAGTGTTTTAATTTTCCCACATCCTCTCCACCATTTGTCATTTTCTTGTTTTGTCACGTTAGCCAATCTGACAGGAGAGATGTTGTACCTAAGAGTTGCTTTGATTTGCATTTCTCAAATCAATAGTGATTTAGAGCATTTTTCCATATACCTATAGATATTTTTAATTTCTTCCTCTGGAAACTGCCTGTTCATATCCTTTGACCATTTCTCAATTGGGGAATGACTTGTATTCTTATAAATTTGTCTCAGTTCCCTGTATATTTTAGAGATGAGGCCTTTATCAGAGACATTGGTTGTAAAGATTTTCTCCCAATTTTCTGCTTCCCTCCTAATCTTTGTTGCATTGTCTTTGTTTATACGAACACTTTTCAAATTAACATAATCAAAATTGTCCATTTTGCATTTTGTAATGCTCTCTATCTCTTGTTGTATTATGAATTTTTTCCTTTCCAATAAATCTGATAGGTAAACTATTCCTTGCTCTCCCAAATTGCTTATAGTATCAGACTTTATTCCTGAATCATGAACCCATTTTGACTTTATTTTGGTATATGGTGTAAGATATTGGTCTATGCCCAGTTTCTGCCCTACCATTTTCCAATTTTCCCAGCAGTTTTGTGAAATAGTGAATTCTTAGCCCAGAAGCTGGATTCTTTGGGTTTATCAAAGAGTAGATTGCTATAGTTGTTGACTACTGCATCTTGTGTACCTAACCTATTCCACCAATCCACGCCTCTGTTTCTTAGCCAGTACCAGGTAGTTTTGATGACTGCTGCTTTACAGTACAGTTTAATATCTGCTATGGCTAGGCCACCTTCCCTAGCATTTCTTTTCATTAATACCCTAGATATTCTAAACTTCTTGTTCTTCCAGATGAATTTTGTTATTATTTTATCCAGCTTTGTAAAATAATTTTTTGGTAGATCGATTGATATGGCACTGAATAAGTAATTTAATTTAGGTAAAATTGTCATTTTTATTATATTAATTCAGCCTAACCATGAGCAACTAATGTTTTTCCATTTATTTAGATCTGACTTTATTTGTGCGAAAAGTGTTTCATAATTATATTCATATAGGCCCTGGGTTTGTCTTGGCAGACAGACTCCCCAAAATTTTTTAGTGTCTACAGTAACTTTAAATGGAATTTCTCTTTCTGTCTCTTGCTGTTGGGCTTTGTTAATGTTAGCTATTATTATTACTGTGACACTAACTCTCTGTGTGGTGTTGAGCTCAGTCATCTCAGAGCATCTTAGATTCAATGATCTCTATGGTTCCTTTTGGCTCTAACTTTCTATGATTCTGTGACTTAGCATGAGATTAGCTGAAACTCCTAACTCAGCGATTAATAGTGCTGGAATAAGGAGGGTGGGCGCAGCGGTGACATGCCGTACACATCTACTATGGGAAGAAGGCGTATCACATTATGTTTCAGGAAGAGTTTTTGGCATGGTTTGGGGGAAGGGGACAGAGGACTGGCAGACTGACTTTTTTTTTTTAATTTGACTTATATATCCTGTCCAGAGCTCTCTGTCCACACAGGGAGATGTTTCTAAAAATCTGACATGCTTTCTGCCCATTGTGTCCTAACTGTTGGCTACCCCTTGGGGTGACCCCTAGCAGGAAGCAGCTGGCCTTAGTTGTAGACAATTGATTTTTGCCAGATGAAGGCTCTGGGGACGTTTTACTAGTCCCTTTTTTCCTGTCCTGGGGAGACTCTGGTCCCCCAAAGAAACCGTCATTGACCCCTTTCCATCCTCTCTCCACCAAACTGCTGCTCAGGAATGCTAACAAGAAATTTCTGTGCTTGGTGCAGTTGTGTGAATGGAATTCACTCCCCACAGGGGACTGACAGGACCTACGTCTTTCTGTCTTCAAGGATGAATCCAAAAGCCATCTGTTTTCCCAGAGTCTCTACCCAAGTGACTGCTAGGGGATCCCTTGAGGAAAACGAGGAGCAACTTGTATTATTTGCTCTTCTTCGGAATGCACTCCAGGTGAGAGCCTTTACTGTAGTTTCAATATCTGCATTATTTTCTATTATTTGAATAACCTCTCTGGGCTGCATCAAATATACGTCTTACTCAGGATGCTTTTTGCAAAAGGTTTTCTTGCAGATTTAAAGGGTTTGGGGACTTGGAGGTGATCTTTCTGAATGATGTCAATGATCCAGGCCCCTGGTTCTGCGCATGGGGATTCACGGGGCTTCTGCTCTTCTTCCTTTCAACCCTCCCAACAATACTATCAACATCCCTGGGCCAAAAAATTCAGCATCACTTCTTCACGGATTCATCTTTGAGGGGCACCGTGTTGGACAAAGCAAATTCCTCAGGCACTGGAGTTGTGACATGGTGGAAAGGGGACTGGGAATCAGAACTGGGATCATGGGATTGTAGCATTTCAGAACTTGAAGGAAACCTAGAGATCGTTTAGACAGTTCCCTCATTTCTCACATAAGGAAACAGGTCCCATGATAACTAGTCCAAATGGAGCTGGCAGAGCTGGGATTTGCACCCTTCTTCTGACACCAAATTCAACGGGAATGTTAGAACTGCCTTTGCTGTTTACTGGGTGTGTGGCCTCCATTTCCCAATTTATAAAATGAGACAAGAGGATCTCAAGGTCTTTTTCAGTTGAAAATCTATGATTCTATCTCCGTATCACATGGTCGTTACAAAGGTCAAATGGATGCAAACTGTAACTATGTAATTAAATATTGGTACATACATAGATTCGTAACTATGAGTCAACTATTGATAGTTGTGGGTGCGATGGACCTTGCTATTCATGAACTTGCCAGGGATATTTGGAAATGTAAAACCCTTTATAGGGTGGGCCTGGAGCAAAATTGTAAAGAAAGGTTTCTTTGGTGATCCCTCCCTAGGGCTCTTGACTCCCCACTTTTGGACTCTTTTCGTTTCCTTCTCAATGTGCTCAACGATCTGAGGCTGCCCAGGTTGTCCAAGGTTTCACCTCATCTGTCTCTGATCTTCCTCTTTGCCCACTACTCAGGAATAGCCTAGAATGTGACTGTTGCCCAAGTTCATTCCAGTTCTTCAGAGCACAGGGCTCTGTGGGAGTTATGAAGGTTACTGTAGACTGGGACCTTATCCTGCCCTATACAAGCGAGTGCTGGTGTCATGAAAGCAAACATTCCTGGAAGCTTCGTTTGAACATTTGAACATGGCTGAAGTGACCACCTAACCCTTGAGTGCCATTTTGGAGTGGGTGTACTGTTCTAATTCAGAGAGCATTTTTTGTGTTTGTCTAATTTGGTTCATGAGGGTCAGAGTGCTGGAGAGAACTCCAGACTTGGGAATCAGAAGACCCAGGTTTTCAGATCCCTAGTTTGGCATTTATTAGATATATGACTGTGAGAAATGCAGTTTTGGGGATCACTGGATTTCCTAGGCAGGACCAAAGTTCCGAGGAAGAACCCCGTGATAATCCCTAAGGAAGTCTGTGCAGACCACAGGACTCCCAGGGGAAGGCCAACTGGTAGCTCCCCCGCTTAATCTGTGGGGATCACAGGGCTCCGGGGTCAGACCCTAAGGAAGACCCAAGTGATGGCCCCTTAGAGCAGTTGTAGGGAAATCACAGGACTTCCTAGGGTTGGACCCTGAGAAAGAGCCATGTGATGACTCCTAAGGAAGAATGTGCAGACCACAGGACTCCCCAGAGGAAGATCAAGTGATAGCCCCCCTTAACCTGTGGGGATCACAGGGCCTCCTAGGGGTGAGACCCTAAGGAAAACCCAAGTGATGGCCCCTTAGGACGGCAGTAAGATCACAAGGCTCCCAAGATAGGGTTGGAAAACCTAAGTGATGTTCCGTTAAGAAGGCTGTGCAGACCACAGGGCTCCCCAAGGGAATCCCTAGTGGTAGCCCTCTTAACACCTCAGTGGGGATCACAGGATACCCTAAGGCAAGGTCTGGAAGTAAGCCCGAGACGAGCTTCCGCTGCTCATTGCTTTCCTTCCCTCAACCTTAGGAAGATCTGTGCAATTTGCCCATTCTCACCCAAAGAACTCAGGACCGGAGTGGGCAGATGAAGGCATTTATTACACTCCTCCAGAGAACGGGTATAGTGCCCACTGGAACACTCACACTGATAGAGCTGCAGGAGCAGGGGTAACCATTCCCTCCACTCCTGCTAGAGTTATGGTTAGTTCACATTCTTTATTTTTACATAGTTTTCCTAGGTTATACAATTTATATGGGTAGGATAATAAGGGTACAGAAGCAAAAGTGAAGTTAATTAGATTTTCCTTGTCTGAATTTAGGATTAATCTACATTCCTTACTCCCCTAAGTTCCCTCTTTAACGTATGCAAATTATGCAAATCAATAGGCCTGGATTCTTGACCAAGACCAGACCCTAGATAAGCTTGAACTAGTTTAAGCAGTTTGGCCTCTCTAATTCCCCTGACTTCCTTCTCAAAAAGCATGCTCATGCGTACAAGCCTCTGACCTCTCATCTGACCGACCTTGAGGCCTGGTTTCTGCTAAAGCTGGGGTGGGGGAGGTGAGGGGAAATACACCTTTAGTTCTGTGGAAACAAAACTCCTCCTCCCATTTCTTGCAATAACCGTGGACAAGTTTATTCACTTCCCTGAGCTCAGTTTCCCATTTGTTATCATGAGAAAAGTGCTTTGTACCTTCTAAAGCTCTGTATAGATGTGAGCTGTTATTATTTGTGAAGGAGAGAGGGAGAATTTGAGGACTTGCCAAGAGACCTGGGGTTGGATATATTTTACTCAAGGCCAGATATTGAAAAGATGCCTGAGAGATAGTCATAAAGACAGAATCATCACTGAGAACCCCTGGGGCCCGGAGCAAATGGGGCACAGGAAGCACCAGCTTTCATTGGGAGTCAATGAAAACTCATCCAAGTTTGACACGTGGGGGGGGCAGTGCTCTTTGCATTTACAAACTTCGAGCTGTCTCTTTCTTTGGTCTGAGAGCTACAGGATATTCTTTTCCTCCTAGGCTGAGCCTTCACATTCATGTTTTTCTGGAAATAGTCTTATAAATCTGACTAATAACTCCTATTTCATTTCTCCAAACCCCATTAGAGGGAAATTATAACAAAGCCCAGATACTCACCAGTTTATTCATGAGAAGGACCTTTAGCTTTCCTAAAATGCCTTTTAGATGGTTGGATGAATCTCTTGGTACACGACCCCCTCTCCATCCCCACCCCCAGCCTTGCTGCAGCTTCTTGGCACACAGCTCTGTACATTACCCAATGCTGCCACAGAGCATGAATTATCTTTACAGGAAGAGGCAGAAATTAATTTGTCAAATGAAAAAGACCCACTGGCAGGGCCTGATGAAAACCCAGGGACCCCTTGTTCCTTGTCAAGGTTCTCCACAGTCACAAACATACAACTCACGGTGTAAAAAACTTAGTTCCCATTTTCAACAAGGTGCCAAGGGTAGAACCATGGGGGAATTTATACACTTCCCTTCCCTGCTTGGCTCCGCAAGCTTGGCCATCACAGGGGACCCCAACTCTGCATGTGTGCTACAGATTACTTTAATAGGACATTTGCAGACTTGGAAACGGGCACTTACCTTCTCCCTTCATTAGTATATAAAAAGAATGTTGATTTCATTCATTTTGCCATCTCCCAGGCAGGGAAAGCTGGAGTCAAATTTGCTCAGCTCCATGTACACGAACAGAGGAAGCTGATTTAAAATAATGGCTTATTTTTATATAGCACTCGATGGCATGTGGGACGCATTTTTTTTTTATAGCAACATTGTGAGGTAGGTATTTTCCCATTTTATGGATGAGGAAACTAAGACACTAGAAATGTAACAAATGTAAGATTGATAGGATTTGGCAATAGATTGGATATATGGGATGAGAAAGAGTGAACAGTAGAGGATGATACCAAGCTTGCACATGATCTCATAGCAGCTGGTAGCCCAGTGATCAGAACGCTGGGTTAGGAATCAGGAAGATCTGAGTTCAGATCCAGCCTCAGATACTTACTAGTTGTGTGACCCTAGGCAACTCACTTAAAAAACAAACACCCTCTGTTTGTTTCAGTTTCCCCAATGGTAAAATGGGACTAATACCTGTACCTACCTGGCAGGGTTGTTGTAAAATTATAAATTTGTAAAAAATACTTAGCGCAGTGCCTGACACATAGTAGGCATCTTATAAATGCTTATCCCCTTCTCTTTCCCTAGTAAGAGCCTGGTCTAGAACTCAGGCCTCCTGGTTCTCTCTACTGTGCATCCTCCCTCTGAGGAACATACTTGAATATTTTATGTAGCGATCTCTTTCTCTCTGTGTCTCCCTCTCTCTTTCCCTCCTTCTTGCTTTCCATTCCCATGCACATATCGGATTGGAACTGGAAGGGATCTCGGTGGTCATCTGAAATGAAAACAAGGGCATTTGCATTACCTCCCTCCCAGGGCTGTTGGAAGCAAAACGCTCTGCAAAATTTCCAGGAGCTATTTTTGGGGGGATAGGAAGACAGGATATTCCAGTATGGAAACTCCCTCCACTGGTGAAGATCTTCAATTCCTCTAAAACTTAATGGTTTTAGGGTTAGTTGATGTTATTGTATATATATAGATGTATGTATAATATATATATGTATATATATAGAGTTAGTCTCAGTTATTGTGTATCAGAGACAGGATTTGAACCCAGACCTTCCAGATTTTAAAGCTGGCTGTCTAGACACACTACTCTGGCTCTTTTATCTAACCTTGGCCTAAAGGAATGTCTTGGAAAATATTTAGAATGTATTTTTCATCATTATTAGTAAAACAACACCAATAATAAAGATATTAATTTTTTTATATAAAAAGCCCAAGGAAAATGCGTTGGTGAGGTACTAATCATACCAAGGACAGCCCAAGGAAACCTTGCTACACACACACACACACACACACACACACACACACACACACACACTCACTCACTTTTGATCTTTGATCTAAGTCTCTGGCCCCTAAGGCTCTCAGTTACCATCTTAGGTCTGTGAACAAGACACGAAGGGGAGAAAGAAAGCAGTCTTTCTGAGGGGAGGAGAAAAGAGAAGGAAAAAGAGAATTGGGACCAGCAAACACATACAATTACTATTCAGTAAAAGCCCTGACACGTTTATAATAAAAAATACCAGGGGCTGTGGTCATACCAGAGCCAGCCATTTCTACCAGTTGGGATAAAAAGCTATCATTCTCCATAAATCTTCCCAGCAGTAAGGTGTATGCATCAGCTCTGTCTCACCACATTAGAATATATTGCACCACGTGATATGATGGAAATGGATGTAAGCAAATGGGAAATGATGCATGGAACAGGCATTTACCCCCTGGAGGTAAAAGCTGGTTGAGAGAAAAGAATATTCCCAGACTTGAAGAGAATGGAAGCAGCAGGTATTTGGATAACTGAGGTCTGTTCTTCCTCCCCACCCCTCTCTTGCCCCTCACCCCAAGGAGAGCTCCCTTTCTCTCTGGTGGTCAGGTCTTAGGGACTGATTCAAATAGCCAGTGTCTTCCTCTCCCTCCCTTTCGCCCTCCCTCGCCACCCCCATTACTAAAGGAAAATTCATAAACAAATAGACAGGTTGCTACAGCCTAGAAAAATTCCTCCAGGGATCCTGCAGCAAAAAGTATCTGGATAGTCAGAAAGCTCAGGAAGGCCAGGCTGATATTTAAGGGGCCTCCAGAGATTACAGGCCCTTTAGGGTGGCTTCCTTTGTAAGTGGGATCTGGTATAACCCAAGATGCCACATGAAGGGTTTGGCACAGCTTTTCAAAAGAATACAGAGATGGGATATTGTAATATATGCACATTTGGGCACTTAAGGAAAGGAAAACACACACACACACACACACACACACATCCTGCAAACTGAAAACAGAGAAATCCATTTAAAAAATACATGAGTCTACTTTTGCCTTCACCAGGCAATGAATTAAAGATGACAAAGAAAAAAATTTCTTGCGGCTTGCTTTGTTTGTGTGCGGGGGTTGGAGGGGGCGCAGATTGAGAGGGAAAAGAAGGGTGCAGGGCTGGTAATAGGCATAAAAAGTTTTCTCTTCCCTGAGATGCTAGCGTTGTTACAGCATATTAGGGCTGTGATAAAGGAGACATGAAAATAGCCCACTGCCTGAAATCTAAGCACCCAGCAATGACGTAGCCTCCTGGGCAAGGAAATCAGGGAGACTTTTCTTATCTCGTTATAAAACTGAAAACAAAGTTGGAGCCCCCAGGAACCTGCCGACTTGCAGCAAATAGGAAAAGGATGAGTCTGACATCATGTTAGATGTATCATGCTCCCCTTTCCCAGGGCTGGAATGGAACAGGACCAGCCGAGGGGATAGGGGCATAGAGCCAGCAGAACTTGAGAGATGAAATACGGCCTGTGAGGTACAAGGCATTGCTTAGCATTTCTGGGAGACCTGTTGTGTGGGCCATTATTTACAACCCAAATATTGTATTTGGTTCAGAGGAGCTCTCTGGAGGGGCCTGGTCTCTATTAGATTAGAGTCAGAGGTCTGTAATTGCAGAGAGTCAATCTCTGGGACACATTCTCTAAACTAACGCCCTGGATTTATTGTAGCCATAAGGGGAATATTGAGAGGCCTTCGAACTTAATACCATTAGCTTGACCATGATCTCCACAGTACGCCAAGCCTCTCTGGAGACCCCAGCCTCCCCTCCCCCACCAGAAAGCCTTTCCACTAGGGCCTTTGGAGTTTTCTCCCTCTGCCTTGAATGAAGCAGGCTGCTTAAAGAAATAGCTCTGGGCTGAGGTTACAGCTGGCCCAGCCTCCTGCTGGCTCTCCTTGACAGGCTTAGAGCAGCTGGTTAGATTCCTGCAGGTCGCCCCTCTTGGCCCTGGCCTGCGTCTCCCTGGGCAGCAGCCCTCTGTGCAAGGGGGCCCGCCTCCTCCAGGACAGGACAAGTGTTCCCACACAGAATCTGCCCTGGGAAAAGTCATCCTGGCTGCCCCCGGGGGCAAGGAGTTGGGCTCCCTGTGAATGCCTGGGCCAGTCACATGGCTGCAAGTGCTCCGGGCCTCCAGCTACCGTGAGGGCATTTGGAAGCAGTTTCTTTGTGTCCAGCGGAAGATACCAAAATCTCCCCTTGGAGAGGGAGAGCCAAGCAGACGGGACAAACCATTTTCCCCTGGAAAACCCTTTCTCCCACTCTGACGGGCCCTCGGGCACAAAAGTTCTTTCTTCCCATCCAGTAAGTTGTGTGTGTTATAAGCAAGAGTGGATGTCTTGCCGGCCAGGCCTGTTAAGGAGGCTGGGTTCAATTAGTTCGGTTCAGAGCTCTTCTGTTTGGACTGATGGCTGTGTGAGCATCTGCCATGGTCTGACACGCAGGCCGCAGGCCCGGGAAAGGCTGCCCCTTTGCGAACCGCCTGGCCCAGCCCAGCCCAGCCCGGGCAGAATTATGTGGAGCACTCTGTCTATACACTAAATTGGCTCCCACCTGCTCTAAGACTTTGAGCTTAGGCTGGTGTCACTGGCTTATAAATAGCAGACGCCTAATCTAAGTGCTAAATTAAATTAGACTTAAAATATTCACATAGTCAACACCTGGTTTACTGCTAATGGTAACTAACAACTCCCGCATTAGTAAATGTTCATTTGGGGTGGCGGGTCTTTTCTCCCCTCGCCAGAGAGGCAGCGGGGAGGCAGGGCTAAGTGTCTGATGGATCTCTGCCGATGCATGGTTGTCCCCCTCCCCTTCCCCTGCCTGCACTCTCCCACCCCCAGAGCACTGACTGGAGTACCCGCCTCCCTCCCCACCTCTCCTCCTCCCCAGCTCATCTGCATGCCTCTCTTCCTCTCTCTGAGCCAGTGGCTGTGTGTCTGCCTGTGCTGGTCCTGCCCCCATCCCAGCCACCCCGCTGAAGTCTGCTCAGGGATTGTCCCTCTGTTTCCCGAAGAATGCTACATCAGGACATCCTTTATGTGGTTTGTTGTCGCTGTTCAGCCTTTTTTCAGTCTTGTCTGACTCTTTGTGACCCCATTTGGTGTTTTCTTGGCAAAGACACTGGAGTGATTTGCCATTTCCTTTTCCTGCTGATTTTTACAGATGAGGAAACTGAGGCAAACAGGGTTAAGTGAAATGCCCAGGGTCACACAGCTAGTAACTGTCTGAAGCTGGATTTGAACTCATGTCTTCCTGACTCCAGGTCCAGTTCTCTATTGCCCTATTTTGTGCTATGACTGCAGGAGAAAAAGCATTTTTTTCTTACTTTCTGCCTTAACCACAATCCTGGGTTGTCATTCACTCCTTCGGGAAAAATCTCATTTCTTCCCCTTACCTTTCAGGTCATGTCCATTCTACCCTTCATCTTAGTTATGTTCATAGATGCCTTATGTCCCCTATTAGACTAATTCCTTTGAAGGCAGAGAATGACCATAAGATTGCAGGGAGTTGCAAAGGAAGAGAATTTATTAAGTTGCTACTGTGTGTCGAGCATTGTGCCAAACACTGTACAAATATTATCTCTTTTGATAGCACAGCCCTGGGAGTAGGCGCTATTATCATTTACATTTGATAGGTGAAGAAGGTGACAGAGGCTGAGGGACTTGCCCCGGATCACCCGGCTAATAAGTGTCTGAAGCTAGATTTGAACTCAGGTCTTCCTGACCCTAAGCCTAGTGTTCTAAACACTGTGCTCGCTGCCTAGAAGTCATCCAGCCCAAGCCTTTCTTTTGACAGATGAGGAGACTGCAGCCAGGGATTTTTAGTGACTTCTCCAAGATCAATCACAGAGACAGGAACTGTCAGAGCTGGGAATCGAACCTAGGTCATTTTGCTCCGGGCCCAGCCCTTTTCTTCTATACCATTAATGAGTTTCATTTCATCTTTTCATAGGTAGCAATAACTGACATTAATACCGCACTTTGAGACTTAAAAAAAAGCATATTACATCCATGATTCTCATAAGTGCCCTGAGACTCAGGTACCAGGGACATAATAATTATTTTACAGATGAGGTTCATAAAAGTGAAGAAAGTCACTCGCCCAGGGTCACAGAGCTAAGACAAGGGCCAGAGATGAGATCTGAATCCAGGTCTTTGGCCCCAGCTACCCAACTACTCTTTCCGTTATACTGCATTGGTGTTAATAGGGATTTCTAAGTATTAGTTCAATTGAATATGTGCACATATTCGTATGTGTATATGTATATACAATGTGTATATGTGTACATATAATGTGTATGTATGTGTGTATATGTGCATATGTACATATAATATATGTATCTGTAACTCATAACATATAATATGTACAATATATAATATATAATATGTATAATAATACATGTAATATGTGCATGTGTCTATAATTAAAAATTATATCCTTATAATTTAATTTATAATATATTATATTATTAATTTTATATTTTTATATTTATTATTTATATATTTTATATTCATTATTTATAAATATATTTTATATTTATATATATTTTATAATATATATTTATATTTATTATTTTTTATATTTTTATTTTATATATTTTATTTTATATATATTTTATTTTATTTTATATATATTTATTATATATTTATATATATGAAAATATATCATATACATATTAAATATAAAATATATTTATATATATTTATTGTAGATTAATTATATAATATATAATTATATAATAATATATATTATACAAATATATATAATATATTATATAATTTTTTATATATAATTATATAATATATTATGTGAATATATATAATATATTATATAATTTATAATTATAATTAAATTAAATTAATTAATTGAATACATCGAGGACAAGTATTTTTGCTGGTGTGTACTAGGTGGTGAAGTGGATAGAATGCTGGACTGGGAATGAGGAAGACTCATCTTCCTGAGTTCAAATCTGGCTTCGGATACTAGTAAGTAACTGTATGACCCTGGGCAAGTCACTTAACCTTGTTTGCCTCAGTTTTTTCATCTGTAAAATAAGCGGGAGGAGGAAATGGTTAACCACTCTAGTATTTCTGCCAGGAAACCCCAAATGGGGTCATGAAGAGTCAGGCAGGACTGAAACAAGTCAACAGCAAGTATTCCTCCCACTGATGCAGACTTAGTTGATAGTCTGAGAGCTGCTATCTCCAAAATATCAGTCTCTCCCACTTTAGCAAGGCCAGTCCTTAGATAACAGGCATGTTGTCATAAGATCATAGATCTGTAAGGAAAAGGAAGGGAGGTCAGTAGTGCAGTGATGATGCCGAGTCTCTTCAATCCTTCCAGCAAAGGCGTGGACTCCTCTAGGGAAGCCTGCAAGAAGGAGATGTCTGTTTCCCACTGGCCATCCATCACGGCAGTGCAAATGCCTTTAGTGGCAGTATGATTTGAAGCTGAATTTTTTCTCTTGATTTTTTTTTATTATATAATATATTCAGTTTTCAGCGCTGATTTTCACAGGAGTTTGAATTACAAATTTTCTCCCCATTTCTAACCCCCCCTCCAAGATGGCGTATATTCTGGTTGTCCTGTTCCCCAGTCAGCCCTCCCTTCTGTCACCCCACTTACCTCCCATCCCCTTTTCCCTTTCTTTCTTGTAGGGCAAGATAAATTTCTATCCCCAATGCCTGTGTATCTTATTTTCTAGTTGCATGTAAAACATTTTTGTTTTTGTTTTTGAACATCTATTTTTTAAAACTTTGAGTTCTAAATTCTCTCCCCTCTTCCCTTCCCATCCACCCACCCTAAGAAGTCAAGCAATTCAGCATGGGCCACATGCCTATCATTATGTATAACCCTTCCACAACACTCATGTTGTGAAAGACTAACTATATTTTGCTTCTTCCTAACCTATCCCCCTTTATTGAATTTTCTCCCTTGACCCTGTCCCTTTTCGAAAGTGTTTGCTTTTGATTACCTCCACCCTCATCTGCCCTCCCTTCTGTCATCCCCCCTTTTTTATCTTCTTCCTCCTTCTTTCCTGTGGGGTAAGATACCCAACTGAGTATGTATGGTATTCCCTCTTCAGGTCAAATCTGATGAGGGCAAGATTCACTCATTTCCCCTCA
>CM053623.1:53406144-53469763 GCA_028646595.1 Phalanger gymnotis | reverse complement strand
GCTCCACCTGGCTCCTGGTCTGTTCAGTCTGTTCCGCCCACACTGGGCTCTGCTCCACTCAGCTCTGCTCCCCTCTGCTCCCAGCTCTGTGTGGGATAGACCTTACCCAGAGACCATCCAGGCTGTCCTGGGCTAGAGCCCTGCTTCCCTCTGCTACCCTGTGGGTTCTGCAGTTCTAGAATTGGTTCAGAGCCAATTTTTATAGGTTTTTAGAGGGACTTGGCGGGGAGCTCACACTAGTCCCTGCTTTCTAGCCGCCATCTTGGCTCCACCCCCTGAAGCTGAATTTTTTAAAGCATATTTTTGTAGCTTATCCATAAAGTCTTACTTTTAATCTGGCCTTGAAGGTTTTGGGCATCTGCTAGAGGTCACAGCAGAAGTGGCTGAGCTTGTGGAAGGTCGTTCTGAATCTGTGATGGGTCTTTTAGGCAGCTCAGCTTTGCAACAACCTTGAGAGTCACTGTTATTTCATTGAGAGGAATGTTCCCAGGGCAGGTATTCATAATTATTCTGAGAATGACCTTCAGGAAGCCCTCGTTATCTTAGGGCTGGATGGAGAGACCCTGCACAGTAAATCTTCTCACAAAAATTACAAAGGGGAAAACAAATTGTTGACCTGTTAAGAGGCAAACTAAAAGGTTACAAGCAGTTATGATAAATTCTTCAGAGAAAACTACTAAGTTAACAGGAACCAAAAGGTTTACAATTAGAGGTGTGGTGGAGACTACTTGAACAGAGAGCTGATGGGTAAATTGTCAGTGTAAGCCTTTACACCTCAGAAACTGGTAAATGCTACAAATCACAGCTTGATTTATTGTTTTGCTGATTGTCTAAACTTAAAAAAGTGATGGTTAAAGTGTTAATAATACAGATTAAATTTAAAAGTGTGTCGTGGGCACATTTCCTCTCTTCTCTCCACCCCCTTCCCCCACAAGCTGGTGGTTCAACATTTACTGACACACCCTTGGTTACTATATATCATACTGGATACAAGTGTTTTTATATCAACAGTGGGGACAGAGGACTTTCCTAAAGTGGATATCTCATTGGTGGTTTCAGTATACAAAAAGGGACAAATGGATGCAGCCTCTTGCAAGGGCTTGGTCTATAACATGTTCTTGTTTCTACAGGTAGAAATTCATACATTTTGAATCTTGAGGTTTCTGCAGCAGTCACATAAGGCTCTAGCCAGTAAAGCCCCCCTCCCCATATTCTCTTCCTCCGTATGCTGCCTAAGCTTTACTCTGATTCCTCATCTCTCTGTGGAAATTATCCTGGGTTTCCTCTCAGTAACCTTGGGAAAGTTGCTTCACTACTCTCTGCCTCTGTTCCCCTATTTATAAATTAAGAGGGCTGGACTGGATCATCTCCAAAGTTCCTTCCAACTCTGATCTTTTTGACGCTAAGGCCCACTAAGTTGCAAGGTTTGGGTTTGGTGACAGACTATACATTGTTGGAGGACTAATTTAGTTGAGGGAATGTTAACTAAATTATCCTGCCTAACTTCATTTGGTGTACAGCTCAATTACTGAATGACAACGTTAGGATAAAAAACTATTTCAATGGGCTAGAAGAATGAGTTGAAGCTGATCAAATGAAATACAACAGGGATAAATGTAAAATCCAATACTTGGGTTAAAAAACTCAATTGCACTAGTACGAGGTAGACAAACAGGGCTGGATTGTGTGTGTGTGTGTGTAGGGAGTGGGGTGGGGTTAAGACATCCTAAATAGATGGACAACAGTTTGTGTGAGAAGAAGCATCAAATGGATGGCATTCTCAATGAGTCAGCAGTGGAAACTGAAATAAAGCAGATGGGACCTTGGACTGCCTCCGTTGAAGCATGTGGTCAGAATGAGGGAAATGAGGGTAGCTCTGACAGTATGTCTTCACCAGAAGAATTGTGTTCAGATCTGGGTGACACATTTTAGGAAAGTCATTCTAGAAACAGGCGTGTACTTAGAGGAGGCTAAGAGAATTCAAAACCATTCCACGGGATGATTGGCTGAAGGAACTGGGAATGTTTAGATTTTGCTAGGGACGGGAGAGCTGCCTTCTGGTATTTGAAGAACGCTTAGCTTTGTCTCTCATCTACAATAGTTCTAGAGGGCGGAACTAGGAAAAATGAGTAGAAGTTGGAGAGAGACATTTCTTCTTGATATGAAGGAAAAATTCTCAATAATTAAAGTTGCCCAAAAGTGTTGCCTCCAAGTGCGTGTTGAAAACTAAAAATTAATTAATTAATTTAAAAAAAAGAAAGTAGTGAGCTCCTTATCACTGGAAGTCTGTAAGCAGAATCTGGGTGACTATCGGGAATGTTTTAGAAGGGGTTCTTTTTCATGTATTGTTGTTGGTTGTATTAAGTGGATTTTGGCACTCCATTCTAATTCGGAGACTCAGATTCTAAAAGTTTGGGGAGGCTCATTGCCAGAAAGCCTTTCTCCAAATAATTATTTTTTTTGGCCATAGCAATTCATGAAATAGTCTAATGAAGCATAAAGTAGCTGCAATTTGCAGTAGTGAAAGATATATCCAAACCATTTAAATAATGGATCACTGACGTATTGAACTATTCTAACAGAACCCAAGGAATATAGTGAAATTAATAGAGGTCACTAGAACAATATTCTGAACCTGGAAATGTGTAGATAGACCTGAAAAAAGCAGTACTCCTGAGCCTTGGGAAAGAGACAGAACCCCCCCACTGCCTTCCACTGTACCTTTGATTATGTCTTTCCTCCCTCAGCCCCATCCCCCCTTAAAAATGCAAGTCCTGCCCATCCTTCAAGATCCACACCAAGTCTTTATTCTTCCATCAAGTCTTCCCACAGGGATATCTCCCTCCTCTGGAGTCATAGCACTTATTGCCTGTATGACGTAGTTGAAAATTAATTATGTAAGCGCTTATGATGTCTCTTAAAATGTTGTCTTTTCTTGTTATTTAATTTTTCATGTAATGTATTTAGACTTTGTATTCCCTGCTAGAGACTGAGAATATTTTAGACTCTCTTCAATTGAAGGTTTAGTAATTAAAACCTTATACATAATTTCACAAAATCATAGAAGTTTACATCTATAAGGGACCGATACGACTTCTTTATTTTATAGATGGGTTTAACTGAAACCCAGAGAAATTGATTGACTTGCCCGAGGTCAAATGGCTGATTAGTGGCACGAAGTCTGGATTAGAACTCAGATTTTAAAAGCCCCCTTTCCCCAGGCTATTTCTATGCCTCCAGCAATGCTCCCAGCACTTAGCACATTATTCTAGCTACGACCTCTGCAAGACTACATGTATATGTGTGTATGTGTACATGGATGTTGCTACCCTCTATACAGCTTTGGTCCCTATGGTTGGGTCACTGAGCTGTAATGGAAAGCAGCATCATGGAAAATCCCGTGGTTTTAGACGGTGAGAGGATAGAAGTGGGAAGGGAAGTCCAAGTGCGTTCTTGGATTCCAGGAGAGGAAAGTAAGTAGTTTTGAAAGGCAATTTTGAGGATTGAAATATAAAACCAGGGCTGGCCCTAGGTAATTATAACGAGTCATATTTATATAGCACTTTACGGTTATAGAGGACTTTACATAGATTATCTCATTTCATAGGGTATGATTTAGAGCCGAAAAGCACCTTAGAGGTCATCTAAACTCTTCACCTTCGAAAGGAGGAAACTGAGGCACAAAGGGTCAAGTGGCTCATCCAGAGCCAAGTAACTAATAAGAGGCATTTGGGTCTCAGAGCCAAGGTCTTCCAAGATAGTAAAGAAGATAGAGTTTACTTTTGGCTTCCACCTGTGCTCCTTTGGACAATCTCTACTCTCCCTAGCGTACAACTCCTTTCCAGGTCCCCCAGTTCCTTGTGGTTGTCTAAGCACCCCCTCTCCCATTGGGTTTGCCTTTCCCTGAAGACCCCGTAAGTTCCAAATCATGCCCATCCCCTGACCCTGTCACCAGCGCTGAAATCCCGAAGTCTCGTTTTCTCAGGGCCACACTAGCCAACGAAGGGGAACCTGATTGTCTTCTTTATGCTAAGGTGTTCTGGGCTGCTGGTGGCCCAAGATGACCCCGCCTGCTTGAATTTCTATGTCTCAATCTAAACCTGAAACTGAAAGGGGATGGGAAGAAGTCATGGTGCATCGGGAAGCGCGTGGGACTTGTAGTTGGAAGTCTTGATTTACTGTGGGAGTTTGTGCAAATCATTTCACACTCTGGACTTCAGTCTTCTCATCTGTAAAACGATACAGGTGACAGATTTGATTTCTCAGATCTTTCCCTTCTCTGACATTCTACCACATGGCCTTGGGGGTGGTGGCATAAAGGCACAGGGGAAGTGCCTGTACAAGGGAGGATTTTAGAGGACGGGAGTTTTGGAACCTCTTAAAGAAAGCCACGATTGACGTAAGGTTGGTCCTTCACGAAGACAGCAAAACTGAGCAATACTTAAGGAGGCCGATGAAATATTGACCGAGTACCGGAGGAAGTGGAGCTCAGCGGCTTTTTCCCTGTGTGGGATTCTGGCCAGCATAAAGCCCACCCAAGCGCATGGATACTCCAACAAGTGTTTCTAATAAACAGATTCAGGTGGGACTAATGGAATACTATTTATCTCTGTGGCTTCAGAGTGGAGGTATTTAGATAATTCAGGGGACATCAGAATGTAAACACCTTTGCATTTCTTCCAGGAAAAAGTATCTCTGTGTGTGTGTGTGTGTGTGTGTGTGTGTGTGTATGCACATATGTGTGGATGTATGTGTATATGTGTACATATATTATCGACTCAGCAGACTCCTTGTCTACATTTGTCAGCCCTCATCAGACAAACCCTGATGGGTTCAGGTTTAGGCTCACTTAAGTCCCAGAAAGCTCTTCAGAAGCTGTCATCAGACTTGTGAAATTGGAGGATATCTAACTTGTTGATTAAGTACTTAACATTACAAATGAATGCAAAACTGTCTATCGGTTGGAGCGTGACTATGTTGGCAATGTCGGAAGTTTCTGCTTTGGTGATAATGAATGACCTCACAATCCTCCAGCCTCAGTGCAGCAGCCGGGGCTCCTCGCACCCCTCACCCCCACCCCAGCTCCCTACCTAAGCCTTAGGAGCTGTTCAGTTCAGCTCATCTCTCTTCATAGGGAACTCGATGATATTTGGATCTGCGTTGGGGATGGATAAGGAAGGAAGCAGAATAAGAACCACATGCGTGCTTGTTTTTCCATCTATGATTAGATAGAAAATAACAACGACAAAGGAATATTAGAAGGACACAGGTGGAAAAGTTGGTGGGGGGTAGTTGGGGAGAGAAACAGAACAATTAAGTTATTATTAGATTGTTATTCTGTTAAATTTTACAGACGTCTCTGCAAGACAGCATGGCATAATGAAAAACATAATATTAGGCATAGAGGCTAGAGACCCGGGTCTGGATCCTGCCTCAGACATTTATTTACCGGGTGTGTGACTGTGGGCAAAGCATTTAACTTTTCAGAGCCTCGGTCTCCTCATCTGTGAAATGGGAACATTCATCCTTGTATCACCCGCCTCACAGAGTTCTTTTGAGGAAAACGCTCTGTGAAACTTAGAAAGCTATGTAAGCGTAAGGGTTTTTGGTGGTGGCTGGGAAAAGGGGTGTCTGGATTTCATCATTATAAGGATCTCCTGGTGGGGAAGCTCCTAACAACCATAGACTGACGACGACGAGGTTATAACTTACTGCCTTAGCTGCATGGGGCGCAGATAGGTTAAACACTCAGTCAGAGTCAGACGGTCAGTATATGTCGGAAGTGAGCTTTGACCCCCAATCTTTCTGACTGTGTGGCCGCCTCTCCAGCAGCTGTACTTCGTCATATCTCAAAATATGAGTTATCAATATGTAAATAGCTTGGAGTTTATGGTGTTGGTTGGGATTTTATGGCAGCGTGGTATACAGCAAGTCACTTGGTTTTCCTGGGTCTCAGTTTTCTTATCTGTAAAATGAGCAGATTGGACCAGACTGCTTTTCATCTAAGTATCAATCAATGTTATTATTGACCTCATTTTGTTTGCTTATTTCTCTCTCTCCTCTCTCTCTCTCTTTTCTCTCTCTCTCCTCTTTCTCTCTCTGTCTCTGTCTTTCTTTCCTCTCTCCTCTCTCCCCCTCTCTGTCTCTCTCCGTCAATCTCTCTTTTTCTCTGTCTCTCTCTCCTTCTCTGTCCCTCTGTCTTCTCTTTAAGACTGGGTCAGAAGGGCAGGGCTACCCATGGGCAGATCTCATCACCAGTTGTCACAGTAGCCTTGACCTAGTCTGTTTCTGACATGGGCCAATTTGTTCCTCTTTAGGCAACCTGGTGGCCTCCTACTCCCAGGGGCTTGTCATATCAATGCTGGATTTAATGTGTACACCCAATTGCCTCCATCCACTATAGTTCAGAACCTCCAGTCCAAGAGATCCATTAACCTTAGCCTCTCTGACAATAGGGATTACAGACAGGTAGCACCATGCCTGCTATTTGCTTATTCGTATTTGTTGAGATCGTTGCTAAGTTTTTTGTTTAAATTCTATCGAACGTTTATTAAACAGTTACTATGCACATGGAGACACCGTTAGGTAGAAGACAAAGTGCCTGTAATCAAGGAGGTTCTAAGCTAATAATGAGGAAACGATACATATACAAGAACTAAGACACAAAGGAGAGAATGATAAATTGCGAGGGAAAAATTCAGGCAAAACGTTGCAAGGAATTTGAGGTAGAAGAGATCTCTTTTAACTGGAGATGATATCAGGCAAGGTGTCATGGAGGAACTGGCCTAAATATAATGGCAAGAGCCCCCGAAGACCCGGGAGCAGTTCTGACCTCTTCTGCTTATTAACTACGCGAACTTGGGAAAACCAATACATCTTTTAGGCCTTGGTTTCTTCATACGTGGAACAGTACAGGATTCTGTAGGTAGTGAGCAGCTAGACTAGAAGAGTTGCTGTCTCTTCAATGCTCAGCTTTAGCTGTCCTGTATACCACCCAGAATTGGAGGTGACACTTGAGCTCTCTCAGGCTCTCAAAAAGCTGACCATCTCTTCTTCCTTCCCTTTGTATGTGGCATCCCTTTTTAGTCCTAGAGCAGGGTTGGAGCACCTGTGGCCCTCTAGGTCCTTGCTGCACTTCAGGACCTAGAGGGCCACTTGTGGCCTTGAGGCCACAGGTGCCCCAACCCTGTCCTAGAGCTTTGTGTTCCTATTAATCTGATAAATAGCTTGCCACCTCTCTCCTACTCTCTCCTTCATCCCAATCTCTATTATTTCCTAATTACTCTAGCTTCCATGAAGGTTACAATAAATGTTTAACTGAATTAATAAAATCATTCCAAGAACCAGAAGACTCAGGGTTGGGATCAATGCTTAGCCACACAATCACAAGCTTTACTTTCTGAATACAAACCAGGTCATTCTGTCCTTCAAACACAGACCAAAAGGAGTGAAAGTTAGAATGTGGGAGGATACACTTGTTCCCTTACTGAAAGAGGCATAGAATCTGCACCATCTGGGACTCACTTTACCTTGCTTGTCATGGCAACCGGGCTCACTGAAGCCTCCAATTCGTTTAGGATCCATGGCAGTCTAGGGTCCAGCTTTGCTTCCAGAAGACTCCCATCCCACTCTGTTCAGTATTATGGCTCCCACCTCTTCCTGCTTCTCAGCTTGTCTTGTATCAACTGCCTATACCTGGATCTGGATCCTGCCCAGAAGTCCAGGAGCAGAGTTAGGGGCTTGAAGGAAGAAGCGAAGGTCTGGAAAAGCAATTTGGAGAATGTGCTAGAAAGTCAATGAGATGATTGCACATATACTACCTATGTCAAATTGCTTGCCTACTCAGTGGGGGGGGGAGGTAAGGGAGGGAGAGAATTTGGAACTTAAAATTTGAAAAAAGGTTGTTAAAATTGCTTTTATATGTAATTGGGGAAAATAAAAATATTAATGAAAAACGAAAGTCAGTGCAAAATGAATCAAAGCATTATTTTAACAATCAGGGCTTGGTTGAAATTAGATATTACACATCCGTAGTGGACTAGTCAGGGCAATTTAATGATTTTCTTCAGCAATATTTGGCTGCTGGAGAATAGAAGTGGAGGAAAAGGAAGTGGATGAAGGGAGATGGCGCATCTAGGTGGTGCTGTGGATAGAACTCTGGGCTTGGAGTCAGGATGGAAGACTCATCTTCCTGAGTTAAAATCCAGCCTCAGACCTAATAACTGTGATTCTGAGCAAATCACTTAACCCTATTTGACTCAGTTTCCTCATCTGTAAAATGAACTGGAGAAGGAAATGTATCTCGATTATCTTTGCTAAGAAAACCCCAAGTAGGGTCATGAAGAGTCGGCCACAACTGAAAAAACCAAATGACTGAACAACATCGACAGGAACTAGCCAGGGTTAGGGTTATCTGTGTGAAATGGACAGATGAAAACAGGATCAGGCTTCTAGAGCTGGAGAGGTCTAGAGGTTCTAGAGCTGGAGAGGTCTAACCCCTTAATTTTACAGATGAGGAAGCTGAAGTCCAGGGGGACTGAAGTCTTGCCTAAAGTCCCGTGCTTATTAAGTAAGAGCCAGGGTCTGAACCCAAATCCTCTAAGCCCAGAGCCTGAAGTCTTTCTGCCTCTCTTCATGACACTATCTCTCTCCAGGGGGACAAGAAGTTCAAGAGGAGAAAAGAGGAGCATGATTGAAATGGCCAAACCACAAGGTCAAGACTGGACAGGGAAGGAAATGAGGCCAGAATAAGGTTGGCAGATTGAAAGAAGAGGGAGGAATAGGAAGATCAAAGGGAAAGTCAGATACAGGTATAGGTACAGAAGGTAGGTGCGGGAGAAGGGAGAAGACAGGGGATTGGGGTCAGAGAGGACAATTTCAGAGTTTAGCATCCTGGAGCTAGGGTAGTTTCAAGAAATGCTAAGATCTTTCAGGATAGAGGAAGGAATACTGGATGTGGAATCAGAAGACCTGTGTTCAAATCTTGGCTCTGCCACTTAAAACTTAGGTGACCTTAAGTCACACAAATCACTTCACGTACCTAGGTCTCAGTTTCCTCATTTGTAAAAAGTGAGAGTGTTAGGTGAGATGATCTCTGAGGTACCTTTCAAGTCTAAACCAACAGTCCTGTGATCCTAAGGTATAATCACATTATATGGTGGGTATCTGAAAAACAAACAAACAAAAACAAAACATGTGACGATGGAGTTCTGAGCGTAGATTTAGTTCCAGAAGGAGACCTTAGAGGTTATCTAGTTTAACCCCTTCACTTTGTGGTGAAGAAACTAAGGCCCAGGGAGGCTAAGCACCCAAGAGGTCTAAAGTCATGCAGGGAATGAGAAGTTTTCTGGAGACAGGATGCTAGATGCATTGCTAATGTGGAAAATTAAGTTGGTAGAGGGAAAGTAGTAAGGAAAGATGTTCAAAAGCAAAACTTGTTATCAGAGACGTAGATCGTGAGAGTGCACATATTTTTTTAAAGGCCCCTATCTGGCATTTTCTGGGGAACTAGGTGGCCCAGTGGATAGAGCACTGGTCCTGGAGTCAGGAGGACCTGAGTTCAAAACCAGCCTCAGACACTTACTAGCTGTGTGACCCTGGGAAAGTCACTTAACTCTGTTTATCTCAGTTCCTCATCTCTAAAATGAACTGGAGAAGGAAATGGCAAATCACTCCAGTATTTTTGCCAAGAAAACTCCACATGGGGTCACGAAGAGTCAGATGCAGCTGAAATGGCTGAACGACAAATCAGGCATGTTCCTGATCTGTAACTTAGCATATAATAGTTGCTCATCTGCCACACCCCCTGCATGGCTGTGTCCATAAAATCCACATACTGTAACATACCTTCCACATAAAAAGGCAAGGAATTTCAGGTTGCATTTACACTAACACAGTGAAATGAGTCAAAGGAATTTAGGAGATAATTTGCCTTTAGGGAAAAGCTGCCAACTATGTCTGCATCAATCTGAAGCCACCCAAACAGTTCCACTTCAGTCCCCAAACAGTCAGATTGACTACCGGATGTCACAGAGATAAAACATCTGCTTTTCTACACTTTCCAGCTGTTTGCTTTGGCAGCAGAGATGCAGACATTGACTCAACTCACTTGAAAATTGCTTTAGCGGTGAAAAATCTTTACCTGTGTAGATGCAGGTTAAGTATGGGAGGAGGGGGAGGGAGAAAAACCAAATATCCATTTAATTATTTTAAAGGCAATAGTCACTGGGACTGTAATGTGGATTAATGAAGTCAGCAAAGTGCCTTTTTCGCTCTTTATTGTTAGCATTTCAAGGATTCCCTCTGAAGGAAGAAGATATTTCCTAGTAGGATCTAGTAATAAACACAAATTACCAGGAAAATAAATCAAGAGTAAGAGAGAGTGGTTGTTATTGTTATTTTAAAAAGGTTTTTATGGGTGCAATCTTCTGGGCAAGAGATAAACACAGAAACGTAAACCAGTCTGAGCAGGTCTCCTTGGAAGAGAAGGAGAAGCCGAGGAAGCTGCTTTGCCGATTGGAAACATGATTTGCATCTGTGTTTAGCAAGCATCTAGAAATATGTTGGAAACCAACTGAAAAGCCATATGACCCCTAAATTTTGCCTGGCGGCATGTTCTTCAAATCTTGTTCTGCTCCAGTTCCCCTGCTATTGGATTCACCACAACCTCAGTGAGTGTCTTTCATTCACACTAGTTCAATGACCTGACACTGGACTTGATAACGAGTGGGAATAATTAGCTACTGTCTAGTCACGAGGGCAGTGGTAGCATCAACTCAGTACAGGTCGTAGAAGAAAGGAACAAATTAGCTTTCTGTTATGTCAGGGAGTGACCAACTTCCCTACGTTTTATCAATAGAACATTTACTAAGCCTTCTCTCATTAGGGCAATTGTCTCTCAAACAAAGTCTTGTGTCAAGTTGTTACCTCCTTATTCTAGGGACAGCTGCTTTAGGTACAATACAATTCGACAATTACAAATAAGCTTCAAGTTGAAAGGGAAGGGGCAGATGAGCTGGGCAGATATTGAGATCTTTAAAGGGAAATTCCAGCTTGCTTTTAGATTAGGCTTTAAGGTTTACAAAGCCCTTTCTACATAACAGCTCTGTGAAGTAAGCAGTATAAGCGATATTGCCTTGATTTTACAGATGAAGAAACTGAGGATGAAAGAAGTGAGATAGAGAGTCCAAGATGGAATTCAAACCCAAGACTCCTGGATTTCCGCTAAATGTATATTTGTATCTCCTAGTCAGGATGAAATCGGCATCTATCTTTTTTTAAATAACATTTTATTTTCCCCAATTACATGTAAAAACAATTTTTAACATTATTTAAAAAACGTTGAGTTCCAAATTTTCTCCTTCCTTCCCTCACTTCCCTGCTCCCTGAGACAGCAAACAATTGGTATAGGTTATATATGTGCAATCATGCTAAACTTATTTCCATATTGGTCATATTATTAAAGAAGACACAGACTAAAAGAAAAAAAAACATGAAAAATAAAAAAAGGTGAAAAACAATATGCTTCAATCTTCATTTAGACTCCATCAATTCTTCCTCTGGATGTGGATAGCATTTTTCATCATGAGTCCTTTGGAATTGTTTTGGTTCATTGTATTGCTGAGAATAACTAAGTCATTCACAGGTGATCATCATACGATGTTGCCGTTACTGTGTACAATGTTCTCCTGGTTCTGCTCACTTCACTTTGCATCAGTTCACATAAGTCTTTTCCAGGTTTTTCTGAAATCAGCCTGCTTGTCAGTTCTTATGGCACAGTAATATTCCATTACAATCATGTACCACAACTTGTTCAGCCATTCCCCAATGGATGGACATCCCCTCAATTTCCAATTCTTTGCCACCACAAAAAAGAGCTGCCATAAATAAATATTTTTGTACAAACGGGTCCCTTTCCTTTGTTTAAAATCCCTGGGATATAGATCTAGTAGTGGTATTGCTGGATCAAAGGGTATTCATAGGTTGATTACCCTTTGGGCACAGTTGAGTTGGCATCTATCTACAGATGTCAGCTATCACTGCTTACCTTCTGATCCCCTTGGTCCATTCCCTTTCCCTCAATGCTCCAACTAAGACTTGACATTCTTTTCCCCTTGACCTTTAACAAAGATCCCAGTTAAGCTTCAGTCTGCTGCTGTCAGTTCCAAGGTTCACCTGGGCAGCCAACAGAGACTCCTTGCTTTGACAGACTCTCCCCTCAAATTCTCTCTTCAAACCCCCTTGCTAAGTGAGGTGACTTTACTACAAGGCTTGAAGCCAGTGCTTAACCTGAGTATAAAAAGGCAGGAGAGCTCCTGAGTAAGCCACTCGTTAAGCCACATTGCCCCATGTCCTGTTTGAAATGCTTGACAGCTATTTTTAGAAGTCAACTAATCTAGCTGTAACTACCTGATCTATCCATATCACAATGTTAGGTCTTTGGTTTTCACTGAGAGAAACAAAGACATGTAAATAAATGCTTATAAGATACACATTAAATGCCAATGCAAGTATTGGTTGGTTGGAATTTTTTGTGTGTGTTATGATGATAGTAGCTCATATTAAATAATCTTTTCATATAACAATGTTGCTTAGTGGTTAGAGTTCTGGGCTTGCCAGAAAGACTCATGAAGTCCAGATCTTAACTCTGGAACTTACTAGGTGACCCTGAGCAAGACACAACTCTCTGAGACTCAGACAACCCCCTAGAACTCTCTACTATTTCATGTTATAATTCCATGGGTAGAGGAGCTTTGGACATCCATAGTTCACTTTTGAGGCAATCACAGACCCTTCGAATATATTCATATTGACATACATTATTGAGTATATTCACATTGACATACATTATTTCAAGTGGTTCTCCCCAAAACTATGTGAAGCAGGTAAAGTTGGTATATTTATTTCTTCTACTTTAAAGATGGGGGAAGGGAGGAAGAATGTTAAGGAAAAGGTATGTTTCTCTGAAATCTATGGGAGATATCTTTTGCTTGAACTTGTCACAGGACCTGTTCCTGTTTGTTATCAACTTAACTAAGGTCTCCAGGGGATAGAGAATTTGACCCATCTCAGTAGAACCTGGGATGTATTGGACTCTGGCCCTTCTACTCAGCAGCATCACAGCTGACCACCATTCCTACAGTTTCCTGGGGATCTCATAATTTTTATTGGGGCCTAGAAAACAATTCCTTCTGCAGCCCCAGCATGTATATGCTTTATTCTGGATCTCCTATTAATCAATTATCCAGCTCCATGTTTTATGTATCCAGCATTCTACTAGAGGCAGCTGGTGGTGCAGTGAAAAGAGTGGTAGACACAGAGTTAGGAAGACCTAAGTTCAAATATGGCCTCAGATACTTACTAGCTGCATGACCCTATGCAAGTCTCTTAACCTCTGCTTTAGTTTCCTCAACTATAAAATGGAGATCATGATAGCACCTATCTCTCAGTGAAGGTCAAATGAAATAATATTTGTTTTAAAAAAAAGCCCTTAGCATAGAGCCTGGTACATGGGTAGGCACTATACAAATACTTACTCCCCTCCCTCCTCCACTACTAGGTACTTTATTAAGTATCCCTGCCCTCAAGGAATCTATAATAATATGCAGAACTTCATTCCCTTTTCCTTGGCCCCACCCCGTATGACATAGAAAACTGTTGTCAGTCTGTAATTATACTATTTGTGCAAATGAATGGTATAAAATGACAACTTGATATAAAAATGACTAAGAAAGAGACTAAGAAAGTAGTAATAATGAAAATGAATAAAGCATTTAATTTAAAATGCGAGAAATGCGTAGGAAACATTTTATAAAGTAACTATATAATTATTTTTCGTTATTTACTTATATAGGGTGTCCCAAAAGTCTTATTGCAGTCTATTTCTATATTCACCCTTCAAAGGGATCTCATTTCAGGATATGGCTTTGGGGCCATTTGGGACCATGTTTTAGACCAACCTTGACTAGGAGAATGAATATTACAGTTAAATTCCAGCTTATGGACCATTCTGATCTTGTGATTTGAGCCATACAGTAGTTGAGGAGATAAGTTGTGAAGACAAACAACTAGAGTGGGGCAGTATAGACTTATGTGCTCATAAGTACGGTATAGAGTCCATGCTATAGACTCTAGGCTTATGGAGTCCCAAATGGCTCGTTGTGGGCTGGAATAGTCAGGAGGGTCTTCATGGAAGAAATGGGACTTGAGCATCTCAGGAGAACCATTTCCACCCATTATAATTGGAGTGCAACGTCTCATTCTTGTAGAGGAGGTTGGCCTTCTTGAAGCTTCTCAAGGGCTGAGACGATTTATTACCTATTCCTTAATACAACCCCCTGTTCTTATGAGCCAGGAAGGTGTGCTGTTGATGTTTGTTGATTGACTCAGGTAACAGTTGTGATTCTCAAATGATAATTTTATTCAATTGTCAAGTCCCTTCCAGGCTCTGCTCAAGTTGTAGTTAGCTTTCTTTTGATGGGCAACCCCTGGGGGCTCCTTAGACATGTAAACAAGCTTTATAACCATATCTATCTAAGTATGCATTATTAAAATATGTATTATATAATGTATAACTATACACTAAGAAATAAAGTAGCTTGCCAAGGATGTACAGTGTGTGTGTGTGTGTGTGTGTGTGATGTTTATCAGGACAGAACTTGAACCCAGAGCTTCCTATGTGACTGGTTTTCTAACCATCACTACATACTGCCTTTGTACCCAGTCTTTAAGACTACAAATGGCAGAATAGATACAACCATGGAGACAAACCACTGTCCAAAGATTTTGGTGAAGGTTGGGGGTGGGGGTAGGAGGAGTGGGAGATGGACGTATTGTTTCCAGTGACAGTTGCCAGCATAGGAAGAATGTTTTCTCCTCTCCATGGCGCTGAAGACCTTCACTAGGTGAATGAACATCTCAGCTAAATTCCATCTTGTGGACCATTCTGACCTTGTGTTTTGAGCCTTAGAGTAAACCCACTATTCCTGGTTCTTGCTTGTCTTTGCCTTAACATGGAAATCCATTTTAACTTCCCTTTCCTCCTCCTCCTCATTCTCAAGCTTCAAATAACCTCAGCATCTTCCTCTATCCTTTCCTCCTTTGCTCCGGACTTTGTGGATGAGGTGGCTCTTTTTGCCAACTCCCAAATCTACATACCCAGCTCCCATTTCTCTCCTGAGCTTCAGTCTAGCATCTCTAGCTGCCTTTTGGAACATCTCTAACTGTATGTCCCATAGGCATCTCGAGCATGTCCAAAACACTCACCTTCCCTCCTAAGCCCTTGACTACCCTGTTTCTATCCAGGGTGTCCACCAATCTCCCAGTCACGCATGTGGCCATCCTAGGAGTCATTTTTGATTATCATTTCTTCCTCCTTCTATCCAAAACCAAACCTGTTGCCAAATCTGGTCAATTCTACTTTTTTAAACATTTCTCACATTTCTGTCCTGCTTCTCTATTCACATCTAAACCACCTAGTCCATGTCTTTATCACTTCTCTCAGACTATGCAGTAGCCTCCTGGCTGATCTCCCTGTGACCTATGTCTCCTCTCTGTAATTCATCCTCCATATAGCTGCTGAATTAATATTCTTTACTATTTGTACATGGTATTCTCCTGCTCAAGAAGCTGCAGTGGCTCCCTACTGCTTTTAGTTTAAAATACAAAATCCTCTGTTTGGTATCTAAATTCACAGTCTGTCTCCAGCACATCTTTTTTTCTTTTTTTGGCAATTGGAGTTAAGTGACTTGCTCAGAGGTGTCTGAGGCTGAATTTGAACTCAGGTTTTCCTGACTTCAAGGCTGGTGTTCTATCCACTTCACCACCTAGCTGTCCCTCCAGCACATCTTTTCAGGGCACATTCCTTCCCCTTATATTCCTTTCTCACACATTTCTTACCTTCACATACTCTATGCTACAGCCAAGCTCACCTATTAGCTGTCCCTTAGACATGACATTGCATCTTCTTCTGCCTCTCTTCCTTTGGATAGGCTGTCTGTCTCTCATGCTCCTCACTTTGGTCTCTTGGAACCCTTGACTCCTTCCTGGGGCATCTAGGTGCCACAATGGATAATTTTAGATCTGGAATAGGGGAGACCTGAGTTCAAGTACTGCCACAGATACTTACTATGTGACACTAGGCAAGTCATGTAACATTTTCAGTCTCGGTTTACTCCTCTATAAAATGGGAGTAATACCAGCACCCACCTCACAAGATTTTTGTGAGAATCATACATATGTAAAGTGATTTGCAAACCCTAAAGCGCAATTATTATTAATATTATCAACATTCGTCTTAAGTGCCATTTCTTTTCCTTACTTCCATCAGTGTTTAGTGTTCCCACTCCCCCGCCCCCGCCCCCATCACTATGTATTTATTCCTAATATTCTGTTTTTACTCTTCTATGAATTCACGGAATCCCCACCAGTTGAATGAAAGGGATTTGATGACAGGAACTGATTTGCTTTTGTATTTGTATTCCCATCAACTAACACAGTGCTTGGCACATAGTAGGCACTCAATCAGGGCTTGCTGATTGTTTGATTACATTGAATTGAATCTAAGATGAAGCAGTTTGGTTCTATTTACTTTGGATAATCAGATTCTACTGTGTCACTTGTCCTCAGGGCATCTCTGGCTTGCTTTCGGGTGAGTTATAGAAGCTGCTCTTGATTTTGGCCCATGTTCAGCCCAGTTTCCCAACAGGGGAGTCTAAAGGAGACTGACATCCCACTTCATAGATGATAAGTATACATCAGGGTAACAAACTCTGAGGCTGGAGCAGCCATAGACATTTATTAGCGCAGATAAGTTCTTTTATTGAATTAAGAGGGAGCACTTAGAAGGAAGACCCTGGAGAGTAAAACAATTAAGTAATTTTAAAACATTTTTCTTTTGTTCGTTGGAGAGATGAGACGTTGTGGCAGTCATTTTGATTTCTCTTCATTGTAGTGATGGGGAAAGGCAGTAGCAGAGTCAAAGTGAATCTTGTTGATACTATGAAGTTATCTAAAAATTCCAAGCAAATGGTGCTCTCAAGTCACAAATAGTAGGACTTTGAGAAAGCAGAATGCAGAAGGGTTGGAATACGGTATTCTGATTAAAAAAGATTTTTTTGCGTGTGATTAACTGAGGGGGTTGACCCTTAAGTACCATGGCTTAAAAAAAAGATCAAAGTGTTTTTAAAAACGCTTAGCCCGTTTTCCTGTCTTAGTAAATAGAACACATTGAAAAGAATTGGATTCTTCTTTAATGAAAAAGGGTTTTGTTCTACTAAAAGTCATTGTTATAAGCAATAATTCTTATAACCATTTTCTGCCTCTGTGACCTTATCACAGCAATCTTTGAGTCTCATCTGTAAAATGAAGGGGTAGGGCAGGGTTTGATGGCCCACACTAATAATCCTTCCTTCCAGGGAGGCTGAGGTTGGAAGGATTCTTAAGCTTAGGTGTAGTAGGCTAGGCCAATTAGGCATCTACACTAAATTCGGCATTTACATGATGAGCCCCCAGAAAGATAACCTTACACTTCTAGCCTGAGTGAGATAAGGAGACCCAATATTTAAAAAATAAAGAGAGGGTAGGACTAGATGGGCCCTAAGTCCTTCCATCTCTAAATCTATAATCCTACAATCATTTGGTGCTATGACTATATAAAGTCTAGGAGTCTGAGACGAATGTGAGCCGATTCCAGGACATAACACTGGACATTGATTCATTTAAATGAGATTGGCTAAAACTTGTTTCTTTGTGATTTCCCATCCATGAAAAAGGGATAGTAATATCTATATTACTACCTCATAGGGTAGTCATGAAGTTCAAGTAAAGTGTTTTGCCAACCTTGAAGAATTATATAAATGACAGTAGGGCTACAGAAGCTACAGGGAATGGTGGATAGATTGCCAGCCCTGGAGTCAGGAAGATCAGAATTAAACTCCACCCTCAGATACTTACTATCTATGTAGCCCTGGGCAAGTCACTTAACTCTGTTTGCCTCAGACTCCTCATCTGTAAAATGAGCTGGTGATCTATATCTGGCTACTGGACCCAGATGGCTCCCGAGGAGAAAGGGAGGCTGGTGACTTTACACAGCCCTCCCTCACTTAAATCCAATTCACTTACATGTCATGGCATCATCTCCTGGATGTCATGGTCCTCTTCCAGAACAAAGGACAGACGACAACAACAAGATGAACTGGAGAAGGAAATAGCAAACTATTACAGTATCTTTGCCAGGAAAAACTCCAATGGGGTCATGAAGAGTTGAAATGATTGAACAACAAAAATGACAGTTATTATCCCAGGTAAGCGTAAAGCCTGGGAGGGTGCACCAGGTGTTACCATTAATATTGTTATTGTGGTTGTGGTCATCACAGTGATCTTATTCTCGCATTTATTTGATGGGGTTCTTATAGAAATGGTCTGAGTACAATTATTTGCTATTATTCTTCTATATTTAATGTTAGTATTGAGTAAGGGGATAAAACGCTCACTTTTTGTAATTGAATGAGGGTATTGGAATACACACCATCTCCTGCAGGCTAACCTGAGGCATCTTTGGGACAACTCTAGTTGTAGGCAGGACAAAGGGGAATGACACGTATCTTGTTCTGTTTCTACATGGTTTTAATTTCTTCTAATAGTTCTTTTTATTTTTAAAAACCTCTCATTAGAGGCAGCTAGGTAGAGCAGTAGATAGGTTACTGGACTTAAAGCCAAAAAGTCTGGAGTTCAAATCCCACATTAAGCATTCACTAGATGAGTGTCCCTGGGCAAGCTACTCAACATTTTCAGCCTCAGGTTCCTTATCTGTAAAATAGGCATAATCATAGCATTTACCTCCTAAGGTTATTGTGAAGATCGAATGAAATGTCAAGTAAAGTTAAATCAGGTGAGCAAGCACGCTTGGAAATGAGTACAAGAACGCGGAAAGGAAGTCCTTGCCCTCAAGGAACTTACATTCTAATGAAGGAAGACTACACAGAAAAGGAGGCTGACAAGTACTTAGGGTACTTAGGCAGGGAAATTTCAGAGTTAGAAGAGAAGCCTGGAGAGGAATGAAGACTTGACTAGCCTGGATACTTTCCTTAAAATGGAGATCCTATGAGAAGAATCAGTCAATTAACATTTACTAAGCATCTGATATGTGCCAGGCAATCAGAGGAAGGGGCTATAGGGACAGAATGTGCCCCCAGTGTGAGACATTCAGGACCAGAGTGACCCTCCCGGGTGAGGAGGCATCAGTGGAAGACCAGAAAGGACGTCCAGAGGGCAAGGAGCAATGTCTGGAGAGGAATGAAATATAAGTAACATGTAAAATGCTTTACAAAACTCGAAGTGTTATATAAAGGCTTGCTATTTTTTTATTCCATGTAGTTTGGAGATGAAAAGTACGTGGTATAGTGACATCTAAGAAAAATAATGGTTTTAAATTTTTATGGATCAATGATATAGATATATATATCTATATATGTCTATATATGTCTATATCTATCTATCTATCTATCTATCTATCTATCTATCTATCTATCTATCTATCTATATCT
The DNA here is from genome assembly GCA_028646595.1 of Phalanger gymnotis. Lineage (NCBI taxonomy): Eukaryota > Metazoa > Chordata > Mammalia > Diprotodontia > Phalangeridae > Phalanger > Phalanger gymnotis. Next base: position 53,450,219 of record CM053623.1, on the reverse strand, counting down.
ATCTATCTATCTTGGTGATTGTGGGCAACAGTTATGTCTCCAGGACTGACAGTTCTGTATGTTATTATCATATTGATACATGAATAACAATATTTTAATATTGGCATTAGTGTCTCTTATTAAAAAAAGATAGATCATCTAATACCCTCTCCCTCCTAATTCTGGCTCTTTGAGTGTTGAAGTTAACTAGGCAATTGAGGTTTTATGGCAGTGTCTAAGAGAAAGTGCTGGTAGGAAGATGATAATTGTCCCATTCTTGCATTGACATAGATGAAAATTGGAGGAAGGGGAGTGGAGTGGGAGGAAGACCAGCTTTCATTCTTTAATTTCAGTAATTAGCAAGTATGGAAGAAATTCAACCCAAAGTCCTGAAATAGAATGAAGGAATTCCAAGGAAGTTTTTATATGTAACCGCCATGAAAAGCCTTTAAAAGACTTGAAGAAATCCCATGTTTGCACAGTGGCAGCCCATTATATTCCCATGTAACAATTTGTTTAGCTATTTCTCAATTGATGGGAATTTACTTTGTTTCCAGGTCCTTGCTTCCCCTAAAACTCTGCTATAAATATTTTGGTGTCCATGGGACCTTTCTTTTTGTAGGTGACCTTCTTGAGGAATAAGCTTACCAGTAGAACCTGTGGGTCAAAGGGTATGGACATTTAGTCATTTTATCTACATAATTCTGGATCACTTTCCAGGATAATTGCACCAATTTACAACTCCGTTGCTTTTCATAACCCAACTACCATTGACTATTCCCATTCTTTGTTATTTTGCCCATTTTCTGAGTGTGAGGTAAAACCTTAGGGTTGTTTTGATTTGTATTTCTTTTACTATTAGTGATCTGGAACATTCTTTCATAGGGTTGTTAGTACTTTGCAATTTTTCATTTAGGAATTGGTTGTTTATGTCCTTTTGTGCATGTAAAGTTTACAATGTTTTTCATTTTTTTGTTGTTTTTGTCCTTTCCATTTAAATTGTTCTCATTGCATATATTGTATTTCTGCTTACTTCACTTTTCATCAGTTCAGGTAAGTCTTCCCATATTTCTCTGTTGTGAGGGGCCAAGCCCCCAAGACAGAGTCAAACTGTAACTTAAGATGAGAACAGCCTGTTCAAGGTTAAGAACTGTACAAAGTTAGATAAGCAATTACAGAAAGATCATCCAGCTTCCCCCACTGTTGCCTTAACACACAGGCTGACTTCATAACTCTTTCCATATAAGTACAGAGCACAGACTGTCCACGAGCACGGACGCACGGTCCTGATAGGTTTAGAGGATCGTGCACGAGCTTGCTTGCCCCCAGAAACGAAGGCTAGTACTGCATAAATATCCTGCTTGCTGTGACAATAAACGGGACCTTTTGACCATCTGCATGCCTCCTGCCTCATCTGTGTGCTGCTCGAGCCAGCTGGTCTGGCACTAGGTTCAGGGACCCCCAAGGGATCCTGGGCGGTCAATGGGTGGTTTTAGGTCCCCAACACTCTGTATTCACCCTTCTCATGGTTTCTTGCTTTAACATTCCATTATATTCATGTACCACAACTTGTGTAACCATGCCACGATCGATGGGCATCTACTTTAATGAAAAATAATTTCAATAGAGAGAGACGGCTAATAACTGGCACCAACCAGGGAAGGTCTGATGGAGGAGGAGGCATCAGGCCTGAGGGATTCTAGAAGGCAGAGGTATCAGAACAACGGCCAAAGCTGCTGCTATTTTCACAGAGAAAGTAAAATCAATGACCGTAGTACAGTCATATCTCAAGTTGGGCAGCAATAGGTGATGTTAGAGCAGGATACTTGAGAACAGCAACTGTTTTGGGCACATAAAGGCATTTCTCCTTCCCATATCCCCATTTATCCCTATTCCTTTTTCCACTCTCTATTCTTCAAAGCATTCACATCAAGTTTCTTGATTTAGGAAGTGATGGCCATCACCTGAAGCTTATGGGTGTTAACAGAAGACCTATATTCCATTCCCAATACTGCCCTACTCACCCCACCCTAGTTACGCTATGACTAAAAGGATCTTTTTCTCTAGACAAATCAAATTAGGCACGTGTCTCTGTTTCCAGTGGGGATGCTATTGAGAACCCAACAACAAAAATTAGCCCTGATGGGCCAATGGTTGAAGAGATTAGTGTGTGTGTGTGGGGTGTCTATATTTGCTCACATTTTGAAACAAATTTAATATACTCTTTTTGAGTTGCAGTAATGTAAACATGATGAATCATCTTTCAAGTCTTTGGGTGTCTAATTTCAAAATAATCTTTTATAGGGAACATTTTTCTATTTGACAAATGATGGGGATCTTCTATGCTGACCTTCCTCTTGGGGTTTTATTTTTTTTTTCTGTAATGAGGGAACTCCTGTCCCCAAGTCACTGATGCTTAGGATGGATGAGGGAATGATAATGGATGATGATGAGAAGGCAGAGTTATTCAGCATTTAGTTTGTTTTTTTGTTTACTTCAGGGAGAATTTAAGCTCCTTGAGCACAGGAGTGATTTTGATTTTGCCTTTGTGTCTCCAAGGACCCAGCGAGTGTCTGGCTCATTGCAGGCATTAATAAATTAATTAATAATAAATGTTCTTTGAGTTAAATTGATTCGAATGAGAATGATCTTTGGACTGGAAAGGACAGAATAAAAATAGCTAAAAGGGACTTGATACTCCAGAAGAGGAGGGTGGGGAGTTAGAGAGCCACCAGGCTTTGATGGACGATAACTTAGGTTGTTAACAGAACTAGAAGATGTTATGGCTGAGGCATGGTCAGGATCTTTGAAAAATTGTTGTGTATGGGAGAGGTGCAACGTGATTGAGGAAGGGCAAATGTTGTCCCGAGTCTTTAAAAAGACAAGAACATGGTCAGTGACCTTGCAAGAATGTATTATGAAAGGGATGACTGGTGAACATTATTAGCAATGTGGCTAGGTAGCACAGTGGGTAGAGAGCTGCACCTAGAGTCAGAAAGACCTGAGTTTGAATCCTGTCTCAGACACTTCTTAGATGTGTGACCCTGGGCAAGTCACTCAGCCTTTGTTTTCTTCAGTTTCCTCAGTTGTAAAATGGGGATCATAATAGCACTTACCTCCCAGGGTTGTCCTGAGGATCAAAGGAGATAATATTCATAAAGCACTTAGTGCAGTGTTTGGTACATGGCAATTGTTAAATAAATGCTGCTGCTGTTATTATCATACATCTAGAATGAGAAGGAAAGGTCCCAAAGAGGCATCCTGGCTTCATCAAGAACTAACCACACAGCCTCACCTTCATTTGCATTTTGACAGTTGCTGGACTGCTGGAACAAGGGAACGCTGGAGAAATAGTTTGGCTGGATTATGGCAAAGTGCTTGCCAAAGTCTCTCAGGCTCTTCCAATGCAAAAGATGAACTTGAGCTAAATTCTTATTATAGGGAGAGGATTCAGAATCGGCTGAACGGCCATACCCAAAGTATAATCGTTATGGTTCAATGTCATCTCGGAAGGAGGTCTCCAGAGGCGGGCATGGAGGATCTGGGCTTGTTCTCATGTCATTAAACATTTTTATTAGTGACTAGAGAGAAAAGGTATATATAGCATGCTTCTCAAATTTCCAAATGACACAAAGCTGGGAGGAATGGCTAATAGAATGGATAAGAGTTGGAATTCAAAAAGCTCTTGACAGTCTAGTTGGGCTGAATTGAATAAGATGAATTTAATTGAGTTAAGTAAATACAAAATGGGGGAAGCATGGAAAGCTTGTATGATAAAGATCAGAGGATTTTAGGAGACTACAATCTCAATACTAGTTAATGATATGAGTCAATGAACTTAATACGGTAGCCAAAAAAAAAAAAGCTAATGGAATTTTAGGCTGCATTAAGAGAAGTGTATTTGAATATATTTCTTATAAGTTTACTTATACTTAAGTATAAAAGAAGTATACATCAAGAGAAATGTATCTTAGGAAAAGGATAGTCTCACTCTTTTCTGCCCTGGTTAGGTTCCATGTGGACTACTGTGTTCAACTAAGGGTATTATGTTTTAGGAAGAAGCTCAACAAGGCAGATTGTGTCCAGAGGATGCTATATATACCAGGATGATAAAGGGCCATCCGCGTGCAGATTGTGGGACAAAATGGAAATGCATAGCCTATTGAAGAGTTGCTTCTGGGGGTACATGATAATTATTTCAAGTACTTGGAAGGCTGTCATATGGAAAAGGGAATAGAATTGCTCTGCTCTGCAGGAGGAAAAACTAGGAACACTGGGTAGAATTTACAAAAAGGCCATTGACGCTTGATGTGAGGAAACACTTCCTAAAGATTAGAAATGTCCAAACCTGGAATGGCAATAGGTTTTCCCTGGCTTCAGGTCTTCAAACAAAGTCTGGATGACCCCTTTTCAGATGTGTTGGAGCAGGGATTCTTTTTCAGGTATGGTTTAGACAAGATGGTCACTGAGGCCCCTTCTGATCTGAGATTCCTCAATCTTTTCACTCTTTAAAGTAATACTAAAACGTAGGGGGCTTAACCTTGTGTGTGGGTGTGTTGGACCCCTTTGGCAGTCTGATGAAGCCTATAGACTCCTCCTCAGAATCATGTCTTTAAAGGGCAAAAATATGGTGCATAGGATTACAAAGCAAATCAATTATATTGAGATAAAGATTTAATTTTTTTCCCATACAAGTTCACAGATTAGAAATTTTCACAGGGATCCCTGGGTGGGAGAGAGTCTGTGGAGCCCAGATTAAGAACTTGTGATGTAAAGTATTCAAGGTTATAGAGTAGAGGAATAAAAGAATATTTCTTGACTGGAATAATGTTTTTTTCAAGACATCATGTTGTCCTTTATCTTTATCAAAAGTATTTTTCAAGAAGTAACCACAATAGGTGAGATCTATTAAGCGCTTTGAGTTCCTTTATCAAATTTCATCTTCAGGAGAGCTGTAACTTCACCGGGCTGAGTATTTCCTCAAGCAGTGCAGATTGCAATTCCACACCAACTTTATGACTTGACTGTGGCCAAGAAACAGTTATCACCTTGAGGCCAACCTCCTGGCGAATGCTTCTCTTTGAACTTCTTTCTAGGCAGGTTCTTCACTGGGAGTGTAGCAAATATTGGTAGGCCCAGCCAGAACTTGTGCTCGAGGGTTTGAGCTCCAAATGGGATAATGGGATGTAAAGAACTTTGCAAACCTTTATAGGAGGGTGCTGGTAGATGTTTAACAACCAGGCTCTCCAAAAAAAGTATGAACATATACTTTTACATTTAGTCAGCTTTATTAAAGCCTAGAGAATTAAAAAAAAAAAAGAACAAATCAAGCCCTTATTTGTGGTGATGTCAATTTCTGAGATATAATGCTCACACTGAAAAAAATTAACAATGGCCTCCAACAAGCTAGTTAGAGCTGATTCCAGCACACCCCTGTTTGCCTTCCAATGGCTCAACTTTCAGGAATCCAGGATCATGGCCAGCAGTGATGAGGCATCTGAGAAGGACTCCAATTGAGTCATAGAAAAAGATATTAAAGAAACACAATTTCTCACTGATATGCTGGATCAGACAACTAAGGAGAAGTCTGATTTCGTTACCTTTTCATCTTGGACTACTGCTTTCTTTTACTGTATATGTAACAATAGCTGCCTGCTGACTCCAGGCAGGTGCCACCATTTGAGTAGATATTCCCTACATATATTTGGAATATCATCCTGTACTGGGGCTGTTCAGTAAATGGTAGTTGGTTTAAACTGTGCCAATAGTTAGTAAAAGAACTAGTCAAAAAGTGAAAAAAATGTGGTATTTCAGTCTAATCAACTGGCTAGTTGGCCTTAATGAAGCCAATATAAGTTAACTGTTTGTTGTTGTTTTCTCCTTCACGAAATGGATTTATTTTTAAGTGAATTAAATGAAAAGAGAAGATTTTTTTTTTGGTTAATAGATTCAACTTACAGCTTTTTCTTTCCTAGAAAATAGTTTTTCTTTGAGTGGCACCTCTCCAAGTCGTTATGTTCTTTTATTTTTCTTGAGGGGGAAGGCAGGGCATTTGGGGTTAAGTGACTTACCCAAGGTCACACAGCTAGTAAGTGTGTCAAGTGTCTGAGATGGGATTTGAACCAGACGAGGGCAGGTGCTCTACTCACTGCGTCACCTAGCTGTCCCTCATGTGTTATTTACATGGAATTCAGTCAGAGGCCTGTCTACTGAAATAGGAGAGTGAGGAAGAGTATGACAAACATGCTATAAAAATGTCTGTCAATTCTTATTTTCTTGCTGGATGACCAATCTTTACTCAGTTCTGTAGAAGTTTTCTTTTCTTTCTTTCTTTCTTTCTTTCTTTCTTTCTTTCTTTCTTTCTTTCTTTCTTTCTTCTTTCCTTCTTTCCTTTCTTATCCTTCCTTCCTTCCTTTCTTTTTTAAATTTGAGATACGTTTTTCTTTTCTGAAATTCCCTCCATTTTTAAAAGCATTCTTTTTAACCCTGCAGGAATACTTCTTGAATATTTGTAGGCATAACACTTTGACACTCTCTTCTCATGGTCTTATTAACCAGTAGACCATACAACCTTACATGCCAATAGTGACCAGAAGACCTTTTTGTCCTTACAGATGCCCAGGACGTTGCCACTTACTTCCTTGAATAACCTTGGGCAAATCATTTCACACCCCAGGGCCTTCATCTTGTTCATCTGATAAATGAAGAAGGCATTAGGCTAAGTGGCTTCCAAAGTCCTTTGCTGCTCTCAATCTATGAGCTTGCTGCCACTTAGACATTTAGCTAATGTTTGCTGAATGGAATTTGGTTGACCTGGTATACCTGCGTTAACTTTCTAAAAAGGACAGGAGTGAAATGTTATTAGAGCTAGTCCCAATTAGTGCAAATAATGAATGATTCTAATTCACACACATTTCCATTGGGCTGGAACCAATTTTCTTATTTCACATACTTATAACTTCAATACAGTAGGATTTTTAAACCTTAACCAAAGGATCAGGGAACTAGACCTTCAAGTGAGAACATTCTAGATTGCTAGAGTGTGAGAGTCTTAGAGAAGATACAAAGAATGACTCAGATAAACTGCAAGCAACAGGTCGTGATTACAGTAGAATGAAGCGAGACTTCACGATTTTGATAGTCGATGCGAAGGAGTCACAAGTTTCTTCTAAGGCACAGGATACCTTTGGACACAGAGGGAACCATCTATCCAAAGCAGAAGGACAGGCTAGAATATTGGAAGCACTTGTATTTGCCAGAGCCTGAGAAAAGGGAGGAGGTATTACTAATATTCTGTGTTTGGCTCCAACATTGTAGTGATCCCAGTTGGGGAAGTATTGGTGTATTTAAAGGGGAAAAGTTGTATGAAATTGCCCATATAAGAACCATTTTAGTCAATTTGAACATGTAATTGACTTTGTCATCTTTCTGCTCAAATATTCTCTATTGCATTTATGACAAAATGCCAAGTCCTCAGCCTGACATTTCAAAGTCCCCACAATCTGACATCAACCCACCTTTTAGACTCATTTTCACATGACTCCCCTTCACATACTCTCCATTCCAGCCAAGTTGTTTGGCATTCCAGTCTCCTCTATGCTTTTGCACAGACTGTACCTCTCATGTCTGGACTTCATTTCTCCTCTGACTTGGTTTCTTTCAAGGTTTTGCTCAGGGGGTACTTTCTCTAGGAATCCTTCTTTGATCTCACCAGTTGTGTCTGTTCTCCTCCAATAACCGTGTATTTGCTGACCTGTATGTTGTCTTCCCTCAGTAGAATAATAATGATCGATGTTTATACAATGTTTTAAAGTTTTCAAAGCAAACGTAGAACTATGTCCCCAAAATAATTAAACTGTGAATACCTTTTGACCCAGCTATGTCACTACTAGGTCTATAATCCAAAGAGATCAACAGAAGAAAAAAAAAGACTCTTATGTGCAAAACTGTTTATCATAACCCTTTTTGTAGGGGTCTCAATCTAGAGAACAAGGAGTGCCCACCTTTACCTTTACCATTTGTTCACTGCCTTTGACAAAACAATTTTTCATGAGTATAATAGGAAATTACTGTGCCATAAGAAAGAATGAAAGGGTAATTTCAGAGGAAAGTAGGAAGAGTTCTATGAACTGATGTAGAGAGAAGTGAGAAGAACCAGGACAACAATTTATTGTCATGACAACAACATTTTAGAATAAAATAACTTTGAAAGACTTTAGAATGCCAATCAATACAATGATAAACCATGAATCCAGAGGATTGAAGATGAAACATTGCCAGAGAGGCGATGGAGAAGATGTACAGCTTAAGAAATGGCCAAGGTAGAAATTTGTTTTCTTGGATTATGCATATTTATTATGAGAGTTTTCTTTTTCTTTTCATTGTTCCATGGGAGGATGTGGGAAGGAGTGATAATAAGTAGCTGTTTAAAAAAAAGGTTGTGAAGCACTTTACAAAAGTTGCCTACTCAGCTGGTCCTCACAAAAATCCTGGCAGGTCAGTACTATCCTGGCAGGATAGTATTATCCTATTTTGTAGATGAGAGAGCTGAGGCTCAGAGAGGTTAAATAATTTGCCCATGGTCGCACTGCTAGTGAGGTGCTAAAACCCAGTTTTTATGACTCCAAGTTTAATCCTGGGCCCACTGAACCACCAAATATAAACTCTTTGTATTTCTGTTATTATTATTATTATTGATTATTTGTAGCCTTAGCATATAACATGCAGCGCCCCACAGAGTAGGCACTTAAAAGTTATTAGCTGGCTGATGGAACTTAGTCCAGGATATAGCTGTACAATGTGAACCATTGTCATGATGACATTTCCTGTTCTCTTCTTGCTTCCCCCCCACCCCCCGCCTTCCCCCTACCCCCAACTCCATTCTGAATTCCCTGGCTTTGGGCCATTGCTCTGGACTCCTTCCTGGCCTTCTGCCTGGCCCCTTGGACTTGGCTACCAGTGAACTCTGGCTTGACCCAGAAAGGCATCCTGTTTATTCCCTCTATCATGACTTGAACCACACCCTTTTAACCCAATTCGAACTCATGAGAAGGCCTTGGAGGGAATGACTCCAAAGTCAGAAATTTCAGGTGTTCTGATCTTCTGTTGGGGGTGGGAGTGGGGATATTTGGGGGTCAGGGTTGTTTTTCCCTAAACCCTTTAAATTATATCCCATGGACAAACTATGCTTACTCATAATACCAGCTTGGTCGCCACACCAAGTTACTCTGGCATAAATAATATTCTTTACACTAAACTCTGGGGCTACACTTCTACCTCTGAAGAAGCAAGAGACAGTGCCCTCACATGCCTTTCTTCAACCCAAGAAGGGCAGAACCGATTCCTTTCCAAGAGGTAGAAAATAGTATGTCAGATTGTAGTTGCATTTTAAAGGAAGCTGGCAACAAGAAAACAATGTGATATCATGGGAAGGTCATTGGGTTGTGTGTTAGGAGAGCCAGATCCTTGCTCTGACTTGGCCATTTACTAGTCATTCAGCCAAAAGTAAGTCATTTCCCATATTTGGTCTCTGGTTTTCTCATTGACAAAATGAGAAGATTAGATTAGACTAGCAGTTCTTAAATTTTTTTGTGTCCCTCTGTCTGTTTGGCAATCTGGTGAAACCTTTCTCAAAATAATATTTTTAAATGAATAAAATAAAAAACCAACGCTATCCACCGATACATTGGAAGTTTGTGGACCTTAGGCTAAGAAACCCTGGGTTATGTGATCTCTAAGATTCCTTTGAGCTCTGACATTCTTTGATTTTCTGAAAATCAGATGAGGCTTGGGGTAAAGAGAAAATCTGATTAGTTCACCATACCACAGGAACTTGTTCGACTCAAAGTTTTGAGAGGCTTTAAGTAGTTTGCTGAGTGTTGGAGGCCTGAGAGCATATTGGGGAGAAAGGAGTCAAGAAAAGCAGGGCACAAGGGAGGGGAGGGATATCTAATATCTCATCTCTATAATCTCCATGATCAACGGGTTATGAGTTCTTATGGGTAAGAACTCATATATCAATACTTCCCAGCATCACCACAGTCAGGGGATGAAAAGCAGCTTTCCACACTTCCTCACCCAGGCCCTGCCAAAGTTCAAAGCATGGCACCTGGAATGCAATACTTACCAATTAGCCACCTGCCAGGGATTCTGACCGGCTCAAGGAACAGAGACAAGGCAGATTGCCTGTGTATGTCTGCATCACAGAGTAATTCTGGGAACTTAGTGATACCGTCCAAATCTAACACTTGGCAAAGCCCAGCATCACCTCTTTGGTGTGGGGGAAGGGAGCTCTTCCCATCCTGTGTAGGTATATGGGTGTGGGGGTGCAAGGAGGTGGGGGGAACCAATGGCTGTGAAATCAATAGTTCCTATGCCTGATGACACTGAGAAGCCTTGGCAATGCAGGCTTCCTGAGTGGTTACTCCATTCTGCTCCCTGGTGTGCACACTAACAGGATGGTTAGCTCCATTCCAAATCACATCAATAAAGCAGTGAAGTTGATCTGGCTCACAGAGTCTCCTCCAGGAGCCTGCAACACTCTGGTGACCAAGGGCTTTGTAACACCTGCAGCCTTGTCTATGTGATGCCTCATCTGACCAAGTTGGACCTGGTCCCATTGACATCTTCAGTTTTGAGAGCTGAAGTCTTCAGTCTCAGGGGGTCCCTGAGTTGGGCAGATAGATGTTGGAAGATCTGGGTAATAGGTGAGCCGAACCAGGGCTGAGAAGGAATAGTAAACATCAAACCGAGGAGCAGACCAGACCTAGGAGGTTTCCAGAATTGAGATGGAGATAGCAGGTGGGGGTGTTTAGAAGCAAAGTGACCCATTAGGGGTCAGAGACCACATAGAGTCCTGGAAGTTTAGGTGAAAGATTGGGTCAGAAACCTCCAGCAGCCTTTGCAGAAGTATTTATTTTAGCCGCTTGTTTAATATTCATTGTTGCTTTCCTGTCTATTGTATCTGAGATTGTAAATTTTCAGAGGAACGGGGACGAGAACGGTTTGCCAATGACAATGAAATATCTGCACTAGTTGGTAGAAGTTAGAGAAGGCATTCCTTTCAGAGCCATAACTAGCAATTTTTTCTTACCAAGGCAAGTGGCACTTTGATCCAATAGCTTTGTGTTTTTCAAGGAGGATGGGAAAGGACAAACCCAATGAATACAGAGAAGTATAGAAAGACTTATATGAACTGATGCAAAGTGAAGTAAGCAGGACCAGGAAAACAACATAGATAATGACCACAAGATAAATGGAAAGAGCAGCCACTATAAAACAATAAAAACTGAATGTTATAAAGTTATAAAGAACAAATGACCCCAAAGAAGAGATATGAGAAGACACCTTTCCTGTTCCTTCACAGAGGTCAGAGTCCATGGATGTAGTAGGACATCAGATTTTTTTTTCCAATGTGTTGATTAGTTTTGTTGAATTTTTTTTTGTTGAATTTTCTTCATCCTCTTCTTAATTTTCTTTTAAAAACTTTTTTTGTCATAAGATATAGCTAGCTCTCTGGGAGAAGAAAGAGGAGGGATACCAGGAGAAATCTAGGCAATGTTTTAAAAAAAGGATTATTAATAAAAATCTACTTTTTAAAAACCCTAGAACTGATAAACATGGTCAAGACAGTTCAACAAAATGAGGAGATTCACCACTGTGGGTTTATTGGTCTCCTAGTCATCAGTCATTCACCTCTTTAACAACTGGAAGTTTGGTCATTCTGGTTGGTTTCCTTGGTTACCTCTTGAGATCTGGTGCACTTCAGATCTTCTGGGTCTCCTTCAGACTCCTTTATCTGAAATGGTACCCAGACAAAGTTTCTTCCCTTGGTTATACCCAACTCTATAAATCTCCCTGGGATTCTTCAGAGACAAAGCATCCTACCCAATTTAAAAGGAAGATTAAGGCTGCTGTAGGATAATGAATTTAGCAGAAGTAAGAAACAATCAGGCCCCTGGACCTGACCTGGAATTGAGGAAAGCTTGTATGTTAGCACTGGCAATCCAGCAGTGAGGGAGGACTCACCTTCTCTGCCCCCACCACCTCTATCCCCCATACCTTGTTATCATCGATTTCCACTGAGGAAGTCAACATGGCCTCAGGGGAAACTTAGCACTGCACCTGGACCTCTTCTCTCTCCTCAGATGGGGCCAGGCCAACCCGTATCACTTCTAGCCTTTTACTTCAAAGGTGGCTTTTTTCCCTCTATTACATTTGGAATTTGGGTATATTTAATGGGGTGTGTTAGAGCAGAACAGTCCATAACTTGGGAGCTTTCTATCAAGATTAAACAGGTGCATAATCTTTCTTTAGCAAGGCCTGGCAGCTGCAACAGCTGTAGGATTTCCCTTCCCAATATGCAGGCCTGGTTCCTCGGCTTTATCCTTTGGCATTTCTGGTGGTGGCTCTCAGTGGCTTTCTTTTGGGAGTCAAAGAGCCATCTGATTGATTTCTTCCCTCTTGCAGGGAAAATCTGCCCACCTTTATAAAAGGCTCGGAGACAAAACCAAGAAATGACTTTCCCATCAGCAGACACCTCTTCTCTCCCCATCATGCATTAAAGCAAGTTCTGAGAAGAAATGCTGGGAACCTTTACTATAGAGTCTCTGAGCTAAGCAGAGGCCCCTGGGATGGTGGTGAATGGTCTTCTCCAACTTTGGATTCTGGGATGCTCCCCAACCTCTCTTCATGGAACACCACCTCCGAAACATCTCTGGTGTGGGTGAGGGCTGCTCATCTGGCCTGGGCTCTGGATTCTCTTTTTTCTTTTTGCTCAAGGAGTCTCATATCATCTCCTAATGTAAACAACATTGTAAGAGAGTCTGACAGCCCCACAGGATTTCCATTGGGCAGTGATTGATGGCCCCGAGGATGGAATTGCTGGGATCCTGCATCAGGCATACCTCTCTCCTGGCTCTAAAAGTGACCCTGTTAGCACAGTCTGACTTGGATCATTTGTCTCAGAAGTACCAGGGGATTTTCAAACAGCTGTGGATCCAACCATTTCAAACGGGAACATATTTCTGGTTTGTGGTAAGAATAACACACACCGCATGTGCTGGAGGAACCAGGCCTTGGAATTCCTGGAGCATTGGGTGGGGCAGATGCCTTCTGGGCTATACTCCTGAGTCCCCAAAGCGGTCCCCTTTACAGATCGGGTCATCTGTTCCTTCTGTCCTCCCTTTCCCCTTTCCCCTAAATGGTAATCACCATACAAAGCAGTGTCAACACAAACTAACAAGCTTAAGTGGAGGAAATATCTGCTAATTCCTCTTTTCTGTATTCCCAACTGACTCCATTTCTCTAAGGCTGGGCTGAGGGTGGGGCTAGGAGTTGCCATCTTTGTTCCCCACTGGTAGCTGTGATTCAGCTTCATGGCCAGAGCTGGGCAAGCCTGGGCCAGCCAGATCCAAGGAGATACTATTGTCCAAGAGCAAAATGCTTTTCATTTATATTTCTCTTCTCTGATTCCTTCTTTCCTTTCTCCTTTCCCTCTCTCTGTCTCATCCATTGCCCTCTTTCTCTCTCTTTACTTTTTCTTTTCTTCTCTCCTTTTCTCTCTCTCTTTCCTTTTCTTCCTTTTCCTCCTCTCTTTTACTCTACCTACAAGCTCATGTGCCCCTTCTCTCTCCCATCTTTCCCTACCCCTCTCTTCCTCTCTCCATCTCTTTCTTTTCCTCGTTACCCTCTGTCCTTTCTCCTTTCTTCATCTTCTTCCATTTGCCATCTCCCTTCCTTCTCTCCTTTCTCCACTCCCTGTATTTCCTGTTTCCTCTTCTCTTCTCCTTTTTCTCTTTAGTGGGATTCTCTCCACTTGCCCTCCCCAGGGATGCCTGGGCCTGAGGAATGATGAGTTCTGACCCCAGCCATGTGGCTGGATCTAGCCTGTGGTGTAAGTATTAAAAATGCAAACGCTGAAAAGTCAACAGGATGTAGCAAGCAGCAAAATCTCCCGACTTATCCCTGCACAGCCAGGCTAGGAAATCATTACCACAGTAACAAGGACTGGACTTCTCATTTACATGGCCTATGTCTCATTCAAGCAAAAGCCTAATGAACACAGCCTGGCTCCCTCCCCGGCAGTGACTCAGCGGCTTCAGTAATGAGGCCACCTGGCTCCTCTTAAGAATCTGTAAGAGTTTTAGCTCAATCGCCTCTGACTGCTCAGGTAAGTGAGAGGCCTGTATGCATTGCCATGAACTCCACTGCCAGCCTCTTTGAGTGCTCAGGCCAAGGCATTTGCTCCCTGCCTTTCCTCCTCAAGCCTTGGGTGTCTCAGCAGACCCTTGGGATCTGCTCTGTTTGTGTTCCAGATAGGGATGTAGGAAGCCAAGCTAGAATGCTGTAAATGGATTAATATGAGGGAGGGAAGGAGAGAAAGGGGGAGAGAAGGAATGAGAGACAAGAAGAGGGAGAGAGAGAATCAGAGAGGGAAAAAGAGAGAGAGAGAAACAGGCAGAGAGAGGAGAAAAACAGACACAGAGAGAACAACAGAGAAGGGTGGGAGGTAGAATCAAGAACAGAGAGAAAATTGAAGGAAGAGAGCTGAGTAACAGGGAAATGGAGGAAGGTAGGAAAACACTGGAGGAAGGTAGGAAAACACAGAAGGAACAAATGGGTGAGAGATAGACAAGCAGAGAGATAAAAGAAAGGAGCAGAAGGGGAGGGAGGTAGTAAGAGATAGAAGGAGCAAAGGGGAGAGAGACAGGCAGAGACAGAGATAAAAGAGAGTAAGAGAGAAAGGAGAGAGAAACAAAACAAATGAACGGGAGCAGTCGGGTCAGGGCCATCAAGCTGGAGCTGGGTGTTTTCCATCTCTGAACCGCCAGGTGAAGAGAAGGAAGACAAGGCCTGCTGCCCTGGCCCCCTTCTTCCTCCGCCTTCTCCCTGTCTCTCTGCCTGTGATTTCTCCAAATTGGGCTTTGTACACAGGGCCCTCCCTCCTTTGTGAGCTGGCTGGGCTCCTTCATTCCTCCCAGACAGCCTGGTTCCAGGAGAACTAGAGGCTGGCCTTTAGTGTCCGTGTGAGCTTCGCCAGGCGAACAGCGAGTGAGCGGGACAGCCAGCAGTTTGTGAAAGGGCTCCCATGTATAGCTTCCCTGCCCTGATCCTGGCCATAGTTGAATCAATGCCATTGTTACCACTTAGGGAGACTTGCAGGTGGCAGGGCTGTCCTGGAGACCTGCCCAAAGAGAGTTTTTTCCTTCCTTCAGTTGTATTTCTGGGAAGTCGGAGTTGATTATTCCAGGCACCACTAAGGCAGAGGTTGTGTATGGGTCCAATCCTACCTAGAGCTCAGAGTTAACCATGCACAGTCCAGGAGTTGGCAAAGCCCCACCTTTCATGCCAAAGGCAGGGTCATTTTCTTTGGCAACTATACTTCCCTCCCTTCCATCTGGAAGACCTGCTTCCAACCTCAAATGTTGGCAGCTGTCATATGTGTCCCTTTCCCACTTGTAAATTGGTGGTTGGCATCTCCCGGACTGACCCCCTGCTCCTCATTCCCTCCCAGAAAACAGCAGTTACCAAATACCATCCTTCCCCTTGACACCTTTGCCCCCCATCATGACACACTGTCATTAGGAAAGTAGTTGTACCTTGGCACATCGCTTTGAAAAGGTCAGAGGGGCATGAAAGTTAAGAAGTGGAAGTTATCACTTTCGGAGGAGGCGGGAGTGTGAGCAAAGGTTTCATAGATGAGAAGTCATCTGAGCTGAGCCTGGAAGGACAAGATACATTTCAGTAAGCAGGGGGTGGGAGGGATGTCAGGGGCTGGGGAGTCCTTTTAAGGTATGGGGTACTATGTGTGCAAACACATAGAGGTGGGAGAAGACGGCACGAGGGTTGGAGTCAGATTGTTAAACCTTTGCCTTACGGTCGATCAGAGGGAATTGAGTAGCTGTGCCGTGATTCTCTGCCAACTGGGTTTCCACCAGGCTGCCTTTAGGATGGGGAGATGGCACTGAGGGTTAGGAGGGGGATGGCTTAAATCCTGGGAATGTACCGTGTGGTTCTAAATCCCGTGAGGTGGGCAATGACTTTGCAATGACAGCCATCTTTAAATGACTCTTCAGGCTCGGAGAGGTTTAATGCTCATGTGCCTCACACTTTGAGAGACCCTCTAATCTCAGCTTGCAAAGTATCTTTGGTGTAAAGAGCCTAGATGGGGGAGGGGAAGTCACCTGGAGAAAGTCACTTTCACATCTCTGCTTTGATTTGGGCTCTCTTCCAGCTTTTAAAATTCTAGCTAGAGGAGCCATTGAATTAAAATCAACACTTTTACTAGATGTGAAAATGGACCCTAAAGCACAATGACTTCTATTATCTAGAGGCCCTTCCTAGTCTCCAGGCTGTTAGCTTAATCCTTCTATTCCTTTAAGCTCCAATTTGAAGGAAGTAAAGGGATTGTTTAGTTAAGTACCCCCCCAACTCATTAGAGTACATCACTTAGTGAACAGTTATTCCAGGTTCCATCTAACCCGTGGGAATACATTTTAACAATTGCTTAGAAGCCCCCACTCATGTGTTTGCCTTTTATGGACAGCCAGAAGACACAGTTAGTTCAAATCAAAGGCATTTAATGAAAAGGTATGATAATAAAAGCAGCAACAAAACATTTCTCCCATAAATCCAGGGCACACTCACCTACAAATACACACCATGTCAGTGAGAGAAGTGGACACTTCTGGAGAACACAAATGGAGAGGTATACAGTGGGGCCAGGGCACACATGTGAAGGGATACATATACAGGAAACATGTGGCTAGGGCACATCGGGGTAATTCATGCCTTGGACAGAGACATCTTCAAGTGATGTGATGCATCCTGTTCTAGCCGATACTGATATTGTCACTACTGGACATTTTCCCCTTGTATTCTCTGGACACTATGAGTCAAGATAGATAAATTACTGTTAAATGTCCTCATGATTCACATTATAGCCCACGAGAGTCAGGCAGCATGGTAAAATGAATGAAACCAGATTTAGAGTCTAGAGGCAGACTTGGGTTCGAATGCATCCTCAGACACAGAGTAGCATTATGATAGCTTACTAGCTGGCTAAGTCACTTAGTCTCAGTTTCCTTATCTGTAAAACAGGAATGACAACAGTAATACCTACTTTAGAGGGTTATTGTGAGGATCAGATGAGACAATGTACTTGAAGCACTTTGTAAATCTTCAAGTCCTATGCAACATTTCTACAAATAAAATTAATGTAATATAAATTCATCTTAATACAAATAAAATCACTGGGACTGAACCAGTGATTTTATTGATAAGAGAGAACTCCCCCTTCCCTCTGTAGGTCAGTGCTACCTTCTCTGAAATGTACAGTCTTAAGAACGTTGCTTAGAGTACCGAGAGGTAAAGTGATTTCCCCAGGACCAAATAACCTGTATGTGTCAAAGGGGGACTTGAACTAAGCCTTCCTGGCTCTGAAGCTAACATGCCATGTGACTTCTGTATGTCAATAATGATGGTCATAAAAGGTCAGCTGAAATGTTATGGACCTAGTTCTTCTTCCTATTCAGTCATTTTTTTTTCAGTTGCATCCGACTCTTTGTTGTTTTTTTCTAACAAGTTAATTTATTTTTAGTTTTCAACATTCACTATGTCCAACTCTTCATGACCTCATTTGGGTTTTGTTGTTGTTGTTGTTGTTGTTTTTGGCAAAGATACTGGAGTGGTTTGCCATTTCCTTCTCCTGGTGCTAGCATTTATCAATTCCTTCCATGAGCATTTATTAAGCACCTACTATTTGCTAGACACTGGGGATACACAGACAAAAGTGAGACGGCCCCTGCTCTCAAGGAGTTAATTCCATCCACAAAGGAACTAAGAAAATTCTCTAGGAAGCTGGCTACGAGAACTGTGAGATCATATGCAATAAACTTTTTGGAATGTCCAATGCAACAGACATTTATGAAGTACGTACAATGTGGTACAGTGGAAAGACTGTTAGATTTGTGGCCAGAGGACCTGGATGCACATTCCAGCACCGTCATTTACTTCCGCAGTCTTGGCAAGTCACTCTACTCCTGTGAGACTCAGTTTCCTCACCTGTTAGAGCAAGGGGGTTGGACCAGGTGACTTCTGGCTCCTATACCTGTGATTGGTCTGTCAAGTTTTGCTCGGGAGATGAGTTGTGCGTGTGTGTCTTGGGGGGTGGGGAATAATGATAAGATGCTTCCCTTACCCTTGAGAAGCTTATTAGCCACTGAGGGTCTGCGTCACTTTTCCCAAAGGCAAGAGCCCAGAAATTAACCTGGCAGCTGCTTCCTTTGGAAAGGGAGGTTTCAAAATGAAAACTATTTATAGACATCTGATTTTAGCCCTTTCATTCCTTAGCTTTTTTTTTTTTTATTAACTTTGTAGTTCTAGACGACATGCTGCAAGCAACCCTCTCCTGCTTCCCCTTGCTCTGCCGGGCCCTAGCCCCTTCTCCTTTCTTTCTACCCCTCGTGCCCTCCCCCGTCTGCGTACACAGGCATGGCCTGTTCACCTCCTGGCCTTTTCTAGGCCTGTGCGTTTTCTCCTTGGTGCCTGAGACATGCAGCTGCCTCATCAAGCTTGTGTTTCCCATAAGGTCACGTTTTAGTAAAACCGACCAAGCATTCCCCTCCTCGGGGCCTCTTTGAAGCTCACCCTTTCTAGATGCTTAGATTCCAGGGCTCCACAAGCAACAGAGAAGGTGCCTTTGTGGCTCAGTCAGGGGCAGATCTCTTTGTCCACTGACATCCCAGGATGCTGCTGGAGCTGTCATACACCTGAGAGTGGCTGACTAGCATAAGCCCAGCAGTCCTTAACCACAGACACACCGAACGTTGTTTTTGTTTTCTGGCCAGCCCATGGCTAGACACAGTTTGCAGCTCTTTTCTTATTCTTGGATACTGACTCCTTTATCCCAGTTACTGCTCCTTTCCTGACTCTCTGGTCCTTCTGTTTGGTTCCCATTCACAGAGATACATGGGGCTGCTGGGCCTGGGCCTCTGGTCTGGCCTTTGCCCTAGAATGGGGCCAAGTACACAAGGAGGCTAGTTGGGTTGGGAATGCTAGGTTTAAGGTGGGACTCTAGGGTTTTCTGTTTGATTAACCTGCTTTCTCTCTGCCTTACAACTTATGAGTTTGGCTCACAATGTGACCTATCCCAGGACCTGGCATCTAAAAATTAAAATGCCTGTGGAAAGGACTGTTAAAATATTTATTTGTATGACATTACTTATTAGTATGTAGGCATGTTTCTATTATCTGTCTATCTATGTCTGTCCATCCATCCATCCATCCATCCATCCATCCATCCATCCATCCATCCATCCATCCGTCTATCCATTCATTTCTCTATCTATCTATCTATCTATCTATCTATCTATCTATCTATCTATCTATCTATGTCTGTCCATCCATCCATCCGTCTATCTATCTATCTATCTATCTATCTATCTATCTATCTATCTATCTATGTCTGTCCATGCATCCATCCGTCTATCTATCTATCTATCTATCTATGTCTCTGTCCATGCATCCGTCTGTCTATCTGTCTATCTATCCATCTATGTCTATCCATCTGTCTATCTGTCTGTCTAACCGTCTGTCTGTCCATCCATCCATCCATCTATCATCTATCTATCTATCTATCTATCTATCTATCTATCTATCTATCTATCTATCTATCTATCTATGTCTGTCCGTCAGTCTATCCAGCCATCTATCTATCCATTCATCTATTTTTGTATCAAATAACTAGGTAGAGAGCTCCCACTTAAGAGCTTCCTCTTCCAATGGAATTTACTATCTTGTTGTTATTTAGAGACATAGGATTATCGATCTAGGGCTAGAAGGACCTCACAGGCCATCTAGTCCAACACCTTCATTTTGCAGATGAGGAACTGAGGTCTAGGGCAGTTCAGTGACTCACCCAAGGTCATGCAGGTAAATACCAGAGGTTAATTTTGTTGATATGGTGGGGTAGATGGAATCCTAGGTTCATGGCTATGGTGCCTTGTAATACTAAAGGATGGCTTTTGCCAACCTCTTGTCAGAAACACGGTCTCTGTGAACAATCCAGAATCTTTTATTTATATTGTTGATAGGAGAAATATAATTAGGTTAAGGATGACTGAGTTTGTTTATCAAGCATCTCCAGATACGGATCTAAACACGAATGGGGTGACTCTGCTTAGGACCCTAACCTTTCAGTTTCCTTCTTTCCTTTAGCATGTTGTGGTCATTGAATTGTTTCACTCTTGTCTGACCTTTCATGACCCCGTTTGGGGTTTTCTTGGCAGGGTGGTTTGCCATTTCCTTCTCCATACAGATGAGGAAACTGAGGCAGTTAAGTGATTTGCCCAGGGTCATATAGATAAAAAGTGCCTGAGGCTAGATTTGAACTCATGACAATGAGTCTTGCTGGTTTCAAGCCCATTGCTTCATCTACTATACCACTTCTGGCTTAGGATGTTGGCATACTTAGCTTTCACCTTGTACCTTGGCTTAACTTTCTGCTGCTGCTCAAACTGCTGTAAGTAAAGGAACCTTTTACTCAAGTGAGTCATCCATTTGTTCATAGGCAGAGCTTATCTACAGTATCTGAGAAAAGGACACTGAAAGGTAGTGAGTATCAGGGCAGTCCCCTTGGTCTGAACTGGTAGAAGTTCAGAGAAGAGGCACCCCTTCACACACCACCCTATCTCCTCCTCCTCTCTCTTTTTCAAAAATGAAAACTTTTTCAATTAACAAGCATACATTTTCTCCCCCCTCCACTGAAGAAAATTTGACAAGCAACATTATTGTAACAAAAATATATGTGTATATTTAGTCAAGCAAAACCAATTCCAGCACTGGCCACGTCCAAAAACGTATCTCATTCTGTCTCTTGAGTCTTTGCCTCTCTTTCAGGAGGTAGGTGGCATTCTTCATCTTTGGTCTTCAGGAATCATGGCTGGTCATTGCCTTCATCAGAGTTCTTACCATTACCAGTCGCTTTGACTTTTGTCTTGCCACTGGACTTTGATGACTCTAGAAGAGAGAGTGAGGCTGATGGCTTTGTGAAACTCTGCCTCACTTAAATCTAATTCACTCAAAGGTCAAGACATCACCCTCATGATGTCCTTAATCCTCTATGATACAGAAAGACTAGTAACAATACATATTTCAAAGTTATTCACTTTTACCATGTTGTTATGATATAAATTGTTCTCCTAGTTCTGCTTACTTTGTTCTGCATCAGTCTATACTATTCTTCCTAGGTTTCTCGGAAAACTTTTTCTCCATTTCTTATGGTGCAATAGTATTCCATCATATTCATATACCATAATTTGTTAAGCCATTTCTCAATTGATAGGTACTTCTCCCTCTCAATTCCCTGTCTCTGCTTTGTCTCTTCCTCTTTTTTCCCCATCTGTCCTTGTTTTTTTGTCTATTAGCTGCTCCCTCTCCCCTACCCAGAGGTGACTCTCCTTCTGGAAATCCATTGAGATTCTGGAAATGATTTCTTTTGGAAAAAGAGATGAGACTCGCCCTCTTACATAGCACCTTTTCCTACTATCCTACTATCATCCTGAGAGGAGAATGACCCAGACAGTCTGGCAGCTTTTATGGAGAGACAACAGTGCCCCAGGGAGCATTGGGGTGGATCCAGGAGGTCTAAGAATTGAGGAGATGGATGCAATTTGCCCAGCTACAGGCACTATACAACAAATGTCAAAGTGCCATCAAGACCATTGGCATACTACAAAACAAAGATGGCCACCACCCATTTATTTATACAGCACAACAAAACGGACAAGATAATTTTCTTAGGAAAATTCTGTTTCCTCATGGTGGTACATAATTCAATCTGACTTCTCTGCCAGGGTAGGTTACTGTAAACTTTGCACCAGAGATTTATTTTCTTCTTTTGTTTTTAATAGATATTTCTTGATATCTTTTGTTTTTCATTACCTAGACTTCTCCCCTAACCCTGAAAGCCATACCTTTTAACAATGATTGTTTCTAAAGAAGAGAAATAGAAAAAAAATCAGTAAAACCAAGGAATACATTGAAAAATATCTGACACTCTGTGTGCTGTTTCAGAACCAAAGACGTCCCCCGCCCCCAAGTTAAGCAAGCTGCCCAAGAACGCACTGGTAGACTCATTATTATTTGAACTCAGGTTCTCTGACTCCAAATCTAATGCTTTCCTTCTGCACCTAACAGAATCACATCAATGAAACAGTTCCTGCTTCTCCCTCCAATAGCTTACAATCTATCAAGGGAAAAACTGTGCATATATATATAAATGTATAAAAAAATGAAAGGTAATTTTTTAGGGGGAGGCACTGGTAGTTGGGGAGATAAGTAGAGGTAGGCCTCATCTAGCAGATGGCATTTGAACTGAACTTTGAAGGAAACCTGGGAGAAGAGGATTAAGCCATGTTAAAAAAATAATTTAAATGGGTCTTTCAGTTACTCAACTGGAATACTTCTCTACCCCTTCCAAATACCAGGAAGTTTCTCTCCCTTTTGGGCAGAGGGAGAGGAAAAGGAGCTGATCCACGTTCAGGAGCTACTAGCCCAATAAAGATGACATTAATGCTGTCGTCTGCATGGGATGAACGTGAGAATGAAAGGGATTTTAGTTGTGGCTGGGCAGCAGGCTCCCTCCCTGAGCTGGCATGGCTTAGGATAAAACCATGAAGGAGGATGTTTGCATGCTACAGGCCTGATGCTCTCTAGATAGATTCAGGCCCTTTCCCAGCTCTTCCAGCCTGGTTAGGCTGCTCTCTTGGTGGGTGGGTGTTCTGGACCTCCCCAACCCTTTTTCAAAAGTCCCCTGCCCTGTTTCTTCAGGGCCTTTGGTGGGAGTTTAGATAATCAGGCTTGTATAGCCATGGGTACTGCCTAAAGGTCTGACTTGTTACCTCTCCTAGATAACATTTGCATTTCAACTGGAACTTCAGCAACTTAACTGGAAGATGGAAGGTGGGTATTGAAGGTGTGGGATGGGGGGGGGGATGGAGAATCTCTTTGGGAAGGATCTGGAGCTCCCCAAAATATACCACGTGGGGGACAGTGGTTCCCTCCCTAAATGGGCATAAATTCTGCCGAAGGGATTGTACTACTTCTCAGTAGCTAATAAGCCTGGAAGGCTGCCAGAGACAGAGGGAGGGAGGGAAGGAACTCGGCCATCAAGATCCTGGTCATTCTCAATGTCAAGGCTGTGATTAGGCCCTTATTCCTGATCCCGGGGCTCTGGTCCCAGGCTCCTTCCCCACTCCTCTGGCTCTGCTCAACAGAAGCGTCATTGGCCTTTTGGCTGCTCCTCACACACGAGATTTCATTTCCCCTCCTCCCCTTGGCATTGGTCTTTTCTGTGTCTGGAATACAGACCCCCACCCAATCCTCCCAGAATCCCTTGTTTCCTTCACAGCTCTTCTCAGGTGCTACCTTCTACCCCAGTCCTCTTCTTGTCCTCAGAACTGCTGCCGCCTTTCCTCTTTATATTTATTTAGTATATTTTTGGTACATACTTATTTGTGTAAGCCCGACCCCCCCCATTGAAAGCTCCATGAGGTCAGGGGCTTGTTTCCTTTTTGTCCAGTGCCCAGGAAATTTAACGAATGCTTGTGGATTGATTAATGTCCTGAGCCTGGGGTCCCTATCTTGCCATGCTTTCAAACAGAGTTCTCTTTCCTGGTCACTTTGTACAATCTTGAGAAACCTTCACCTTGGGCACCTCTTCTCCCCGACGCCCACTCCAGCCAGTGGTGATGTCTCTGTTTGTGGCCTTCACAGGATCTGACCATTCTTCAAGGTTGTACAGATTATGAGGCATTTTTCTTAAAGCTCTGTATCACAATTACTCTTGTATCATGAGTTCAGTAATGCCCCTCCCACCCCCCACTCCCTGCCTGCACTGCCACATGAGGGGAGCACCTAATTAGCCAGAACAAAAGCTGAGAAGTCCTTGGGTCTCTTTATTGCTAGAAGAAGACTGCTTTTCAAGGGTGGGAACTTAGTCCTCTTCATAACCCCCACCCCAATACCCAGTACAGAGCCCTATACATAGTTATTTTCCAATAAATGTCCATTGGACTACATATGTTCCCTCTTCTGCCCAGGTGATGATGTTCTAACCCAGTGCTGGCTTGTATAGAATAGTTCACAAACAGAAATCTCAGGCATGCCATTGTTAGGCATATATCCCGAGGTACAAAACAGAAAGGCCCCATATAGCAGAAATGTTTGTAGCAGCATTGTGTGTGTGTGCGCGAAGAGCTGGAAACAAAACAGAAGCCCATTGGTTTTAGAATGGCTAAATAGTTGTGGCACATAAGTGCTTTAAGAAACCATAAATATGTGGGCTAGATGACCCTTTCCAGGCTTAATTTTATCATCTTACTAATCCTTAAAATGGGGTAGTAACAATTGCCCAGCCGCTGTCATGGGACAAAATGGAATAATGCAAGTACTATATAATGTGCTATATAAGTGTGGGGTGTGATGATTGAAGGAATGAACAAAATAGAACTTTTCTGGGAAATAGGATCAACCAAGAAAGGTTAGAGTTGAGTTGGTTTAGATTGCAATGGAGAAGGCTTGGGGCTTCCTCAGCTATCCCTAAATGTATAAGCACATTAATATACCTTGATATTTTATTAACTTATATATAATTGATATATATTTATATCTGATATATAATTATATATGAGATATAGTTTATATCATATATAATTAATATTCCTTCCTCATAGTGCTATTTTCTCCTCCCTCCCCTCCCCCTACTCTTTTTCATATCTTCCTCCTTCTGAATAAAGCCTACCCAGCTTTCTGCTTGTCCGCATTTCCAGGATCCATTTCTGAGCCCTCTCCTGTGCTCCCATCCCAGCAAGGGCCTCTCACACGGCGTGTCTGTCTTGCCTTCCCAGCTGTAAGGAGACCAGTGTAAATCATAGAGACCCGAGAGGCCCCGGCCTCTGATTTCACAAAGACGCTGATCTCTCACTCCTCGGTGAAGTCCTAATTGATTAACCCGTGGCCAGGCTCCTCTCCTCTCCCCCAGAGCTGCTGTCACGCCCATCCATCACAGCGCCTAGACCACTGAGGCGATCCACCTGCATTTGGGGTCACGCCCTGGGCAATGACCCTTGCTCGGAGACCCATTGTTGAATCCCAGTGGAATCCCTCTTTCCCTGCGATTACCTTGGCCGGCTCTCAGACTGACACACACGATCCCCATTTTTCGACAAGATTTCCCTGCCCAAC
Source organism: Phalanger gymnotis (assembly GCA_028646595.1). Taxonomy (NCBI): domain Eukaryota; kingdom Metazoa; phylum Chordata; class Mammalia; order Diprotodontia; family Phalangeridae; genus Phalanger; species Phalanger gymnotis. Next base: position 53,424,995 of record CM053623.1, on the reverse strand, counting down.
CCCCATTCTCTCTAGAGTCCTCGTGTGTCATTACCTTCCATTTCCTATATTATACTTTTCAGTTCACATGCCTGACTAAACTCCTCCCTAATGGATGCTCATTTTAAAAATTATTATTTATTTATTTTAAACATTCTTCCTTTTTAAATTGAGTCTCCCTAATGAATTACAAGATTGTCAAAGATAGGACTCTGTATTTTAAAAATCTTTGTATCCTTCTTATTATGCCTTATGCATAGCAGGCACTTTGCACCAATACTTGGTGGTTTGACTCACTGGTTTCAGTTGTTGTCCAGTCATTTTGCAGTCATGTCTAACTTTTTGTGACCCCATGTGGGTTTTTTTTTTTGCAAAGATACTAGAGTAGTTTGCCATTTCTTTCTCCATCTCATTTTACAAATGAGGAAACTGAGGCAAAAAGGGTTAAATGACTTGCTCATGGTCTCACAGCTAGTTAGTATCTGAGGCTGGATTTGAATTCAAGTCCTCCTGACTCCAGGACTCTCTCTACTATACCACCTACTTGCCCCAATCCATATAGTTTTGAAAAATATCATGTGCATAACTGTATTCAAGTTGAAAGTGCCTGATGTTTTCAGGTCCAATAAAGGGCTTATGTGCTAAATAGACCATACTTCTGACCTGTAGGAAACAGTTCAATAGAGAGGACCCTCAAATGTTTGAAGATCTCCATGAGAACTGCTAGATGAGATGAGATTACCCTGCTGTGCACATGACATACAAAGACCTCACCGCTACCTACAAGATAAAATCCATATGCCTCAGTCTGGCATTCAAGGTCCTCTACAAAATGGCCTTACCTTACTTTTTTATTTTCATCTTCTATTACTCCCCCTCAGGAAACCTCTGCTCAAGCCAGACTATACCCCATGCTTCTTCTTCCTTCTGGGCCTTGCCAGCTCTAAAACTTCATAATTCCTTGGCTAATGATGTCTATATGTGGTGCGGAGACTGGGGGATGATAATACCTTACATTTATATATGGCGCTGGAGTTTTCACAGTTTTTGTATCTGTGGTCTCATTTGATTCTCACAGCCATCCCCCCTTCCAGATGGAGAAACCATTACTACTCCCCGCCCCCCTCCTCAGCCCCCTCCATTTTCTATAGAGGAGGAAGCTAAGTACAAAGAAGGTTTACAGAATTACCTAATGTCAAAAAACTAGCGAGTGGTGGCATTGAGATTTTTTAATTTGGGTCTTTTGGCTCCAGTTTCAGCGATTTCCACAGGCTAGCTTCATTTCCCATGGAACCTTGTGAGTCCATGAATATCTAACCACGTCTGGCTGGTTCAGGGGAATTGAATTATAAGCTCAGCATATCCAAAGTTCCACCATCAAAATGGCCAGGGGTGATGGCAGGGATGGGCAGTAGGAGGGGGAAACAGAACCCCATACTGGCAGAGTCTGCAGATCACCACACCCCAGCCCTTGCCTGCATTACCTCTATCCAGATGATATCAGGGTAAACCATGCCTATTCTCAGAACTCCTCTTCCCTTAAAGTTTTGAAGTGGATATGATTAAAGAGAAGAATCCATAAGACTTCATTTTCCATAACACTTGGGATTTAGAGAACAATGCTAATTGGGAGCAATTTCTTGGACTACATTTTCTAGAAGGCCCTATTTCTGGGGAAAGAATAGAAGTCTTAGCAGGTGCATTCTGATTAGTGGGGTGGGGGCTGTCTCCTCGTAAGTATGAGGTTTAAAAAGTGAGACAGCTAAAGATGGAGGAAAGCAGGAGAGGTGAACTACAGGCTGCAGCTGGAGCAGGGAGACAGAAGGGGAACATATGGACCACAATAATCAAGATATTGCCGAACCCTGGAAGAATCTTCCCCCGGGGGCTTCAGCAGATTGCTAGATTGTCCCAAAGGGCTTCGAGTAGTTATCAGTCTGATCTGGGAGGTTTGCCTGGATCACAAAATACAAGGAGGAAGTTAAGAAACTAAGCTTTTACCACTGGGCCTTGAGTTTTTAAGAAAATGTGTATCTCCTCTAATATGCTGAAAGCATTACATGGGGAATTGGATTATAATTCCCTGTTTGCATATGGAAAAAAAGAGAATTAACCTATAACTTGATTCTCTCTTGTTATTTACACTGTGCCTCTGTCTTAATTAAATGTTTTTACTATAGGATTTATGGCTTTCGTGGTCTGTTTGATAGAAAATTTGGCCATGATTGCATATGCAGACACCCCAAACAACCAATGTTGAATCTAGCGAGTAAGCAAGAGTTGCCAGAGTCAGATTTCTTGGGGATTTTGGAGGCCCAGGGGTAGAGTGCCAGGAAAGTTTACAGAATGGACTTCCTCAGCAAGAAGCAGCACAGAGGAAGAGAGAAAGAGAAAAAAATCCCACTTATTCCTTTGCTCTTACAATTCAGGATATTGATGGGCCAGACTCTGGGACTCCACTGTAGCTTGCGTTTAAATAACAGAGCTATTTCCCATCTCTTGTAGGCCTGAGTGTTTGGTGAAGCAGAGTAAATGAAGAATTTTGGCCTCCAAATCACTTCTCTGAAATGCCTCCCCTATTCCCTGGTTTCAAGATAAATTCCCTCTCGTAGGCTTCCTAGAAACGTAACTGGGCTTCTGGGAGGACAAAGGGAGTAGGGTGTGGAGGTGGAAAAGGGAAGGATGTGAAGGCAGGCAGGCAATAGGATCTTAGAGTTCGCGTACCCAGAGGGTAGCAACCTGTTTTGTTCATGGTCCTCTATGGTATTCTGGTGAAACCTAAGGAACCTTTCTGAGAATCATGCTCTTAAATGCATAAAAGAAAATGTATAGAATTACGAAGGAAACCAGTTAGGTTGAAATGCATTTATTAAATGTGTATGTGTATGTGTGTGTGTATGTATATATATATATGTATCTATATCTATATATATATATGTTTTTTAAATAAAGTTCACAGACCTCTGAAGTCTATCTCTAATCTAATCCAACTGCCTCACTTTATAGACAAGGAAATCCTGGGCCAGAGAGGTTGTGACTTGCCCAAGGTCACACAGGCATTAAGGAGCAGAGCTGGGATTCAGAGCCTTTGATTTCAGATTCAGCCCTCTTTCCACTACACCAAAATGCTGTACCCTGGCTTCATTCATTGAATGAAGGGGCAAAGTGCAACATCAGTCATAGTCTCAGTGGGATGGGAAAGTCTCCATTCTGACTGGTGGCAGCAACAGAAATTCATTCCCCCTATCCACACTGGGTCCCTCCGGGGCCACCTGATCTGCTCTGGGCTTTTCATGGCAGGAAATGCCAATAACCACACGGGATCCCTGGCTACCCTGCCTACGACTCTGCTTCTACCAGGCAGTGGCTGGCTTTCCTGGATTTTTTTATGCCCTGTAGGCTAGACCAAGGTGCCATCCTGGCCTGGATAGTTGCTCATGCCAGGCAATTTCGATAGAGGAGTCAAACGTGGCCTGCCCACTTGGTGAGGATGGGAGCTGGGACAGAGTTTCCTTCTGACCCCAGCTGGTGAGCATGAGGCTTAATAACCCTAGTAATTTTATCCCAGTCAGAATGTAACTACAGATGTGGTTTATTGGCCCAAACAGCTAATCCTTTCTGCATTCGGTTCAGTTATGAAATATGATGCCCGGGGGCTGTCAAAGGCAATATTTCCTTATAAGCATTGGGCTGGCCCCTTGGCGTTCTCTCTCTCTTCCCTCCTGGCGAGGGGAGGAAGCTTCTTGCCCACATTGAATTGTTTCCTGCCTGCTGGGTGTTCTGACCCCTCAGTGAATTAGATTGGGGGTGAGAGGGAGAGAAGAAAGAGGGATGGAGGATTGGGACGTCTGTTTGAAAAACCTAGCAGCAGTGCACAAAAGCGATGTGTTTGAGAAGCAGATAAGGAGATTTTTGTTGTCGTTCGCTAAGCGTAGTTCATTTGCGTGGGCATGAACAGAGACTGGGAGAAGAAAGTATTTTTTGCTTAAAGGATAGAGATAGGGGGGTAGAAACTGGACCCACCAGTACCCACATTGATGAGATCTAGATAGATAGAGAAATACAGGATGGGGAGCAGGGACGAGGACTTTTGACCTGTGATTTCTTTGGTACGGGGAACTAATGGGTGAGAAATCTCCTCTACCAATGCAGGTTGGTACCTTCTCTGTAAGAGCTGCCATAGGGCAGAGGAGTCAAAGACAGTTTCTAAAATGTAATTGGGAAATATTTGACAAAATAAATAAAAATACAATAAATCATGGATAATGTTATACTTAAAAACTAAACCAACAGGTAGATGGCCCACAAGGATCCTTATGTATGGATTTTTCCTGTTCAGTCATGCCCAATTCTTTGTGACCCCGTGGACCACTGCACGCCAATACTGTCCATGAGGTTTTCTTGGAAAGGATACTGGAGTGATTTGCCCTCTCCTTCTCCAGGGGATTAAGGCTAACAGAAGTTAAGTGACTTGCCCAGGGTCACATAGCTAGTAAGTGTCTGAGGCCGGATTTGAACTCAGGTCTTCCTGATTCCAGGCCCAGCACTCTACCCACCAAGCCACCTATCTGCTGTTAGCTATCTGTGGATGAAGGCTCTCATTCTGTTTGAGTTTGATGCCACCGACTTAGAGGACTGAGAGGCACTGACTTTGTCAGGGTCACTAAGACAGTGTTTGTCAGAGACAGCCCTTGAACTCAGGTCTTTCTAGCTCCTAGGTGGATTTTCTACTGCCTCTTTTCTTGCTGAGAATCTGAGGGATTTGCTGGTCTTTGGAAGAGGAAAAGAGAAGGTGCTTGGGGAAGGCAAACAAGAGCAGGCGGGAGGTGGGTGTAGCAAGTCAGGGTGGTTTTCCCTGGAGATCCTAAGCTAGGCAACTTGAGTTAATCAAAGGGCTGCTGCTGACGGGTGACGATGAGATGCTTTCTGAGGCCAGGAGGTGATCTGCTTGGATTTCCTCCCTGGGCCGTAGCTCAGGGTTTGTAACAGGAGAAGCTGCTCCCTTGCAACAGGAATGTGTGAGTCTGGGTGCTCTTGAGGCTCCCCTCACGGGAGAGAACGTCAGTCAGGGTTCAAAGAGCGCTCTTGTCCTTCTCGGCACAGAGGACACCGGCTATGGGCCTGTAGGGCTGCACGATGCGGTCAAGGCAGGACCTGCCAATTCCTAGGAACATGTTGTCCAGTGGCAGCCGGCCTCTGTTAATTCCTTCCCTAGGGGAAAGAACTCCAAAGACTCAGGTTTCCTCATTGGCCCCTGGGGTTCCTTGACCAAAGTGAGGGAGAGCCTTTTGATTCAGGATGGTCACATAGGGAACTGTGCAGGGAAGAAAATTCCAGAACAAAGAGCAAGAGAAGAAAGCAGGAGGCTTTTCTGGGGACTTTTTGTGTCTTTGGCAGCAAGGAATTCTCCTATCGGTTTGTTTCCTTAGGTTCACCACTTCAGTGACCCTTCCCCTGCTACCCGAAGGTGATGGGCACACCTGCTCATGGCGGTCATCCTGGCCTGGCTCAGGTCCTGTTATGATTGGCCCAGGACCCATCGCTAGCTAAGCAGAAGGTATGACTCATGTGAGGTCAAAGGCACCGGGCCTCTGCCAGTTCCCCCTTGATGTATGACTTCAATATGTCCCATGGTCTCCTCCCACCCGCTGTGTTCTCCACAGCGAAATGCCATGCATCGTGCAGCCATCACTGCAGTGCCAGGCCTCCGCCCCGAGTGGGTGAGCTCATTTTCAGACCATTAACAAGGACGGAGCCTCTTCCCTTCCCCACTCCCAATCTCCCATTCCTTCTTCCTTCCTCCCCTTCCTTTTCTTTTCAACTCCCTGCTCAAGGGGCAAGGAAGGTTAAACAGAGCTCTGGGCATTCCAGAAATTAAAACAAGCAAATAAAGAAAAAGAAATGAGTCTACTCCAGGGTTCTTGGAAGAAGTTTAGAGGAGATGTAGACAGCAAGCACTCTCGTTGATGTGGGAACCCTAGGCTGTCCCGTCTGCCTCTCCATCCAACTGGGCACCACGCTTTATCAAGTTTGCCAACAAGCTGGAGAGCTTCCAGAGGACCAGGATGGTGGGGGCAGGGGGGCTAGAGATCCTACCAGACGGGATTTCTTAAAGGAGCTGTCTATGTTAAGGCTAGAGAAGAGAAGACTCAGGGTGGGGGTAGGGGGGACACAAGAGCTTCAAGGTATTTCAAGGGCTTCCCCATGGAACAAAGGCTGTTCTTTTTTAACACCAAAATTCTACTGCTGTTGTGTGGCTTAAAGTTATGGAAGAATAGTCTTTCCTAGACTATTGCCTTCGTCTCCTAACCGATCTCCATGCCTGAAATCTCTCCCCACTCTGATCCACCCTCTGCTGGCTGCCAAAGTGATTTTCTTAATGTTTAGGTCTTCCTGCGTCTCTCCTGCTCTCTATAACCCCAGGGGCTCCCCATTACTTCAAAGATCAATTATCTGGCATTTAAAGATCTTGCCAATGTAGCCCCCTTCTACCTTTTTAGCCTCATTCCATGTTGTTCTCTTTCATTTACACTATGGTCCAGTCAAATTAACCTTCTTTCTTTCCTTCCTTATAAAATTCTATGTCCAGTCTCCGTGCGTTTGCATTGGCTGCTCCCCCTGCCCCATGCTGGGAATTCACTACCTCCCAACTGCTGCCTCTTAGAATCTCAAGTTTCCTGCAAGGTTAAAGCCAAATGCCACCTTTGGGGCACCTAGGTGTAACAGTGGGTAGAGCACCAGGCCTGGAGTCAGGAAGACTCATTTTCCCAAGTTCAAATCTGGCCTCAGACACTTGCTAAATGTGTGACCCTGGATAAGTCACTTAACCTTGTTTGCCTCAGTTTCCTCATCTGTCAAATGAGTTGGAGAAGGAAATGTCAAACCACTCCAGTATCTTTGCCAAGAAAACTCTCAAATGGGGTTCCAGAGTCAGACACGACTTAAAAACAACTGAACGTGAATCTGGAGACTTTCCTAATCTCCCCAGGTGGGGGTGCTTTCCCCGTGCTCTCCCAATTACCTTCCTTCCTCCCTCCCTCCTTTCCTTGCTCCCTCCCTCCCTTCCTCCCTCTCTCTCCCCCTCTTTCTCTCCCTCTCTCCCTCCCTCCCTTCCTCCCTCTCTCTCCCCCTCTTTCTCTCCCTCTCCCCCCCCCCCCCCCCCCCCTCTCTCTCTCTCTCTCTCTCTGTCTCCCCCTCTTTCTTTCCCTCTCTCTCTCTCTCGTATATATCTATGAACCTGTCTCTTTCAGCTCTATTGAAAACTCCTCAAGAACAGAGTCTAAAGGTTTCAGGTTCAGGTACTTAGCAGAGTGCCTGATACATAGTAGTTACTTCATAAGTGCTTGTTGAATGGTCATCATTTAGCAGACAATGGAGAGGAATGTGGAGGGTGTGACCAAGGTGCATCTTATAATCAATAGGGCACTAGAAAGAAGGACCCGAGTTAAGGATGGGCTCAAAGAATATAAGGCAGGGAAAAAAAATAGGATGGTGGGATGGTGATGTGGCAAGAAAGAGGGGGAACCATTGATACCCTGGTGATGTCAGAAGAAATGGAGGAGAGCCCCCAACACTGGGCAGATCCCTTCTGCTGAGCTTATGAAGAAAGTGGGTAAGAATAACATGGGATAGGCAGGCACAGATGGATTGTGACTTATATAACTAGGGTGAATGGCCTCATAGGGGATGCCCCAGCACCCCAGGAGCCTTTGACAGACAAACTCGGAGGTCCATTCTAACTCTGTGATTCTGGGTCAATCTCTTAAATTGGAGAAAGCCCTTAGGTTAAAAAAAAAGACTTTAAATGCCCTGTCTCTACATCCTCTCCGCCCCCCTTCATCTCCCTCTTTTCCAGAAGTTAGAGAGGAATATTAGAACCCAGTGTAAAGGTCAGTTGCAAGGCCTTTTCTCTTCAGTCACAGTCTGGGCTTTTAGAGACCAGAGACAGCCCTCACAGGTTCAGCAAGGGACAGCGGAGGTGGGGTAGGTTGGTGAGATTGATGGGCATGTCATTAAGACATCAGAATTGAGGTACTTACTTGGCCATAGAAATCAGTTTTCTTTAATCGGCAAACATTTATTGAGCACCTACTATGTGCCAGGCACTGTGTTAAGTGCTGGGGATACAAAAACAAGGCAAAACTCAATCCCTGCCCTCAAGGAGCTTATAGTCTAATTGGGGAGACAACGTGCAAACAAATCTATACAAAACAGGCTATATCCAGGATAACTAGGAAATAGTGAACAGAGGGAAGGCACTAGAATTAAGAGAAGTTGGGGAAGGCTTCCTTTAGAAGGTGGGATTTAGTTAGGACTTAAGGGGAAGCCAAGGAAGGCAGTAGACAGAATGGGGGATGGCCAGAGAAAATGCTAGGAACTGAGAGCTTGCTTTCCCACAGGAATCACTGAATTCCTAAGTGCAGGCAAACTGGAAGCAGGCCTTCTGGGTTCCAGCAGAGGCAGAGAAGCAGGGGACACCAGTGTAGTCCTGGCTAATGATGCCGAGGTCTTTGTCTGGGCTCCATTCCTGGTTGCCAGGGCTTTGAAGCCTTAGGACATTCACTTACTGTTGTTCCTTGGCTTTTCCTGCTGACTAACTTGGGCATGGTTCAAAGTTCTCTGTTAAGCCTTATTTTTTTTTTCTCTCTCTACATCTTCCCTCCGAGATCCCACCCGCTCTGTCATCTCTACTAGAGGGCAAAAAGCGGTGTATTTGGAATCAGAGGGCCTGGGTTCAACCTTGTTCAGCCAGTTACTTGGCCAAGTGACCTTATATCTCAGTTTCCTTATTTGTAAAATGAGAAGGTTGGACCAGAGGATGCCTAAGATCTCTTCCATCCACCTTTAAATCTATGACTTCAGTTCAACAAGCATTTATTAAGATCCTGCTATATCCCAGGCATTGTACTTGGCCTTAGGGGCATAAAGCCAAGAATGAAATAATGCCGGACCTCAAGGAACTTATATTCTTCTCCTTGTGGGGTGACTCCTAAATCTACATCTTCTCCTCCACAGCTTCTCTTTTAAGTTCTACCTATGTTTTCAATTGCTTGCTTAACATCTCTATGTGTCCTACAGTCTCCTCAAATTCAATAGGTCTTTAAAAGCAAGCTTAGTCTTTTCTTCCTCAAAGCACCCCCTCCCACTGATTGCCATGTTTTTGTTAGTTGGGTCACCCCTCTGTAGAAAGGGGAGGCATGTGTGAGGCTAGTCAAACCACCACCTCTCCTCAGTCCCAAATGGATTCAGCCCAGTGCCTGGCACACAGTAGGTGCTTAATAAATATTTATTGATTGACTGACTGATTGACACTGAGCTAAAGAGGCCAGAGAATATCAGTGCTCTTTAGATAACTAGACCTGCTTCCAGAGCAGTACCCAGAGCTGTAATTCAGTGGGGCAACCCTTGTGGAGAAGGGCCATCCATTCCCACCAACTGCCCCAGCGAGGTAACCTGAGAGAGACAAGATCTGGAGGGTGCCACCACGTGGGCTGTTCTCCATGCCTGGAATTCGCTACCTCCTCCCTGCTGCCTCTGGACCACTCAGACTCCACTGGAGACAGTCCAGGACCTTCACAGTCATCCTACAGGGCAGCAATCCATCTGGAGCTTCAATAGAGCCATTGCGACTTCTGAACCAGAGAAGAAAGTTCTTCCCCCACCATCTTGGTCTTGCTAAATGGTTTAACATTTAATGTTAAATAAATGTTTAGAAATAAAGATTTTTAAAGAAATAAAGAAATAAAGATTTTTAAAGATTTATGAAAGAAAATGTATTACCATCTGCTTTTGCCACAGTACCCTAAGGGACATGGGGATTTTCCACTGGACCTTTCTGGGTTGTCTCCTCCTATTCAGGATATGATCCTGAAAGCAGAGACTTTTTAGTTTTTCTGTCTGTATCTCTCGTTTTGGTATAATACTTTGTACTTTGCACACAGTAAGTGTTTAATACTTGCATTTTCATTGGCGTAGTCAGACCTACTCTCCCTCACCTCCTGTGTCCAATCTGCTGCCAAGTCCTGCTGATTCTTCCTTTGCAGCATCTCTTGAGGCCATTCCTTTTTCTACATTCCCATGACCAGTCCCTTAGTTCAGGCCTCAATGCTCCACCAACTGGCTTGCTGCTGGCATGTCTGTTCATGCTGTGGCCCCATTTATTTTTTTGAAAATAGTATTTTGATTGTTTCACTCCATTGTTCACTTTGCTTCAGTTAAATTCACTTGTTGCCCACTGTATAGAGGATAAAGTCCAAAGTCCTTTGTCTGGCATTCAAGGCTCTATACAACCAACCTTTTCATCAACTATATTACCACATATTTTCCACATGCTAGCTAAAATGGTCCATTCTCTGCCTGACAATTACATATGGTGCACTCCTATGTCTTTGACTTTATTCAATCTGTTTTCCCCAATCTGGAAAGCTCTCTCTGATTCTCTTCCACTTCTCTAAATCCTAGTCTCTACTGAGGTCCAATCAAATTCCACTTTCTCCATGGAGACTTCCCTGATGATAATTCATATGGTTAGAATGGGAAGGCCCCTTAGAGATTCCCGATCTAGTGTCTCTATTTCACATATGGCAAAGATGGAACAGGTTACTAGAGATTGTACAGTTAGCCATTGGCTGAATGGGACTTTAATCCAAGTCATTGTACAGAAACCCTCTTCGTACTACAACACAGAGCATTGAGGCATCGAAATACCGTCACAAGGCTCTCTTCCACATCCGTGTCAGCATCATGCAAGTGCTCCGGGACTGCTTAAGAAGTTAGAGAACACAGTTAGGAAGTCTCCGTGGAGGGGGTGAGGCCTGAGCTGAGCCTTCGAAGGGAGTAATGATTCTGAAAGGTTGTTGGGTTCTTCAGCATCTTCTCTTTGTAAGGGTAACTCGGAGTAGGGTTCATTTGCTCTCCCCACTCCTGGGTGAAGTCCACATCCACATCTTTGAATGACACAGTATAGGATAGGATAGGGCAGCGGGGTGGCTCAGTGGATAGAGCACAGGGCCTGGAGTCAGGAAGACTCATCTTCCTGAGTTCAAATCTGGACTCAGATGCTTAGTAGCTGTGTGATCCTGGGTATCATTTAACTCTGTTTGCCCCAGTTTCCTCATCTGCAATATGCGTTGGAGGAAGAAATGACAAACAACAATAATGACCTCAGTATAATATAGTATGGACAGGCTAGTATAGGATAGGATAATATATAGTAGAGTATATTATAGTTAATATAGTATTATAGATATAACATATGGTATAGTATTAGAAAGTCTATATACACATAGTATAGTATAATATACCATAGCATAATATAGTGCAGTATAATATATATAGCATAGCACAGTATACTACAGTATATTATAATATGGTATGGTAAGGTATGGTATATATGGTATGGTTGGTGGTTCTTCATTCTCAAAGAGGACCAAAATGACATCACTATTCTAGAGTCAAGTTTCAATGTGTCCGGCTGTGGTCAATCAGACCAATATGAGCTCGGAATGCTCTACCACAGGTCAGGAACGAATAGTCCATGTGAACATTTGGGGCGGATTCTCTAAACCTGGGCCTCCTGAGTTTCCTTTGAGCTGTTTTGATTCTGCTTTGCTCATGTACGGTATGGTACGATGGTACGGTATGGTGTGGTATGGTATGGTAAGACATGCTGTGTTGTTCATCCTTCGTTTTCAAAGAGGACCAAATACATCACAGGGTGATGTCTTGCCTTGTGAGTGAATTGGTTTTAAGTGAGGTAGAGTTACACAGAGTCATCAGCCTCACTCTCTCCCAGAGCGATCTAAGTAAGGGGTTAGATAAAAATCAAGACAACCAGCGACGGCCCAGGATGCATTTGGAGCCTTTGACGTCTGACCAAGCTTTCGGCTACCTTCATAGTCATCGGAACAAATTGTTCTCATCTGCCCATTTCACCATGGGAGGTCTTCACATGCTTGGGGTAGATATTCCCCTAACTCACCAACAGGTTTGAGGCCTGTAGGTTACTGAACCCTTTTCAGGGCTGCTCATCCACCTTTGGTCTCCACCTTCCACCCAGCTCTTCACCTGTGGCTCCAAGAAGCTGTAGCACGTGCAGCTGCCGTACCCTGGTAAAGCCCTCTTGGCAGACAGGCTAAACCAGGTGAAGGGTAAGGTATGGTGTGGTATGCATGGTACAGATTTGGGGCTGGAAGAAATCTTAGAAGCCAAATTCAACACTCTCATTTTACAGATTAGGAAACTGAGGCACAGAGTGGTGAAATGCCTTTCCCAGGGCAGGTAACACAACTAAGAAGTGTCTGACGTGGGACTTAAGCCCAGGTCTTCCTGACTCCAAGTCCAACACCCTGTCTACTACACCACAGTCCCCGAGATCTGGGCAGTCAGAATAGTTCAGTGGAAAGAGAACTGGATTTGGAGTCAGGGGCTCCATGTGACCCTGAGCAAGTCTAACTTTCTGGCTATTTCTTCATCTTTAAAATGAAGCTCTAAATTGATCTATGACCCTGTGACCTGTTTGTCGGGAGTGCTGAGGTTATCCATCCTCTCCAGCCTTCTTCTCAAGCATTTAGGCCAAATCCTTACCTACAGTCGCCATTTTCTTGCTGTTTTCCAGATGCTTGGTTGTTGGTTTCTTCCTCGTGCTTTGTACTCACGTCTAGAGGCAGACAGCTATCAGCTGGTGACCCCAGAAGTCCCACCTTGTTTTATGGTGAGACGAGACCCCATCCCAGAGAAGTTCCCTTTTGGGAAAACCACATGTACTCATAGCCAATTACAAGAAAGACACTGGGCCCTTTACCAGCCCTGGATGCTGTACGGACCCATCTGAGCTCTCCTCTTCCTCCCAGGGCCAGCCCTTTTGATTCCGCTGAGGGTCCTTTCGCTACATAGATTCCAATCCCCTTGCTTTGCTCCTACCTCTGTCTTTTCCCAAAGTGCCTTAAGACTATTTTCGTAAGCTCTGCTCACAAATGAATTCCACAGGCTAGGCTTACTTGATAATTGGTAGCTGACAGATGGCACACTTGAAGGTGTCTAGTTGTATTATGCAGTTCACAGACCAAAAACCTAGATTAGGTCAAAGCTTTGACTGGTTTGGATATAAAGGACTTTGTTCATGTGATGTCTGCTTCCTTATCATGGAACCAGCCAAGGGCCTTCTTATCGTAACTTCGGAGGGTGGGAATGGGCTGAGCTGTAATATGTGCTTGTTGATGAAGCACAAGCTATTCCTTGGAAGAGAGGGAACCATAGAAGTTCAAAGTCTGGTCTCTCTTCTCCCCACCTCTTCCCTTCCCACCAAGCACTTTCCTACAGATCGACCTGGGCATTCACAGGCCCAAGGTCATTAAGGAAGGGAGAAAGGAAGCAAGCATTTTATTGAGTGCCAGGCCCATAAAGCTTGTTGTTCTTGTTTTCAGTCTGGCTCTCTGATTTTCATTCCCTCTACAAATACAGATGTGCAGCTTATAGTCTCAACAATTTGCCTGCGGGCAGTGAGATGTTGAATGACTCACCCAGGGTCACACAGTCAGTATGTGTCAGAGGCAGGGTCTCCCTAACTTTGAGACTGGTTTTCTATCCAGCCAGGCTGATTCCTAGCTGAATCAGAATGTTTTATGATAATTCTATTTTTAAAAATGTATTGATACCATTTGCTTTGATATCACGGTCATTTTCAGAGAACATTCTTTCTTCTCATTACAGACTATTAAAATTTTTTTTAAAAGAAACTCAATCAATCCATAAGGTGCCATTTTATGATCCCCCAGCTCATGTTTTCATGGCTAATGAAATCCTTCAAAGGACATTTAACAAATGGAAACAATATGTATTTAGCACATTAATTGTTAATAGGTAGCTTTTTACAAACTATTAGCTTTGTTAAGTGGGGCGAGTATTCCATAATCAATAGAGAGCTGGCTTTAGAATCTGGAAGACCTGGGTTCAAGTCTTACCTCAGACAAATCCTGGCTGTGTGACCCCAGGGCAAGCGACTTAATCTCTCAGGGCTCTAAGTAATCCTCTAAATCTATACATTGCAGAGAGTGTGCTGACCAGAAGAGGTGGAAAGATTTCTTCATATGGGAATCCCCTATATTAATGGAGTCACAGGCCTGGTCCCTGTCCCTAAGTAGGTCCCACAGATCTCTCCCTCAATCTTACTCATATAATTACCCCTCTCCCAATCTTACTCATAGTTCTAAGAGATACCCTCCCCAGTCCCAACTTATTTCTAAGCATAGATTTTCATGGGTAAATACCAACTTAACCAGCAGAGGTTCTTAACCTGGAGGCTTTTTTTTTCTAATTGGTTTTTCTTAGTCATTTCAGTCGTGATTTCACGACCCCATTTGGGGTTTCCTTGGCAAAGATACTGGAGTGGTTTGCCATTTCCTTCTTTGGCTCATTTTATAGATGAGGAAACTGAGGCAAACAGGGTTAAGTGACTTGCCCAGGGTCACACAGCTAGTAAGTGTCTGCAGCCTGATTTGAACTCAGGAAGAGGAGTCTTTCTCCTCTCCAGGACTCCAGGCCCTGTGCTCTATCTACTGTGCCACATAGCTGTAACTATGTAATATAATTGGTTTCCTTGGTAATTTTATGTATTTTATTTTATTCATTATTACCCTCCCCTCAACCTTACTCATAATAGTATTTTATTTGACAAAACATTCCCTGGCCCCCCTTCCTATTTTTATGCATAGATTTTCATGGGTAAACATTAGTGTAACCATAGTTCTTAACTTTGGGGCTACAACCTTTTTTAATTTTGAGAACTGTATTTTGATATAATTGGCTTCCTTTGTAATCCTATGTATTTTATTTATTCATTCAAAATGTAATTCTTTTTTTCCAATTTTAAAAAACACACACACATTCTTCCTAGCTAAGCATCCCTCTACTGTGTCCAGTGTGGTATAGGAGGAGGAACAAGTGGCCTAGCTCCTGCCACTACTGAAGCACAAACCTGGTCAAGTGATTCACTTCTCAATCCTCTATTTTCCTCATCTATAAACTGGGACTAATTGCATTTGTACTAGTCAGTCAACCAACAACATTTTATTAAGCCCCTACTATGTGCCAGGCACTGTGCTGAGGGTTGGGTTGTTATAAGGACAATGATGGGTAGGATCATAGACATAGAGTTGGAAGTGACCTCTGGTCCAATCCCCTCATTTTACAGATAAAGAAACTGAGGTACGGAGGTTATGTGACTTGTCTAAGGTCAAATTGTTAGTAAGTGGCAGAAGCTAGGCAGATGCTCCGACTCCAAAGCCAGCATCCTTTCCACTACACTGCTCTGACTCTCGTGCAAATGCAAGCAATTATGATCACGATGAAGGGGACATTTCTTTCTCAGATAGCATTACTGTTCTTTTACCTTGGGCTCTTCTGTGACCCAGTTTCCATGGGGTGACCTGTATCAGCTTTTTTTTTGACACTTGGAGAAGGAAGAAAGAAATAGATTCTGGGTTTGTATACTGAATTATAGAATCATAGATTTAGAGATAAAAGGGGCTTTTGAAGTCGTCCAGTCTGACTCCCTCATTTTACAGATGAGAAAATGGAGACACAGAAGTGTGAGGTGGCTTGCCCACTGTGACCCAGGCAGTAGGTGGCAGGGTCAGGATGCGAATCCAGGTCCTCTGACTCCAGCCACAGCAGGCTTTCCACTGTCCCCATGGAGTGGTTCATTCTGCTCCTCGCTTGGGTGACCTTAGTAATCGTCGCATTGGGACTTGGTTTCCCCATTTGTAAAATGATTAGGTTGGACCAGAAAATCTCAAGGTCACTCCTAGATGTAAGCAATCCTTGCTCCAATGGGGAAACAGGGCAATGATTTGTCCCCAAGTCTATGGTGCAATGATTCCATGAGCAGAGACCCTCCTGACAGATCCTTGGACATGGTTTTATTTTACTCCTGCTCCTGGAGACAGGGTCTTTTTCTCTAGCTCCTCTGGTCCTTTTCAGTTATTTTTAACTCTTATTTACTCCTTTTTTAAAACACCAGAATCATTTCCTATTATCTACTTCCCCACCCCCTCACCACAGAATCCTTCCTTGTAATGAAATCTGAACAAAACTCCTGAGACAAGCAGTCACATCTGAGTGTACCCACCAGTCTGTCTATGTCTGTCCTCTTTATACAGAGGAGTGAGAGATATTTCCTTTCCTTTTTGTTTCTTCTGGAAACAAAGTTGATCATTGCAATTAACCTGAGTTCAACAACATTTTAGAGTTGTTTTTATTTACATTATTGTAATCTTTGGGAGTGCATTGAGGTGGAAAAAAGCATTGTATTTGGAGTTAGAGGGAACTGGTTCTGAATCCTGGTTTTACCAATGAATACCTATGGGACTTGGGCCTAATTAGCCCTCTGAGCCTCAGTTTCTTTACCTGTAAAAGAAGAGGATTAGACTGATGATCGCTAAGGTTTTTTTGTGGTTCAAAATTCTATGATCTGAGGAGTTGACAGCCCAGTGAGGGAATAAAACACATACAGAGATGATAACTGGGGTCGTACAAACATGTTGAGAGGACTCAGGAACTACAAAAGAGGGTGTTTTGTGAGATCTGATGGGGAAAAAGGGGTCACCAATGGGGGCGGGGATCAGGAAGGAGTCATGGTACTTAGTTTGGCTTTGGAGAATTAATCACAGCAGGCTGTAGTTGAGCATGCCTATTGTCTTGGCTGCAGAGAGACTGAAAGTGACAGATCGCTTGAGTCCTGGAGTTCTGAGCTGCA
Source organism: Phalanger gymnotis (assembly GCA_028646595.1). NCBI lineage: Eukaryota > Metazoa > Chordata > Mammalia > Diprotodontia > Phalangeridae > Phalanger > Phalanger gymnotis. The sequence continues at coordinate 53,408,263 of CM053623.1, read as the reverse complement.
GCAGGACCAAAGCCTATCTGGTGTCTGCACTAAGTTTGACACCAAGATGGTGGACCCTCAGAGGTGGAAGGTCATTAGGTTCCTGAGAGGGCAAATCAGCCTAGTTAGAAAAGAGAAGCAGGTTAAAGTTTCTGTGCCATTCGCAGTTGGGATCAGGCTTGTCCACCCTGGGTGAGATAGGGACACCCACTCTTAAAAAAAATGGTAAAGAATTCAGCAGGTGAAGAGTAGGAAGGAGCACACCCCTGGAATGGCGAACAGAAGGCAGTAAAGCTCAGAGGTGGGTACACAGAAGATGCCCAGGTTTGTCTGAACTCGCTAAGACACACTATGGTATACTGTCCAGTCTTGGCTTTACCTCAGGATCAAAGCCTTGTAGAGTTCGTGAAATACTCAACCCTGAGCCCTAGGGGGAAAAAGTGAGGTGTCCAAGGACAGACTTCTCTTTCACTTTGGCTACTCCATTGGAAAGGTCAATTTTGTCCTCTTAGAACCCCTTTTTCTATCATTGTTTCACCCTCCTGCCCCGCTTTGGTCATCAGGAAGGCGGTGGAGCTGTGGTGGAGTAGAAGAAGCCCCAGCCTGGGAACAAGTCTTGGGTTCTAGTTTTACCCCTGCCACTTAATAGTGTGATCTTGGTCAAGTCACTTCACCTCCATCAATCTTTCTCCTTATTTTGGGAGGGGTAGAGGGAGACTACTTTAAGGGGAGGGAGAAAGGTGAAGGAGGGGATCAGAAAAAAACAAACCCAACAAAACAAACCTCCAGCTTTTCCCTCTTCAGCAGCCCAGCAGCCCCCAACATACTTTTATTCTTCTCTCTCTCAGAGAAAAACCATGATGACATTTCTCAGCCTCCTTGCCTTGCTCCAGAAGCAAATGAAATCAGAGTCTGCCAATTCAGGGAAAGTCTGACCCTGCCTTGAGGGGACAAGTGTAATGATGATTAATAAGGGTGAGGATAATGGGACTTTGTGTCTGCTGGGAATTATCTCATTCGCCCTTATGGGTATGGGGGCTTGTAAGTGGGTGGGGGTGGAAAGCACAGGGTTCTCTTCTCATTCTACAGATGTAGCACAGAGGGCTTGTGACCCAGATAGCCAGAGAAGTAACTCAGAACCCAGGTTCTCCACCCTGATATCCTTTATTACCCAGAAGTCTGTTATAAGTTAAGCTCTTAAAACCTAAGATCTCAGATTTTTTTAAGAGCTGGAAAGGCCCTTAGAAAATACGCAGTAGGATCAGAGGATCTAAGGTTAGCAGCTGGAAGGAATCTAGTCCTACCCACTCATTTTACAGATCAGGAAACTGAATCTCAGGGTGCTCAGAATTACTGGCCCCAAATCTCCCAGGTAGTATCGTGGGTGCGATTTGAATCTACGTTCTCTAACTCCAGAGCTGGTTTTCTTTCCACCCCCTCGTTTTGAGGATCTGAAAATGAAGAACCAGAGAAATGAAGCCTCTCATTCATAGTCACACATCCCCTTGGTGGCCAAGCTGAGCACCCAGGTTTCCCATGCATTTATCATTTCCTTATTATTCAAGCTTTTCGTGGCCTGAGAGCAGATCCTAGGCTTTATTTCAGTTTGAGAGACTGAAGAAGGTAACCAAGCTGTTACCGGTGCTTTGGGCTGGGAGAAGGCCACTGAGAGAATAGGGAGACGAGGGTCTAGGAAGGAAGGATTCTCAGTGGTAGGGAGAGAGACTTCTTACAAGTAGGATTTAGTCTGAGGGGCAAGTAGGCAACTGTTTGGGGGCTCTCATTTTATGAGAAGGCAGAGTAGGCTAGACATGGTCTATGCCAGTGGTTCTCGCAGTGTGGTCTGTAGACCCTGGGGATCCCAGACACCCTTTTGGGGGGAGTCTGCTAGGTCAAATTTGTTTTCATAACAATAGTAAAACATTTTAATTTCAAATACAGTAAACATTAGATATAACACACATTTAAAAACTCTTTGGAGATTCTTCAATAAGTTTTAAGAGTATAAAGGCGTTGTGAGACCAAAAAGTTTGAGAACCACTGGCATATGATATGAGCACGAGGGAAGGAAGTGTGAAATCATGGAAAGTGTGCTGAACTCTGAGATAATTCAGTTTGAGTCCAGGCTCTGCCTCATGTC
>CM053623.1:53388114-53405644 GCA_028646595.1 Phalanger gymnotis | reverse complement strand
AATCATCTTCCCACCCTGCGTCCACATTGACTGTCACTATTATGCTCAAAATTTTTCAGTGGCTATCTGTTGCCCCATACTAAAATGCAAACTCCTTAACCTGGCATCTACAGCTCTCTGTTACATAGCTCCTTTCCCTTTTCTAGCCTTATTTCATATTGTTCCTTCTTATACATGACATTGCAGTCAATCTGGTCTATGAGCTGTTCCCAGAGCTTGACCTGCCATCTCTTTAATGTGGGTTGACACAAATGGTCCCTCATTCCTAGAATTCATTTTTTCATCACCTCTACCTCCCCAAATCTTCTTCCTTTAAATCTAAGCTTGGTTGCTTTCTGCCTGGGAAAACCTTTCCTATTCTCCTCAGCTGTCAATGCTTTCTCATTCCTCAGATTATTTTCTGTTTATTCATGAGGGCCCAGAACCAGGAAGACCCGAATCAGAATCCATTCCCAGACACTTACTAGCCATGCAAACCTGGATAAAACATTTAACCTTTGTCTGCTTCGTGTGAAATGAAGATAACTGCACCTACCTCTCAGGATTGTTGTGAGGGTAAAATGAGAGAATATTTGTAAAATATTTTGCAAACCTCAGAGTGCTAGAAATGTTAGTTATCGTCATTATTATTATTATCATTATCTGTGTCTAGTTGTTTCTCTTGGTAGAATAGAAGCTCCTTGAGGGCAAGGGTTGTCTAGCTTTTGGCCCTGCACTTAGAACTTAATAAATTAAACAGCATGGGGTATGATACAAGGGTTATTAGGAAGATCCTCTTGCCCCTCAAATGTCACCCCTGTCCATGTGCCCTGGAATTTGAAATTCCATAATCAGAGATTCATCCCTTTGGGTTAAACATTACCCTTTATTAAAATGCAAATACCTCCTGTTATAAGAGGGGTAACATATTGTCTCTATACATCAGAATGAATTAATTACCAGGTTGTTTTTTTCTCTGTGGTTGATTCAGGGAATTTGAGGGCACTGGGGCCTCCCCTTGACCTTTTGGGCTCTGTTCAGCAGTCTCACTGCAATATGGGTGAAGGTAAATTGACTCTTTTTCAAGGAACTAAAACTAACGCCAACAAGACTCATACAGAGACTAACCAGGAGTGGAGAGGATGGGTTTTTTCACTCCAGCGATTGTTAGACATCTCTCAGGACTCTTTGGTAAAAAATGCTATCTTCCATCATTTGTAAAAAGAATGGAGCCATCGGTAGTTCTAATGCAAGACGTAGCTTTTGGCTCTCTCTCTGCCGCCTAGCTCCCCTTTCTGTAAACTCTAAGCACTGTTAGTATAAAGAGATGGGGCCTCTGAATTAATTATCCATTCTTGGCATGTACCTGGCAGGGCCTGGAATTGGGAATGTAGACCCTTAGGGACTGGAATAAACAGGCCGTTTCTTGCTTCTTCCAAAGCTGACTTTTAGCAAGTGGCTTCCCCTGTGGCCTCCTATCATGTTCCTATAAAGCTGCTCCTTTGTCACCTGTGAGTTTAAATTTAGCCAGTGTTTTTCCTTACACTCGGGGAAGTGTTGACTTCATGCCCTTTGGGGCGAGAGTAGGGCTACAAGAGTTGTCTTCATTTCTTGCACAGTGACACAGGAAGCTGATGCTTCTGCAAATATTTCTGATTTTGAAAAATAGGAGAGAAAATGACTTGTTTACAAGAACAGCACTGGATTCTTCTGCCAAAGGAAAAGAAATAGTAGACCAGTGGTTCAAAAGCTATGGGCTGTAGACCAACAGAGGCTGTGGCATTATTGCGAAGGGTCCAGGAAGCCACAAAAAGGCAGATACGCATTCTATAACCTAAGTGTCTCACATACATGTGATGATATTTTTCAAGAGCACATAGATGCTATTGTAATTAAATTTATAAATAGATACTGTTATGATCAAATTATAAATAGATGCTATTGATAAATTCATTTAAAAGTACTACTGAATTTCTGCTTTCTGTCAACATGTGTTTTTTCAATCAATGGATTCTAACCCCCCATGTGGGGTTGTGATAAAATTTTCAATCTTAAAAAAGGTTCTCCCACCAGAAATGTTGGGAAACTACCCCAGTCAATCACCTCGCCCTTCTGGGTGATTTGTCCATTTTCCTTTGCCCTATTCCAAGAAACCTATTCCATTGTCAAGTCAAGTCAATAAGCATTTATTTGGTACCTACTATGTGCAAGGCACGGTGAAGAAACTTTCATGGAGTATATCTTTGTGACAGTCTCAGAATTGGGCAAAAATGACGTGTATTGGTACCTAGGGTCTTTGGGACCACAAGAGGCCATGGGCTATGATAACAGCTCATTAATTGAAGTCACAGGCCCGTAGGCCAAGTGTGAGGATTGTTACATGCCTTGATGTTGTCTCCTCTGCTACCCTGTTCCTGTTAAGGCTATTGGCTCAGACCTTCAGATTGTTCATTTAGATACTAATGACCTGCTTGACCAAGAATCCTTGCTGGACTGAATCATTTTCCAGAGAGAGAGGTTCTTTGTGAATATGGAGAGGAGGGGGGACTGACTATGGAGCTAGCAAGGAACAGATGAATTTGCTGTTGAAACTAAGGGAAACATCAGGGTAATTGCCTGAGAGTTTTATTTGGTGCCCACTAGCCTGCAGCTAGAGTCCTCTGTTTATTATTTCTTATTTATGCTGCAAACCAGCCGCATGGGTATAAGTCCTATTTGTCCTCACAACTGTTGCCAAGATAAACAAAACAACAGAGAAAGTACGGATTAAAGTGGGCCTATCTTAGATCGGGGGTCTTTGAAGCCTCTGGAAGAGGTGGCTGAATATTCTTGGGCTGTCCTGGTAGCAGGTAATACAAGCCTTTAGTCTGCAGGTGGAGGTGAGGTTCTTGGGTGTGGGCACTGAGTGACTATCCTAAGGACAGTAGGGAGAGCTGTGTGCTAAGGAAATGAGGACAGTGGGAGCCAGAGAGCCTAAGCCTAGCCATTTGTTATCTGTAATTAAATTTAGCTAATTTCATTCTGTGGCACAGAGCCAAGGAATCAGGGTTCTCAAAAAATGTTATTATCTCAGCCCCTTTTGTGAAAATGTCATCATGGTTCAAATGGAACGAGAAGAAAGGACATTTTTGAGATGTTCTTGGTCCCATAAATGGGTTTTGTTCTGTTCCTTCAGCAATAAAGTCGTTCTCATGTCAGGGCCTCCAGGAGCTGATTTAGATGAAATGTTACATTTGTACAATGATTCGATGGACAGACTAGAAAGTGCTTTCTCTGGACAAATATAAGAACTGCAAGTGAGTGGCTAACTGAGAGATCAGACAGACCTGAGCCCTCAGGGGGCCTTGGCAATTTCTGTTCACAAACTAGCTCTGACCATTGCTTTTTATATGTTTGCCCCTCTGGGGGAACAAGTTAGAAAAATGGAGACATAAACCCAAGATAGGATCTCGGTTTTGGGAACTATATGCAGCACTAAGGCCAGTCACCAGAATATGTCTGTCTGAAAACTTTTGTCAGTGCCATAAAAGAAGAACTATCCACCAATTGGACCTATCACATATCTTGGTACTGATTACAATGACCTGAAATCGGTCAAAATCAGTCATTCTTTTGAAAGTAATCCTGGGCACAACACAAGATGTCAAGAGGTTGAGTTGAAACAGACACCCTACTCTATTTGGATTTTTAAAAGTTGCTTCTTTATTTTCCTTTTCCCACTAGTAATTTCAGGTTTTGGCCTCCCCTTCGGGACCACAGTGTCCACAGCCTCATCCCCTCTGCCCAGTGCCAATTAACCACCAAGCTTTTATCAAGTGCCTTCTAGGTTAAACATAGAAAGTACAAAGACAAGAGTGGTCTGAGTGCTTGCCTTCAAGGAGCTTATACTCTATCATGCTCTGACCCCCATTTTACAACTATCTCACTCCACCCTAAAGCAACTTAGTGACTAATTTAAGTCTTTCTTTTAGAGAACTATTTTTTTCTAGTGCTTAAGCTTTATTCAATTTTTTAACCAGGGTCTAGGAAGAATTTGATTGTCCCTTGTATAGCATCAACCTGGTTCTAACAGACCCCTGGAAGGGATGAGGCTGTCTTATGCCACATCACTTCTAAAGGTTTAACAGGCAAACATGACATCGCATTACATTTATAGAAACCAAGGAATCAAAAGAAAGGAAACAAAAGAAGCCACCTGACATTTTAATGGGTTGGTTGCCACGGGTCTCCAAAAATCTGGCCCTGCAGAGTTGATTACTGTAGGTCTGGTCTTAGACAGTGGGATTACAGTAGATTTATAGAAGATTAGCCAGATCTACTCTTCCTACTCTCCTTTAAATCTTAACTACCATTCCAGACTCACTGTGGACCATTAGACACCTCCTCCCAGGTCCTACCTTCCTACTTTAGGGGTGGGGAGGAGGGAACTGCCCCTGATAGGCCCTTTGACCTGGGGGCCTATTGAGAATATCTCACATAGTGAGGTGCCTAGGATCAGTGAATCAAAGAGAGCAGTATACACTGGCTGCCATAGTTAATTCACCCCCTTGCTCTCCCCAATCCTGGTCTTCTTCTGAAACCCTTCTTCACTGTTAGCAAACTTCCCTTCACCCTAGATCTCTTCCTGGTCCACAACTTCTATTTTATCGTGTTCACGGCATCGTAGCTTTCCGAAGACTCCATGTCTCTTGTTACCCTCTCTGAAGTGAGATGTTCCTTTTCTCCTGTCCCCTGACATACATTCTGTCCCCAGACAGCCCATCTCACTTTCGCATAACTCTGTTAGAAAGCTCTCTTTATATCAAGCCAAAATCTGTCTCTCTGGATCTTTTCCCCACTATTCCTAGTGCTAAAGGAACAAGTCCAATATTCCTTTCACGTGGCACTCTCACACTCAAAGACAGCTATCACATCTCCTTCCCCCTCCCCTCTCTTTTCTTCATGTCTTCTCTAGACTAAACATTCCCAGTTCCTCTGACAGATCCATTAATTACTTCTTTTTTCACCTGGCTATTCAACTAATTCTGAATCTATCTAATTGTACCAACATCTAGTGCCCATCTTTCTCTATTGTCTATATTAGCACACAAGGCTCCCTCAAACCCTTAACTAAAATCTAGGTAAGTATAGCCATAGCATTTTCTTGTTCTACTAGCCTGCTAATCTTGTTAGAAAATAAAATGGATTTAGTGATTATTGGCCATTATTGATAAAGACACCGTACCTGCCTTAGAAAGTTCATAGTCTAGAAGAAGAGAAAATACCTATAAAGAAATATCTAAAATATAAGGCAATATGCAAGGTATCTCTGCCTGGGAATGGTACCTCCCATTAGGTATATACACACATACCTATACATTTATGTATATTAAAACTTTTATAGCTTAAAACAGCACTAAGACTTTTGGGATACCCAAGTGCATATACACGTGATATGTATATATGTTTATTATTATGACATAATATACAATATAATATTTATTATTAATAACATATAATATATTTATTATTATAATATGATATATGATGAATGTAATATTATATATAATATATAATGTGCATGTATATATATTAAAATATAGTATAATGTGTGGATCTGTACACATATATACACAAATATATGTGCATAATGGGTATATGTATGTGCATATATTCATACATTAAAGCTTATTAGAGCTTAAAATGGCATTAATGCTTATGTGATGTATTGTGCGTATACACATAATATATATGATATATAACATATAATATATGCACATTCATATATGCGTATGTATATATGCAAATATATTAAAGTTTATTAAGGCTATTAAAAACTTGAAACTTCATCAAGAACTTTGGGACATCCTCTGTGTGTATGTGTGTATGTGATTTCTAAGAAGTACTCTACAAATGATAATTGCTTGCAATTCAAGATAGCGGTAAGTAGGGCATAAAGTTGGGTGGTAGCAAAGGGTATGCAGAAGAACTATCCATGAGCCGTGGGGGCGGGGCCCACAGGCATCCAGAACTGATTGGATTCAGGAGGAGGAGGAGGAGGAGGAGGAGGGACGTTGAGTTTTCCAGTTTCCGTGTCTGAGAGAATGCTGTTGCCATCAACAGAAGCAGGAAATGCAGGCAGGAAGCCCATCTTTGGGGAGGAAGATGATGAACTCGACTTTGGGTGGGAGTTTGAAGAGCTGATGCGTTATCCAGGTGAAGACATCTGGCAGGCAGGGCAAATCCAGAGATTAGGAACACAGTTGGCATACCATACAGATATATTGGGGGGGAGGTTGGAATGGAGTTGATAGCTGAAGGAGCATGACATGATCATGGAGGGAGTATATGTAGAGAGAGAGGAGGGCTGAGGCAAGCAGCAGCTTCGGCATCTCTTCCATTTAGGGAACGGTAAGATGAAGAGGAGATAGAGAAGGAGATGGGGAAGGTCAGAGAGGTACCAGGAGAACCAGGGTAATTCAGTGGCACAAAAGTGGAGAGAAGAGTATCAGGGAGAAAGAAGGCGATTTAATAGATGTAGAAAGGTCAGGAGATGAGGACTGAGAAAAGGTCACTGGATTTTCGTTCATTAGGTGATAACTTTTGAGACGGAAGTTAGATTTCAGGGCAGTAAGAATGAATTGGTTATGGGAATATACAGGCAGATTGTATAAATGACTTTTTGTGGGAAGGTTTGTAAATAAAAGAAAGGAGAGAGAGAAACATGGAAGGAGAGAAGTAGTTTGGAGAGAGAGAGAGAGAAAGAGAAAAAGAGAGAGAGGGAGGGAGAGCCAAGTATGTTTGTAGACAGAGTAGGACAGGATCCAGAGGAGAGAAGAAAGTCTAGGGATATGGGCCAAAGGCCTAGAGGAGGACAGGGACAGAATCAAGGGCCCAGGTAGAGGAAAGGAAATTTAGAAAGGACCAGGGATTTGGAGCTGGAGTGGAACTGAGATAACCTAAGTTCAGAGAGGCTAATGGTTTGTCCAGTCACACAGACGGTAACTAGCATAGCTAGAATTCAAACCCAGGACCCTTAAATCACCCTTCTTCATGCATGCACAGACACACATACATATATGTGCATACATATTTGTAGATACACATGTGTATGTACATACAGACATATATATGTGTATGTATGTGTGTGTATACACACATGCATACACATACATGTGCACATTTGCATACACATACACACCCCACCCTAAATGGCAGACCTGAGATTTGACTGTAGATACAGCATTGTTTTTAATATAACACATTCCCTGTTCTGCAGAGGAAAGGACCTTTCTGAGAAAGGGGAGAAAAAGGGGAAGAAGAAGAAATCTTAGGTGGAAAGGTGGCAAATTAGAGCTGCTTGAAGTCATATCCTGGAGGTGGGAGGTTGGCTTCTTGAGGAGGGAAGAAAAGGGTTGGAACCACAGTCTAGGGAAATGTGAGATGAAGGTCAGTCAAAGGTGAATAAAATGGTTGCTAAGCATCCCCTAGCTGTGGTGCTCAAGATTTCACTCTGGCCTCAGTCTACTCTAGGCTCTACATAGTAGTTTTTTTTCTTTATCATTAGGAACTAATAGGGCATAGTCAGGAACAAAGGATTGGGAGCCAGGAGTTCTGGGTTCTAGTGGGTTCTAGTCTCAGTTCAGTCTTGAGGGCCTATGTTCTTGGGTCGGGCATTTTGACTCTTTAGGCCTCAGTTTTACAGAAGTCAGAGCTGAAAGGGACCTTAGGGAAGACTGTCTCATCCCCTTATTTTGCAGAATTTGGATGGAGACCCAGGGAGGTTAAGTATCTGTTTTGAAGTTGAGGAATTGAATTTCGTGAAGTTTATATAGTTAAGTTAATAGATCTTCCTAAGCCCATCAAGATGCCACCAAGAGCCCATTTCTCACTTTTTGCCTCTGGCATTATTTTTTTTTTAATTTTTATTTTAAACTGGATTTCACTGACACAAGGGAACTCTCTCCATCAAAGCAGATCAGAACCTGCTCTACAATTCACATTCTTAGAGAGCTGCTGAGGTTCTACAAATGACTTGCTTGGAATAACACAACCGGCTTTGGGACAAAGGTGGGATTTAAAAAAAAATTATTTAATTTTTCACTTATGGACTCAAAACAAGCATTTCCATTACATAGTATTTGAACCCAGGTCGTACTGACTCCCCCATACTGTTTCTCCTTAAGCAGATATTGTTTACCACCTAGCCTCTCATGTGTGGTACTCCTAGGAGTGGAAATGTCCTTCACGGTAGCACCAGGGGCTTAGGCTCAGCATAGGACCGAAGGTACAGTCCAGTGTCTGGTTGGCTGCTCGATAACGTTCCACTCCAATTTTAGTTCTTCTAAAACATTAACCTGTAGAAGGTCACCCACTCTAAGTAAGAAACCAGCTGAAGCACAAACCGAGAAGCTAATGTTATAACTTAAATTGTGGGTTGAATGACTCATCTGGTGATTACATTAAAAAAAATAACCAGTGGATCTTATTATGCAATTTGTTCAAAGGCACTGATACCCCAAACTGTTACAAACTCCCTCCCACAGACAGATTCAATCTCATGTATTTCCTCTATTACTTTGGTAAAATTGGTACGCTCCATTTTTTCTCCTCTTCTTTCAACATTTTCTAATGTAGCTTGAATAAGATGTGATAACAAGAAATGGGCTATCGAGTGTCTAAGGGAAAACAAATTTTGTATCAGTTGGACAAAGATGGGAAGTGTGTGAGGGTTATTTTCTCCCTTCAAGCTGATGATTTCTATGCTTGTGAAGAGGAGCCTTAGGTCAGGGATTTGGACTGACTCTGAAAGGTCAACTAAGCCATTCTCCAGTACTTGGGGCAGGGCCATATGGAAACTGCCTGAACCAGACATTCATGTAAAAGCTGTAGTTTATTTCCCTTGGGTCTGTTCTCAGGAGAGATGGAAGATGGTCATTATTCCTGAATGCTCTTGCCAAAGGAGTTTCAGCTGAAGAACCTGGGGTTGTTTAGTTTGAAGAAGAAAAGAATCAGGGAAGATATAACTGTCTTCCAATATTTGAAACTTTAAAGAGAAGAGGGGTTAGATTTGTTCTCTTTGGCAGTACTAGGGACAACGGATGAAAGTTATAGGAAGGCTAACATAGGCTTGATATAAGGAAAAACTTCCTAGCTAGTAGGAGCTTTCCAGAAGAAGGGGCTTCCTCTGGAGGTGGCGGGGTCTCTACCTCACTAGCAGTCTTCAGACAAAGGCTGGAGACCGGATGTGTCATAGATGGATTTTGTGTTCAGGTAGGAGATGGAGTAGATGGCACGACCTCTGAAGTCTTTTCCAACTTGGAGGTCATTTAGTCAGAGGTGGAAGGACCCTAAGGGCTATCTAGTACCTCTCACTTTACAGATGAGGGAACTGAGGCCCCTTTCACAAAATTATCTAAAGTAGTCAAGATTATATATTATAATTATATCAGTGCCAGGATTTGAACACAGGGTCTCTGATTCCATAGCCAAGGCTCTTCCCATGAATCTGACTAAGGAGCAGCTTAGTTTCAAGGCTCTTCTCCCTTCTTCTATGTCCGAAGTTACTTAAGTTAGTTACTTGAGAAGTCTGTTACTTGAGAAGCTTCTGTTTGCCTCAATCCACTGGAGAAGGTAATGGCAAACCACTCCAGTATCTTTGCCAAGAAAGCCCCATGGGAAGTGTGGCCTATGGGGTCCTGAAGGGTTGGAAACTTCTTTCTTCCTCGGGCTCCAGTTCAGTGGCCATCAGGATATAGCTGATTAAATTTTCCTGATAGATAAAAATCTTATTCACCATAACTTGGAATGGAGCATGAAGATTTCATGCGAGCAAACTGTACTTGGAGTTGGGGAGAGAGAGGAAGAAAAGTATTCTGACTTCTGCCAGGGAGGCCTCAGTTCTTCTCTACTTTCTCTGAAGGAACACGAGCCATTGCTGAGGACCCCTTTCCTGCTGCTGGGGCACACTTGAGGGAGATTCAGTCTTCCCTCCCCTCAAACCTCGAGTCACTCTAGGCCAGGAAGTCCAGCCCACAGAAACTAAATCAGAGTAAATAGTCACTGATTCGGGCATTGTGGTGAGGCCGAGGAAGGGGGTAGAATCTCAGTGCTTTCATCTGTCCTGGGTAGAGACGCCCAGGTGCCAAGCAGTGATCGATGTGATGATATAGGCAGTATCTCCTCCCTCCAGGACCTAGATCAAAGGCTACAACCTCTTTAGCCATCACACCCTTGGAGAAAGAGAGAAACTTGAGGAGGAAGTGCCATCTAGGCAGTAATTGGCTGGGCCCATGGAAATGTGTTCATCGTGAACCAGTGCCTTATTGATGTACCTGGGCTCTAATCGACAAACAGCTTGCCCAAGGGCATATGGACAGACGTAATCTGACACACAAGAGAAGCTTCCAGGTGCCTCCGTTAGCAGAAGGGCAGCAAAGCAAGGCACAAAAATGGAAACAAAAAGAAAGGCACCTGGGGAATCCTAGGCCTCTCTGGCTTACTTTTTTTATGGATGATTTTTTTTAAAGCAAATCAAGATATGCATCAATATCCAATCAACTCTCCTAGATTTAGAAAAATTTGATAGTTGCATAGAGGTTAATCACTTTGCATTAGAGGTAATTACAGATAATCCACCCGCTGCATTTTAGAGTATTGGCTGAATTTGTGGCACATACATAGATCAACGTTGTAAGAACTAGAAAAAGGCAAAAACCAGGGAACGATACTTCGTTTGGATTCTTGCATGCAGCACCTTTTTTCATGGTATGAATAAATATCTAAAAGCATGGGAAAGAAATCCTTGTGTTTTTCTACTGCAAACATCCGAATGTCCCGCTGGCCTAGTGTTTTGTCTTATTTATAAGCCAAAGCAAAGCCGGCTCTTTGAGCAGGAGCCGAATCTAAACTTTTCAGGGTTTTGGGTTTTTTTGGTCAGGTTTCTGGTTTTGTAAATGACATACTCCCATCCTCATGTGGATCTCCTGGGAAGCCCGGGCATACATAGTAGGGCTTCACCGGAGTCCAAAGGTATTTAATAAAATTTTGATGTATCATGATTGGTTGCAAGGAAGGACAGAGTGGAAGGACCAGGGAAGAAACAAGTCATTGTTGGTCCCTCCGGGCCTTATTAATCGTATCACTACTTAGTCTTTGTTTTTCCAGCACCTAGCACAGGGTCTGGTTATGCTTAGTAAGAGCTTAATACGTGCTAGCTAAACCGATCAGGGAAACAGTGTCTGTCTTTGTGCTCTGCTTCCCATCCTCTTAGGAGGTTAGCTCTGCCATTCTCCTCACTGCAAAGTTTGGACAAGTCACTGAACGTCACCGATGCTGCTGGGTGTCAGTTTCTTTATCTGTAAAATGTTGTATTGTGGGACTTCTAAGGTCCCACAATAAGGGCGTTTAAATCGATGATTCTTGGGGTCTGAGACCATTCTTCAGATGCTCCTGTGGACTCAGCCCCCTCCGCAGGAGGCAGGTGATGGATGGGCTGGGAGACAAAAAAGGGCTTCCTTTTTTCTCTCTACCAAAATCCTTAGCGAAAATATAGAAAAGTGTCAGTATAGGACCATGGTCCAACTAAGGTGGAGAGGAGGGAAATAAAAATCGGTGATTTTACCTGGCTGCTGAAATTGAGAGAAGCACTTTGTTCGCCATGGGGAGATCATACATAATTTAGCTAATGGCATTGTATTTGAGGAGGCAGCTAAGGGCTCAGTGAACAAAGTGCCAAGCCTAGAGTCAGGAAGGCCTGAGTTCAAGTTTGGCTTCAGACACTTACTAGCTGTGTGACCTTGGGCAAGTTACTTAACTTCAGGTTGCCTCAGTTTCTTCATTTGTCAAATGAGCTGGAGAAGGAAATGGTAAATCACTCCCGTATCTTTGCCAGGAAAATCTCACAGTGTGTACCACAGGGTCGCTGAGGATCTGGACGTGACTGAACAACAATAAAATAAAAAATAAAAAATAAATCATATTTAAAAATGGCTAGCCAGCCAAAGGTTCCTTCAGTTTACCAAATGACTCGTTTAATAGAAATGAGACTTTTTGTTTGGCTCTAACTCTTGTTCCGAATATTCTTAAGCCTATATTCTCCGCTCTGCTATTGTAGCAGTGCATTAAAAACAATCCCCTTACTGTATGCACAAATCTCACAATATGACTTTTGGGTGGCAAAGCCTCAGGAAAGGTAGCCCCACATATATTATCAGCTAGGCCAGGTGGGAAAATCCTTACGTGTATGGGGCACTTTGCCCCATGCCCAGACTACTCTGGGTAAGGTTTAGGCCTCGGCTGCAAAACAAACAAAACTCCCAGCATCCGAGGCCGGTGAAAGGGAGGAGTTCCAGGAGAGCTCAGCATCTGTCTGAGCCTCCTTGGCAGAGGTGGGTTACCATAGCAACGGAGTCTGGAGCAGAAGGGAGGGGCAGCTAAGGGGGCTGAGGACCTGGTGTCCAAAGGGAGGGAGCCCTCCTCTCAGCTGACGTCCGGTGACTGCCTCACCCCTCACCCAGCCTGGTCACCTCCCCCTGGCCCTCTCTTTTGCTGAAACTGCACCCAGTTCTTTCCAGTTCCAGAGTAGAGAGAGACCCGCTACCATTGTGATTTTCTCCCCAATTAAGGGGGTCATCCATTGCAGGGAGGGGTAAAAGGCTAATATCCTTGGGGGCCAGGTTCTCCCCTCCCCCCTCTTCTGTTCCTTTCCCAGTCAGGCCTCTCCGTCTCTTTCCAGGCTTCCCACCCCTAACCCCTCCCCAGGTGTTACCACTTCTGGTCACAGCTGTTAGGGTCCTATTTCCTCTAAACTAGCAGTAGGTACTTGTACTAATGAGGTAAGTACTTAAAAGCAGAAGCTGCAGCCTGTGGGGGTGGGGCATGGTAGATAGAACACTGGACCTGGAGTCAGGAAGACTCATGTTTGAATTTGGCTTCAGTCTCGTATTCTGGCTTCGTGACCTTGGGTAAGTCACTTAACCACTGCCTCAGTTTCCACATCTGTGAAATGAGAATAAAAGCATCTACTTCCCAGTGTCCTTTTGTAAGGGTAAAGTGAAATCATTATTTGTAAAGCACTTTGTGAACCTTAAAGCGCTATATAAATGCTGACTATTATTAATAGTAAGTATTCCTGTTCAAGGCCACGCAGGAAGCTAGTAGAATCAGGATCTGAACTCAGGTCTCCTAGATCCCAGGTTCCATGCTTTTTCTATTATACTATGTGCTTCTCAGCCTACAAAAGCAAATTTTACTCATAATGTGAATGAAACAATAATAGCCTGGAGGTCACGTCCTCTTCTCGGGTTCCTGGGTGCCCCTCAGCCTCTCCGGACCCCAAAAAGCGCAGGAAGGAAGGGTGCTGAGTGGGGAAGCAGTTCCCAGGGCAACGGGGAGGGAAGGCTGTGGCAGCAGCAGCCGGTGGGGAGGGGAGAGGCTGTGAGGACAGACAGCTTTTGTACAGAGCCCTGGTGGTGGGGGTAGGAGCTAAGCCTGGGCTTCTGTAGTCAGAGTGGAGGAGGGTTCCTGTTGTATGAGGGAGGGAAATCACCAGCTGTCGAGCCCATATCACTTGGAAGTCAAGTGATGGTGAGACTCAGACTTCTGCCGTTGGAAAGACGGACTACTTATCCTTAATCTATTTTCGTGTCTGATATTTTCCTGTCACAGTGAGCTCCGCTGCTCACTCGAGCTAGGGACAAAGAGGGAGAAACTTTGATCACAAAATGAATGGGGGTGTAGTTGTCAGTTTCTTGCTAAAGTTGGGCCGCTTGGGAGCAGGGTGGTGACCCTGGGTTTAAGAAGGCTATGTCACCCTCCTCGACCTGGCAAGACTTCTGTGATCGTCTGTCTGTCACCCAACTCGGGCTGGCCCTTGGGAGATGCACTGGCCAAACACTCTTGATTGGTCATTGGATAATGAAGTTTTTACATCTGTGTAACTATTTTTTAAAGTAGGGGGCAAATGAGAGAAAAATTCAAACTCTCATAATTTTTATTTACTTCCTTGGGAGACTGACTAAAAAGATGGCCTTTTTTAGAGCCTACTCCAAACCTTCCAAGGCATTATTAGAGGACTCTTCACTTTTAGACATTGGTTGGGACAATTTGGAATTGTCCCAGGTAGGTTGGAAAGAATAAAAAACAAATGAAAAAAATTGAGATTTCTTTGCATGTGGAATTTAAAAGTCACCAGAATTAAGAAATTATAATAATAATCTTTTAAGACAATGTACTGTTTCTGGCACAGGACAATCTGTGCCTTTTTCCTGGCTGACTCCTGCTTAGTCTCTTCCTCCTGGTTTCCTTCAAGACTCAGCTTAAATCTCACCTTCTGTAGGAGGCATCCGTTTACCCCTCTTCCTCCCAATTTATCCTGGACGTGGCCTGTACCCGTGTAGCCGTTTGCCTGTTTTCTTTCCGTGTTAGAGTGTGAACCCCTTGAAGGCAGGGATGTATTTTTGTCTTTCTTTGTATTTCCTGTGCTTAGCCCAATGTCTGACTCAAAAGCCCTTAACAAATGCTTGAGTCAGCAGCTGTTGTACGTTAAAGATGGAGGGCTGGGCTGGAGTTAGTGAACACTTTCCCTGACATCATGAAAGATAATACTACAGGCATACATACAAACACACGCACACCCCTTCCCTATGACTGCCAAGGGCCACACCACCCTCTCAGTCCCTCAGGCTCACAACCTAGGGGGTTGTCCTAGACTCCTCACCATCTCTTACCCCCCCCCCCCATAATCAAACTATCTAAATCAGTGAGTTTGTCCATAGTGGACAAATGATCTGTCCACTATAGACCTCAATTCTATACTTCTGCTTACTTCTGGGCTTCCTGGCTCGGCTCACATGCTTCTGAGCTGCTGTTTTGAATTCTGACCAGGCCTAAAGGCTAATGGCTCATTCTCTGGGTTAAGGCTGCTGCTTGCTTGTCCAGGTCCAGCAGCTAAGTCTTGTTAATTATATACCCCCCCCAAAGACTCATTAGTACTGTAAAAACATGCCAGCATCCCTGTGCTACTCCTACACAAAGCAAGTGGCCCCTGATCATATCTAGAGAGTTGCCATTAGGGTAATTTTTTCAAATGTCTACATTTAAATATCTGAGCTCATAATGAAAGTCTGCACCAATTCTCAAACTCCTGACTTATATCTGCAGCTCAATTTGAACAATTTCATACCCTACCCAGGTTAGGGAATTTTCAAGTCTCTTTCAAAAAGCTCCTCCTTGAAACATAGTCTAGGCAGCAGTTAAGAGGAGAAAACCAATTGTCACAAAAGGTCCCATTTAGAGTTCCAAACGACCTTGGACAGCATCAATCAACAAACATTTATTAAGCAGCTATTGTGTGCTGGAAACTGTGCTAAGCATTGGGGATACAAAAAAAAGGTAAAAGGCAGTTCTAGTCCTCAAGGAACTTATAATCTAAGAGGAGGGGTCTGTGATGACATGCAGACGTACAAAGCAAGATGGATAGGGGAGAAATAGGAAGTAATGAATAGAGGGAAGGCACTAGAATGAAGAGAGGCTGGGGAAGGCTTCCTGTAGAAGGTGGGATTTTAGTTGAGGCTTAAAGGAAGCCATGGGGGTTGGTAGTGGGAGCAGAGGAGAGAGAGCATGCCAGGCATGGGGGACAGTCAGAGAGAATGGCTCAAGCTGAGAGATGAGGGTCTTGCTCATGGAATTGCCAGGAGGCCAGTGTCTCTGGATCAGAGTCCATGCAGAGAATAAGGTATCTGAAGAGAGGAAAGGTAGGAGGGGGCTAGTTTGGGAGGGGATCTGAGTGCTTCTGTATTTAATCCTGTAGGCAAGAGGGAGCCATTGGAGTTTGTTGAGTAGGGGAGTGATGAGGTTGGACCTGTACTTGAGGAAAATCACTTTAACAACTGAATGGAGGATGGATTGGAGTGGGCGGGGATATTTGAGGCAGGCAGATCCCCCAGCAGGTCCAGACAATAGGTGATGAGGGCCAGCACCAGAGGGGTGGCAGGGTCAGAGGATGTCACATATGAGAGGATATTAGGCAGGCATGGAGGCAGGCACCTTTTTTTTATACGTATTAGAGGATATTAATATTCCAGAGATATTACAAAGATGAAGTAGACAGGCATTGGCAATGGTTTGGATACGGCGGGATGAGAGATGGTGAGGAGTCCAGGATGACCCCTAGGTTGTGAGCCTGAGGGCCTGGGAGGGTGGTGTGGCCCTTGGCAGTCATAGGGAAGGTGTGTGTGTGTGTGTGTGTTGGGGGGACGTTTTAGGGGGAAAGATAATGACTCCGTGTAGTCTGACCTCCTTATTTTATAGATGAGAAGGAACTGTTGACTTATGTGTGACTTTATATATGGCTATACAATCAGTATCAGGTTTGGAATCCAGTGATGTCCCATCCATTTCTTTAGAAAGTGATGTTTTGCTGCCTTTAGCTATGCTTAAGTTTGCCTGTTTTTATATCGCTAAGGCCAATAGACTGGGTTAGACATAAGCTTTTGGGACTAAATGAAATGATTCGCATTCTCTGTGTCATTTCTGTGCAAGACCCTGGGAATGAGTTGGATTAAGGCTCCCTAAAAGGACAGATGCTTCCAGTCTTTGCTAGAACTTTGCCATGGCTCATCAAAGGGTGAGTGATGCATCTGAGGCAGTGGTCCATCTGACGGGGTGCATTCCTAGGAAGTTGCTGTGAAAGAATTTCGATTGAGTAGGTTTTTAATAGATTCTGTTTATAATGCTAACTGACAACCAAAATGTTAAGCGTGATAACCAGAAGCATTGGAACATGGATCCCAGTAACACGACTAACACATCGCCTTCTTTGTCAAAAGCATAAAGCTGTGCGTCATTCGTTGATCCACGTTTTTTATATCTAGTTGTTGTGTGTACAGAGTGCTTGCTCTTCCAATTAAAACTAGTCACTCACCGTATCAGAATTTGTCCTTCCTGCCTATTTGAAGACATCAGGATCCCGTGTGAGATCTTGTTTGGCTTCGAAAGTCCTTCAATAACCTGGGCCTTTCCCCTCCAGTCTTCTCATATCTTCCTTCCCTTCATATACTCCTGCCATTCAGGAACACTGGCTTCCTTGCCATTCCATGAGCGAGACCCTCCCAATTCTGGGCATTTTCACTGTCTTGTCCTCCGTGCCTGGAACTCTCAATTCTGCCTCCAGGTTTCCTTTAAACCTCAGCCAGCATCCACCTGGCAAGGAGCCTTTTCGGGTCTTCCTTAGTTTGGTACCTTCCCTCTGAGATTATCCCCAATTTATCCTGTATATAACTTCTGTGGACATGCCTTGCCCATTAGAATGGGAACTCTTTATAAATAAAGAGTACAGCTTCTTCTGCTATTTCTGCTCATATCTCCAATGCTTAGCGCATTGATGGTGCCTAATAAATGCCTGTGGGCTTGTTGATTTAGCATGTCATTCAAGGCCTCTCATAAGATGGCTCAAACCTTGGGAAGCAGTAACTGGCGTGAGCTCCCCACCAAGTTCCTCCAAAAACCTATAAAACAATGGCTCTGAACCAATTCTAGAGCTGCAGAACCCACAAAGTGGCAAAGGGAAGCA
>CM053623.1:53304785-53387614 GCA_028646595.1 Phalanger gymnotis | reverse complement strand
GAAGGGTTATACATAATGATATGCATGGGGCCCATGTTGAATTGCTTGACTTCTTAGGGAGGGTGGATGGGAAGGGAAGAGGGGAGAGAGGAAGGGAAAGGGGGATGGGAGGGGAATGGGGCGACGGAGGGGAGGGCAGACTGGGGAACAGGGCAACCAGAATGTACGCCATCTTGAAGTGTGGGGGGGAGGAAATGGGGAGAAAATTTGTAATTCAAACGCCTGTGAAAATCAATGCTGAAAACCAAACATGTCAAAAATAAATTTAAAAAAATTTAAAAAAAATCAAATGTAATAAAAAAAAAAGATGGCTCAAACCTGTCTTTCCAATCTTATCTCATACTATTTCTCCCTTGCATACACTGTTCCTAAGCTCAACTGAACTATTTGCTGTTCACTGAATTCTTCTTATAAATCCCCAGCTCTGTGTCCCATGCCAATCTTTCCTGCTGCCTGTGGTGTAGTCAAAAAAGCTTGTCAGAATGAGAGACCTGGTCGAAACTTGAGGGTTGCTCTTCCTCTCTGGGCCTTAGCTTTCCTATCTGTACAAGGAGAGGGTTGGATTGGATGATGCAAAGTCCCTTCCAGTTCTGACATTTCTCCATATGGAATGCCCCTGGTCTCAAGGCTGAACCCCTACCTATTAAAAGTCCCATCTATCCTTCCAGGTCTTGGTCCCACATTCCTGTTTCCATGATGCACCTTTGAATCCCTCTAGCCAGAAATGATCTCCACCTCTGAAAGGGTTTTACAGATTTGCCCAAACTCACCTTAAGTCTTCTGCCTAAAGCTCCTATGTTCTTTCTTTCCACTAAACTCATTTGGAAAGGGGCTGTTTCTGGTTTTTTTCATTTCTTCAACATTTTTAGTTTTTAGTGGGAGCTGGAGATGCCTGAATGACAGCAAGAAATGTGGGATTAGAGAGAAGACGAGGAAGGCAGATCTGACAGTGGAATGACCAAGGGCATTAGCTTCTCAAAGACGCTGCTAGAGAGACAGCCTCAGGGTGGAAGCTTGGGGCTCAGCCACTACAATCCATGTAGGAGATGAGAGGAGCATTTAGGGAAGTGTGAAAGAAAACCTAGTGAGCAAAGTATACCTTCAAGCCAAGATGTTTGAAGGACTCCCGAGGAGGAAAGGGTGACATATATGATGAAAAGCTATGGAGAGGTTTGAAAGGACAAGATCTGGTCATCTAAATATTTCCTCCAGAAGTAGCCTTATGGATTACACAAAAATTAGAAATATATGTATATATGTACACATACATATATACATACACATACATATATATATTTTCCCCCTTAGGAGGATTACCATGAATCTATAACAAATTTAAAGGAGAATATTTTACTGGAGAGGTTCCTTGGGTATATTAGAAATTGCTTCTAGACAACTATTCTTTCAATAGGGTGGGGTGAGACTCCATTGTTGACTTGGCCAACATTTTTGCTTACTGTTAATCAGCATGTGTGTTACAGGCTGGAAGGAACAGAAAGGGAAGATTTAGGGTTCCATACTTTTAAAATTAACAGCTGCATGCACTCAGGTAACAGAAGGCCAGTTCTATGTCATCTGAGATGCTGAGAAGGGTGAAAAAGCACTGCAGTAATAGGACCAGAGTTCAAATCCTATCTCTATTCCTTATTACCTGTGACTTCACCTCTCAGGGCCCCAACTTTCTTGCCCATAAAATGAAGGTGCTTGAGTTGATAAACTCTCAGGTCTCTTTCTATTTGAAATCTCATTCTCCTGTCTGCCATTACTGTACAACCAGAATCTGTGGTTAGATCTCAGGGGGTCAAGGAGCTTGGATGGGGAAAACAATTTTTATTTTTACTAAGCTTTGGTTTCCTTTGCAATCCTATGAATTACATGATTTAAAAACCTCATCCTGAGGAGGGGTCCATAGGCTTCACTGGATTGCTGTCAGTGGGGTCCATGACACAGAAAAAGGCAAGAACCCTTGCTCTCTACGCAGAGACACACGTGAACTTCCTTGTTTTATGATTTCGTGTCAGGTCAAGGGTGGTGTTTTGCCCTATTTTACACCTTATTTTAAACAGAGTAGGTATCTCTATTAGATTTGAAGAACAATGTCTAGGGAGTCTGGGAGCAGATACAATAGCACTGTATTGGCAAGAAAGAGAATCAAGGAAAAAAATGGAATGTCATGTGAAAGCAGGTCCAAGACTTTGGATTGGTTTATCATCATTTTTCTCCATGTTCCATCTCCTCTCTTTTTCCCCTGGGAAAATCTCCCCTTATTTGGTAGTAAGGAGATGTAATATTAAATGTGCAAAGAAATAAAGGAAACATCCAGTCTTCCTTTTCTGTTACTTCTAAAAAATATTTTCATTAATTTCAGCATCAAATCTGAGTGATGGTATCAAGGAACATCAGTTGACTGATAACAATAGACAAAGCAATCACCAAATTTGCCAAACTAGCAATGTGGGCACTGAGCAACCTCTCTTAGGGCAGGAAGGAGAACCAGGGGTGCATTAGAACCAAAACTTCATTTCCCAAACAGTCCTAGAAAATGAGGCTTTGTGAATAAATACTAAGAGGTCTATATCTGGCAAAATTGTGATAGAAATGTAAAATGTGCATTCCAATGGCTAGATTGGGATCAGGAAGTCAGGGTTTAATAGCCATCATTCATTATTTTCTGAAATAAAGTAATGGATGCAGTCAAAGTCATTTACCAGAAGTCAGAGACTTCTGTTTTTTTTTTTTTTTAGGTGAAATAGAAATGTAAAACTTGTGGTAATATTGCTACTAGCTAGTTAATTCCTAAGTTGACTATGATTACCCTAAGAAAGCCCCTGTTCACTCTTCAATTTTTCTTTTTTGATGACTTATCTTGACACTATCTTATGGGTAAGAAAAAGAGACTCTATACTGATTTTAGCCTCTCTACTTTCTATGTCATTTTCCAATTTTTATGGTAAGAACATACTTGAGATTTCTACAATTACTATTGGCTAGCAACTTTCCTCTCTGGTTTCAAAATAAGGAGACCCAGCAAAGAATGACATTCTTTGAATGACATAAATAATATATAATTACTATTATATACATATGTGTGTAGTTTATATTTTATATATATGTACACATACACACACACACACATATATATATATATACATATAATAAATGACAAAGGTTGATATAAACTTTGCTTAGTTCCCTTTTTGCTCCATAAATGTACTGTTGTGTTGTTCAAAGGCTGAATTAAACTTCATGCTTTTAAGAGTCTGATTGCGATCTGGTAAACTATTTCATTTTAGTTAAGAGTATGTGAGTACCATAACTTTCCCCTCATGCTTATCATCTTGTGCTTCTCCCCTGCCCCCCCAATATACTGCTCACTCAGTTTTATCAGGTAACTTGGAAATATCAAGTAAATTTTAAAGCAGTGACTAATTTTGTGTTTCATCACCTTATCATTCATTTTTAAGTAGGCTGATCCTTAAAACATTCTCGTCCTCTTGTATAATGTTTTAAGTCCTTGACTATCTGGCTCCAATCTACCTTTCCTGGTTTATTATATATCATTCCCCTTCACATACTGTACATTTTCAGCCAAAATAGCTTGCCTGCTATTTCGCACACATGTAATTCCATTTCCTGTCTCTTCTGCCTAGGATGCACTCACACTTTTGACTCTTCTAAGAATTCCCTTTGAAACTTAAATACTACTTCTTAAAGGGAGGCCTTTCTTCTCAGTTGCCAGTCCAAGCCATGACTTCATACTTTTGTGTTGCTTATGGTTTTATGTAAGTGGAAGCTCCAGGAAGGAATTTTTATACTCTAATTAGGCAATGCATGTTTGACCTTTGATCTGTTCTAGGGGGAGGATGATGCTTATTTTTTCTCCTTTTCATAGCTTGATGACTTTCTAAACCAATACAAGACTATCTCCAGTGATCCCCAAATTTCCTTATTCTCTGATGGGGTAAATTGTTGAGGGGTTTCTTAAACTTTTAAGAAACCAGTTCTATGTAAAAATAATTTTTACAAAGAATATTAACAACACTGCTTTGGAACTTAGTCTCTTCTCCCAAGAGTTCAAAATACTTTATTTATTATCACTTCTGACTCTGCCACATACCCATAATCTATAGGAATAGGTATTTTTGTCTTTAGTCAGATAAAATGCAAAATCTATCATAAGACAAAAAACATCACTGGTTTCTGTCTAGGTATTGTTTGTTTTCAATAGTTCTTTGGTTCTTAACAGGGTTGAGATTTGTCCATTCAATCAACCAAGCATTGATTATGTGCCTCTTATGTCCCAAGCTTTGTTCTATACAAATACAGCAGGAACATTGCAGTGGATGTTAGTTGATTCTCCTTTCTCTGTTCTCACACTGTAGCTACCCTGAGTCAGGCTTTAGCACCTCTAGGGTGGTCTATTACCACAGACTACCAATTGGTTTCTGACCCTCCAGTCTTACCCATCCAATCCCTCTTCCACACAGCTGCCTGTCATCATTAAAGCACAGTTCTGACCATGTTGCTCCTTTCTCTGCAAGCCACATGCACTCTAGGCTTCCTGCAGATGACTTTCTGTCTTTGTACAAGTCATCCCTCATACTTGGGTTCCCTCTTGCCTTACTCCTGTCTCTTGGAACACCTACTTTGATTGCCTCCACCTCCTTCAAAAAGCCTTCTCTGTTTTGGTTGTTAGTGCAATACCCTGGTGCCCGCTATACCCTGTGTACTTTGTATGTAGTCTACGTTTATGTGTGTGTACATGTTATAATATCCCTTCCAGTGCAATGTAAACTCTTTACAAGTAGGAATTGCACCAGTTTTTTTCTAGTGCCTGGCATAATGTCCTGTGTATAATAGATTGTTAATGTTTACTGATTCATCTTCTGGGGAGGTGGTAAGGAGAGGGAGATCCAATAGGTGCATGTATTAACAAAGGGCATATATAAACTTAGTAATTTCTGGGGGAAGAAGGGAGACCACTACTACGTATGTGTGTGTCTACACATGTGGCATTGGGGTGGGTAGGAAGAAACTAGGAGAAACCTTGTGTAGGAAATAGTATTTGAAGTAAGCAAGGAATCCCAAGAAACCTGAGGGATGAGGGAGATCCTCCTGGGCATGAGTGAAATCTCACATGCAAGGGACAGCCAATGGACTTGGTTGGTTAGAATGTAGAGCAAGTGTCAGCCATGCTGCCCAAACCAGATTATGATGTAATTGGGAAATATTTAACAGAATAAATAAAAATCTAACAAAATGGGATATTAATGTGGTTTTCTAAGCCAACATATCTCCCCCTGGTTCTGTGGCTCCCATTTCTACTTGATTAAAATAGAGTATGTGAGGGAGAGTGATATGAAATCAGTCTGGGTAGGCTGGAGCTAGGTTGTGAGGACCACATTTGTATTTTATCCCGGGGCAGTGGGTAGCTGCTGAGGCTTCGAGCACGTATGTGAGATGGTCAGATCTACACTTAAGGAATCCTGAGTTGGCATCTGTGGAGGGCATGGAATGGAAAGGGGGAAGAGTGCATACATCAGTTAGAAAGCTATTGCAGCGGTCTAGGCAAGAGGTGATCATGGCCTGCGCGTAGGAAACGGACAAGGGGAGAGATCTTTTGGAGGTAAGGAGAGTGAAGCTAATGAGGATCCACAGGGTGCTGAGGAGGATGGTGGCACACTCCGCATGAACAGGGAGATTAAAAAGGTGGGATTTGAGTGGTGTTTTGGATATGTTCTAATGCTTATGTGACACGTAGATGATGTTTGGCAGGTCATAGGTGATACAGGTGGGACTGTTACTTGGGAGAGACAGGAGGGTTGGAGAAGTTTACTTTGGGGACATCTGCATAGAGGCAGTAACTGAATGGAGCTGGAGAGAATACAAAAGAGGACCTAGGAAAGCCTTGGGGTAGGACACAGATGTCGATCCAAGAAAGGAGATGGAGGGTGAAAGATCCAGAAGGGTGAAGACTAGGTAAAAGCCTTTGGGTTTAGCAAACAAAAGGGATTTGATGACTGTGAGGGGGCAGTTTCAGACAAGTGGGGGTGGGGTCAGATGTCCAAGGGACTGAGAAGCAAAAGGAAGTGCAGAAATGGAGGCAATGACTATAAATGGCTTTTTTGGGGGGGAGTTTGGCTACAAAAGGGAGGTTCCCTAGACATGGGCTGGAGTAAAACCTCAGCCTAGGCTATTGGTCAAATACACTGTCCTTTCAGTTTTATTAAAGACTTTGGAAATCTCAAACAATTTTAAAAGTAGTTTATACCCATAGTATAATTGAGACAATTTTCTGGGTATTTGTTGGGCTATGTATGACCTGACACCATAGTCTCTATGTACCATGTCTTGAAGAGCAAGGCCTCCAAGAATGCAGCAGTGTTGACTTCAGTTTTTCTTTGGCCTTGCCAATCAAAGAATCTCAAATTTAGAAAGGCTCTCCAAGGTAATCTGGTCCAAGTAATACTTAAAGAACGAATCTCACTGGGGACAGACACACCTCCCAAAACTTCTAGGGCTGAGAGACCATGAAAACCTGGCCAACATCAGCAGCACCCAGTTATTCCACCAAACACCAATTCTTTCAAAAGACAAATGAAAATATCAAAGAATAGGGACTATGACAGCAGGATGATACATATCATGTTTGTATCCTGTTCTCTAAATTACATCTTGGTACCAGGGACAGAAACATCAAGCTGGACAAATCACGGGTTTGCCCCAGTATCGCGGTGGCTGTGGTCCTAGACATTGGTCTAGGGCTCCCTCGTTCCTAATCTTAGGCCTTGAAGCCTAAACATGGACTAGTACTCATTTATATGTCTATCGATCCATTTTCTGTCCAAAATAGCTTAAGCAGGTTTTTTTCCTCCTAGATTTAACCTTTCATACCAATCAACTTAATCATGGTGCTTTAAAAATGCATTTTTTTGGGGGAGGGTAGGAGGAAGAGGGTAATTTTAGCTTTGTTCACAGGTTAAAAAAATGTTCATATCTACTTAAAAAAATTGCAAAGTACTCTGAATTTGGCCTATAGCAAATGGGGACTTGAAGGATGGGAAAAATCTTTATTGGCCCTGCTGGCATGTTCCAGTACCTCCTGCTGGCCTTACATAGGAGTGGGACAGGGGGCCCAACCCCAAAATCTGCACTGATGCCTACAATTTCACAATTAGAAACTGATCTCTGTGAACTAAACACTGCCTTTTTTCTGGAGACCTTTAAAAATATGGACACGCCACTGAGAGGAGTAATTTAACTAGTTCCTAAAACCACAGTATGATTGAGTTTTCCTCAGTTATGAGAAGGATGCAAGAACTGGACAATAATGAGCCCAAAGGAGGAAGGAGAGGGCCACAGGATGACCTATATCTACCTGCAAGTTCTGTGCCGCCCCACCCCCCAACCTGGGACTTCAGCTCTTCTTAGTTACACCTTCCCTGCCCCCTCCTGCCTCTGTGTTCCAAACCATTATCTAAGGAACTCTATATCAAATGAATGTCTAGGCACTTCCCCTCAGAGATTTCTCCTCTTCTCTCCCCTTCCTCGAGTGCATGAGCTCATTTAGAAAAAAACCCTAGCACCACAAAACAAAAAACCAAGCAGAAAAGTGAGCACAATTCTTCAATTTATATTTGATGGTTGTTGTGAACATGTGGATGTGTCCTGGACCTGTGAGTGAGCATCTGTAGCTGCTCGTCTTCCTGTGAGAAGGTGTTAGACCTGCTCAGAAGATGGTCGCTTCTCTTTCTTTGAACACGTAACCTGAATGGTTTTTTTTTTCAGTCTTGGCTCCAGGGGAGAGACTCCTACCTGGCAGAGCTTTCCAAAAAGCAATCTCAAGTACAATGAAAAGAATGAGAGTGAGTCAGGCTTGTTGACGCATTTTATTGTGAGATGGGGGAGTCTGGTAAAAAACTAGAAAATGACCATGATGTAACAACATGGTGGAACTTAAAAATGAAGATTCCGATTTGTAACTTACATACATGAATACAGGAACAAATTGGCACAGAACTGTTAGACATTGTTCCCAATGCTGTTTCTAGAAGGTTATTCTAGTTTGGCTTTCTAAGGAAATGAGAGCTTTATGGTCAGGCTAATCCCTTAATAAAACTGCAGAGCATCATGCGATTAGTCACACGGTGAATTTCAAAATTTAAGAGTTTATATTAAAAACTGGGTAAAGGTAAAATGACTTGATTGTAATTGTAAAACTAATACATTCCCATTTTAATCTTCTGTTCTACAGTCCAAGGCAAGTATAAATGTTAACATAACACTGTTAAATCAAATCTCAATGCAAGAGAACCAATTGCATCTCTACTTTAAATCTTATCAACTTTCCAAATTTTCATACTAAAATATATTATTGTATTAATACAAACTACAGTATTATACACTACACTGTGTAATAAATAAAGAAATATAAAAATAAGACACATAAATATAAAAGTTTTCTAAAACTAAAAAGGTACATATGTCAGTAAGAAGGGTATTAATACTGCGAGGTTCGAAGACATACAGTACAAAAATGTTGCACAGATCTATAAACTAAAAGAAATAAAAATAATACTGATAGGTACAAATCAGCTAACTTTGTTAATAAATGGGGTCCATAATAACTAACATTTGGAAACAGTTATGAGCCAGATAATGATGGTCTGTGTCTGAAATTAAAACCAATGGATAGAGCAGATTAGAAATTTTCCCTTGTCATTACTGAAGAGAAATTCTGAAAGCCAATTAACCCAAAATGAATATTGAGTAATTAAAAGATGAAATGTTGTAAGGGTTTTGTTTCTCTCGTGACAGAATTGGTGTTGTGACGTTTCATTTAGAACTTTGATACAGATCAACAAATGTTAGTCATTGTAGGCCACACATTAAACAAGGCCGGCTAGAGCCTTAAAATACTGATCAATGGCACTTACAGCACACACAGGTCTTGCTTAAGGCCAGAGGAGATACAAAGCTTCATATCATATCCTTCATATTTGTTACTACACACTCAAACACAATTACAAACACTGATTTTTGACGACTTCTCTGTCCTTACCAGCATTAACACTGTTAGTCCCTGCAATCAGAACTCAACGACAATCTTTGAAACTACATTTTGAACCACGTGAGTAAGAAACTTCAGTTCTTCTATGGGCTGCTTTCTGAAGGCTAACACCACACTTGAAATGATAAAATGCTTTACTACGGCATCTAAATGTTAGACACGGACTGCCTCTGAGACGGACGTGACAGAAGGCAGCCAGCGCGATTTGGAACTGCATCGTACTTCTGGGTAGGGGATTTTGTAGTGCAGAAGTTCTCACATTTTAAAAAACATAATAAAATACTGAAGCGGATTTAGCAAATGTTTTACCAATAAAAAATTATATAAATCTCTCCCAATTGTACAGCTCAAAAATTAACCAACAAAAGAATGAAAAATTAATACTGATAAAAGAAAATGATGCCAGATGCTTGTCTAATAAATCAGGTTTCCTTCAACCTGTTAAATCTTTGCTTTCAGAGTCACTATATTTATTTTTCTAATCTGCTTCGTGTTACAAACTTGTTCCTAACTTTGAAAATTGCGTGAAAAATTACTAGGTTTGAGGTTCAGGCACACCTGGATATTTTTTTGTGGGTTTTTGTATTTTTTTTAACTTTTTTTTTTTACACAGTAGTGAAGAGAAATCATGGTATGCAAGCTACCATGTTTCCATGAAAAGCATGTATAGTATAGAACAAACTTCATTACCAGTAACAATTTATTTCCCTTCTAGGAAAAATACTATCAGGCTTCATTTGTCTTCTCTTTTGATCCTTGTTCACCATTCTCTGTGATTTCTCGTTCTACACTGTGAGCTTGATCTACGGCCTCTTCATCCTTCCTGGTACCTTCAGTGTTTGCTCCTCCTCCCTCCTCCTCTTCTTCGTCCCCATCCTCCTCCTCCTCCTCCTCCTCTTCTTCCTCCCCATCCTCTTCCTCCTCCTCCTCTTGTGGTTTTCCACATTCTTTTTCTTCCTGAAGTTCCTCTGTCTCTTTTTCCTCCTCTTCCTCTTCTTCTTTTTCGCTGTCTTCATCCTCTTCTCTTGTTAAGCTCTCTCTCTCATCCGAATCCATCTGGGAGGGAGATGCCCTGGTATCAGCATGCTCGTGAGTCAGGGCTTCTGATCCCGTCTCTTCCTGTTCTGTGCTGTCGCGTTCCTCCGCTTCTCTCTTGCAATAGGAGTAGCGATGATTCATGTGTTGTGAATAAGACCCCGAGTGTGAAAAACGTTTTCCACATTTGTCACATTGATAAGGCTTTTCTCCAGAATGCAGTCGCATGTGTTCGATTAAATGATGCTTGTGTTTAAATGCCTTTTTGCAGATTCCGCACTCATGAGGTCGTTTACCTGCAATAGAAGAGGAGATCTTTGAAATAAAAGAATAATTCAGTTATTTTCCAATTATGCTTTTGTAACGCTTCAGGATGTGGAGGAAGGAAGTTACCTGATGTGGTCGGTTAGAAGGGCTTTGGATGGTTTCTAGGTTCATCTTTTGAAAATTGCCTAGTTTATACATTCACCAAGTTTTAGTTAAAAATAATATGGGATTCAGGTAAAATTCAGCCTGCATTAGTGGGAAAGTAAGCGACCTTTTTTGAGATTTAATGCACAGGCCCTACTTTTCAGATAAGAATGTCAGAGACTAAAATTAACTGAAATGCCACCTAGACAAACATCTTGATGGCTATTTTGAAAGCCAACTACAAAACTGTGCAGAAACAACAAGAGAAAAGCTGGATGATATGGCAGGGGCAGGGAAGGTTAGAAAAGTACTGCCCAGATGGTTAAGGAAACTGACAAAACTTCATCATGATATAGACACCATTACTCTAGTTGTCAAGCAGTTTAAAATTTCAGGTACTTCTTTCTTTTTTATTTTTTTAAACAAATTTGTCAAGGATCATGCAGCGATTTGTTCTATATTTTGAAATGTCAGATTCCTTTCCTTAAAGACAATTTGATTTTGACTAAGTATTTAAACTTTTGCCCAATGAAGGAGATAGTCTAACTTTTCTGATTTTAGAGTGTAAGATGGACATTAAAAGGGGGCCTAGCTGAGGATTTCTCTTCTACCATGAGTTATGACCTTTAGACTGCAAGGACCAGGTGCATTTTTGAACCCATAGGGGGTAGTTGCAGAAAAGAAATAGGAGCATCCCTTTTCTCCAAAGGCAGAAAAGAGAATGTTATACAACCATATTCTACTTAAAGTCATTAAGCAGGTATGCAAAAAAAAAAAACAAAACACAATGCTTCAGATGATCAGGGATTCTCCCCCTTTGTGTGGGCCGTGGCCTCCTTCGGTAGTCTGGTGAAGCCTATGGACTCATAATCAAGTCTGAAGTAATTAAAGGCAATGCTAAATTTTAGCTAGAAGTTAGTGAAGAGAGAGATGCAATTTTTTTTCCCATCCATACACTTCTGAGGCAGTGGTACCAGATGGCTCCAAAGTTCTTTCCCTGCTTTAGATCTATTACATCTAAAACACAGAAATAATGTTATAAACGGGCAACTGATGAATGCTATTATAGCAAAATAAGGTACTCTGGCATTTATACAAAGTCTGCTTGTGTGGGTGCCCTACAGAGTGGTGCTGCTGAGGAAGCCTGGGAGACTTGATGAGGAGAGGATCCCTGTCAGCTCCATGGGGGCCAGGGAACCTAGAAGCCCATCTTACTCCAGTAAAACCCTCAAGAACATAGCTTTGAGACCAAAGGATCAAGTGCTGTGAAAGCTTCTAGGAGTGAGAAAACAAATACAAGTCTTCTCAATTATTTCAAGAATGGATTCTTCTCAAAGTATTTGAAAGAGCAGACGGTCAGAACAGGGAGACGCTATGAGATCAGAGCGAGGGAGGGCCAGCAGGTGACGCTGGGTGTGGTTTTTAAAATGCAGCATCTTCATAGCACATTGGGTCACAGAGCGTTTTCAGGGTAACATGGATAGGAATCACCGACATACCTGTATGTTCATATTTATGTCTTAATAGTGAACTGCTTTTCTGGAATATCTTATCACACAAATCACAGGCATACATTCCATTTTCTGTCTTCCGCATTTTCTTTTTTGGTGGTGTAGAATCGGAATCATTCTGATCCTCCACATTTGATACTCCTTCTGAGCTAGTGTCTTGCCTTTCATCCTATGGGGGAAAAGTGGATAAATTAAACACACACACACACACACGTATGTATGCAATACAAATTTTTGTAAAATGAAAGCAACAGGGGGAAGTGGACAAATTTAAAAACAAAGCCCCAAAACAGGGGTACAGAGGGAATATTTCTAAGAATGAAAGAGGTAGTTTATATTTTCATTGAACTGGCATAAAAGCTATTAAATCCAAACACTTAAAACCAACAGCTTCCCTCCCCCAATCTTGGCCAACAAAACAGTGAGTCGTACACAGTCCCTTCCCAGGTATTCCCAGGCGGGGGGCTGGAACCAAGCATCATGTCAGATCCACATCTGATGACTCTTTAGGTTTGAGGGTAATGTTGTCAGGATTGCAGGGATGGAAAGTGGGAAAACATTTTACAGCCTCAAAACATTTGAAAACCACTTCCCAACCACGTTTGCACAAATGACACATTTTCAAGATGCTCATTTTTTGGTATGCCATCTGATTGCTTAGAACCATTTATCTGCAAAAGGCCTTTCACTAATTATCCAGATTTATGATTCATTTTATTATATAATAACCTTGTAACATTCGATTTAAGACTAGAACGGCCAGCAATACCATGAGCATGATATTATTTGCTAATGTAACATGTAGAACAGTGCAAGGTGAAGAAGGCCCAACACAATTTCCTGGCTTTCTCCGCTTCTGGTTCCTACTCTGAGCTGGGCCAAAGCCAAACTGACCATCCCAGGATATTAAGGACTATGGAGGACATTAAAAAGAGAATCCTTACGCTAGTCATTATTACTAAAAGCAGTTAGTGGTAGCCTGATTCCTGGTTCTTTTAGTCTTGGTGAATAAAGGGCTGTCTCTTGTCTTTGGAGATGGAAAGTTTGCTAGGTGGGTAACATTACACCCTGACCACAGACCTGTCATGTATTGGTAAAGAGGAGAAATATTTAGAGTGAGCCCTGAACTAAAGGCTTTTCCATTTGCCTTGGTCTTAAGGATTTTGCTGTAAAAATCACAAATGTTTACAATATATAAAAGAGACAGCACCATGTGGATGACAGAGATCTGGTCTCCGAGGCAGGAAGATCTGGTTTCAAGTCCTATCCCTGACACAAGTTGGCTGTGTGACTGGCCTGAGGTAACGCTCTAGGATGACGAATTGTGGGGCAGGTGTTCACCTGTATCGGGACAGGGAGTTTCTTCATCAGGGAAGAGTCCCTATATTAACAAAATCACAGTCTGCTTCCTATTCTGTCTCTGTAATAATCCCAACAGTTTTTAGAATTATACTTCTATAATTAGAATTATTATATGTTACTGTTATATAATTATATAATGATTATGTTGTTATATAATAGACTATAGTGGCACAGTATATCATTATAAAAGAATGTATACAGCTATAACGGGCAGCTAAGCGGGTGAAGTGGGTAGAGCACCAGGCCTGGAGTCAGGAAGACATCTTCCTGAGTTCAAATCGGGCTGCAGATGCTTACTAGCTGTGTGACCCTGGGCAAGTCACTTAATCCTGTTTGCTTCAGTTTCCTCATGTGCAGAATGAGCTGGAGAAGGAAACAGCAAAGCACTCCAATATCTCTGCCAACTAAGCCCCAAAGAGTCAGGCACGCATGAGCCATAACATTCCAAAACTCTTCATGTGTTCTTTGATTTACTTTTCAATTACTTTCATTTTGATTCTCATGCTAAAGGCCGAATAACGCTGAGTGGGGCTGATTAGTTTTACATTCTGTAGATGGATGGAATGGTTATAGCATCAATAACCTTGGGCAAACACCTCACTTAACCTTGATGGACCAGAGTCTGCTCAGCTGTAAAATGCAGCTTTGAACCGGATCATCTGAAAGGTAATTTCATTTCTAAAATTCTGTGATATCACAAGCCATGGAAAAACAAAACACAAAGGGGTGTACAATATACTCTTCATGTCAGCCTTCTTCTGTCGTACTGAATCTAAGTAGAGGTTCATACAGTGTGATTTTCCTATCATCTAGTCGGGTGATTAGTCATGGTCAGCGGGCCGGGCGCATCTTTTAATGTGACAGTGCACAAATGGAGGGCCATGGGGAAACGCTCTGGAATGGTTTTCTGGTCATAAAACAATTCCTTTCCTGTAATTTATAAATCCTATAGGACTTGTGGTATCTATTCTGAAAGGTAGGACAAAATGGCTACTCGAAAACCTGAACAGGCTGACATAGGAGATGTTGCGGTCTGGGCTCCTACAGAAGAGGAGAAGAAAGCCTGATCCCAGGAAGGATCCCAGCCACTTAGCCCAGGGCAGCTCTGGGAGGACACATGCCCTGTTCAGCAGCGTGGAGGTGCTCTCCATTGGTGTGAATGCACATTTTCCTGATACATATTAACTGTAACTGAACACTGCCTCATGCCCAAGGCTGGGAAGAATAATGAGCAAATTTATTAGTTATCTTTCTATGGATCTTTTTGTTACCAAGGATAATTATTGTTTGCTTAAGGCCTTCTGTTACATAGGTTAGCACATGAAAACACTTGCTGAGCCTTGGTCTCTGGTGTGAAACACAATACACTTTCCTTTATTAATGGTTTTAATTGAGGAGGAACCTCTTTCTTAATTTTCGGAACAGAAGTATTAAAACAAAAATGTAATTCCTTTTTGACATTCTTGGTCGTATTGGACAGAGTTGGGTTTTTAGCTATGAATGTGTCTTTTTCACCAGATGACCTATGACCTTCTCTCTTGGTATGCTGTCTTCCATGCCACACCCATCCATGCCATTTTATCCTCCGAAATGGCTGTTCTCCTGTCCTCTCATAGATCGTTCCCAGAACACCTACCCGTCACACTGGAGGTATCAATTAACCTTCATAAATTTCCCCTAATCACTAAGTTTGAGGGCTTCCTAACACTTAAAAACATCCTACAAAGTTGAAATAAGAGTATTTCCTTCTTATCTGATACCTTCCTCCCAAACAGCTACTTTCACAGTGTAGGAATAAACTGTGACAGGCCACAAGAAAACACGTCCATGCCCGGCCGTCTGCTGGTTACCTGATTTCCATTAGGCTGGGTCGTCTTTGCAGGCGCTTCTTGGACTGCAGGGCTGACCGTAGTGGAATATGTGTACGCCACCTGAGGAATCAGGATGGTCTGCTTATTGGCAGCGAGCGCTCGTAAGCACGGAACACTGTTCTGGTCAGTGATGGCAACGATTGTGGGTAGCTGGGCAGTGACTGTGGGGATGGCGATATTTATGGGGTTGGCACTTGGTGGGATCACATTTACAACTGGGTCTGAGTCTGTCACACAACTGTCCTTCGGCAGCGGATCCTTTTTTGCACATGACAAGTTCAAGGGCTCTTCCTGGACAGAATAAACACTGTTCTGGTAAACACTAGTGATGGTGGATCTCTCCAACAATTCTCCGTGTTGCTTTGGTAGTGAAAGATCAAGAGGTTCGACTTGCGGCTCTTCAGGGGCCCCTTCCGCCGTGTACAAGTAACCCTGTGTGTTTCGGGATGAAGAAAGGTTGAGTGGTGATGGGGATGGTGTGCGACTTCTGGAGCTGTTCGGAGCTGACCCCACCGGCAAAACGGGAGACTTTGTCACCTTGCTGGGACTCTCTGAAGTCGTGCCGTCCTGGGGCTCGTCGGTGTTGGCGGCTCCTGGCGGATCACCGTCATCGGCGGGAACGTTCCCTTTGCCTGGATCGGGGGAGGACGGTTCTGAAGACTGCACCGAAATCTGTCCAGCCTGCATCTTTTCAAACCACTTTTTCACAACCTCCAAGGGCAGGTTTACTGAGTCTGCGATCTTGGAGAGCTCTTCTGCGCTGGGCTGTGCATTTAGAGCGTAGTACGCTTTGAGGAGGGACAGGAGGTTTTTTAGGGGTGGCTGACTGGGAGACAGGCGGCCCTCTCCGGGGTCTGCCGGGACAGGGGGCTCGGACTTGTCAGCTTCGGGGCCGCTGGGCTGAGCAGGTGGAGCGGGCTGCTTTGGGTCATAGTGCTTTAGCTCTGGAAGTGCATTCAGATCTCCTGGGCAGTCCTCGCACAGAAGGCAAGTGCTGTCATCGGCGCCCCCTTCAAAGTGCTTATCCTTCTCAGACTTCACTGTAAGGTCTTCAGGCAACTTTTCACTTTTGCAACTATTGGCGGGGGTTGAGCTTTCCTTTTTCAGATTCTGGGGAACCACCTGAAGCTGCCCGGGCTGCTCAAGGCTATAGTTAATGATGATTTTGGTTGTTCCGTCCTGGTCAACCAAAGGAAGACTGATGGCGGAAATGAGGGAATGGCCACCTGACTGTATGGTTGGCGAGCCGATTGTTTCTTGATCTTTGGATGCAAGATTGGCGTGATTGTTCTCCAAAACTTGCCGTATTACATTACCATCTACTGCCACTTTGAGCACATTCTGAATATCACTCAAGTTAATACTTATGGGAGACACCAAACCTACTGTTGGGAGGACAACAGCTTGCACCACACCCTGAGGAGAACTGGTAGCTTGTAAGGGGCTACCGCCACTGAAAATCCCATTCTGTAAAGGGGCTGAACAGTTGATTCCTGAAGTAACCACGATGGGTTTGAATTCATAATCCACAGGTTCCGTTTTAATTTGGTTTACTGGAAGTTGTTCTTGCAGGGGCTTGTTCTCAATCTTCTGCCGTATCTGAGGCCTCGCAGGACTGCCCGGAGATGCCGACAGAGAAGGGGAGGAGCACTGCGAGGGCTTGAGCCCGGATCTTGACCGGCCATTCACAGGCATCAAACCGATACATTTTTTACTGCTGATGTGGGAGCTGTAGGAACCAGAATGGGAAAAACGTTTCTTGCAGTTTGGGCATTCATATGGCTTCTCTCCTAAACAACAACAAAAAGGACAGTCACTGCATTATGAAAGAACAGTCCACAGAGTTTAATTGTTTCCAAAACAAACGCCCCTTCAAAAGAGGACACGGAGTATGTTATGCTTGTATTTAAAATGCATATTTTACATTTACAAGAAAGCTATAGAAACATGACAGGTACTTAGGAAGTCTTAGTTTGCACTAAATGTTTTTACAGATAAAGTGTGTTTTCATATATCTGATTGTACTCCTTAAAAATCAACCAGAGCTAATTATACAGGTCAAAATAATCTCCCCTTAGTGTTCTGGTCCAACTTCAGAATCTTTCAAGTCAATAGTTTTCATTATTCTAGCTAATTGTCTCTATACAATTTACTTATCTCAAGCCAGTCAATTTAAGGGGGAATTAACCCTAGGTTGGGGGCTGGGAAGGGAACGACAGAGGAAACCTGGCTGATGTTTTTACAACTTGAATATTCAACTTTAACTGACAAACTTCAAAACTCTACAAGGTTACCTTGAGAGGACTGCCTATGAAAATAAAAAATGAAACACAACATCTCTAACTCTAATATAGAAGATTTAATAAATCTCTCTCACACACACACACACACACACACACACACACTCGCACACGTGCGCGCTCTCTCTCTCTCTTTTCTCCCTGGACTAGACCCGTGATTTCACTGGTATGGGAGCCTTAGCATGAGGAAACTCTTCTCTCCCAACGTAGATTAGCACCTACTCTGCAAATTATTGTCTTAAAGAGCTGCTCCGTCATTGAGGAGTTCTGGGACTTGCCGGTCACCTAGCTTGTCTATCAGAGCTAGGTCTTAAACCCAGATTTTCCTGACTCTACTCCCTCCACACTAAGCCACGTGGTCTCTCACCTGCTATTTCTCATAGGCTTAAGTAGTATTTATGATCTGAAACTTGCATCAACCATATCACATAAAGACAAAGTACAGTTTTCCTCTCACTGAGAAATTAAAAGCAACTTTAAATTAAAAAGAAAATTTCTATGTTAAAATTACAATTCAAGAACATATAACTGAAAATGATATCCTCAGAAACGTTATCTGGTCTCCTAGTAATTCTAAACAATTCTATAAATTAGTATTGGAAGAGACCTTAGAACTTCAGCGAGGGATCCTTTCTACAGTATCCCTCACAAGGGATCATAAAGCTAAATAGTACTGTTTCCTATGAAAGGAAGGAAGTCCCGTGGCACTCTACCAGATAATGTGAAATAAGAATAACTACATCAATTTTCAAGAGTCTTAGGCCTGGGGTATGAAAACGTGTAAAATGAAAACTATGTTTTATATGTAACACTCGATACCCTGAACGTTTTTAGAACTTCATTTCTAAAATGAAGCCAGGTACCCATAGCAAGGAAAAATGCCAGAGTCAGTTATCTAGCTGTAAATTTTCAATAGGATAAAATATACACTCGCAACATTTTATAGTCACTGAAATAGCTGTAGCAAAGGGACAGGCAAGAGTGAGGTGAGATAGAGGATGGGGAGCTAGCCTTGGTAGGGCAGGACATCAGAGATAGCACAGGTTTAATACCAAAAAAAAAAACAACCCCAAACTAAAAACTAAATAAAACCACCTTTCTAATCATTAGCTAACAATTATTTTTTCTTTAAAATTTCCCAAGACCCAGTTAATACGAATAGAATTGTGTCCATTTCTCCAGGGGCCTATCGTCAGATTGCTAACTGCCAAGTGGGATACCATTAAACTTTCTAATTAAGTTTTTGTGAGGTGGTGCTGTGGATGGAGTGCTGGACCTGGAGATAGGAACACTGGAGTTCAAATCCAGCCTCAGACACTTACTAGATATTTGACCTTGCACCATCTCCTTAGCCTTTGTCTGCCACAATAGCACCTCCCTCCCAGGGCTGTTGTGCAGATAAAATGAGAGATTTGTGAAGCATTCTGTAAACTTTAAAGTGCTGCACAAATGCCTGTCATTATTGTTCCCACTAGGAAATACTTGATAAACAAATACAAGGCACTGTGGGAATATTTTTCTCTCAAGCAACTAATTGAAGTAAAATCCTACAGGTGATACTGCCTTATTGGTCCTTTAATTGATTCTACCTCTTCACGGGTTCCAATTTCTTCTTTCTCAGGTTCATTTCCATTTTTTCATTCCTCATTCAACTTATATCTCTATCTTCCCATTTAATCTATGCTCCCCATTTTCTCAACGCCTTGTTCATTTTGTAAAAAAAAGGTAACAAGGTAAACGTTCAGCAGAAAAATTCTTAGATTTTCTTGAGTAAATCTATGATTTATCATCTTCTAACTGGAACTGTTGTACTGTCATATATTAACTTAACGTACATCAACGCTGTCAATAAGACTTTCGTTAAGCAGGAGAAAATGCATAGTCTTAATGTCAAGAGCAATAGAATACTTGGCTTTACACAATAATTTTGCTTCTGAAAAATGCGTAGTGATTTTGTCCCCCACTGAGTCACCTGATCACTTCAGAGCCATTTTTCAGTTCGTTTCCGAATGCTCTTTAATTCAGAGGCTTCTAATACTTTAGCTCTAAGTTTCTCTTGGGGGACTGGGAATATCATCAATTTTTTTGCAAGCACTTAATGGTCTGTAACAAACACATACTTAAATGGAAAGTGCTCTTTTA
This sequence comes from Phalanger gymnotis, assembly GCA_028646595.1. NCBI lineage: Eukaryota > Metazoa > Chordata > Mammalia > Diprotodontia > Phalangeridae > Phalanger > Phalanger gymnotis. The sequence goes on along the minus strand of CM053623.1, from coordinate 53,367,912 downwards.
AGGAATTCTATTGAAATATAAGCAATGACCCAGATTTTGATTAGGTTTGGATTTTTGTCTATAAGATTTCTTAAGGCAGGACTTACTTGTGAGTATAAAAATTATTATACAGAAGATGTGATTAAATGAGACTGAAGCTGTTTTATAAAAAACCCAACATTTCAGACTTTATATATCCAAATAAATATTACCTTTCAAACAAGCGATGATGGGAGATTCTATATTAACCATAATGTCAAAAAGCTGCATTGTCTAGCGTCAGCGAGCTTTTGAGTTCCCCTCCAATTTTGTGGTGCAGTGGGGGTTAGAGAACCTGAGTTCTCTAACACTCTCTAATGTGTCTGAGTTCTCAGACACATACCAGCTGTGTGACCTGTGGTAGCTCACTGTACCCTGTTTGCCTCAGTTTCCTCATCTAAAAAAGGAGCTGGAAAAGGAAATGGCAAACCACTCTAGTGTCTCTGCATGGGGGTCATGGGGTCATGAAGAGTCAGACATGATTGAAAAACGACTCGACAACAAATCACTTTATTCATCCGATGTGGTTTTGAGCGATGTTTCATTGTTTTTAAAAATCAAATTCACCCTCAAAGGACAAATATATGCTGAAATTAGGCAGAACTCTTGCTCTGGGGCTGAGATTCTTATTGGTGAATGCAAACTCCCGTATGGCCCAGTGCACCACGCTGTCTCCAGACTGCCCAGATGGTGCTTACATCCCATCCATCCTGACCATCTCTCTACTCTGGATCGCCAGACATCATGTCCTAGGGGACTTAATCCACTCGGTTTCAGAGTTCCTGCCCTGGGGTTGCGCTGTGCTCGCTGGTGAATGGGCCTCATCTCACATGGGCAGGCCAGTCATTCACCTTAGTGATCTTCATGCGGCTTCTTCTACCCCGGGCTTACACTACTCCGCAACCCCTCCCCTTCCCCAACATACTTTCCACTTGTTGCTCTGGGAACCAAAATCCAGTGAGTAGAGAGGCCTCTTCTCACTCCACCCACCATCCCTGGGTCTCCCCAGACCACACTGCCTTTCCCTGGTCACCACTCCTGGAGCCTGGAGACTTCTAACGGTGTCTCTATCACTCGGCCGTGTTCTACAGTCTCTTAAAGTGACTAGTGTGAGAGGCAATTTTCACTTGGAAGTAGGATTTCTGTGCTATTTCTTCAAGAAGTCAGTCATGTTAGGCCCATCCTGTCTTTGTCTTATCTGCTACATTTAATTACTCTACATTAGGAGAGCCATGCTTGTATCACTTAATGCCCAGTTTGTAATAAGCGTATTCACCCCCGGCTGCATGGAGACAAGCCCTGTATTTACCGCTGTGGATCCTCAAGTGCTCCTTAAGGTGGTGTTTGTACTTGAAAGCTTTTCCACATTCTGTGCACTTGAATTTCCTGTTACCCCCAGACTGGGTCACATGTCTCTGTAAAAAAAATGTGCAATTTATTCATAAATACAAAGGTTTTGAAAATAAAAGAACAGACTACATCCAAAAATTTCAGATAAATATTTGTAACATTTTTAACATGAACTCAGACTACACAAAATGTGCATAGTAAGTGATAGTTTACATCAATGGGGTCATCTCCTTCAAACTTCTCCATTTACAAACTGACACCAAGAGAAGTAGAGGAAATGACCTTGGGTCAGCCAGGCTGGGATGGGAACCAGGTGCTCTGACGCCAGAGTTGGCATTGCTTCCACAGTGCCATTATGCAATAACTGATCTCATTTGAACCCAACAACCCTAAGAAGTAGGTACCAAAGGTCGTCTTGTCCCCATCTTATAAATAAGGAGAAAGGCACCCAAAGGTTAAGTGACTTGCCCAGGATCGGTCAGTGGGGAGTCAAGCCCAAGGGTCTCCTTCCTAGTCCGGTCCTCTTTCTAGAATACCATACCACTTCTCTCATCTAACCTGCTCAAGAGTAGGATTTTGTTAAGTGAATGCAGGACACGGAGACTCCATTTTTCTAGTTTACTAAAATTCTCTAATTTTTCAGTCACTTTGGGAATGGATCTTGATTCAGAGAAGCTTTCAAAAAATAGCAACGTGAAGATGTTACCACTGTGTAACAATTGCAACTCCCCAAGTAAGTTGGTTTGCTTTGGTCTGGACTTGTGATTGCATCAGAATAGGGAATTATAAATGTAGAAAGAACTGCCTGAGGGCACTGAGAGGTTCAGTGACCTACACCCTGTTAGAGGCCTTCCTACTTTAAGGCTACTCTCTCTTTACTCTTAGGTACTCAGCATTCCAAGATAGATGATTGCTATGAGTTTCCACTTTCTACTCTTCCATACAGACAAAGGTAACAGGAAGGATGGACATTTCACAAAAACCTAATTTAGGATCTCAGATTTTACCTAGTTCAGTTCCTCCATTGCAGGTGACTGGCCCAGGGTCACAAAGTTAATATAGCAGAAGACTCGGAACAAAAAAAAGTCTTGATTCTGAGGGCTCGTGATGCCTGCTGTGCCGCGGCACTTCTTTATATTTAACATTTTGAGGATAGACTTTAATCATTGGCTGAGTTTCATTTCGATATTTCTAATTTTTTTTGACAATACTGCCCAGAAAGCGGTGCCAGAGGAAAGGTAGCACACATGGGAACAACACAGTCCCAAGTCCAAATTATTCTCCCACATTTGTCATAAGGTCCACATCAAATCAAGCAGATTAGAGATCAGATTTCAAAGAATCCTTTAAAGGAAAAGCTAAATTCTCCATGCTAATCCCTCTCTCTAGTGTCCACTGGATTAGTGAGTGGATTTTCTTTATAATTATATCATGTTCCTTTTAAAAGAAACTCAGAATATAGTAAGATAGAGGAAGAACTCTCTGAATGTAAACCAACACAGCTCACAGATTATAACACGCCAGTTGATAGATATATTTGGGAAGAGACGTTTAATTTCCCATCTTCTAAGGTCAGGGTGAATCGGTACTTCTATACTTTGTTTAAAGATATTGACAGCAAGCTTTGGACAAGAGAAGCAAAGATAAAGGAATTCTGAACAAGAATCGTTGAGAGTAATTGGTTGGGGGGGAGGGGATAGCGAAAGGATAAAGTCATCTTTCCGCTTTATTCTGGGTCATGAGATCAGCCAATCAAAGTATCTGGCTCAGAAAATCTGATTTATTCTCTGATTTGATACCTATGGAGTGCTGAAGCCTAAAAAAATCAAAACGCAGCACTGATAAAGCAGCAACACCTAGACCCTGATATTTTACAAGAATAGCAAATGACTGTCTGCCTGCGGCATAACGTTTTCTGATTATAGAGACTTGGGAATGCCGCCAATATTACCCCATTCTCTCAGCCATTTGGAGGAAATCTCTCTTTTAACTTGGGCATTTCTTTCCTTTATCAAGAATCTTCTCCGAATATGAGAGCCTCTGTATCTGTAGCACTGACCTCTGCCTTCTGCATGACCACTTGCCTAACGCCATCTGTCAAACTCAATGCCTTTTTTCAGTTCTCGTTCTTGGCATCTACAGCATCTGGCATTCTTTCTTGACATCTAGTGCTTTGACCTTCCCTAGATGGCGCTATCTTGGTTCTCCTCCTCCCTCTCTGATGGTTCTTTTTCTATTCTCATTACTAGGTCTATTTCCTTTTCCCACACCTTAAATATGGACATTCCTCAAGTTTATGGCCTGGCCTTTCTTCTCTCTGTATATTTTCTCCTCTTATGACCTTATTTACACCCATGGCTTAAGCTATAACCCCCACATGCTGATAGCTGCCAAATCCCTACTTCTAGCCCTGACATGTCTAGTCTCAGACTCAAGTTTCCTACTTTGTGTCAGATAATAAAGTCCTCTGACATCCCATCAGTTTCTCAATTTAAACATACCTAAAACCCAATGTATCTTTCTTCTTTGCCAAACCCCCTCTCTGGTTCCCCTCTTCTCTTCCGTATTTCTATTAGTAGCACTACCATTATTAGAAGCCACCCATGCTTCAAAATTCAGTTCTATCTCACAGTGACAGATGAAAAGGGCCTCAGGGTCCTTTAGTCCAACCTATACCCATAGAGGTATTGTCCCATAATATACCTGTCAAGTGGTTGTGCAGCCATTGCTGGAATAGATTAATCTAAACGAGCACCCTCTGGGACCAAACAGAACAAGCCTAACCCCTCTTCCATGCAGACTACAGCTTTAGCTTTCCCCTTCAGGCTGGCTCTTCCATGCATTGGCTTCAAAGTCCTTCACCATCCTGGCTACCTTCTTCTGGACCCTCTCCAGATTATCCATTTTTTCCCCTAAGCTGTGCTGCCCAAAATGGAGCATAATATCCAGATGTGGTCTGACCAGGGAAGAGTACAACAGGATCATTGCTATGTTTTTCATGGAAATTATGCTTTACAGTGCAGCCCAAATTCCAGTTAGTTCTGTTGACCACCACATTACACTATGGAATTGTATTCAGGCTCAAGTTCAATAAAGGACTCTTCAGAGAAACTTCTGTTTAACCATGCCTCCTCCAGCCTATCCTTGTGAAGGTGATTTTATGAACCCAAGTATACACCTATCCTTAATGATAAGATTTAGACTTAGGCCAGCACTTTAGCCTTTGCATCTTTTAGATCCTTATTCTTTATTCTGTTAGCCAGCCCTCACTGCACTGTGCCATTTTCAGATTTGATAAGAAAGTCATCTATGCCTTTAAGTCCTTAAATAGTAAAGGAATACGGGGAAGGGAGGCACTCCACTGGAGACTTTTTCCAGGCTGACACTGAACTATTATATTTAATATGTCCCAAATCCACCTTATTTGTTATTATCATCTAACCCAGGGCTATCCAACCATAGGTTTTTATTGAAACAATAGACAATTTATTTTGATTTCCCATTTTAGTGAGAGCTCTGCAGTAGCTGGGCTTCATTTACTAAAGCATTTATGTACATTTCTGTGCTTGTAGGCGGGCATCACACTGTGGGCCACGTGCAGCCCGCTGGCCGCATTTTGGACAGCCCTGCTCTAACCCACATCTCTCACTTTTCCACAAGCAAACTATCTTTATCAAATGCCTTGCTAAAATTTAAGTGCTTTATCAAATGCCTTGCTAAAATTTAAGTAAATCACATTTCTATAACATTTCCTTGGTTTGACAATTGAGTAACTGTTGAAAAAAGGAAATGTTTCATGTAGCATGACCTGTTCTTGATGAAGCCAGGCAGGTATTTTTTGCTAGATATTCACTACCTGTTTCCTTACTAGATCTATTCTATATTTTCTCCAGGAACTGAAGTAAAAACTTATTGGCCTAGAGTATGGTTACTTTGTTCTTTCTTTTTTTGAAAATTGGGACATTTGCTTTTCTCCAGTCTTACTCACTATGATCTTCCCTGGTATAACTGACAGTGCCTCAGCAATTCCATCTGCCAGTTCTTTTAGTCCCTAAGGATGTAGTTCATCTTTGCCAGGTAACCTGAATTCATCAAGGGTGGTTAGGTGTTCTTTTACTGATCTCTTAGGGACCCTTTGGTATCAACTCTCTTAGCCATTTTTGTTCTGTCACTTCTAGTCTACAGGTCATTCGAACTGGCAGAGAAAACAAGGACAAATAAGACTTGACCACTGCTGCTTTCTGTTGTCCATTACCACCATCCTATCCAGCCTGTGGGCCTAGTCCCCACCGCCCACACTCTTTTCTTCGGCCCTTGCCACGCCTTACCGGACTCTGCTCACTTTGAGCTTGAACACGGACCTAGCCTACACTGTGTATTCATTGTTACCCTTGCTTCCATACATATCTTTTAAAAACATAATTTGGTTGACAAGTAGTCTATGCATTCATATTGTTCTCTTTACATGCCTCTTATTGTCTTTCTTAATCAAAATTGTTTTACTTTTTGTCTTCAGAATTTCATTCTTGAGAATTTTTTCATCAATCATGGGATAACTTTCCTTGTAGAATTTTAGTCCATGGGAGCCTATCCAACCAAATTCTGAAATCTGCTCTCTCCAAATTCAGTTTCTGTGCTAGGATTTTCCTTTCTTCTCCTCTATCCCAAACTCCAGGAGCTAGCAGTCACTTTCTATATCCTCATCCCCCATTCCTACCAGCTGCTGTCAGTGAAAACAAGATAGAAAATTCTGCCTCCCCCCCATTGGTTCTTTCATCTTTTGAATGATGAACTTGTCATTAAAGTGCCTAGCACAAAACTGAGTATCATGTTCCAAGGCAAAATATGGATTTTCAATAAAATAGAGGACTTTCAAACTTTCTCAGTGAAAAGACCAGAGCTGAATAGAAAATTTGACTTTCAAATACAAGAATCAAGAGAAGCATGAAAAGGTAAACAAGAAAGAGAAAACATAAGGGAATTACTAAAGTTGAACTGTTCTGTTTACATTCCTACATGGAAAGATGATGTGTGTAATTCATGAGACCTTTCTCAGTATTAGGGTAGCTGAAGGGAATACACACATACACACACACACACACATATACGTATATAGACAGAGGGCACAGGGGGAATTGAATATGAAAGAATGTTATCTAAAAAAATAAAATAAATTTAAGGGGTGAGAGAGGAATATATTGAGAGGAGAAAGGGAGGGATAGAATGGGGTAAATTATATAATCTCACATAAAAGTTGCAAGAAAAAGCAGTTCTGTAGCAAGGGAAGAAGGGGCAGATGAGGGGGAATGGGTGAATCTTGTTCTCATCAGATTCAACCTGAGGAGGGAATAACATACACTCTCAATTGGGTATCTTACCCCACTGGAATGTAGGAGGGAGGGGATAAAAAGGGGGGATGACAGAAGGGAGGGCTGATAGGGGGAGGAGGTAATCAAAATCAAACACTTTTGAAAAGGGACTGGGTCAAGGGAGAAAACTGAATAAAGGGGGACAGGATAGGATGAAAGGAAATACAGTTAGCCTTTCACAACATGAGTATTGTGGAAGTGTTTTACATAATGATACATGTGTGACCTATGTTGAATTGCTTGTCTTCCTAGGGAGGGTGGGTGGGAAGGGAAGAGGGGAGAGAATTTGGAACTCAAAGTTTTAAAAGTAGATGCTCAAAATAAAGTTGTTTTTGCATGCAACTGGGAAATAAGATAGAAATCTCTCCTGCCGTACAAGAAAGTAAGGGGAAAGGGGATGCGGGAGGAGTGGGGTGACAGAAGGGAGGGCTGACTGGGGAATGTGACAATCAGAATATATGCCATCTTGGAGTGGTAGAAATGGGGAGAAAATTTGTAACTCAAAATCTTGTGGAAATCAGTGTTGAAAACTAAAATATTAAATAAAAATGATAAAATTAAAAAAATAAAGTGTCTAGCACAGTGCTTGGCACAAAACAAGGGCTTGATAAATGACTTAAAGTCAAGGCAAGAAGTTATTAGCTGCTCTGCTTTTGGCAAAGACAAAGTGCCAGCAGATATCGGGACAAATGAGGCAGCTAGGTGGCAGAGTGGAGAGAGTACAGGGCTTGGAACCAGAAAGACCCAAGTTCCAGACCTGCCTCATGCTGGGCGACCTGGGCCAAGTCACTGGACTCCTCTCACTTTCAGTCCTCACGAGTAAAATGGAGATGCCAATAGTGCTTGCTCTCATGGGGTCCACATGTAAAATGCTTGGTGAGCCTTCAAGCTAAAGAAAGGTCAGCTACTGGTCACTTCCATGGCGTGCCACTGTGGTAAGTGTCTGAGTTGTTTCCTCACTTATTTCCTTTTTGTGTTTACGTTGTCTAGAACATCTTCCTATTGACAAAACTGCTTGTTTTTCAGTCTACTGATCATCACCTCCAAATTCTCAATTATGTTTGTCCCTTCTGGTTTGTAGACTTTCATTCATCAATATACCTTCTTAATCTACAGTCCTATCCCAATTCCTTTCCTTCCTTCCCTCCTCTCTCCCTCTCTCCCTCTCTTCATTCAAGACTGGGTACCTCTCTATCTGACCCGGGTTAGAAGTGGGGGGGGCAGGTGCTCATAGGCCCAATCTCATTCTGATCAATTGAGAAGCTTTTATCTGTTCTGCTTCCCCTCTGTAGGTAACCTGGGCCACAATTCAGTCATGGGTTTTCTTCTATCAAGTCTAATATTGACACAGCAAAGTTGCTTCCTTAGGTTAGGATTTATAATTCTTGATGCTGGTTGCCTGAACTCAGATATTGACGTATGTATATAGCCTCTATATAGGCTCCTTTCTTGCATTTGATCTCTCCAGTTGTGGTATTTCACCTGCCATTCTTGCTTCACTGGAGCTACTCTTTATAGTATCTAACTTGGGGTACATATTGAGGCAGTTTTCTTCTTTTTCAATTTCTTTTTATTTTAAAGACTTTTCTATTAGATTTGCAAGATGACAGGCAAATATATTCTTATGAAGTTGTCTTGGTACACCCCTTCCCTAGTGAGGAGTGGTCCAGAAAGATAAATTCAATTCTCAGATACCATCTTACAGCAAATGTTCACCTCCCAAATCAAATGTTCTCTTCTGTATCTCTTTTTTGTAATGTACATCATTCTGGTCCTCAGTTTCTTGCCCAAGGTTTTGTAACCTTTGGCAATACTTTCTAGGTTCCTTCTGGCATATAATTTATTCTCATGTCGATTACCCCTTGTATTTCAGTCTTCCTCCTCCCATTGCCACTCAGTTGGCAAGTCCTGCTGATTCTTCCTACAGTGTCTCTTGTATTGGGGTTCATTCCTTTACATTCTGTTATGGTCTTAGTTCACTACTTAATAGCTCTCATGTTTACATCAGTGTAATAACCTATTAGCTGATTTCTTTAGCCTCTGGACTCTTCTCCCTCAAATCTATCCTATCAAAATAATTTTCCTAAAGTATTGTTTTGATTGTATCACTTTCCTGCTTGAAACTGTCCCTCTTTTCCTGCTGCTTGACAAAGTTCAAACTCTGAGGCCTGGCATCCGAGTTCTCTACACCCTGGTGCCAACATGCCTCTTCTAGTCAATGTGCCCTATGAGATGCTCCCTGAACACGGAAACCACTTTCCTGTTCTTGCGCCTTTCTTCTTTCTGCCTGGAATGTCCTCCCCTAATCGCTGCTTGTCAAAATCCTACCCCATCTGTCAAAAGCAAAGCTCAAATTTCACCTCTTCCACAGAGCCTTCCTTGAATTTTTTTTTAGATTTTAATTTGGTTTTACAGTTTTTAATTCAGAACACTTACACAGAAATCACAATAAAGGGTTTAAATTAAAAAAAATGTAAGTTTTATGTCAAAATGTTAAGTGCTATTCTGTGAGAAATAAGACCACACATTTCCAGAGTTCTAGTGTGGAACAAGGCCACATCTCATTCATTTTTTTCTATGAATAATGAAAAAGAAAAGGCTATAGATAATTTGTTGATGTTACTTCAAAGGACAAGGTAGTAAGTAAATTATGGGACTGTTATAGGGAACATGAATGTTTAAGTATTAAAAAAAATTCAGGATATTTTATAAATCTGGAGGTTACATGCTACTATTAATGTGTGTTTGTGTCTGTAGTACACAGACACACACACACTTCACACACCTTTTCCCTTACACAAAGGAAAGAAAACACAAACGGATGGATATAGTTTTATTTATTTATTTTTTGCTCATTTCTTTAGTTTGGAGAACTGTTTTCCTCTTGCCAGGTGTTTCTGAGGACTTGTGATTTCATCAGTCTGCAGGCAGTCTTTAGTGTGTTTAGAGGGCTGCCTGGGGCATTTGCTCAGGGTCAATGGCAAAGGCAGGCCTTGGATCTAAGCCTCAAACCTTGCCACCCACTTTGCCTTGCTGGTAGGCAAATAGCTGGTAAAAACAAAAAAAGGAAACAAACTCTGCACTAGCAGCGTGTTAATAATGTGGCTTTGAACACCAGTTGTGCTTCTTCCTACCTGTAAAGCCTGAGACCAGGTCCTTATTTCCTGTGGGCCTCAGTTTCCTCAACGGCAAAATGAGAGGGTGGGCCAACTGACCTCTATGAGGCTCCTTCTGGCTACAAGTCCATGTCTTAGGACATAGGCCCTTATGAGGAAAATGAAGATTTCTCTCTTTTAAAAAGAATTCACTTATTTGGGGGGAAGAAGCAACAGTTAGAATCATAATAGGTTGCTGTACATTTTCACAACCAGGCATGATCTCTGAACAACTATTTTTAAGTCTTCATAATAGATTATAAATTACTTAAGTTAAAAATAGAAATCTGTAATTCAACTCAAAAGAACTAAATGCTTATATTTTGGATACTGTTCGTCATTTACAATTAGTCAAAAATCAATCGCATCAAGTATTTATTAAATACTTATGCACAAGGCATTGTGAGAGGCATCCTGATGGACCAGGCCTAGTTCCCAACCTTTAGGAGTTTGCAGTGTAGTTGGGGAAAGGACATATATAAATGAAAAGATAACTAAACATATAAGGTAGCCCTTTCATTCATCTTTTTTATTTTTTTCAGGATTTTGTTCTCATTTTCCCAATCCCATTTATCTCTTTCAACCATTAGCAGATGATCTCACTTTGTACTTTTCTGCAACTGAAATTACTTTCTGTTCCCCTCAAAAAACAACCATAGTGAAGATATGTAATTTTACAACAAATTTCTTCTAATAATAGTAATCTTTCTACACATCACAAATCAGTATTGAGGTATTTTCTCTATTAACATTAAGCAATATATTAACATTCTGCTACCAAAGTCCTACTCTGATGCCTCACTGTGACATGGAAGGAATGGTTGGGTTCTTGCATCTTGAGGACTATGCCAGCAGAAAGCAAGCTCTGGAGGGTCCTAGCAAAGCAGAACGGCTTTGAGGACTTGCTGAGGGACTGTCTTCTAAGGACTGGCCTAATAAGTGAGAACTTCTTGGCCGCAACCCTGGGCCAGGTGATCGACTTTTTTCAGCCATAGAAACTCTAGCTTCCTGAGGTCTGGAACAGCTAGGAACTATGCGGGTGATGAACTCACTCATGTTTTGAAGCGTTGATGCATATTAATATTGTTAAGAAACCACAAAGGATGTTAAATATAGTTAGTGATTTGCTTAGAAGCATCTTCTTTCAACAGTTTAACAGTTGGCAACACAGAAAACTAAATTTATGCTCACCTTTTATTCTTAACGGAGTTGAAAATTAATGTTTACTCAAAATGCAATAGTCTACACAGGCTGATATGGATAAATGGCTTTAAAAGATAGCATTAGTATTTCGTCTAGCATAAAAAACCCCTTCTTTAAGGTTAAAGGCTCCTAGCACTGGGTTTTTGGATTATAGAAAGTTAGAGATAGTGGAGAGCATAGATCAGTTCCCCTCATCTTACTGCTGAATCCTAGAAAAGTGACTTGTCAAGATCTCATCGCTAATTAGTAGCAGAGACAGGGCCCCCACTACATTTCAGAAGTTCTGGAAGAGAAGGGAAGATGATCAAATGCCATAGCGATCTAGATACAGAGCCTACACTTGAGAGAGAACTAGCCATTCTGCTTTGGGGCTGGTCTCCCTCTGAAGTCCCTGCTCCAGTGCCCGTTAGGCTCTGGGGATTATGGGCCACAAGGCTTGCTGTGTAGCCTGGTGATAAATGGTGTACCTTCTGTCCTTTACTAATGCCACCGGAAGCTGTAGTTAATTGAGTTGCTTATCAATAAACACTGAGCACCTACTATATAACAAGCCACTGGGCTGGGTGATGCTCTATTGTAGAGATTAAGATGGAGAAGCCTGACCTCTGGAAAGCCGTTTCTAAATAGGAACCTACCTTTCCCTGCCCTGCCGAGGGAGCAGGGACACCCTTAGTTCGCACAATGGGTGTGTGTGGAAGATGTGTCTTAGCTCTTTAAACTTCAATAAAATAAGCTAATTCTTGAGGTCAGTCACTGTCTTTCTTCCCTTTCTTCCCCTTTAGTGCTATCTTCTCTCATTAGAATATAAGCTCCTTGAGGGCAGGGACTGCCTTGCTTGTATTTTTATCCCTAGTCTTTAGCACAGTGATGGGAAATATAGTAAGCATTTATTATATGCTTCAACTCTCTACATAAAAACACAGGCCCCATAGAGGAAGTAGAAAAAGCCATAAACAAATTAATCCTCACAAATGCCTTAAGATTAATACAGTATTTAGTTGTTTCTACAGGGAGTAAGAGTTAGTAAATAATTACTGAAAATTAAATACATAGTAAATTTGAACTGTCTACACAGTATTTATTACATCATGTTACTCTGTGAACCCCCATTTTTTTCTATCAAGTGTCTAAAGACTTAAGGTAATTTACTCTAGTGACTCCCTATTACCTCCAAGATCAAAAATAAAATCCTGTCTGTTGTGGAAAGCCCTTCATGACCTGGTCCCCTTTGACCTTTCCAGTCACCTCACCCCTTTCTTCTTCCCCCACTCCCCAGGCCACAGTCCTCCCACTAAATGCTCTGTGATCCACTGACACCAGGCCCCTTGTTGTTCTTGCAAAACAGTCTATCTCCCAACCAAGTGCACTCTGTCTTGTGGCCTCTGTGCTTGGATGTCTCCCTCTTCATCTCTGCCTCCTGGCTTCCCTTAAGTCTCAGCCACAATCCTACCTTCTGCAAAAAGACTTTCCCGACTCCCCTAAACGCTAGTGCCTTCCCTCAGATGTAGTCTTTAGACTGGAGAGGAAGAACTGTTTCTTTATCCCTAGTGCTGAGCTCAGTGCCTGATACATATAGAGAAAGCACTTAATAAATGATTGCTGACTTGACCGGTTGAAACCATTCTTACGCTGTTAAGAAAAAAGAAAAAAAAAGTCTACCTTATAATACAGTAGATACTAGTAAAACAGAAAAGTTGATTGAAATAACAAAGGCCCAGAAGTTAATAGTTAAAATTATTTTCTCCCTCTTTAGTAAGGCCTTGTATCTCCCATATAAGTAATTTTTCAGGTGGATTAACCCTTTTCTTGTATGTAGACATTACACATCTAAACCACAATAAAGGAATTGAATTTTTAAATTAAATTTTGCTTTTGTTTATCCATTTGTAAACGCCACGAGCCAGTGAACTCTCTGCCGTCTCACTTACTTGATCTCTTCCTGATTTATGGGATGTCATGTGACGCTCAAGTTGTGTTCTGTATGCAAACGTGTAACTGCACAGGGAACAACTAAAGTTGTCCTCATTTTTTTCATGGCGATATTTAATGTGTTCTTTCAGGGAGGTAAAACGTTTGTAGCCTCGGTCACAATATGGGCAGGTGAGGAGCTGAGAAAATGCATCAGGTGTTCCTGGAAGAGAAGAAACATATTTTTATCTCAAAATATTGACAAGAAGATGACCAAGTCTAACTACCCTGAAGTGAGAGTGTGAGTGACATCTACGTTTGCTTCTGCGTCAAAGACGAACACTCCAACAGAGGAAGTCTCCTGTTTATTCACCATCCATCCATCTATCCAAGGTGGAACGTGTCGCCATTCACTTCACAGGACTGATCAGTCACCAGCAGGACACAGGAACTCATCCATGTTTGTCAGTAGTGTTGAAGAATCGGTGACTCCGACATTCATTCTTTTGAATGGTGTCTCTTGTGGTCACAGGGCGAGGTTTTCAGTCAGGAATCTTGGAACATGGCTCTTCTCCATGTGAAGCTAACTGGCTCTTGACAACTCTGACTAAAGCAGACGCTTCATTTGGGAAGATAACTGTGACAAACGATTACTAGAGCTTGTAATAGCAGAGAAGGCACATGCTGGGATGCAGAGCAGCCATTTCCCAACTGACGGGCACCCCCTCAATTTCCAGTTCTTTGCTACCACAAAAAGAACAGCTGTATACATTTTTTTTAATACACGGGTCCTCTTCCTCTTGCTTTGGGTATACACCTTGGGGTACAGCCCCAGTACAGGTATTGCTGAGGCAGAAGGTGTTCACGATTTAGCACCTTTTAGGGCAAGGCTCCAAACTGCTTTCCAGAATGGCTGTACCAATTCTCGGCTTAACAGTACACGAAGGCGCAATTGTCATCTTTGCCGACCCGATGGCTATGAGGCGAAACTTCAGAGTTGTTTTAATTTACTCTTCTCTAATTATTAGTGATTTGGAGTTCTTTTCCATATGGATGTGGATGTCTCACATGTTTTCCTTTAACATCAATTGGAGAATGACTTCTATTCTTAAAAATTTGAATCAAATTACGTTATATGAATGTAATGGAATACTACAGAGCTATTAGAAATGACGAGAGGGACGGTTCAGAGAAGTCTGAGAAGACTTGCAGCAATTGAGAGTGAGAAGAACTAAAAATAATTTACACAATAACAAAAACTGTATTGTAAAGGCAACAACTCTGAGGAACTTGAGAACTCGGATCAACGCAAGGCCTGATGATAAACGTATTAAGCACTCGCCGTGTGCCAGGCATGCTGTTTAGTGCTGGATGCTCACTGAGACGGACAAATGAAACACACGTTTTTGGACACGGGTAGAGATTTAGAGACACGTTTTGCTTGACTATGTGTATTTGTTACAAAGTTTTTTTTTAATGGGGGTGGGGTTTGGAGCAGAGGAAAAAATGCTTTTACATTGAAAATATTAAAAAAAAGGAATTTAGTGCAGGAGATTTGTGTTTATTCAGAACCAAATGACCAGCTCAAATAGCTGATGGTATTTTCTGCTCCGCGTGCCGCCCCCCTTATGAGAAAGAGACAAATACAAATTAAATAGCTAAAGTAAATCAGAGATTTATCCAAGCAGAGCAACTTCCAGGGTATACAGATAGGATCAGTAGAGAGAGTCCAAATGATCCTGTGCACGCTATTAGAGCAGGTGAGAGACTTGCCAGGATGCTCTGTCTGTGTCAGAGGCAGGGCTTGAAGGTGGGATGTTTGGCCTAAGGCCAGCTCTTTCTTCACTATGCTACCTAAAACTACATGTATGACATTTACTAGAAATTCTTTTATACAGTGAATTATTGGTGGCATTTGATATTATTTCATCATCATCGGTAAATATTTGAGTCCGTCAACAGTATTTAAATTACTCATTGACTTTAGGTTAAACACTGAGAAAGTCTGGTCTCTTAGTCTTCACTCTAGGGTACCACTTAATAGCAGTAACTCATAGATCATTTGCAAAATGCTCTACGTGTTATCACAACTGATCTGTCAGGAAGGAGGGCCAAGCGTTACATCCATTTTTCAGATGAAGACACTGGTGCAAACTGCTAGGTAAATGTCAGGGGCATGCTCTGGGCCCAGGCCTCTTTCCATTACTACTACTGATTAACATCTTGAAAAACTTCCTACAATGCTACAACGATCTGAAAGAGTTAGCATTAACTTGCTAAAATGTTTAATTTAAAGTAAAAATGACAAGTAATTTACATTAGTTTTAGAGATTAGGATTTGTCATATTAACAAACAGGCTTTCTGTAGATCAAGCAAAGGTAAACAAGCCCAATAGGCTGAATTGTCAAAAACATTTTAATAAATTGAGGATGTTCATAAAATTAAAATGCAATATTATTCCATGTAATGTCAACCTGAAATGGTCACTGCAAAGTAGAATATTGGGGGAAATATTTTAAGAGATTTCTTTTTCTAAAAGAACATATGAATTTATGGTCACAGTAATGAACGAAAGTACATTACAAGGAAGTATAATCCTGTAGGTAACACCGAAATAATTTTATTTAGTTTTCTGAGTTTGTTGAAGAAGGTTGGGAAGGAACTCTCCCTGCAAAAAGTTTATTAGCATCAAGGCATCCTGGACAGTGCTGGGCTAGGAGTCAGGAAGGCTTACTGCCCATCAGCCACACTGCAGGGACTAGACACCCCCCTCCTCCTCATTTGGTGCACACACCTCCTCAGTGTCCTTGCCCCTCAAAGCGCCCCCACACGCTCCTTCCCAGCTGGCTCTGCAACAGGCCGCCCCCCCCCGCCCCCCCGAGGGCAGGCACTGCCTTGCTTTTATTTCTTTGTATCCCCAGTGCTCAGCACAGTGATTGCACGTAGCAGCCACTTAATAAATGTTTATTGATGGACTAGAGATTCAAGTCTGGCCTCAGACACTTGCTAGCTGTGTTACTCTGGGCAAGTCACTTAACCTCTGGGTCTCAGTTTCTCCATCTGTAAAAGGAAGACAACAATAACCCTATTCCAGAGCGCGAGGATCAAATGAGGCAATAAATATAAACCTTAAAGCATTATATAAATATTGGCCATTGTTAGTATTCAAAGTAACAAAGCTACATTTCTTTTAAAGTAGATATTTTTCCCCCTGAATTGAGTGTCTTCCCTAATTCAAATTAGTAAGGTTTTACTACATTTCTTGTACACATACTGACTTTTGGTTTGCCTCTGGATGTAAGCAAAGGAACATTTCATTAGCTTTTTTTTAAAACCATATTCTTTCACTGTACACTTGAGAATCATTCTTCTCATTTTATAAAAGTCACCTCGTGCTTCATGTGAAATGATTACTATCTTTTAACATATTTCCATTTTTTCCTACTGCCCTTTAATTTCTACTGTAAATTCTTATTTCTTGAGGAAAACTGGTAAAAAGTTGTTATTTATCTAAAACTTGTGGCAGTAATGTCAGAGAATAGTAGTGCTAAGTCCCAATAATTGTTGGCCTCATTAGTACTCAAAACATTTAACTGATGCTTTGATAGTACTAAAATCGGGGTGACCTCATCAAATCCCCCAAGCTCCCAGGACTTCCCTCATCTCTCCCACGAGCTCTTGCCCCTCCTCACTGAGTGTTTGTGGACATCACTTCCCGTATATCCCTGAGGCCTCTCAAGCACAAATATCCAAAATGGAACTTGTTCTCTTTCCCCCTAAGTTCTCCCTTCCTCCAAACTTTTCTATTTCTGCTGAGGAAACCATGATTTCTGTCATCATCGAGGTCTGCCACCTCAGAATCCTCTTCAAAGTCTCCTTTTCCCTCACCTCCATTTCTAACTAGTCAACAAGTTTCATCATGGGTGCAGAACCCATACGGCTCATGTCTGACCAACCACTAATCTACTTCACCTCTCACTGGGACATTGCGACAGCTTCACAATTTAACTTATGGATTCCAGTCTCTCCTCCCAAAGCACCCTGTATGTAGCCATCAAATGTGTCTTCCTGGCCATATCCTTCAACAGATCCCCAAAGATGCCTTTTGGATAAACAACAAAGTATTCAGACTGGCATTTCAAACCCCACACAATAGGCTTTCAGTCCCCCTGTTCAGGCTTACAGTCTGAGACTGCCTTTCATGCACAGTGCCCCAGCCAAGAAATGCTGCCACTGCTGCTCAAGTGTAGCATTCCATATCTATCCTCCATGGCTCTGTACAGGCTGTCATTCATTCCTGGGACCCACCCTATGGAATTCCTAGCTCCCTTAAATGTTCCTTTCTACAAAAATTCTTTATTGCTCTCTCTACCTCCTCCAACCACCATGTATACAATTATTTGTCTACCTGAAGTATCCTCCCTATGGAAGGTAAGCTCCTTGAGGGCAGGGACTATTTTTTGTTTGGTTTTTGTATCCCTAGTACTTAAAATACTGCCTTACATACCGTGGGCACTTGGTCAATGCTTATATGACTGGATGGGAGAGTTCTCTAGAGACAATTATTTTAAGTTCTTTAGAGATGTACTTTTGTGGTATCTTAGAGGGAGAAATGTTAGAGAGCTATAGTCATTTAACTACAAAGGCTCATGGGATTTTAACCCTAATGGTATGAAGCCCTTAAATAAGTATCTCTTTCTATCTCCTAATTTCTTTCCTAACAGTAGGAGGACATTTATGTGTTATACATCATGGGGAAAAAATAACAAATCCTGGCATTCTGGTTAAGATGGCTCAGTGGAAGGGTATATAGAAGCCTAGCTCTTTCCCAGAAACTTCAGCAGTGATCTAAGAAAGGTTCCAGATAAAAAAAAGATCAAAAAATTAAAAAAAGAAACAATACACTTCTTCATCCCAGGGCTGAGCAAAAAGAACCATTAACTGAGGCACTGGAACAAAGGTTCTGCCAGGAAAGCCAGGCTGGAAGTCCAGCAGTACTCTGTGGACAGCCAACTGAAAAGTCTGACCATGGGCACTGATGCCTGTCAGCACTTAGAGCTGACAGCAACTAAAGGGGGCAAAAGCAGGGGGCAGGAGCCCTGGAAATTGACATCAAGTTGTGACAAATGAAAAACCTCGAGAGACAGAGTTTCTGTAATTAATAATCAATTTACGATCAGTGGTTTCTCTCAGTAACAGAGGACAAAACACATGAAGAGCCAGAAAGCTTTCAATAATCCTTGGGAATTCCCTTGACAACTAAAAATCAACTCTGATTGCTGGAGGTGGGCTAGAAGCCTTCGGCTCCTCTTGCTAAGACTATGGCTAGGTTATGAGACTTGGCCACTTCCAGCAATCCGGACAAGGGAATTTACCTCCGTCCAGACCACTCTGATTGTTTTATCTTTCATGAGCTGGGTCACCCTAAACTCTAGAGGAGGGGTATGAGGAGACAGGGGCTCATTTCCTTAGGGTAAGAACATACCTAGACTGGATTCTATCTACACTCTGAACAGAAGTAAGGTATCCTAGCTGGGTGGGGTCTGCCCTAAGAGCAAGTTCTCTGAAGGTTAGGGGTAATCTCAATCTGCCCTGGCTTTCAGAGGCTGACCTTCCACAGGAGCTGGTAAGAAACAGAGGAGAAAAGCCTGGATCCTAATTTAATAATTATTTATTAATATAACAAAAATTAATTTCTCTCAAAGCCCAAATGGGGCCTGACTATATCATTTAAAAGTGTGTAAAGGGGCAGAACTGATCCTGGCATAATTACAAATCAGAAACTGAAGCTGGTGACAGGATTAAACAGAAGACAATAAACATTATGAAATAATAGCATAGGTCAAGAAATATCAAGAAGGAAAACCCAGAAGAAGAGAGTTAACTCCACAAATATAAGCAGTCTCAAGAAAAAAATGGCATGACCACAAGAACTACAAAAATACCAGGCAGAAGTAAAGAGATGAAAAACTGCAAAAACAAAAGCCTTGGAATAAAATAAGGGAAGCAGGATAAGTAGGTTAGAATAGAAGGTGAAAAACCTTACCCAAGTAGTAAATCCCACAAAAATTAGGAAAGGTCAAACACAACTCAACGATTCTATGAGACAACAAGAAATGATAGAACAAAATCAAAAGATTAAAAAAAAAATAGAAGAAAATTCTGGTTAGAAACAAAGACAAAAATCTTACCTAAAAACAAGTCAAGAGCAAAAACTTTGAGACTCATTGGACTCCCTAAAAACTATGGCCAAAAAGACCCCCTGTATGCCATAATTAAAAAAAATATATTAAAACCGTTCGTATTTTCTAGAACCGGAAGGCAAAGTGAAAATAAGAAGAATATTCCAGCTACTTCCTGAAAGAGATGCCAGAACAGGCAGTTCAAGAACTTAAATGGGAAAAATTATATCTTTATTTCAATATAATTGGTTTCTTTTCTAATCTTATACATTTAAAAACATTCTGAAAGGGTTCACTAGGCTTCCAGAGGGGTCCATGACACAAAAAATGATTCTTAATCTTGACCCTTGACCAACAAGGAAAACTCTTAAGAATACCATACCCAAAATCCAGTGGTTCTAGGTCATATTCCAAAATCCAGGGTTTCCTTCTGGCAGGCAGCCAGAAACAAAGAATTCAAGTACCAAAGAACTACAGTCAGGAATAACTAGAGTTGTCAGTTATGACTCAAAAAGTGCTGCAAAAGATAAAGGCTTATAGTACCAAGACTACCTTAAGACTGCAAGGCAGGGTAATTTGAAAGGCTTTTGAAAAAAAGGACCTTTATTGGAATACAGGGCTTTCAAGCATTCCTGATAGAAAGACTAGAGATGACCTGGAAAATGTGAAGATGTTAAAGGGTCAAGAAAAATCTAGAAAGGGAATGCATTTGAGCAACTAGGGGGGGCTGAAGGACGAGAAAGAGCTTGTATTCTTCGGGCGAGAAGAGATGAGTGACTTTTCAGAGTCCTAAAGTCTACGAGGATCACAGGGATCTGTAATTAAATAAGATAAGCAGAGGACTGGTTTTCTTCTGTGTTGATAGTGTTAAGAGAAGAAAGAAAAGGGAAGGTGAGAGATGTCCTAAGTAAGAAATTAGGAACAAGTAGATAAGATTTACCACATCTCATAAATGGGGTGCATCACACAGTTGGTGGAACTGCGAACTGATAGAGCCAATCTGGAAAGTCGCTTGGAACCAGGCCCCCCAAATAATTAAACTGTTCATATTCTTTGACTTAGTGATATTACTATGTCCACGTCCCAAGGAGATAAAAGAGAAGAAGAAAAGAACCCAAATGGACAAAAATATTTCTCATGGTGACAAAGAATTGGAAATGGAGGAAGAGCTTGCCCATCAATCAGGGAAAGGCTGAACAGGCTGTGGTATACAAACATGTTAGAATACTATTATGCTGTGCGAAATATTGAAAGAGGGGCAAGAGGTGAGAGGGAGACAATGTAGACTTGAAAATAAAATAGAATTTAAAAACCCCTATCATCAAAAAAAGTGGGGGACAAAGAGAGAGAAAAGCATAAGAAGACAGGACAGGGGAATACACACAAATAACAACTGTAATCATGAACATGAATGAGATGAACTCATATATTAAACAGAGGAGGATAGCAGAATGAATTAGAAAGCAAAACCCAATTTATTGTTTATTAGAAACATGCTTGAAACAGAGATTCACACAAAGCTAAAATGAGGGGCTCGAGCAAAATATATTATGCTTTGCTACTAAGTGTCTGAGTTTTTGAACTCACTAAGATGAATTGTCTTGATTCCAAGCCCAGTGCAACCTCGCTGCCCCTGAATAAAACTTGAGAAAAGTTAAATACAACGGATTTCTGGTGATTACTGAATGGAAAGATGTAGGTTTTAAATACTAAAAATTTAGAACTAGAACAGATCTTGGCTCGGTGGCTGGAGAAACATCAACTCCTCCAGAGCTATGATGAATACTGCTGTTGGGCAGCACTTGGTGACAGAATTTCTAATCTTTAGGATCACAGACCGAGAGGTAGAAAGGCTTCTCCTTCTCATCAAACAAATGAGGAAACTGAGGCTGAGAGAATGCTTATTGATTGATCAAGGTAATAAGTAACAAAGCCAGGATTTAAACCCAGGTTCTCAGGCTCCGAATCCAGCAGGGCTTTCTACTGCTTCGTCCTGCTTCCTGCTCCCTCAAGTATAGGGATAATATCATATGCAGCACCACCATGTCATGGGAGCAGCCACCAATTTAACTCTGCACTACTAACACTGAAAAAAAAAATCATGAAGAAACCTAGTTAGTACAGTATAGGCAGCTAGATATATTTTCTGTGTCCCAAAGCTGGGCTAAAGTCCATCAGCTGAATCAATCAGCACAGTCTTATACATAGTCATGTAATGCTTGTGCATTGGTTAAATGTGTCAGGCTCGGCTCAGGGCCACAAGACAAAAACAGCGTCTGCCTTAAAGGAGCTGATGTTATACTGGAGAAAAAAACCAAGTACACATACACGGAGGAACAAAATATATAAAAAAATCAAATACCAGGATGTCTTTTCTGGGGAGACTCTATTAGGTGGACAGAGTACTTAAGATGGTGGCACATAGGAGGTACTTAATAGCCAAGTATCAATTACCATTTTCATCATGACCACTAGCTTCGGGGGTGCCTTGTCTCTGGTCTTCCTCAGGTGCTTCAGGATAGATAACAGCTGTATCTTCTTGTTGCAGGAATTCTTCAACATTAGGATCATGGTTTTGTTCGTTTTCTGCATCTGAGTCACATTCATCCTCTTTTACTAAAAGAAATACAGGTTTTATAAAAGAGAAAGCTCACCACTATAACCTAAAAAAACTTCAGTATACATGAAGAAAATTTTAACGTGTTTCTCACAAGCAAAAGAGTGTAGCAGATAAAAGCCCTGGATCTGAAATTAGGAGAGCCCTGGGTTTATTTTTGATTTTATTATTTTTATCCCGAGCTTAAACACTTAAAAAATGGAGAGTATTTCACACACACAGAACACAGAGTAGCACAAATGAAAGTGTGAATTTCCAATTCATACTGCTTCCTTTAGAAAGCACATAATAATTCTAAAAGTTGCTTTCAAAGCTCTCTGGTTCATCTGTGCTTCCTTCTAACATTTCTTTTGTTCTCTTTTATGCACTAAAAAAAATTTCAATGGACTTTTTTTATCATTAGTGTCACTATGGTCCACCTCTTCTTTCATTATCCTCCCCTCTCCCCCCATCAAAAAAGAGAAAAAAAAAGATGATGTAATAAGTAGGCACAGTCCAGCCAAGCCAAAAAGAATCCACACAGGGGCCTTTTAAAAATGTATGTCTTATTTTGTGCCTTGAGTTTATCCCTGTCAGGAGGAGGATGACACGCTTCATCGTCAGTCCTCTGGAACATGTTTGGTTATTGCATTGACCAGCATTCTCTCCACCAAGTTGTTGTCTTTGTATAAATTACCATCCTGGTTCTGCTTGTTTCACTTTGCATCAGTTCATATTCCCTAAGACTCTCTGATCCCTTTTATCCCTTCTCAAAAAGCAATATCATTCCATTACATTTACACACCAGTTTGTTCAGCTAATCCCCATTGAGGGGGGCTCCCTTAAACGCTAGCTTATTGCTTTTATTTTTTCCCCTTTCGTCTTTGCTTCAGGATGAAGAAGTTTGTTTTGATTGAATGCAAGCAGAGCCCTGGGTTTGAAACCTGCCTCTAACACTTATAGTGGGCAAATATATCACCTAAGCTCTCCAAAGGTCACTATCTTCATCTGCAAAATGGGGATAAGTAGAACTATAGTGATGACACAATGAGTGTTCTGTCAACGGCAGCTATTATTATCCCATGCCCTTAGCCTCTTGATTTCTGGAAGAGATGTTACTGTCCTTGCATCGGCAGTGGTTGGTGACCTGGGACTTGAAGGAAACTCAGGAATCTAACAGGCTCAGGAGAGGAAAGACTCTGTTCCAGGCTTAGAACAAAGGTACACACGTAGGAGATAGATTGCTGAGTTTAAGGAAAAACCAACAGGCTGGTTTGTCTGGTGTATAAGATGTGTCGAAGGAAATAACGCAAATGTATCTGGAAAGCTAGCGAAGACTCAGATTACTGAGAGCCTTAAGTACTGGGATGAAGAGTTTGAATTTTATTCTAGAAGCATAGACAGCCATTGAAGATTTCGGAGAAGAAAGTAACATAAATCAATCATTCAATCAGCAGGCATTTACTGAGTGCCTACTATCAGCCAGGAACTATGTGAGATGCTTAGACGGGCACAATCTGTGCCTTTAGGAACATTTATTCTTGTAAAAAACATTTTTGTGTGTTTTTCTTAACTAGGAAAACATTAACAAACAGAAGCATATGAATATAAGTTTGGCAATTACATGACAGCTCGACTGGAGAGGGCAGGACTGGAAGCAGGGAGACCAATGAAGAGGGCCTGAGCTTGTGTGAATGGAGATGACAGGCAATCACAAAAAGCATTGCTAGGAATACTGTGGCACACAAGGTCCCTTTCTTTCTGTCTTTGACCTCCTTGGGATATACCCAGTAATGTGGCGGCCAGCCCAAAGGATTTAAATGGTAACTTAGAGACGCTACTGCTCAATAATAGCGATGATCATACCATAGCAGCAGAGGTAACAGAGTATATCCTTCAGAGGGAGCTGATGTTAGGACATGCATAGAGTCTGACAAAGAGATGTCCACATTCTCTCCTTTGCACTCTTTAATTATGTTTAAGCCCATAGTTATTGAGCCTGATTTCAAAGTAAATCAGAAATATGGCATAGCTCACAGGTAACAAAACCAACCAAATTAAATGCTGACAAACTAAACTCATTTGAAAAATTAAAATTTAACAAAAATTAAAATTCAATTTTGTGCAGCATACAATATTTAAAAATTTCTATGGAAAAAGCAAAAATTTCAGGTCATATGGCAGTTGAAAACTTTAAATATTCAAATAAAGACATGCTATTACTCTGACCCATCAACATTATATCCTGTCACAATGATTATGGTGCTAACACATTAGAAAGGGTAGTCAGAAAATAAAAAAAGAATTCACTTAGTGTGATTATAATTTTTTTTACCATCTACAACTTTTCTATCATTGCAGATGAAAAGCCTGAACTTTCTGTTTTTCTTATTCACAACCTCTGAAGCTTTGTTATATGTATAGTTAATAATTCTCAAAGAAAGAGATGTCCTGAAGGAAAAAAATAATCCCTGAGAAGCTTTTTTCCCTCACAGTCGGTGCTAAGGCTCTGTTAGCTACTATAAGAACTGAAGGGAGAAATCAGTTATAAGGAAGAATCAACTCAAAGTTCAAAACTAATGACAGTAACTGTCTCTCTACAATTTTAATTTTTTTTTCTGTCAACATGTAATTTCCTTAAAGTAAAAGATAAGGCCGAAACAAAATGAATAATTTAAAAATGTTAACTGCTAGAAAAAGTCTAAATTTCTAATATTCCTTCTTTACTTTAAACATACATGTGGTTGATTATCATGAGAATTCTCCACCTCCTACTCTTGGGCCTGTTTGGAAGGATAACGTAATAGTGAAAATGACAAATTTCAGCACATCTGATAGCCTATGCAAGATGCTTTACATGTGGGATTCTTAGAGGGATGTTTATGTGGTTTACATAAGACAGCTTTGCTTAGTGGATAAAGTTTTGGAGTCTGGAAAATCTGGGTTCAAACTCCATCAAGGACATTATTCAAGTTACCTGAGACAAGTCATTTAATCCCTAAGCATCTGAGGCAACTTCCTACCTTAGAGACAGTATAGTGTGGTTAGCGCCCTGGGGCTGGAGTAAGGAAGATCTTAGTTCAAATCCTGCTGCAGACACTAGGTACCTGGGTGATCCTGGGCAAGTCATTTAACATTTTTGGCCCAAATTTCTTCACATCTGTGAAATGAGGGTGTTAGAATAGATGTCTTTGGCTCTAGGTCTCAGAGCTTATGATTTTATGATCAAAGTCAAGGATGGGTTTGGAGCTGCTCTGCTGAAGTGAAGAGTTTCTAATACTGTTCCTTCTCCACACTGCTGAAATCCTAAGTCCTGACCAATAATTTGCCTGATTTATGCTGTCTTTAGAGCTGGGAGCAAAAAGGGCAAATTCATTCTTGCAGCAGAGGATAAGGAAGAACATAATGAGCTTCAAAACTCTCAATGTTTTGCTCAGTAGCCTTTGTCTAATGCAATTCTGGTTACTGCATTTTGGGTATCAGAAAGGAATTTCCTTAGGAAAAACAGTAATAAAAACAATTCATTTGAACTTCATTATTAAAACTAGTGTTTGATTAATAACAAATACCCCATTTAAATATTTTATAGAAGTGGTAGCATGATAAATATTTGCTAGAAACTATTTGCCTGAATACATTATTTATGCAGGTTACACATAACGCAGCTAAATATATTGTATCAAAGCTTCTGCTGTAGGCACAGTAAATTACCATCCTATAGTCCATCTTCAGTTATTAATTTGGAGCTTATCTTTAATAAGACAGCAAAGCTTTACCATTAGTTTCACAGTGTGAAATTACAAGTATGACACTGCCAGTATTTATTAGAAGTGAAAATCTATTTATGACAATTATCACATAAGACTATCTTCACTTTACATAACATGAAAAAATTTATAAGGGTCCTTGGTTTATTACTAAATATTAATCTTAAGAAAAAGAATCTGTGAATGTTAAACTACAGATGAGTGGAAGAAAAAAATCCCATAATTAAAACATTATAATGGAAACAGTTTCTGTAGTTCTGATGACTGAATGCAAATGTCTACGGCACTGTGGTGCCATATAAAAAGGATAGATTCAGAGCCAGAGAATCTGCTTGAATCCTGATGCTACCGCTCAGATCCCTACTTTTGCTGGTTGGCACGGCTCCCAGCAAAACCATATCCCACCTGTGTCCAAGACTATCCCCTCCCCCACCATCTTTTTAAGACAAACTGCTGCCTAACCATGCCACTCCCCTCCTGTACTTATGAAAGGGATTTTTTTTAAACCTAAGTATAAATGTTTACATTTATCCCTAGTGAAACACAGCTTTTTAATGAATTCAGTCCAATATTCTACTCTGTCAAGATTGTTTCTGGATCCTGCCAAATTCTATGGTCGCCATCCTTCTCAGCTCTGCATTATCTGCAAAACTGATAAAAACGTTCGACAGCACGTGGCCAAGCAGAGCTCTTGGAGGGACCCACTGGGGGCCTCCTGCCACTGAACCATCAAGTGCCCATCACTCTTCAACGCTAACCACTTCAGCAGTTCTGAATTAATTAAATAGCGCCGTCACCTATCCCACAGGCCTCCATCTTTTCCGTAAGAACACCATGAGACACTCTATTAAACACCTTGCTAAAGTATAGGTAAACCATATATTGGTAAGAATCTCCTGATTTACTGGTTTAATAACCTTTTCTGGGAGGAAAAAGAAGAGAATCAAAGAAGAGACAGGACTGTTTCAGTGTTGTTCAATCCTTGTTTTGCTGGTTTCCTTTCCTGAGGAGAAGGACCTTAGAACAAACTGGCTAAAAATGAGCCTGGAAAAGAGCCCCTCCCTGCCCTCGATGAACTTGAGTCACCTGGCCTCGGTGACCTACACCCTCAGGTTCTAGAGAATGGGAGAGGGACTGCAGAACCAGATAGGGCTAACAGTCCCAATTTTCAAAGTGGAGCCTGCCACTGAGTTTATTCAATTTGTGAGGAATTCTGAAAAAGGTTCATTGAATAAATAGTGAGAGATTTTTGTTTTGTCTACAAGCTTTTGACCTTTCTAATTCCTTCATCCTAAATCATGTTTTACACCCTATTATTTGCTTTTCTCCCTTGTGCCCATCTTTGCACTGAAGACACTGAGTGTGTCAAAGTATATGCTGATTTATTTTGGACAGTAGTTCTGAGTTCTTCATGGATTCTTTCAATAACAGATGTTGACACGTAAACTGAAACAATCATCAAAACGGGGTTTTTCGAAATTCTTATCATTAACACTGCAATGACAGATGACCAAGTATCCCATGAAACAGGTTCTTGTTGACTCTGGATTGTGCTTCTTCAAAGAGAACCTTTGAACCATCCCTCTATTTAGATGCAATCTACTTCTGTCTTCTGTTTTGGTTTATGGTGATTCAGTTCCTCTAGTACTTGCTGGTCATTGGACAAGGACCTTATTTTTAAAATATAGACCATCTTAACACTGTGTGATTGTTACCATCCTCTGCTCCCCTTTCCAGCACTCTCCTGTTGTCACTGTAGAAGCAGAAAAGGGCCTCACACAACTAAGGATCACTGTGTACTTTTCTTTGTTTCACGTTACCATGGCCAAAGAATTCATCGCCAAGTGGCCAGCCCACTGGTAATGATACATCCTTCTGTGCTTGGAGGGCAGTCTCTGGAAATCACCCTGCTGCCCTACTTGGAAGCCTTCCAGAACGGAAGGACACGGAAGAACATGCCACAGCCTGCCTTGCTCTGGCACAGCCTTTGAGAGCTTAGGGTCACCTCGATGCCACCCTAAAATTGCTTCATGCTACCATTAGATTAAATAAGAGAATGTATATAAAATCCTTTGTAAGTTATATTAAATGTGAGCCATTATTATCCTTACTGGCATGCAGAAAACACCAAACAAATGATTGATTCCTGTTACTTATTTCTAAATTTAACTTTTTTCCTTTTTTACTACTTGGGCCAATATTATCTGAGCTTACTGTAAAAAGTAGACTAAAAACTCATAAAGAATGCTTTTGGTTCTTAAAAACAGTTTCCTTGTTTAGTCTAATGAGAAGATCATATAAGTCCTCTTCAATCAGAGAACAAAAATAAAAGCTTTGTGAGTTTTTTCTTTGTTTTTTTTTTAGGTGAGGTGTGGTATCCAGAGATTATTTCCAAATTTGCATCCAGCTTTCAGCATATCTGTCCTATTGGCCTATTCTCCCTTCTGCTACCTGTTTTTGGGGTTAGTACACTACTAATCAGCACTTAAATGAAAGGGCAACTTAATTAAGCACAAAACTCAAAGTAATCTTTTTTTTAAAGAAATACTTATAAAGTATTTGGAAGAGGAAAGTGAAACAAGTCAATAACTTTATTTCTAGATTCTCTGCGAATTTCAGCTGTTCAGTATCTCATATTTAAAAAATGGACTGTGCCTTTACAGAATTCGAAGTTCTAGAGAGATAATGACTGCAACTTTGGAGAATACTTGGTATACCAACAGCTTAATTCAGTGGTGTAATTACTGTTTAGAAAGTACTTTCCTCACAACTGTGTGAAGTTCTTGGGAAAGGGCTGGTATGATTTGCCAATGAGGAAAATGAGACTCATGGATGTTAAGTGACTTGTCTAAACCATGTCTGAGTCAGGGCTCAAGCCCAGGTCTTCTGACTCCTGGCTCACTAGGCCCTACTGAATATCCGGGGACTAAGAGACACAAAAACTTGTGACACATAAGACCCTAAACTTCCTGCACAGATCTACTGCAAGAAAACGTCAGTCAAGGCTATCAGACAAGTACCTGCACATCCAGCTTCATCTGCCTGAGCTTCAGGCCCCAGGATTTCTTTTCCTTCCTTTCCTGTTAAAAAAAACATATTCCAAAGAACAAAGAATTAAAATCGAATCATACGATCTTATTTATGTAGTCAGTCAACAAACATGAGGTCACGAGGGCTCGTGCCAGGTCAGTGAGGAACTGCTTGGGTATCAAGAAGTTGGCACGGTATCCAAATTTCCAACACAGGCTTGTCTAGTAATTCTGTTGACTGACTGAGTGATTTAAACCTAAATACCACATAGCAGTGAAATCACAAAGCTCCTAGATTTTACGTGTGCAATTTGATTTCGATAGGGTTGTTGGTGGTCTTTTCCTAGCAAAGATGATCAAGATGGGGGGAGGTGAGAACTGAAGAGTAACTGGTGCAGGCTAAGCTGTGAAGAGTTAAAAGCTCTCATCACAAAATATTTATTAAGCACCTCCTATGTGCCAGGCACTGTCCTGTGGGCTGAGAATACAAAGAAAGGCCAAAGGCAGTCCGCAGTCCCTACCTCTGAGGGGCTCACAGCCTACTGAGGAACACTGTACAAATAACTGTGTACAAACGAGATACAGACAGGATAAAGTGGAGATGACCAACAAGAGGAGGGCACTGCTGTGTGCTGATATCCAGTCAGCCACTCTGACCCCTCTTCTGTCTTTTTTCTTAGGTCGTTTAACTTTCAGAGTGAAATGAACAAGAAGAAAAAAAAATTAAAATCAACTGACTAAGCATCTAGCGTTGAGCTAGCTTGTGAGGGATGTGAAAAAGAATAAACCGCAAGTTCTTTCGCAGAATTTAGAATCCAGATGGAAAGGTAATGTTATACTGCTACAGAATCATTAAGTACTAAATGCGGGAAACTGACTAGAAATAGATTAGCCTTCTTGCGGGAGTTGGGAAGAACTGCTTTCAAGAAAAAAATACCTTATTTAAATTAGATTATTGAAAATAATTTTGTTGCAATTAATTCAACAAAACACTATTAGGTAAGAGGTATGAAACATTTTAAAAAGCAGAGTGAGCTTTAAATTATACTGTAAAACATGACCTATACTTATCTATGCCAATTGGACTTGAACGTTTTCTCTTTTCCCAAGTATGTTCAACTGTACATTACGTATCAGATCACTTTCCTTTCATTTCTACTCATTTTAACTGAAATTCTGAGAGACCTATACAACAGGTGTCTCAAAAGTAAGGTATATGTATTTCAAGAGGTTTAACTGACATAAGCCTGAGAGTTTCTGGCTAAACCACATGAACCCCTTATGGCAGTGTTCCAATACCAGTATGTCTATAAAATTATATTTGCTGTCTTAAAAATGATATAAAAACCTATGCTTCATCATGTGAAATATAGTTTTACTCTATAAAATATCTACATATCACATAATATACATAATACATAAAGCATAAATATTTCTACTTTTATGAGATTTCTGTTGCAGGAACGGCAGAAAATTACAGAGTATTAGTGCTGGAAGAGACCTTAGAGTTCACCTTATCTGACCCTGTCATCATAGAGATGGGGAAACTGAGGTGCAGTTCAATGGAAATTTGATTTTGGTTCAAGATCGCACTTAAAGGCCAGAACTACTTTATAGAATTTGGTTATGTGTTTTATTAGCACGCGATGTCTTCAGTTTTATTTACAGCCTATTCAATATTAGAAGGCTATGAAGGTGAAGTCTTCTTGCTAGTCTAAAGCAGAGCTGATGCTGCCAGTTTTCCTAATGATGATTTTACTTCTTCTCTCTGGGTCTTTAGAAAACTAACTGGCAAAGGTAACGCAGCCCCATGAAGTTCAGCAATGCAAAGCCCCATTGGTTTATGAGTCTCTGGCTCATCTAAATGGTTAGTATTCAAGCATGTACACAGTCAAGAGATGTTGTTCACTGGCCAGGTGGTCTGTTGAACAAACCTCGGGAGGGGAGAAGTGGGAAAGGGAGAGGGGAGGGAGGGGAGAGAAGAGAAGGAGAGAAAAGAAGAGGGAGACAAAGTGCTAATCTCTTTTCACTTTCTCTCTTCTCAGGTGCTAGAAGTTATACCAGTAGAGAGATCAAGACATTTTCTACTGTTGTTTCAAAACTCTCAAGGGGGAGATGTGTTCTCATTTAACTTACTTATTTTTGCTACCATCAGGCCAACTTATCCCTGGGCTCTAAGAATTATCATCATTCATGGTCATAGAGGCATTCTCCATTTGTGGAACAGTAGATAAAACAATTGGGCTTTGGGTCCAGAAGACCTGAGTTCAAGTCCTCCTTGAGATACTTCTCAGTTGTGTGACCCTGGATAAGCCACTTAAGTTCTATGGACTCAGTTTCCTCATCTGTATGGGGCTAAAAAAGGCACCTACTTCACAGTGTTGTTGTGGGGATCAAATGGGATAATGTAGGCATGTAAAGCTCTCTGCAAACCTTAAAGAACTATAGAAATGTTAGATGTTATCATTAGTTAGGAAAAAGATTTCTAGAAGTAAAAACTTTGCCTTTTCTTTTTACCATAAACTAATATACTGTTTTCCTTTAATAGTTTAGTGAGTAGGAAAAGAGCCACGCTCTGAGAACATCTAGTTTCCCTATGAAGACCTTCCTTTCAAAATGGTGGCAGTACTAGGCTACTGGCCATCTTATTTAATACTTTGTATTTTCTTCACATAAGTCCTACCCCAATACCTCACTGTGGAGTGCAGGTGACCCTAGGTTCATGAAGGCTATGCCAGCTGGGTGAAGTAGTGGCAGGTTCTCCTAAATCAGATGGACCTTGAATATATTATAAGAATGCCTACTGTCTAAGGACCTGCCTAACAAAGTCTGGAAAGATTTATCAACACTGACCACTAGATAAATTCCTGGGCCATGGTAACCCATGAAATGAGGAAAAATACAAACTTGTCCATTAGTTTTGTATAGCCCCTATCCTGATTTGCTTCTATAGGGATGCTGGCAAAGTGGGAAAAGATCAGGAGGCACAAAGAATCGCAGAGTTTTAGGCTCTCTGTATGCATATACTCATGGCACTGTCTATGTGAGATTTTTGACCAGCGACCAACAAGCTGGCATAGTACTTATGGAAGAACTGAACCAAATCAATCTTCACATTCTTGCTATAAATGAGGGCAGAAGACATAAATGCAGGTTATAATCTAAAGGGAAGGAGAACACACAAGTGCTCTTTGGAAAGGCAAATAAAGGAGTTGGTTTCATTATGTGCCCAAAGACAACAAGAAACATAATTTGATGGGTCCTTTGTTCATCTCCTATTGCAGTGCTCATTAGCAGTACTCATTACGATTATGGCCTCCAAGACTGAAGACAACTGCAGCTTAGATGCCATCCGCTGCAGAAGATAAAGAGGTTAGGTAAATTCTTTGAAGAGCTTGGTAGGACCTTTTACCCCAAGCTATGAAATATGCTGCTACTTGATAACATTAATGGAGAGGTAGTGAGGTACACACAAAGAAGGACAATGAAAAATAAGAAAGCGCGGGTATCGAAACTTGTGGAAGCTGAGCTAATTCAACACCATTCGATTCTTATATAGGAACAAAGTTCTTACGACTGAGATTCTGGGATGTTCAAAAGCCTCTTAGTTGTTTATCACTTCCTTCTATAGGGAAGTTAGAAGGCTAGATATGGTAAGCAATAATCATCATACCAAGCAATGAAATTTAGTATGTATTAGACAGAAAATGATTAGTTACAGATTTGGGAAAATTTCTGAATGAGCTGTCATTTACTTAGACCACTGATGAATTAGGACAAAAATAAAAATTAAAACAAGGAAACTTAAATCTGGGAAGAAGCTATATCCATTTATCATATTAATAATCAGACATATTCAAACATGCTACTACAACTGAAATATAGGAAATGACATTAACATAGACTCTCGTGATTTCCCATGGAAGATGAATGACATAAAGTTATCACTGCAATAAGAAAGCCAAAAAAGCCAAGAAACATTTCAGTCAGCAAAAACTCTTCTTGCCTTGTGGAGAGATATGGTATTTGGCTAAAGACAACATAGACTGACTACAATTTTATTTGAAAATATTATGGAGAATATAATGGAATCTTAGTGTGTCCTAAGAAATGACTATGAGAAATTCAGATAAACATGGAAGGATTTATATGACTGATGCAAGTGAAGTAAGTAGAACCAGGAAAACACCATAATGATGACAGCAAAGTAAACCTAAACAAACGAATGAATAGGTAAAGAAAGAAAACTAACAAACAAAACTAAATGCCTTGTAATTATAAGGATCAAATATAGCCCTAGGAAAGAGAAGAGAAAACACCTCCCAATTTTTGTTAGAGGCAGGAGACAACAGGTGTAGCATGCTTGCAGACACTGTCACATACAGTTAAAGTATAGTGCTGGTTCTGTTCAACTGTTATAAAAATTGTCATAACAGAAAGCTCAATGGATATTGAGTGGGAAAGGATATATTTGGAAATATATCTAATGAAAAAACCAAGAGATCAATACAACTTTTAAAATGTTATGAAGGTGGTAATATTATGAATAGTATTGTTTCAAAAAGAAGTAAAGAATGGTAGAACAGAAATCTAGTCTGAAAAC
Organism: Phalanger gymnotis; assembly: GCA_028646595.1. Taxonomy (NCBI): domain Eukaryota; kingdom Metazoa; phylum Chordata; class Mammalia; order Diprotodontia; family Phalangeridae; genus Phalanger; species Phalanger gymnotis. The sequence continues at coordinate 53,334,731 of CM053623.1, read as the reverse complement.
CCAGAGTATGAGACCCAACTAATCCAGATCATCTCAAGTGTCTACAGATGAAAAGAGAGAGATAACAGCCTCAAAATGGAACAGACTGTAATGGCAAGAAAAATAGGACTCTTCAGTGTTCTTTGAATGGGGCAGGTAAAGTAGGCTCTTTCTTGTCTTGGAATGTTTCTCAGCACTAAGACGATCGAGAGTCATTGAATTGTATGTGATGTGGTACTGAGCTTTCCCACACCCTAAATAGTGAGCCTCTCAGGGTCCTGAGACGGGCATATAAGATCTGAGGTTGGCATTGTGTTTTGGCGGTACATTCACTGAAAGAATGTGGGTGATGTGACTTTGGGCAAGCCGCTGAACCCACTCCCCACTCCAGTTTTGATAATCCAGACAGACAGATGTTGGTGCTTCTCTGGTAACTATGAATTGTGATTTGAATCAGACAAGGTCTGTCCGTTGATGTTTGTAATTTCTGTTTGTACTTGCCTTGAAGTTCAGGGAGCTGGTCTTTTCTCCCTGAGCTAAATGAATGATATATGTATGTTTAATTAAACTGAGGTTATTAACCCCTTAAAGTTGCTTTCCTTAGAAAAGCAGATCAAAGAACCTGTGTTTGCAGTCCTTCTGTGTGCTGGCTGTTGTTGGTCTTACACAGCCACAGTAGCTCCTAGCAACACTGTCATTACACAGATGTGTTAGCATTTATATAACAGGCCATTCTTATCATTGGGCTCTTAATACTTCAGTGTACAATCAGAAAGTAGAAATGGCACTTAAAAAGACAAAGATCACTCAAGTGCACGAAGAAAGCCATGCTAGAAGTGATAATTTGAAAAGCACTAGGGGAATGACTTCTATACTTCTAAAATATTTACTAAAGATTGGAGAAAAAAATTGAACAGCACCATTACCAAAAAAGGCAACTGAACAGACATCAATTAATAACTAGTAACCTACTACACATCTATCTAATTCTCATCTCTACAAAATCTGTATGAGAAACATCTGTCCATACGAAAATATGAAAAGGGAACAGGCAGGCACACATCTTAAACAGACCACATCTTTACAATCACAAAACAGAGTAAAAGGTGCTGTCATCTGCTATGTTTATTGCCCAATTAAATTTTAAAAAGCACTTGACTTAGCAGGGCACAGTGTATCTTCAAAAAGTCTTCAACTAGTTGTCTCCTACATAAATATTTAGATCATCCAAGATTCCCTGATACCTAAACTGAGGTAGCTTTGTTCAATGGCCCTGTCATCACTATCAAAAGAAAGACGAGCCAGGGAGGCAGAGGTGTTACATTCTCACAGTGAACATTCTGTGCCAAGTACAACCAAAGTAAAGATTCACTATAGATGATAAGGTCTTTCAGATGCTCCTGATTACAGAAGACATTAGGTTTGAATCTAATCAAGCCTCAGAGTGCAGGCCTCCTCAACAAATTCCACCCCTGATCAGAGAAGACATGCCTAATAATCCACATAGGAGGAGAACCAAACATATGAAGCATTTCTTAAGCTTTTTTGTTAGGAAATCATGTGGCAGTCTGGTGAAGCCTATGAACCCTGCTCAGAATGTTTTTAAATTCATAAAACATAGGATTACAAAAGAAAACAATTATATTGAAATGAAGATATATTTTTTCTATCCAATTTTATAGGCGCCTTGAAATCTATCCCTGTGTGTCCATGGTATCCAAGTTAAAACTTCAGGTTTAGGTAACGACACGCAGTTAAACGGGCAGCCGACTGAGCCTGTTAGTAAGATGATCTTGGAAAGAACAGTGGATGGATAACGATACAGGCCCAGGGCTGAACAGGAGGATGAGAGCGGGCCGCGTTGTGATGGGGAATCTGTAAGGTATTTTCAGAAGCCCTAAATGGCTTTCTGGCACAAAAACCCATTTTTAACGACAACATTCCTCTGGTAATGCTAAATGTTTATAAATCATCTGACACTACAAACACAAAAAGGATTTGAAATGTGCAGATCACCAAGGGACGATAGGGGTATTCATGATAGGTTAAGTAGGCTTATATATTACTAATACTTACTCAAATGCAAGAAGTGATAGGCTGTTCATACAGTGGGAACAACAAGATAAAAGATGAACAGCTCAAGTATTCCCCAATGAAGGCAGCGAGTGGCTCGCTGGATGGCATGCTGGGCCTGGAGTCAGGAAGACCTGAGTTCAAATCCTACCTCAGACACTTATTAGCTGTGTAACCATGGGCCAATCACCAAAACTCTGTTTGCCTATTTCCTCAACTGTAAAATGGGGATAATACCAGACCCAATCTCCCAGGGCTATTGTGAGGATCCATTGAGAGAATACTTGCAAAGTGCTTAGCATAGTGCTTGGCACATAGGAGGTGCTTAATAAATGCTTGTTCCCTCCCTCCCTTCCCTGCACTGGTATCTATGGAGTTGTTAAGAAAATCTTTAAGAAGGGCTTCCAAATATGTTGTATTATGGAAGGCTCTGGACAAGACTCACATAGGGTGAATGAATAGGTGGTGATCTATGGTGCAGGAAGGAGTCTAAGTGTCATTGACATGACAAATTCATTGAAATAAAGTGCCATGCACAGGAGATGCTCATGGCAGTGACTCCGAGTTTCAGGACAGGACAGTTTGAGTGGTCTTGCACTCTTTGAAGTCACCCTCTATAGGCCTCAAACTCTGGAGGCCTGACTTAATTCAGGTTCCAATATCTTCTTATTCCCACAATCTCTGGCACTGAGCCAGGCAGAAGAAAGCCTTCTAGGACTATGAGAGATACTCCCTCCATTTTGAAGCCATAGAAATTCTCAGGAGTCTCCTTAGGTATAGAAATGCAGCCCTAAAGATAACCCATGTGGACCTTTGGTTCAATCATGGAATATTTTCCTTAACTGTTAATTGTATGTGCCTGGATGCTGTGTTGTCCCTTAGAGAGTGCCAAATTATTATCCATTCCCAAATTTTTTGCATCTATTAAACAGTAACAAAAATATAAAATCTGAAGAACAGAAGGTCCTTGAAATTAGGGACTGTTCCTTTTTTTTGTCTGAACCTCTAGTACCCAGCACAGTGACTAGTAAATAGCAAGTACTTAATGAATGCTCAGTGATTCTGTTAATACAGTTTTTGTATTAAATATACAATCTCTAGCCATGACATTCATAACTTGGAATTTTTTTTGATATGTTCTCAATAGTCACTTTTATTTGTCCTTTTAAGAAACAGAAAAACACCCTGAATGAAAGGCCTATTGGTTTACTTTTTTTTCATTGACCAACTATGGCTCCAAAAAGATGTGTTTTTTTTATCCCCCAGTGCTAACCCTTATTCAGAGACTGTTTCTGGCAGGAAGCATTATCAGGTACCTCTCACTCTAGAAGGTCTTGGCTCAAGAGGAGCCCCGGTTCTGCCTCTGGGGATCTGTCACTTGGATGCCCTCTGATGTATCATCCTTCAAACTTCCAGGCCTGAGCCCTGTTCTCCTTTGTTCTCTAGTCTCCTATTCTTGGCTGACCTCCTCCACTTCAGCTTTTATTTGCTACTGGTGACAGATGTATCTCTTTCTATTTCCCTCTATTAATTGATAAAAGTGGATAATCAGAATATTATAACTAAATAGGAGCATCTAAGAAAAGACTGGTCTGAGAGCCAAATGAAGCACTAGTCCATGACTTGGTCCTGCTTCCCTACATCACTGTACCCCTTACAGACTTAGAAAGACCATAAGTGTAACACAAGGATTTCTTGTGGACCTTGGCCAGGTCTGGCAAAGGCATACTTATCATTTTAGCTCCCGGTGCACCCGTTCTGGAAGAAATCTCTCTCTACGCTGAGATGATGGTGGCAGGTGCTACCACATATTATAACTATCCAGATTCCCTTGCTGAGTTTTACAGGAGATGCTGGTTTTTAGCTGCTATCAAGAAATGCTAAAAAATGTACCCCCCCCCCCCAAGAACTCAGCTATCAAAACAGTCATGGGCTCAGTTGATTCAGTACCATGGCCAGCGCCCTGCCCACTGACCTGACAGCCTAGTGCTTTACTGACCTTTCCAGGACTTGACTAGCAGACCATTTCATTTATGATACATGCATACCTATCTTCTCTCCTGGCCACAAATTCCAGATGCTGATTCCTCTTCAACCTGTTGCTGTTCGAGTCCTAGCACAAAAGGCTATCTCATTTACTTCGATTAATGACAAAGGACAGCATTACGGAATTTTAGAACAGAAGGAAGACTTGGAGATTATTCAGGTCAAGACTCTCACTTCTGCTTATAAGGAAATTGAGTCCCAGGGAAGTTAAAAAGTTTCTCCCAAAGTCACAATCATTTTTTGGCAAAGCAGGTACTAAAACCCAGGTCTTTTGATTTCTAGTACTTTTTCTATTATGCCACAAGTGTGTAATATTTCATTAAAATTTTAAGGTGCATGAAAATGCAAAAAATCATTTCAAAATATGCAGGATTCTAAAGACAAGGGCACCTCATGATATATAAAAGATTTATTCATGAAAAATGACATAAAAGTTTTAGAAACTGAATTTCATTTTAAGTGCACTAGGATAGCTTAACATCTAAAAGAATCCCAAGATGAATTCTCTGGCAAAGAGAAATTTTCATAATGACAATAATGTCTTCCTAGATGATCAATTTCTACATGTTAGATTTTGGTATAATGGATGGTTTGATACATCAGGAAATGTGATTATTATAAGCAGGATATACTTTATAGATATGTTGTAGAGTGTCTTGTATGAAATGAGATTTGGGACCAAATTGTTTTAAAATAGCACACTAGATTATGTGAAATGCTCTGAGATAAATACAGGCTTCTTAACAATTAGAGCTATTGAAAGTGGGATGGGTTGCCTTAGGAAAGAGTAGATTTCCCTTCACTAGCAATCTTCAAATGAAAGCTGCATGCCCATAGGGATACTACGGAAGTAACTCTTGGTCAAGAATGGAGCAGATTACATGGCCTCTTAATTCCCTTCCAATTGTAAGATTCTGTGATTTTGAATTCCTTAAGAGAAAAGTGTTATTGACAATCAACATATTTAATTACTATGACAAACGGCTGATATAACCTCATGACTCCACATCTTATTCCGTTTTCCGAGAATGAAGAATAGCACTTACCACTAATGATCTGAAGGTATCTTAGAGTAATATTATAGGTAAGATAATAATCTTTCTACTTACTAGTTGTTAAAAAATTTTTGCTGGTCATTTTAAAATTTTCATTCATGCAATTTCAATTAAAAATCAAGAATCAACATCTCTATAGCATGCAAATTAAATGAATAAACATACCATCATCTTCCCAGCAACTGCTGGCACTTCCTTCCTGTTCATGGCTTTCTGGTAACACTGTCTGGTCTGTTGGCAAATCATCTTCTGGCACACTAGCATCACAATCCCCTGCATCAGTAACACTTTCTTCTTCCACAATATGTAGTTTGTCTTCATCATCTGAATCCGAATTTGTTTCAACCACATTATTATAATTTGTAACTGAAACAAAAGAATAAATAATAATCAAAATCTGCCAGTAAAAATCACAATTTAAACATACTAGCAAATGGAAACCTTTAATAAAATACCTGAGGTTGAGTATCATAGTACTTTTATTTTTATAATATTTTATTCTATATCATAATTGGTAGATTAAATAATCTATTTGCACTATACTTGTTTATAAGACTATTTTTAAAATTTATTTTTGCCCTCGATCTGTGATTGCACACGTGGAGAGAACTTGCACATACAGGAAACCTCCCTCCACGGCTGCAGGTGTACTGTAATATGTGACTTCTAGAGATGTGACCAGAGCACTGAGAGGCTAAATGACTTTCTACGTTCACACAGATCAGATATTTCAGAGGCAGAGCTTGAAATCAGGTCTTCCTGACTACAAGGCTAGTCTTCTATTCACTGTACCAGACCATCTCTTTTTCAAGGATAACTTTGTATGGCTTAGCAAAACAATACTGAAAAAAGAAAACAGGTCAGATCCCTTAATAAGGAACATGACTGAAAATAACAAATTTATTACATCAAAAATATTTAAAGATCTTCCAATGGTTCATAGTTAATCTAAGCAAGGTCTATTTTATAAATGGACCAATCAGCACTTAAGAATGAATTTTAAATAGTTAATAAAGCACCTACCATGTGCTGGGTGATAAAACATTTTGATAAAAGAGTCCCAGCCCAGTGGGTGTTTAAACAATTACTTATAACTGATGTCAGGTTTACAGAGTGCAAAGTGAAATACATAAGTAAATTTCATGATTGCCTGGTTTGTGCCACAATATCTTTTTAAGTAGTTGACTAATTTGGTCAAATTTCACAAACTAAAATGCATTAAGGTATGTCTTAAGTTCAATTTATGGGTCAATCCGTTATGCTAAAATAAAAATGAAAGCTAGTTAGAGTTTTCAAAAGGGCTTAACTCCAGTGATTTTAAATGTACTGACTTTTTACATGGTGACTATGGATACAGGATTTCACTAAGTAAAGGTCCCTGTTCAAGAAATCACTAGTAACAGTGAGGTCCCAATCTGGTTACAATTAAATTCTTCACAGTACATGACACATAATATAGAACACGACAGAGTACGATGTTGTCCGAGCATCCCTATAGCATGCAAATTAAATGAATAAATTGCTGAATATCTCTGTGTTTATTGTGAAGAGTGACATACCTCCCCACTTTTGGCAGAGCATTTATCACTTGCTAAGAATGAGGATGAGGGAGGGTGGAAGGGGGTCAAAGGAGAGAAATTTTAGCCTCCTTCTGCTCTGATCATTAACAGGAGTAGCAATTCCTTCCAACCGCCCTCAACTATTGCCAAAAGTAGTTCAAATAACTCTTAAAACACCCACCAAAATACGACAGAATCAGCACTGTGAAAGAAAGGAAAAGAAAGGTGAAAATGTGTATAAAAAGGCACAAGGAAATGGCTACTTATGTATTGTGATCTGATAAACGCACATTTAAAAATAAGGTTGACCCTGATGTTGGACTCATCCCCTTGAATGAATAAGCTAAATAGCCTTTTTTCCCTTTGAGAGGGGAGCGCATTCTCTCACACTTTCTCTTCCCTACCATCATTTCGCCACTTTAGCAGGACATACCAGAGTCAGCATATGTGCCGTTTCATGCAACATGGAGAGAGAAGCACTCATTTCACGTTCAGGACATCGCTGTTTAGTCTTTAGTGATGCTGCTAAACAATTTACGAACAAACCAGAGACGAGTCAGCAAATCCAGATGATCCAATCAAACTGATAAAATTAAACTGACTTTTTACAGATGTCACTGCTGACTTGTCAAAATATCCAAGTTAAAAGCAATTTGGAAAATTGAATTCAGGAACACGCACCTTCAAGTATCTCATTTGATCCTCCCAACCCTTCAAAGCAGATGCTGTCACAATGCCCATTTTACAGCTAAAGAAACTAAAGGAAACTGATACTGGCACATGGCTAATAAGTGTTGGAGATGAAATTTAGGGTCCAAGACCAGAAAAAGATTGCTAACATCTTATACTGCACAGACAGAAGAGACACCAGACATTCCCAGAGGTAGGCATTGGAAGAAGAAGTGGAAAAAGGGAAAAGGAGAGAAATTGAAATATAAAAGCTGCAATGCACAGGAGTGGGGGATTGTCTGAGAACCTCTAGAATAGGGGTGGGGAATCTGTGGCCTTCAGGCCACATGTGGCCTTCTAGGTCCTCAGGGGCAGCCTTTTGACTGACTCCAAGTTTTACAAAACAAATCCTTTTATTAAGGGGATTTGTTCTGTGAAGTTTGGATTCAGTCAAAGGGCTGTACTTGAGGACCTAGAGGGCTATCTATGGCCTTGATGCCACAGGTTCCCTACTCCAGCTCTAGAATCTATGCCAATAAAGATGAGAATGTGATACACAATAAATTGCTATATTTTAGTAACTTGTACCTTGAATTCATTAAATGCTGATAGTGGACAGCATTTAATCCTCATTCCCAGACAATTTTTTGCATATATCAACATTAAAAAGACAATAACTAAAAAGTTTCATTATTCTTATTATGCTCTAAGTTATAAAATACTAGCCTGACATAAATCACATCAATTTTTTATTGGCATATGCTTTAAAAATTAACGTTAAAATAGTAGCTTATGAATGTTCAATGGCTATATGCACAGGGTATATGTAGATTCCCACACAGATTATTTAAATGTGGGCCTGTTTGGAAAGTGTGGATTTTGTTCATTGAGAATTTGTCTTTTTAGCTTTCAGAGCTAGCTGACAATCTGAAATTGATTTGTCTATTAGATGTCACAGTGAAGCACTCATAATACTGTCCATTTGCAACTGCCAATGAATAGAAATGCTAAATATTTTATGAACATTTGTAAGACATAAAGTGCTTTATAATTTTTATTACCCTTACAACAACCTTGTTAGTAACGTTGACACTGACATCCACATTTTACAGATGGGAGATCTGAAAGGTTCTTTGACTCCTGCAAGGTCACACAGATCCCAAGACAAACCTCTAACTGAAATTCTTTACTGAATTTAAAGTATTATTTAATTTACTGAACTAATGTTTTTCTTTTACAGATTTGCAAACAATAATATTGTTCTTCATGTGAGATACAATGAAAAAGAATTTTGAGTATAAAGTACAGAACTGGTGAATTCAGGGTCTGTCAGATACATTTTGCAGAGAACCTCTAACCCACTCTAAGAAATCGCCTTAAGAAACACTTTCTAGCTAGGGGAGCTGTCTCCTTTCACAGCCTCAAATACTACATACGGGGATTGCTGAGGTGGTAGTTTTATCTATCCACAGCAGGGAAAAGCAGTTTTTTGGCTTGAGTTACTTGGCTAATTTTGTATAGACTTTAGATTATCACTCAGTCAACAGTATTTAAGCCTTTAGTTGTTTTTTTTCCTGTTTTCAAACAGGACCAATGAAATCACAGGGTGATATCTTAACTTGCAAGTGAACTGGATTTAAATGGGCAGAGTTACTTGAAGTCATCACCCTCACCCTCTCTTCCAGAATCATCCAAGTTCAGTGGCAAGACAAAAGTCAGGAGGACTGGCTATGGCCCAGAATGCAGTGGATGACCTTGGCATCTTTCATGTCTGACCAGGCTCTAAGCACTCCACAGTGCCTGCTTCAGTTGCCTTAACAGCTGGTGGAACAAATTGTTCTCATCCACCCGTTCCACTGGGGAAAGTCTTTACATGCCTGGGGAAGCTATTCCTCTAACTCACCAATGGGCTTGTGCTGGTTGGCAACTCTTATCCTGTTTTAGCCTGTCTATGGAGCGGGTTTTACTGGGGTGTGGCCAATGCACAAGCTACAGCTTCCTGGAGCCAAAGGGGAGAGTTGGGAGCATCAGGTGGACAGTAAAGGTGGATGAGCCATTGGTAGTGGTGTAATAAGCCAGCCTTGGAGGCAACAAATTTTGCCTCCTGGGGATCCTGCTGTGTGGCACTAGGGCAAAATCTCATCATCCCAGGCCATGCTCTAAGATCTGGAGTTGTAGAGCAATCGCTGCTCTTCATTGGAGGAGAGAAGCACGGGGGGGGGGGGCGGGGGAGGGGGGAAGCTCCCTACACCAATAACATCAGTTTAAAAAAGTTAGTCCTACTGCAGCACAGCCACGTTCGAGTGAATGAGGATATGGCTCAGGCAAAATCCCTGTTTTAGGAGGTCTGCAGTCTAAATCACAGAGCCTAAATTTCAAGTAACAAATTAAGAAACAACACTAAAAATAAGCTACGACGTATATAAGCTATAAGTGGCAGATATTTATAATAGTTCTATAAACATCCCCCTTTTTTTTTTTTACAAAAGAAATCCCATCATCTTAACATATAAAATGTCCAGCAAAAATTTTTATAAATTACAAGTTCATTTTTTGGAAATACTATTTTAAAAAAATGAGTTACAGATATTCTTCAGTTAACAGGCAATATATCATGATGCGTATTTTAAAGTGAAAAAGCAATATGGGTGAATGCAATATTAAAATTAACCAACAGTAAAGTTAAGGCTAAATACAGTCAGAAAGCAGAAAAAGAAGATGCCAAATTAAGTATAAGAATTTCTAAAAATTAAGTTAAACATAAACAAGAAAATAAAAAGATGAGTAAGGATGTATTTATTAAGTATTTACTATGTGCTATTGTGAATGAAACAATGCCCACAAGCTGTGAAGTCATTATCTAGGGATTTTCTTTTTCCATAGCGGCATAAAATTAATGATGGACATATTAACCAGATTTAAAATGGGCTCAAATCACTATCCTATTCTGTTTACATATTCTTTAACTCTTCTTAAATTCCTTATGTACAATTTATACCATTTTAATTTGTAAAAATCTGTGTGTTCCTTTAAAGTTGAATTTGCCTGGTACTCAATTTCAGTACCTTCTCTCTGACCCTCTGATTGAAGCTTATGACTGGAAGGCAGGACATTGGGCTCTCGGGTCTCTCTTTAAGGAGGCAACAGGCTTCTCTCCATTTCCCACCAGCTACTCTGCTTTCCTACTTCTTTAGACTAATCTATCATACCCCTTTGCTGAGTATATACCCCTACCTTCTGCCCCCAGCTTGCTTTTGTATGTTGTCTTCCCCCATTAGATTGTCAGCTTCTTGAGGTCAGAGACCCTTGTTTTTATTTGTGTTTGTATCCCTAGTGCTTAGCAGAGCACCTCATACGAAGCAGCATTTAATAAATGTTTATTGACTGACTTAAAGTATTCTTAAGTTTTGCCCTTTGTTTTTATTTTCCATCATCAATTACAGTAAAAAATTCTTTGATAGAACTGACTTTGACTATTATTCTTTAATTTTCTTCCTTATCATATATGGCTTTGCAAATAACATAAAATAACAGAGTCTAGAATTGTAGCCGTGGGGGAGGAAAATTGACATCAGAATGAGACAAATAGAGAAGAATGGAAAATAATCACAACGATTTCCACCATTTATAGATCACTTTCAGGTTTGCAAATTATTTTACATACATTATCTAATTTAACATTAGGAAAGAGACCCATCTAAATGCTCACCACGAAAAGAAAAAAACTTAGGTTGCATTTTGTGTGACAAACTGTTCCTTTTTTATAGCCTCATAAGCTTACTCTTGGTGGGTGAAAGACCCTTCTATTCCATACAAAATAGACATAGGAGTGTTTTTAAGCTCTGTATAAGTAGGGGTTTAGTAGAGGAAGATATGGAAAAACTGGTTAAATTTATATACAAATTGAATTAAAATTGTTAACTTGTTAAAATAAGTTAAATTTGATACATTAAGATACAAATGCTCCTCTAGACACAAAACCAGAGCAAGAATCAATGGAACCAATCCAAGAATATAAACTATTGTGAGGATTCCCTATTTGACAAAAGCTGTTGAGAAAATTCTAAAAATGTTTGGCAGAAAATGGCTTTAAATCAGCATCTCATCATTATATTATTTTACTAATATTCTACTCACCCACATTGCTTTTGAAACTAAAATTACGTGCCATGGTATATGTTGCTTATTAACTTATCATATCAGGATAAGTTCAGAATCGCTAAAAGACAAATATAAAATGTCATATACTTTTTAAAATTTGAGAGTGGAAAGTCATACCTTTCACTATTAATGCTAGGGAAAGAATTCTTAACCAAACAAGATAGAAGCCATAATAAAAGGGATATCAATTATTTTTACATGACATAATTATATTAATTAAAATGTTTTTGTAAGAATAAAATAAATGTAACAATGTTAATATGGGAAACTATCAACTGGGAAACATCTTTGCATCAAATATATCTGGTAAAAACTCCTACATGAGATTTACAGGGGGTCCCACAAGTCTTAGTGTAATGTTAAATTTTAGTAACATGAAAAGCACAAATTCCTTTTTTGTTTTTTGGCAAGGCAATCAGGATTAAGAGACTTGCTCAGGTTAACACAGCTATTAAGTATCAAGTGTCTGAGGCTGGATTTGAAATCAGGTCCTCCTGACTCCAGGACCAGTGCTTTATTCTCTGTACCACCTAGCTTCCCCCAAAAGTATAAATTGTACAAACAATATTTTAATGGTTAATTATTTAAAATTGCAAAATATTGCTTTCTTATTAAAATTGATTCAACATAACCACCGTTTCTCTAGTTGATTTTTGGACTTTGTAAAAACTTTCATCAGCTGCCTCTCAGTGACTGAAAGAAGTGCATTTATAATTTTAGCCTTAGGATCACCCAAAGAATAAGGCTTTCATGCTTACATAATAGCTCTGACATGACTCCACAAGCAAAAACTTAATGGGAGGTAGATCAGGTGATGGAGGTGGCCAAGCAAGAGGATCTCCTCTACAGATCTGCTGGTCTGAGGAAGGGGTTGTCCAGAAACTGTCACCATGGATAATGACAGGGTACAATATTTTGATAACATTAAAATTTTATTATTCAAAATTTACAAAAATATAAGTAATTAAGCTTAAAAATTATCTTTTTTTGTAAGTCTGCTGCTGCACTATGACTCTTCAGGACACCATTTTAAGGGAATTAGCACAGGTAAATGACCCAGAGTCACTCCCCAATATGTAATTTATTTATAAAAATGTCCTCCAACTTAAAGAGCTTTTCCCTTTAAAAATATTATTGTATTCTTGTAGCACATTCATTTCTGAATACAATACCTTCCCTCAGTGTAGCAATCCATTCCTTTAAACAAAAATGTTAAAGAGAAGGAGTTCAGCAAATTTAGCTTATTTATCAACCACGTATAACAATGCAATATACCACACCCCTCACCTCTGCAGCCAAGAGAGGAAGGTATTTTGTCAGCTCTTCTCTGTAGTAGTTTGACTATTATAATTAAGCTTGATTTCATTTTAAGTTTCATTTTTTGAACAATTTTCAAATTAACTATAAACTAACAACAACTGTATTGCTTCATATCACTAATAAGAGAAATGCAAATTAAAACCCTGAGGGCTTCATCCATACCCAGCAAAATGGCGGAGTTGATAACAGATAGAAATAGTCTATGGTGGAGGCACTGTGGGATAACAAACAGACCAATACACAGTTGAGAGAGCTGTGAATTGGTCCAACTATTCTGGAAAACAATTTGCAATTATGCCAGAAAAGTCACAAAAATGTTCAGATCGTCCACTAATGGGAATATCCCCAGGATGTTAAATGACAGAAAAGAAGGCCAAAATATTACCATTACCAAAATATTCCTAACAACACTTTTTGGGGTGACAAAAAACTGGAAATAAAGTAGGAACCTACTAAATGGGAAAAGGCTGAACAAGTGAAGGTGTATGAATGCAATGCTTGTGATGGTTACCATACCTTAATGATAAATATGAGGAATTCAGAAACGCATGGGAAATCTAGCAGATACCGATGAAGGGAAGTTTATAGAACCAAGAGAACATACATGGTGACTGTAATAATATAAATGAATAGAACACGAAAACAAATTCAAATGCTGAGTAACTGTAATGATCAAAGTTGGTCCTGACAAGAAAACCAACCGCATCTCCCTCGAAGCAGAGATAGGAAACTACAGGGAGAAGCAGACTATCAGAGGAAGTCACTTGCAAAATGACAACATTTAACTGTTTTTATTACCAGGGAGAGTTCAATGAGAGGATGGGGCTGTATCTGGAAATTGCTGCAATATAAAACCAAAAGGAATCAATAGGAATTTTTAATTAAAACCAGAAAATAACAAAGCCTGAAACAAATAAGAAAAAGTATATTTGTCTACGTTGGAAACTGGGTGGTTGATCTTAAAGTAATCTATCTTAAAGTTCTTGACTTTTTCCACTCTGCTTTCCCAAGCAGACCTATAAATTAAACTTAATTTCTTAATTAAGGTATAATATTTTTGAAGGCAAAAGCCATATTTCATATGTCTATATTCCTCTACAATGCCAAACATGGTATAAGACAAATAATAGGAAAGAAATACTTGTTGATTCACTGAAACCTCAAAAGAACACACATTTTTTGCCAGACTTGGAAAAAATAGAAAAGTGGGTTTGGCGTTTTTTGGGGGGGGCAGGAGGGAATGAGGGTGAAGAGGGAAGCTGTCAAAAATGTTGTCTATTCAATCTGTGAAGGGATACGTTTTTATAAACCTCATTTCTAGTCAATCTCACTTGAAAAAGCTCTCCTAGGCCCTCTACATTTCCTCTGTAAGCCTCCCTATTTATAGCTTTCTAATGCTGGCATTTGACAACAAGCTACATATAGGATCAGTGTTGAAAGGATTTCGGGTCACACTGGTTTTTGAGCCAAACAAAAGGTAGAAACACAAGTGATAGCGTCAATTTCAAATACAAGGGCAATTATGCAGCGATGGCCTTTATATAGGGGATCTTATAGTTTAAAATGCTCACTCCTGGTTGACCTCATTAAAAATGCAGCAAAGCTTGTTCTAAGAGTAGGAGGAAAGACTTCTTGGCCATTTTCTCCCTTGCTCTAATTAAACATCAATTCTTGCTCCCGCCAATGGATATTATTTTCATTTCATAATTAATTGTGAGTGGTGTATTAGGGACAGGTGGGATGTAAAGAAGACATTGCAGAGAAAAGTGCTAAAATAACAAGACAATCTTTTTGAGATGCAAACAGGTGGGAAGAAACTCTGAAGTTTGAAAACTGCTCTAGCCTTAGATAACAGGGAGAAACAATAAAACTACCAGGATATCATCTTTAGAAACTGCATTTACTCTTTCTGACAACTGAATATTTTTAATGAAATACTGTTTTAGTGTACACCAAGTCAAACTCAGGGCTTCCCCTGAACAACTATTCCTTCTTCAGCATATTTGGAATTGACAAATTTGTTATTCAGTGGTAGGAATTGATAGATGTGCTAAAGAACAACAGATGGGAGTAGTATGAATGAAAAGGATGTTTTAGATGATAGGCCTTTGAAAAAGACTTTGATTAACAGAGAAGAGATGGACTTGAGTAAAAAGGCTAGAGGGTCGGCACAGATGGCAGAAGCAGGTAGGAAGGGGAAAGGGAGTAGCAGATGGATTAGTAAATTCTGAAGGGCAGAAGAGGGAGAAATGCCAACCTCAAAACTTGGGAGCTGCTGTGAACTCAGGCAGTGATACTCCCTCAAAAGGACGTGCAAAGTCTGTGAATAGACAAAACCATTTTTCTTTCTGTTTACTGCACTTCTTCTAAGGTTCCCCATTAGCCTGGTATTCACCTAACCCAAGCTCCTTCTCATAACCCTTTGCCCATCATTCCCAGCACCCCTTCTGGGGTTTTCTTCAATCACTTAGCCAGGGTTAGTGGGCTGATGTCCTTGAAGGCTCCTTAGGAGTCAGCAACTGCATCCCTCTTTCTCCTTACAAGCTTCTCCTTGCAGAAGCATGGACCATGGAGGTACTGCTCTCCCCAGTGATTCTTCTCTTCTGTTTGTTACCACCGGTTATTGTCTTCTCTCTTAAGTGTCTGCTGATCATGACTTCTAATTTTGGTATTTTCCTTTTCATGATTTTCTTTCTCATTTCTTTTGTTTACACAAGAGCTGGCTTCCTTCTAGACAGCAAGTCAATGCATTTCAGTTGGTCGGGCTATAATCTCAAATGCTCATAAACAGCTGGAAGCTGTTTTGGGTCTATGGTTCTTAGTTATTACTGTGGCTGCTTGGGTCTGATTCTTTGGCAAAAACTTTTTGGAGGACTTGTCTTCATCATCCTAGATTCTTAAGAGTTTTAGAGGTTTTAATTTCTCTTTCTTTCTTTCTCTCTCCCTCTCCATCTCCCTCTCTCTCTCTCCTTCTCTCTCTCCCTCCCCACCCCAGACAGATTAACTAACAAACCAAACAACTCCTACAGATCTACAGGTGTGGGGAGCCAATTTCTTGATAACAAATTACTTCATATGATATGTACTTTTGGTAGGTATCTAACTTAATTATTTAATAGTATTAATCTGACCAAGGGAACACAATGAATTTTGATGGCGTCAAGGGGAAGTAAGGCTGGAATTTTGATTGCATTTGTCTAATGGAGGGTTATGGATGTGCTGACTGGTATGTAGTTGCTCAGGGGATCCAGGACATTTCTGGAGTTGATTTGACTAGTTTGGGCTCTAACTCCATACTCTGGATCATCTTCTTTGTAGTGGGAAGTCTTAAGGATAAAAATTGGCCCTGTGGAAGATTCTGAAAGAGCTGAAGTTGGGCTGGAGAAATCTAGGGGATCTGAGAGTGGATTGTGTCCTGGGCAGAAAAAGGCTGCGTAGCTGTGCCTGCACACAGGTTCATTTCTGTGGCTTCTTAGGGAACGTTGGAGAAGATGTTCCTGCTGCATATGTTCTCACCTATACCACCCAAAAAGGGGTAGCAAGAGACACTGACAGAGTACAGTTCCCCAGAGGGGTAAAAGAAGTGACTTGCATTTCTAAGTTCATTTCCCTTTTGAGGGGAATCTGGAGGACTATGGGCAGGTTCTTGGGCAGAAAGTGGGACTCAACAAAGAAGAAAAGACTCTATCAATTGTTTCTGGCCTACTGAAGTACTTTGAGTTTTTTGAATTTTGCCTATGGAATGAAAAAAAGGCTAGCCTGTACCCAATATGAATAGTTACTTTCTGCACTAATATGGGAGCTAGGGCTCTGGTATTCACATTTGGGGAAGCCTACATTCCAGGTAGGGGTGGGAGGAGCCAGCTTACAGTACAAAGGCTTAGACTGGGGAGATGGGAGTCTCTTGTACAAGAAACAAACTACACTTGAGGTCCCAAGAAGTAACCCTGGGTGGAGATGAAATGAACTAAAGAGATAAGATTTTGGGGCTGCCCAAGACTGAACCTGGACCATGTAAGGTCAGAACTTGCGTAAACTAATATTTTAGGGGAAAAATGTAGCCACTATTGAAATGTTCTCATAAATTCCCCATTCATATCCCAGAGAATATTGTGATTCTATAGGAAATTCTGCAACGCACAATTCAAAATCCAAAACAAGATGTGTTAGTTGCTATAACTACTTAGCCAACAGGCAAGCTTGCATGCATAACATACTACTGTTTCTACTCAAAGAAAGCAGAATAAAAACAAGAGATCATCAAAGGTATAACAGAAACTTCTCTATCCTCAAAAATCTAGAGGCCAGACTGCTCACAACCCCATTTGTTTATTCCAGTTCCAACCTTTGGCTGAAGAAATACAGAATCTGCTGGTTAGCAAAATAGTGACATTCTCAACTTAACTGTCACAGTTCATCGTCAGTTCCTAGATTTAAAGTAATAGAATACCATGAACCCAGAGGAAAAGGGTGTGACATTAAAAAAGTTACTGTGTTTTCTTATCATTAGAATCACAAAGAAAATAATAAATTATCATTAATTTCAGCAGAAAAACTATACCCCATTAATCATATTCTTACTTTACAGAATCTCAGAATATTATACTCAACAGTGCTATTGAAGCTATAAGCTACTCAAAACTATAATTTTTGTATCTAGAATGATACTGACACCTTGGAAACCTAGAGAAAACAAAACTCACCACAAACACAACGTACCCAGGAAATCACAAGTTTAAACAATCAGAATCACCACAATTCAAATAATAAGTACTGTTTTTCTCAATATAGTTGTAGCAAAGCCAGAATGCATCATTGCTGTATTCATTGTATTCTATACATCCTTTGAAATATATTCACATAGTATATTCTTTTCAGTATTAGTGATTACCACATAATGCATATAAGCTACACTAATTATGGCCCCATGCTATTAAACATCTGCTGCTCAGGTAATTAATGCAAAAATGATTTTAATAAAAATCAGATGAATATAATTCAACAAAAGAGCACTACAACATTGAACCAAATATAATTATGCTTCCTTATAATCTTATATTAAAATCATTAAGCTATAGGCAAGGAAGTTCAAATGTTTTAAAGTAATACAATTATATAGTAGATCAGTATAAACTGTAGCTTTGAGCTCTGGGATGGTCACAAAATACATGTAAAATATAGATTAACTTTCTGTTTGCTTCAAGTGTTAATAGTGTCATAACATTTCTTTATACTGTTGACACAAACATAACTTTCCTTTTATTAGGGCTAAATTAATACAGATCTAATTGTTCTCCGTTCATCCCCACCCAAATCCCCAAACCTGCAGTCAGAGCATGAGAAGACAAACCCTTTCGTGTAAAGTCTACAATTCAGAGGGGAACATCCTGGAAAAGAGAAAAAAAACCCACCCACTGAATGTGCTTCTAAGAGCATGGGACAGTCCATCAACCAGTAAAATATTTTGAGTGACCACAATGTGTGAGATAAGAATGATTTCCCAGCATCTCTAGGGATCAAAGATGGTGGTGAGAGGGTCTCTGAACAAATACTTTGATTGTTCTCTATTACTAGGACTGTATGCAAGAAAAGAAACATAAAGGAAAATGAGATGAGAATGAGATGCTCTGGGGTAGAATTACTCCATTATAAAAGTAATTTTAAATATTAGATTCTTAAGGAAATGAATGTGTTACCCAGCTGCCTTTTCTTTTTGAAGAAACAATTTACACAGAGTATGTGCTTAATGAATGTTTTTCATTCATTCAGTGCTTCTTGACAGTAAGCAATACAGGAAAGCGTAGAGTAGGACAGTGGTGTCAAATTCAAATCGAATTCAATTCCTGCAGGTCACAAAGAAAACCACAAATCAACATCATCTATATTGTAGTATATTTTTATTTTGTTAAACATTTCCCAGTTACTCTATAATCTGGTGAGGGTGGCACTTGGGAGCTTACTGAGGCTGGAGTAGGACATCAATAAGAGAAAAGCTGGGAAATGGGCATATGAAATATGGAGACAGAGTCATTAGAAATCTTCTGAGCCAGAGTAACTTGCTTGATTTTTCTCTATCAAAAAAGCTTCATTTAAGGACTAGAACCAAATTTCCAACTGTTTCCTAGAAATTGCTTCCTGTTCTTTCTACCACATGACTACAAATCAAATTGGTTGAACTAATTTTATTCTCTGAAATCATCTATTGATTTCCTTGATTATGTATCATGGATCCCTTTGGTAATCTGGT
This sequence comes from Phalanger gymnotis, assembly GCA_028646595.1. Classification (NCBI taxonomy): domain Eukaryota; kingdom Metazoa; phylum Chordata; class Mammalia; order Diprotodontia; family Phalangeridae; genus Phalanger; species Phalanger gymnotis. The sequence goes on along the minus strand of CM053623.1, from coordinate 53,315,622 downwards.
AAAGCCTATGGGTCCTTTTTCAGAATAACAGTTTTCAATGCATAAAAATAAAATATATGACTACAAAAGAAAACATATAGAAATGAAACATATATATGTATATATATATAATATATATAGAACACTATCTATCCATCTACCTATCTATCCATCGCAAGTTCACAGGTCTGCTTTGGAGTTCAGAGCATTTCCCAAAGGGTCATCCTGCCTGGGCTTGAAGACTTTTGGTGAGAAAAAATTTTACTGCTCTTAGAGGCAGCCCATTAGAAAGTGTTTTCTTACAAATCTCTCTGTTCCCTGGGACCATGCAGGATAGTCTAATCCTTCCTTGGGACAATCTTTCCAATACTTGAAGATAGCAAGCAAATGCCTCTATAGGCTAAACACACTAATTTCTTTCCACCAATGTTTGTATGGCAAAGTTGGCCAGGTTACCAAGAATTATCTTTGACACCTCTCTGTCCCCCCTATTCCAAATCAGCCATGGCTACTCAGGCTCTGGGGATATTTTGTTCCCACTGTCTCTCTTACCTGCCTCTAACTATCTAGCTTAGTCTTCATGCTAGTATAACAAACTCCAAACTGGTCTCCTGCCTTTAGTCTCTCCCACCAGCAATGCATTTTACATGCTACTAGCAGATTAAGCAACCCTGCTTTATTTGGACCACTCACCAGAAAAAAAAAATCAACCGACAGCCTAACAAATAAAACTTAGTCTTTCTCTGTCATCCTTCCACAATCTGACTCCAATCTAACTTTCAAGGATTCTCTCCTCCTACACAACCCCTGGCCCTCTAGCCAAACTGTACTAACTGTAATTCCCCAAATAAACTGTGCCTTACTTGTTCATGCTGTTTCTCCTCCCTATCTCCACCTTGAGAATTCTGCCTATCCTTTAAGGTACAAGGCTACTTCTGGACCCAAGACAAAAAGTGATATCTGTTTTCTTATTTTGCTCCCTGGCATCATCGGTACTGGTTTTGTTGTGTTTTGAGGCAAGAATCATGCCTCATTCATCATCTCCATAGTGCCAACACAGGGCTGTGTCTTGCCCATAGGAGATGTTTAATCAGTATTTGTTGAATGAATGATGATAGCAGCAATTCAAGCGATTCGCTAACTTCTTTAGTGGTTAGCTATCTGTGACAGCGGGAAATGGGGGAGGGGAAAAGTTCCTTCCAGGTAAAATATTCTATGGATCTAACGTACAAGAAATGGGAAGAAAAGACATGGCTTGTTTATTATAAGCTCCATGATAGCAGATACATACAAATTTTTTATATTAAAGTTCATAAAATGAAAAAAATCACAACAGGAGTTAATTTTGTCAATTCTATCACAAAAAGGTATATATATATATATATATATATATATATATATATACATATATATATATATATATACACACACACACATAGTTAAAAACTAAACTGAAGAAATTCTCCAAACTACTAACATTATTGAGACTTTATAAAAACTCTCAAATTGCTATTTGCCTAGAGGAAGTTATGCATTCTAATTTGTGTTTCTCTAGTTAAGGCAATATATAGTGAATTCTTGATTTGCCTAGGGACCTAATGCGGAAGAGACAGGGAAGTCTGTGCAATGTCACAGAAATACTAAATTGTATAAAATCTAAAGATACTTGGAGTAAAAAAAATATTTTCTTTATGTTTGGTGGCAAAAGATAAATTTAGTACATACTGTTGTTTTCTACTTTAAGCAAAAGTGATAACTAAAAATATAGATTTATGTACCAAAAAAGAGATGACTGAGACAACTTTCTCTAGAAAAAAGAAAAAAAAATTCAGTAACATAATCATGCAAATATCATTTGCCTTCATATTCTAACCCTAACCCTAACCCTAATACACTCATTGCTACACATGAAATATAATGTGGTCTACGAAATTAGATTTAACTAACATGTAAGAGCATATCTGTATAAAATGAAGTATGCCTTCATTTCCTTACCAGCCACATCTTAATGAAAAGGAAAAATTAACTAGCAGAATGCCAAATAGAAAAGCACAGGGTGTGAATAATCTAAAGATGACTAAGAATTGCTTATATTTCTTGGTAATTGAAAATAGCTGTAGAAATACTCTAACCAGAGAGCACTGGGAACAGTTCCATTTTGTTATTTAGTTAAAAGCAGACAGGTCTTTGAAAAAAGAAAAAAAAACCCAAGTATTCTGAACTAGCATTTGAACTTTGGAATTGACTGTGTGACATGGGAGACACCGGCGTGCCCACATCAGGGAAGGTGCTATGCTCTATGGGCAAAGGAGAATTGTAATGGCTAAAAAACAAACAAAAACCCAAACAAATAAAAAAAAACACAAGATGCACAAATTTAGAGTATAGACCCCAAATGTTCACACAGACTATTTGTGCCTGACCTGTGGCAGAACATTTCGAGCTTGTATTGGTCTGATTAGCCACAGTCAGACACATTGAAATTTGACTCTTAGCATAGTGATATCATTTTGGAAGGACAACCACCAGTATTTCCCTTTAGATCACTGCTTTCAATGTAGTCACTATAATCACTAATGTGATTTAAGGTTAACTGTCAATTGTTTTCCACTAAATATCCGGTGCCCTTAGAAAGTTGCTTATCAAAAAGGTAAAAGAAACAAAACCAACCAACCAAAGCTACACCAGATGACCTCTTTTCTAGGATTACATATCTCCAGCCAACCTTCTCATTCTACAGACCCAGGAAACTTAAGTGAGATGAGGTCACACAGACCATGTCAGAGGTGGGATTGGACCCCAGGCTCTTCAGCTGCAGAGATGGCACTATAGTGTCTCCCCAAAATTGAAGTTGGATCGCTCAGAGGGAAACGCAGGGTTCTCGGTGGTTGTGAGTAGGGCAGAGCAAGTCACCGCCAAGTGCTGGAGAAGTAGGGAGAAGATTAACATCAGAGAAACAGGTGAACAGATAAAGAGGAAAGCCAGTCATAGATAGTGAGGGTCAGTCAGTCAAGAAACATTTAAGTGCTTCCTATGTGCCAAGCAGGCAGCCGGGTGGTTCAGTGAATGGAGCACTGGGCCTGAAGTCCAGACGATCCGAGTCCAAATCTGGCCTCAGACACTTACTAGCTGTGTGACCTTGGGGAAGTCGCTTAACCTCTGTTTGCCTCAATCCACTAGAGAAGGAAATGGTGAACCACTCCAGTATCTTTGCCAAAAAAAACCCCACGAACAGTATGGTCCACGGGGTCATGAAGAATCGGAACAACAACCACAATGCACGTGTGCTGTGCTAAGTACAGAGGACTTCGAAAAAGGGAAAAAACACAGTCCCTGACCTCGAGGAGTTCACAAGGAGGAGGCAAGAAAGGACAACATGCAAACACCTCTGTACATACCAAGATCTACAGAGAACAGATGTGGGGAGGGGGAGAAGGTGGGGAGATGCAAGTTTGCTTGTAGTCTGAGGCAGGACCAACAACACCCTTGCACAGGTAACCACACAATTTCAAAACATCTAGAAAACCTTCCCTATCACTCTGGATAGCTCCCTGTGAAGGACTTAGGAGAGGATGTGCACAAAGGTCACTGAAAGTCCTCGATCTGCACTCCTGGAGGAAGAAGTCAACATCTTCTCTGTAACTTATAGTTGCACAGAGGGGTTGTTGAGGGTCATGCAACCAGTGTGAGTCAGAGGTATCAGGCCAGGCTGCCTCTCTCATAGAAATTCTGAAGTATGCCTACACATATTTTTGGTTTCAAACCCTAAATTATAGTGACTAAAAGACTGGACCTGTTGCTTCTCAAAAATTGCTAATTCTGCATCCACTCTGGGACTAATATTCTGTTAGGTACTATGGAAAAATGTAAAAGATACTTAAGGTAGTCTCTACCTTGAAGCTGTTAAAAATCTAGATAGGAGAGTACATTTCGCATGAAAACTAAGAGCATGAACATTTCAAAATGAATCAAGAGACAAAAATTAAAAAATCAAGAGACAAACTGTGTTACAGAGATAGTGACATAGGACAGGTTATTAGGACTAAACTTCACCTTTAGGGCCATAAAAATGACTCCACACAATCACCATAGACCACAGAACAGGAACACTGCTAAAATTTATTTAGAATTTTTATATTTAGATTAAAATATGTTGTTTAGAAAAAAATGAACTGAGCCTACACCAAGAAATTTTTGGAATTTGCATACCTGATTTACCTGGGAATAGTGGGAGTTGAGACCTTTCTTTGGAAAGAGTCATTCCAGAAAAACATGAAAACATCTAATATAAATTTTGTGTTCTTTTGTATGGACTTTACTATCATGATTTTGGGATAAGGGATTGTAATTTTTGTAAAAGCAAACATCTGGGGGTAAATCTGATACATAAGAACCAGTAAGATATTTTGAATGCCATTTGAAATTGTCATGCATGTTGAGAATGCCTTTAATTAGAACATTAAAAAACAAGGTTACACAAATTAATGCAAACATTAAAAGATGAGAATAATTATAGAGGATTAAGAAACCCACTTAACTGATTTAATAATTTTAAATTACATAGGATTTTAAAAATATAGCCCATTACTAAAATTGTGTTTAAATCTTTGGTACCTCTTAAATGGGGGAGCTAGGTGGCAGAATGGGTAGAATGCTAGGCTCAGGCAGGAAGATCAGAGTTCAAATCCAACCTCAGACACAGTATCTCTGCCAAGAAAACCTCAAAAGCGGTTAAGAAAAGTTGGACATGACTGAACAACAACAACCTCTCAAAAATCATACTCGTTGGCTTGTGTTTCCCAGCTGAGGAATACCAGAATATCTTTTGTTGTCTAAAAGGCTCTCAGCTCCTATTCAATTTAATGCAACAAACGCTTAGTAAGAGATGATGTAAAACAAGGCACTGTTTAAGGCACTAGGAAGATGAATATAACAAATAAACAGTCCCTGTCTTCAGGACACAGATAAGCATAGTACAAGGAAAACTGAGGAGGGAGAAAGTATTGATACCTGGGGAAGCAGGACAGGGAAGCCTTCATGAAGGAGGTGTAAAGTAAACTGAAGAAGATAAGTATTATTAAAGACAGAGATGAAGAGAGTACATTTCAGGAATGGGAAGACAGGAGATGGAATATTAAATTTAGGAAATATAGTTAGGGTGGAATGCAGAGTTCTTGAAGAAGAGCAATATTAAATAAGATTAAAAAGGTCTCTTCCAGCTCTAAATCTGTCCTCTGAATAATAAATATATATTGTGCACTCATTACTCTGGACGCAGCTCTAAGGACAACAGAATAATTTTAGGATGACTGTAAGGGGAAGGGGAAAAAGCATCATATAAATTTTTCTTCCAGTTTTTTATAACGTGCTTAATAATCAGGTTGCCCAAATTACTCCTCAAATGCTTGCCTAAACTTTTTTTAAAAAACAAGCTAGACTAAAACTGATTAAATCTTCGATATTTTAATATTACCATAATTGTTTTAGATCAGATTTATGATACAGTAGAGTTGCTTTTTATGTGCTACACACATACTTTCTAGTATGTTAGGGTTTCTCTTTGAATCAATATATACAATGCATTTATGCTTATTTTATAGAATACGGAGGACAATCATTTAAAGTGACTATAGAACTTTATTAGTTATATACCTGCTTCTATATTGTAATATATGTGGTTTACCTGAAACCTGGTCCTTGGTAAGAAACACAATCTAATTCATAACTTTGTTCTCTATGGGAACATTTGACCAACTTTTAAGATGTGTTTTCTAGGAATATCCTACGACCAAAAATAGGTTTGTCTATATTGTAATTTTGTCCTAGTGGAAATCTGGTATGCAACTGTTTCAATCTGGATCTCTTATCTAAAAATATTTTAATGAGTATCGATTATATACATAGTCCTGTTATTGGCATTCTTCTGGTAGACAGAAAAAGCATTATTCAGACCCTATCCTCCAGGAGCTTATAATTTATCTATACATAGGAAATGTTAAATACTATACAAGACTTAACATTGGAGAGGTCACAAAGCAGTGTATGAATTGGCAAATTCACCACCCTTCAATATTTTGCAAACACCTGGTATAACCTCCCACCTTTACTTTACCTATTTCAATGCTAATATACCTTTGAGATCCACCTCAAATCTCAAGGTGTCTATAAAACCATTCAGTGATAATTTCGGTCACTTCTCCTTCTCTTCATGACATACTCTGGAACTAGTTTTCTGAACCATAAAATTTGACACGATTAAGTTCCCTTTAACATTTTATTATCTATGCTATCTTTTTATCTTATTCAATTACTTCATGTTTCATGGTTCGCCTTGTACCCAAGACCTTGTGGTTGGAGAGACCATATTTCTTTTTCGTCTCCCACAATGCTTTTCACAGTAACAAGACATACTTGTCGAGTTGAGAAGGTGTGCTATCTCCTATGATCTTGGATCTGCCCTTCATTCTTGTGTAACCTTGGGGCAAGTCGCTACATATTTCTGGACCTCAGTTTCTCCAAATGCCAAATGAGGGGACTGGTCCATCTTACCTCTAAATCTATGCTTTGTTAATTTTCTTAGCTCCAAGTCTGTGATACTCTTTGTCTTTTGGAAAATGTTTTCATAGCCACAACCTTTTTTCCTTCTTCTACTAAATATTAACAATAAAAACACTCCCCTCCCCCCAAAGCTGTCACATTACTTATTTCGCAAAACATTTTTAGAAGGAAATTGCTGAAGTCTGCCCTTTATCTATAAGATCATTATTAGTAAACAAACATTTGAGTTTCTAGTGTAGAAAACAGTATCACATCAATGGAACAATCACACAACAATTATTTCTTAAGTATCTACTATGTTCCAGGGGTTGCAAGTACCAAGAATGAAACACTGACTAGTGGAAAAGACTACTTTTTAAAGGAGGGGATAAGTGCATATAAAAATACATACAGCAAAACTATAAAGTAAACACATACAAATAGATACAAAGTAGTTAACTGCAAGGTAATTTGGGAAAGAGGCTAAGTTGTTGCTAAATGCAAAAACAGGCAAGAGTTTCCTCCCTTTGGACAGTTTACAATATAATTGGTTACCCACTCCCTTTAAAGGAGTGGTATGTATAGAAGCTCTGAGTGCTGCCTGAGTGGGAGGTAACCAGAGATAGCTAAAGTGATTTTATTCCTAGTTTTCGGTTAGTCTGGTGGTAGGCTTCGCTTACTTGAAGATTTCTTTAGTATCTCTATCGATAAGACTTGTTTAAGACTATTGAACAAGGAAGGTAAAGGGCCCACAGAGATTCAATCCTTTATAATAACTCCTAGGCTGGTATACCCTAGAGGCTGTGGGGACCTCAGCTATGTGCTCCCTGGGTTCTGTTTCTGGAGACAATGCTAGACAACCTTTACTTAGTTCCAACACTAAAGCTAATTTTTAAGATATAGATGAAGCAGGTATTCTATCTTTGGGGCTACAAAAAGACCTCTTATAAACAAGGGAAGTTGCCATGAATGCAGGAATGCTGGGAAGAAATGGTGCACATTTCTCTATCAAATTCAGCATTAGCCATAGTTAACATGCACTACCCTAGACACCAACACACCTAGTATTGATATAAACTACACTACCTTGCACTTAGATCCTCAAATGCTTTGTTCCATACATTTTCCTACTTCAATAAAGATATAAGTTGATTATTTGGTATTTAGCATATATTTTCCCTTAATATGTATTGGTTAAGTCTTTAGATCTGTGTTCCAACAACACGGCTAGCAGCTGTTGTGGGGGTGAAAAACCAGCACAAGCCCAACAACAAGCATGCTACCAGCACGCTGCAAAAGCCCAAGTTCTTTTGATCTGCTTTACCAAGGAAAGCAACGTTAAGGGGTTTACAAGCTTACTTTAATCCAGCATACAAATATCACTCACTTGGTTTAGGGTCAAAAGCCAGCACCCTGAACTTCAGAGCAAATACAAACAAATTACAAACAGACCAAATACAATTGATAGTTACCAAGAAAACCAAGTCCCTACATCCGGGCAAGCTGAAGGGCTCTTAACTACAGCTGCCCAGAGTCTCCACATCAGCCCACCACCAAGAGTGAGAGCCCTGGGCAAACAGCTCTGTCTTCTCTTCTTACACCATTTCAGACACCATCAAACGTCATCTGAATGACTAGAACTTAGGCTCCTATGATTGGCTCTTGAGTTAGCACCTCCCCTTAGTACCCTGGGAGCTTTACACCCACATAGGCTTAGCACCTAATAGGGGTTTGGGCCTGGGGCTTAGCACCTAGTAAGACTCAATGGAATACACTGAATTAATCAAAGGAAACAAAAGCCAAACTCTTCAAGGGTACTTGGTTGAACTGAGTGCTAAGAGCCTATTTTGCTTACCAACACAGTCTGCAAAATTTATTTAACTCATAATGTACCTGCACTCAGGGTGGAAACTGCCTCTAACCCGTTCACAGTATCTGGTACTGAAGCTCTGTCAGGTATAAATTACATGGCCGAGGCTCTACTGGTAGAGGCAATAGGAGCTCCTCACGTTATTTATATAGGGTGTTTGTTTGGTGTTACAAATAACTTCCTTATAAGAAGCCTGTGAGGTAGAAAGGGTTATGGCTTTTCTGGCTTCAAGCCCACCTCTCCGTCCAGAACACCAGGAATTAGAGGGAAAGAGACTATTGTTGATGGAACCCAAGAGAGCCATGGGTGTTTCTGGGTCTTGGGATGGCTCAGGCGCAGCTAGGTGGCACCGTGGATAGAGCACTGGGCCAGAATTCAGCAAGTCCTTTGTTTTGTTCTTCAGGTCCTAGAGATTAGCCTAAATCCCATACTATAGCCTTTTAAAGTTCAGGGTTGTAATTCTCTCTCTCACCAATTCTTCTTTCTGATTCATTTAAGGAAACACTTAGGGAAACATATATACACACATATATATATACACACATATATACATATATAGATGCTAATAGAGTTTTGATAGAAATAATTTCAGAAGATGAGCAGACTTTCCTTACTTTTCATTGAAGAGACTAGATGGTATGATCTATGTTAGCAGATCCACATAGGTGAAATCATAGATTTTTTTGAAATACTAACTATGCTAAGGCTTTGTCATTTACTACATGCAAAATCTTGGTCAAGTCAAACTACATGGCATAAGGTAAGACTCTAAGGGTAGGAATAATACAAACATTTATATAGCACCTCACATTTACATATGACATTTAGTTTTACAAACATCTTTCCTTTTAAGAAGCCTGTGAGCAAGAAAGGGTTATTTGTCTCATCTGACAGATGAGGAACCTGAAGCCAGGCCCTTCTGGCTCCAAGTACACCACTCTGTCCAGGATACTACTACTCATTTATATTTGCCCTTGTTTTTTGCCTCTGTAAAGTGAGGGGGTTGGCTGAAATGGCCTCTAAGGCTTCTTCTAGCTCTAAACTTATTAAGTTCGACCTAAAAAGAGCCTTCATTTTTCTGTGCTTATTTGACTTTCCAAAAAGATAATTTAATATAATTCAATATGCCTTTATTAAGAGCTATTATGTGCTATCTATTCTAAGGTTGGGGAAACAAAGACAGAAATCATTGCCCTCAAGGAATTTTATTGAGGAGAAACAACACATACATATATAAATAGATATCAATACATATCAAGATATTTCTAGGGGGAAGAGCACAGGACTACTATGAATGGCACTTTATTAACAACAGAACCTGTTTTTCAGAGGGTACAATGGAAGAACAGAAAAGAGTGGGAAGAGGGCAATGGAGGGATATAATTGATGAGGGATGAGAGAGCAGAGGTTAGGGTCTGAAGGGAACAACTTACAAAACAGAATCACTCAGCCATAAGGGCAGTAAATTGTCATGCCTTATGAACCTAAAAAAACCCTAGAAAAGCAACAAATTAAAAAAAAACCCTAACTACATAATTAAAGTAAAAATTCTAAAAATCAAGGAAAAGATTTATAAAACTGAAAACAAAAAAACCCACTGGATTGATAAAACTAAGAGCTTATCAGAAACCATTCTCCCCAATTATATGTTAATAAAACCAATCTGTTAGATGAAATGGATGTCTGTACAAATAGAAAATATCCAGATTAACTGAATAAGAAACAGATTATTTATATAACCCAATATCAGAAAAATAAATTGGATAAGCCACACATCAACTCCCAAAGGGAAAAAAAAACAACCAAAAACTACTCAGGACTAGGTAGATTAACAAATGAATTCTATCAGACATTTAAAAACCAATTCTAATATTACATAAACTTCGCAAAAAGAAAAAAAATTTTTTCTAAACTCTTTGAAGACAAAGAAAACTACAGACCAACATCCTTAAGAACATTCCAAGTAAAAATATTAAGTAAAACATTAGCAAAGAAGCTATAGCAATATATATAATATATATACACAAATACAGACATGTATATATATATACATATATACATACACATACATATATATATGTAAAATTACATCCTATGACCAGATTGGATTTATATCAGGAATGCAGGAGGTGGATTCAATATAGGAAAAAATACAAATATAGTAAACAAAAGTAATGAAATTATGTGATCATTATCAATACTGAAAAAGCTTTTGACAAAATCTGACACCAATTTCTGTTAAAAAGCACTATAAAGCACAGTTCCTAAGGGAAGCTTTCCTTAATATGGTTAAGAAGTATCTATCAAGGGCGGCTGGAAAGCAGGGACTAGCGTGAGCTCCCCGCCAAGTCCCCCCAAAAACCTATAAAAATGGATTTGAACCAATTCTAGAACTGCAAAACCCACAGGGTAGCAGAGGGAAGCAGGGCTCTAGCCCAGGACAGCCTGGAT
>CM053623.1:53262399-53304285 GCA_028646595.1 Phalanger gymnotis | reverse complement strand
GGTGGGAAGGGAAGAGGGGAGAGAATTTGGAACTCAAAGTTTTAAAAAATAGATGTTCAAAAACAAAAAAGTTCTTGCAGGCAACAAGAAAATAAGATACACAGGCAATGGGGCATAGAAATTTATCTTGCCCTACAAGAAAGGAAGGGAAAAGGGGATGGGAGGGTAGTGGGGTGACAGATGGGAGGGCAGACTGGGGAACAGGGCAACCAGAATATATGCCATCTTGGAGTGGGGGGGAGAAGGTAGACATGGGGAGAAAATTTGTAATTCAAACTCCTGTGAAAATCAATGCTGAAAACTAAATATATTAAATAAAATTTATAATAAAAGAGAAGTATCTATCTAAAGCTAAGAGTCAGCGTTATATATTATGGAAAAAGGCTGGAGACTTTTAAAATATAAACAGGGGTAAAATGAGGATGACCATTATCATGACTATTATAGAAATGCCCCCTATATTTTATAATAATAAATATTAGCAAACAATAAAATAAGTATAGATAAAAAGAGAAGAACCACTTTTTTTGGATATGGGATGGCCTATCTAGAGAACCCAAAAGAATCAATTAAAATCAATTGAAACAATAACTTCAAGAAACTTGTAGCATACAAAATAAAATAAACTCACATAAATCATTGGCACCCCTATTATTACCAACAAAACCCAGCAGGAGGGAAAGAAAGTTAAACTCTATCCCCATGTTTACAGAATATGTAAAATATTTGGGAATCTACCTGTCAAACACACAGAGAAAGTATACGAATACAACAAAACAGTCTTTAAAGCAATAAAGACAAATTTGAACAATTGGAGAAACATTATTTATAGGAAGGCAGCACGATTATTACAAAAATGACAATACTATCTACATTAATTTTATATATTCAGTGACATGGCAATTCGACTCCTAAAAGATTACTTTTGTGGAGTTAGAAAAAAATGGTGGAATTTATCTGGAGGAACAAAAGGTCAAGAAACTCAAAAGAAATTATGAAAAGGATGGGGCATAGTAATTGTCTCATTCATGTCTGACTCTTTGTGACCCCATTTGGGGTTTCCTTGGCAAAGATACTGGAGGGGTTTGCCATTTCTTTCTCCATCTCATTTTACAGATGAGGAAACTGAGGCAAACAGGGTTAAGTGACTTGCCCAAGGCCAAACAGCTAGTAGGTGTCTGAGATTAGATTTGAATTCAGTTAGATGAGTCTTCCTGTCTCCAGGCCCGGTATCTTATCCACTGTGTCATCTAGCTGCCTGGCCTAGAAAAAACAGATTTCAGATCATACTCAAATCAGTAATCATCAGAACTATTTGGTATTGGTTAAGAATAACAGGTCCATCACTGATACTAACTGGGTATATAACACATAGAAGCAAAGAAATATAGTAGCCTAGTGTTCCATAAACCTAAAGATGCCAGTTACTGGGGTAAGGACTCACTCACTCTTACTCTAAAGCAGTTTGGCATAAATTAAAATTGCCCGATTTCACATACTATATACCAAGATAAGTTAAATGTATAAAGTAAATTGATCACTTCACAAATAGATTAAGTGAAGCAAGAACAGAAATACCCTTTGAAACCATGGATAGGGGAAGCAGTCATGACTAAAAATGGAACAGTGAGGATTACAGAAAATAAAATGTACAGTTTTGAATACAAAAAATTTAAAAGTTTTTGCAAAAACAAATCCAATGTAATTAAAATTATAAGGAAATATTCTTTCTATCTAAACATTCTATCATACATACAAGGTGAAAATATTTGTACTAAGAGTCTCTGATAAAGGTCTAGGAATTGATTCAAATGTCTAAGAATAGAAGCCATTCTCTAACAGATTAATGGTGTAAGGATATAAATGGGTAGTTCTCGAATGAAGAAATACAAGCTATCGATAATCACATGAAAAGATGTTCTAAATCACTAGTAATTTTGTTGTTGGTTAGTCATTTTTCAGTCGTGTCCCATTCTTTATGACCTCCTTTGAGGTTTCCTTGGCAAAGATATTGGCATAGTTTGCCATTTCCTTCTCCAGCTGATTTTACAGATGAGGAAACTGAGACAAACAGGGTTAAGTGACTTGCCCAGGGTCACACAGCTAGTAAGTGTCTCATGCAGGATTTGAACGCAGGAAGAGGAGTCAAGAAAAGGCCTGGTACTCTATCCATTGTGCCACCTGGCTGCCCCATGTCATTAGAGAAATTAAAACAACTTTAAAGTTCTATCTCACACCCATCAAACTGGCAAAGATGACAAAAATGAAAAATGACAAATGTTGGAGAGAGAGACTGTGGGAAACACATCTATGCATCGCTAGTGGAGCTCTGAATTGATTCAGCCACTCTGGAAAGCATTATGGAACTGTGTCCCCCAAATCACTGACTCAGCAATGATATATGATTCAGAAATATTCTGAATCCTATTCTGCAAAGAGATCAAGGAGGAAAATGACTCACATGTACAAAAATATTAATAACAGCTCTTTGTGTAGTAGCAACAAAAAACTGGAAATGAAGGGGTGCTTATAAATTGTGGGATGACTGAAAATATTACAGCATATTAACATAATGGAATATAATTGTGACATAAGAAATGATGAAAGGGATGGCTTGAAAGAAACTTTGCAAGACTAGCGCAAACTGGGCCAGTGTAAAGCGAGCAGAATCAGGACAATTTATACAACAACACTGTAAAGAACAACAATTTTGAAAGACCTAAGAATGCTAATCAATCCAACAACCCACATGCTTCCAGAGGACTAATATGAGTGAACCACGCTTCCCACCTCCTGATAGAGAAATTATAGATTCAAGATGCAGAGTAAGATATGTTTTTGGACGTGGCCAAAGCTGGAATCAATTTTGTTTGACTACGAATATACGTTACAAGGATTTTGTTTTTCCTTTCTTTTTTTCAGATTTCAAGAGAAGAGTAGGGAAAGGTTAGAAAAAGTGAAAGAAAAACTGAAAGAAAGAAAAAAATTTTAAAAAAATACACAGAAGATAATAGAAAATCAGAAACAATAGCAAGATTTACAATCACAAGACAAGGAGAGCTTTTAAAGTTGTATGTCGAATTTCTGACATATATCATACAAATATGCCATATTATCACATGCTTCCTATTACGTATCATTACATATCACATGCTATATTATTAAAAATGAAAAGCAAGATGTACGTAATTCAGTCTTATTTCTAATGCTCCCTTTTTGCTTTATGATCTATAGAAAGGCTTATTGTATTTGGTATCGGAGAAAAAAAATTCTAAAAAATTGTCATGTTCTCATAAGTGTAAAAGTAATGCTAATTTGATTATTAATACCTGAGAAAGGGGTGAAAATAGAATGCACGACTGCTACAGCTTCTACCACTTGCCAAAATAATTAACATACAAACTTATTTTACTTTTCATTTCTTCATATAGTTTGACTACTGAGCTCCGTGCTCATACGGTGGATAATTCTTACAATTTATCATATGTATTGCGTTCTATGATCTTTCAAAAACTTCTGTGCAGGTGGCCGAACTTAAGTAGTTTTAAAATATATTGAACTGAACATAAGGGAGGGAGGAAGCATGGTACATCAGGAGTAACACGGACTCTAGAGTCAAAGGGCCTAGGTTCAAGTTCTCTCTCTGATGCTTACTACCTGGGGACCTCAGGCAACTCCACTACCCTTAGCCTCAGTTTCTTCATCTGTAAAATGAGAAAACTGGCTCAGATGGCCTTGAGGACAGGGACTGGCCTTGTGATTTCACTGCTATTCATAACTCCTTTTACCAATACAAGTTGGCACCTCTTCAACTTCTAGTCTGAGACAGCTGCCTGAAGCAATGAGAGATTACTTGCTTTTGCCCTTGGTTACAGTCAAGACCTGAACCTGGGTCATGCCAGCTGAGGTCAACTCTTTATCCACCATGCAATGCTGCCTTTCCTTCTTGCTTTATGTCTATTAGAACATTTGCATAGATGACTACTTCTATAGCACTGTCATCTTCCACTAATTTTGCTAATTGACAACGACCAAGTATACCCTGTAGGAAAGAGTACCATATTCAGATGTTTACTTCTCCCTGTAAATCAGTGGTCCCTAAACTTTTGAGTTTGTGGTGCTGTATTTTAATTTCATAACCCTCACTCTTATCTGTTAAATGGCACTAAAGAAAAAAAATGTAAAAGTGAAATGAAAAGGAATTTTTTTTGTGAATTTTCTGCAAACTTCACAGCATCTCCTGAAAGTAACTGGAGTCAGCCTGGCATGGGATTTGCCACAGTTTGGTTAAACACTGCTCTCAGAGCTTCCAGATACTCTCTTTAAATTCTGGGTAGTACTTAAAACACTCATGCCACAATGGGCTCCAGTAAGCAAAGCCTATCTTATCTCTCTCTTTAGTTTTTCCATCCAAATATAAGCAGTGGATTTGGGCTTCTGCCCAGGCCCACCTTTCTTTCACTTCCAATAGATGCCCCTGGGGAAAAGGCTAGCTGGCTGTGTACAGAGAAGGAGTGGTTGTGCTCTGCCCCACTAGATGATACCTCGCTGGCTGCTTCTAAATCAGACATTTTCTGTTCTTTAATTTTCTTCTGGAGGGAAGATGAGGAAGAAACCACCCACAAAAACAATCCTATGTACATATGTACATCTATATCAATATAGCTATCCTGTTAGAATCCCATGGAACACTAGGGAAGCTATCCTGACTTGATATTTTCCATATCACCTTAATGACAAACAAGAATATGTATCCTAATTAAAGCATTTGAATTGTTTCTTAAAGCCCAATGAAATGACGCATGTGTTCACTCATAGACTAAAAACTTTATGCTCTTTGGTCTCTACATCTATCAAATGAGGGGGTTCCAAGTCTAGATCTGTAATCCTATGAGGAAGTAATCAGTGCTAGGTCTCAGTTCTACTGGCTGTTCTATGATTCACAGTTTAAAATAATGTTCATTTCACTATGCCAACAAAAGTTTAAGATAGGAACAAGAGCCAGCTTATTTCTTAATTTACTCTTCATGTAAGATGGTCTGTGTGTGGATATACATGTATATATCCTCTCCCTTTTGATTAGCTTACTAATAATATAGTAATATATCAGTATATGTGCATATACATGTATATATGTAATACGTACAAATGTATATGTTATGTAATGTATAATATCATATACATACATGTTTGAAACTTAGTGTAATCAGTTTCCACATAACATTAACCCAAAAATAAAATTAAAGACTTTATAACAATAGCAACTATTTACATTTATGAGTATTCTAGTCTTTCCAAAGTGCTTTTACACAAACTTTGGAGGTGGATGGTACATGTATTATCATTTATTCTCATTTTATACATGAGGAACTAAGGTTCAGAAGGAGTAAAGGGACCTACCTATGGTTACACAGCTATTTAGTGTCTAGGCATAATTCGAACTCCTAAGTCTGGCATTCTACAACATACTGGCTCTTACAGTCTTGAAAGAGACTTTTACTGGTTAAATATGTCTTAAAAATATCATAGCTAAAAATAGATTTTAAAATTCATAATACCTTATTTACATTTCAACATTACAAGACTTAGTAAATCTGCACCGAATAAAAATGAAGGTAATAACATTTTATCAGCTAAACATAGACTAATTAATCACCCAACTGAAGAAAGAAGTAACAGTACAGTTTGTAATTGCTACGGGGCTGTACCCTGGCTCACAGGAGAAGCCTGCTGATTAGTAAATATAAGCATGAAAGCACGGGGACTGAAAAAGTTAAGGAAGGCTTTTAAAATTATTCTCTACTCTTCCTTACTACAAAACCAAGGTAAGTATTTTCCCTTGGTTTCAAGAAGTTATCTACAAGTAAGCTATCAAAAGACTATCAAATAAAACAATATTTCTATATTGATTATAACTAGAAGTTAATAATTCTAATAGATTCAAATTATGGTGGACTTAATGAAAAATAGAAACTTAGTTTTGGGATGGAACTTGGCAGAATCTTCCAGTCTTGTACCCAAAGCAGAAATTCTCTTTATATAGAACCTCTGGTAAAATAATCTCTGCTTGAACACTTCCATCAACGCAAAGCTCATGACTTTTTGAGACAGACCATTCCACTTATATACAACTATACTCGTCAGAAAGTCCTCCCTTATGCTAGCTAAGGTGACAATATACAGCCTTGTTGTACTCCTTATTGAACAACTGTAAACAGTTGTTCCATGTTTGGTTCTAACTGTTGCTTGCTGACCTTCAGGTTCCTCAGGAGACAAGAAAGATGATTTGCTACTGCCATCTTTTTGAGGACTTGCTACATTTTGTTGTGATCCATATAGTCAAAGACTTTTAGTTCAATGAAGCAGAAACAGATGTTTTTTCTAGAATTCCCTTACTTTCTCCATAATCCAGTGAATGTTGGCAATTTGGTTTCTAGTTCTTCTGCCTCTTCAAAAAACAATCTGTTTTTCTCGGAATTCTCGATTCACATATTGCTGAAGTCTAGCTTGCAGAATCTTAAGCATAACCTTGCTGGTGCATGAAATGAATGCAACTGTTTGGTAATTTGAACATTCTTTGGCATTGCCCTTCTTTAGGACTGGGACATATACCAATCTTTTCTAATCCAGTGGCCACTGGTGAGTTTTTCAAATTTGCTAGCATATTGAATGCAGCAATTTAGTGGCATCACCTTTTACGATTTTAAATACACCAGCTGAAATTCTATCACCTCCACTAGCCTTATTGTTAGCAATGCTTCCTAAGGCCAACTTGACTTTATTCTCCAGGATGTCTGTCTCTAGATCAATAATCACATTATTGTAGCTATCGGTGATGTTTAGATCTTTCTCGTCTAGATCTTCTATATGTTCTTGCCATCTCTTCTGCTTTTGTTAAGTCCTATCGTTTTTGTTTTTTATCATGCTTAATAACTTTTTCTTCATGTAATTCAAAATTGTTTTCCAGAATGCTTGGACAAACACACAGCTCCTATGGCAGAGTAATTGTGTATTGGTATTGTGTATTTTACTACCAGCAATTTTCATCCTTTATAAATTTTACTTTGATGGGCATCAAATTATTTTAAATCTTATTATTTATCTTATTAGTCATTTTGAGCATTTTTCTTGTTTGCTGCTAGACAATATTAATTCGTTGGAAGACTGCTTGTTCATATCTTTGACCTCTTAGCTGTTGGAAAATGGTTTGATCTTAGGTAAGAAAATGAGACAGATTTATATGACGGATATCTTATTTATCACAGGTGCTTTTCTTATTGCTAATTACATTTTCCCCCTTTGGTAGTTCATTTATGACTTGAATTCTCTGCCTTAGATTTAATTAAGATTTATATTTTTTCTTTTTGTTAATTCGAGCATTTCTAAAGATAATTATCAATTTCCTTTAAATGATCAATTTTGCTGACATACAATTATGTATAGTAGTTTTTGACCTTCTCTTTTCACTGCAAATACATATGTATGTGGGAGGGGTATGTGTATATGTCTATGTATTTTGATTTTTTCCTTATTATTAAGCAATGCTTAAAATAGGGAAAACATGCTTGCCAAAGTGGCAAGATCCAAATTGAAGTGGGATTCCATATAGATGGTGAAATTATCCATATGTTACTGTTTGCAGAAGACATTCTGCTGATTGTGTCAAGTCCCAGATCAATGAGAACCATGATCACTCAAAAGAAATCAGTTATATACCTAGGAAAAACTAGATTATGATATGCCGCATGAATTGACAACTCATTGGTCTTGTGTATCAGTACATATAATCTTGGATGCATATTGCAAATGGACAATGAACTTGGCCCAAACAAGGATTCATCTCTTTAGCACTCAATTTTTTCCTTTAATGAGGTATGGATGTGGGTTATGTTTACCAGACCTTCGAAGAACTAAAGTTGTAGACAGTGAAAGGGCACATAGTGGGGGTGATGAGTCTGAAACACTTTACAAGGAGGGCCTAGTAGGAGCAGCACTGATATATGCAGGTGACTTACTCATAGAATGAGTAAGAGTGAGGGATGAAGGGCTGACAGCCTCCTTGCTCCACTGATATTTGCACAATGCCAGGGGGTCAAGAAGTCCTGTAACACACTGAGGAGGAGGATTTGATGGTAGATTTATGAGATTTAACACCTGTAAGAGTTTTGCAGGCTGATTGCAGCCTGTGATCTGTCTTGGTGGGAATTCTTACAACGACAAAATCACACACCTATCAACTGAAAAACAAATCCTTTTTTTTTTTAATTTTTACCTAATGGTTGGCTAGTTTTTTTAAAAACAATTTCATTTTATAAGCCTAATAACCACACACATTCAATTTTATTTGTCTTCTGATCATCAGAGTTTCTTATGTACTTGTATTGAGATAAGGTATTTGTTTTCTAACGCTCAGTTTGTTAATCCTCTTTTTTTTTTGGTATATTGTTAATGCATACTTTTAAAAATATATTTTCTTCTGAAGAACGCCTTAACTGCATATCATAAATTTGTGTATGTTATTCATTATTCTCTTTTTAAATAACCATTTTTCTCCCCTCTGGCCATTAAATTCATTGTTGACATTTCCTTTAACATTACCATTTTTAATGTTATATTCAGAAAAGAATGTATTTAGTATGTTTGCCTTTTTGCATTCTTTATGTCCTAACATGGTTAGTTTTCTTCAAAGTACTATGTGATGCTGAGATTAAGTATATTCCTAAGTAATCTCATCCAGAAGTTGTCAAAGACCTGTAAAATTGAAATTTTTTTCCCAACAATCTGTTCACTTTTACATTTTCCTTTTTCTTCTCCTTTCTGCACATTTATCCAGCTCTGGAGGAATATTAAAAGCTTACTATAATTACTGTGCTGCTATCACTGGGTTGGATTTCCTTTTTTGGAGGTGTTGCTGTAATTCCGTTAACTTTTCACTAAGAACTTTCATGCTATGGCATTTGGTACATATGTTTTGGGCCAATGATTTTGAAAAAACATAGAGAATTCTCAGTAAGGAACGGTTGATGCAGACCCGCGTCTCCTCCTGGATGGTTGCCTGGGATCTCACAGCCAGTAGGCGTCGGACGCCAGGTCTGAAGCCAGGTCTTTGCAGCTCCAAGGTCAGTTCTAAATCTATTACATCAGGCTGCCTCTCCATGGGGCCTATCTGCTTAATAAAAATTATGTAGCTGTCTATGGTGCCCTTAAGCATAACACAGCTTCCTTGTTTGTATCTCTATATTTTCTATTTTTATTGTTGTTTTGTTTGAAATCATTATTCCAACTCGTTCCTTTTGGAATGACTCGAAGTATTATTATTTTGTTTT
Organism: Phalanger gymnotis; assembly: GCA_028646595.1. Classification (NCBI taxonomy): domain Eukaryota; kingdom Metazoa; phylum Chordata; class Mammalia; order Diprotodontia; family Phalangeridae; genus Phalanger; species Phalanger gymnotis. Next base: position 53,294,959 of record CM053623.1, on the reverse strand, counting down.
AGTCTCGATTTTCTCTCTGTATAATTTCAAGGTGCCTATGGGATGCAGAAAATTATTGCGGTTCATTATATTTATTCTGTCACTTTCTAACTTAACTGGGGAGTTTAATCCACTCATATTTGGTTATAATTAATTTTGTATTTTCTTCCTTAACACTGTTACAGTATTCTTTTCCTCTTTTTAAAATCAGCAGTTGGTCTCTGTGGTTTTTTTTGCTTATACTCATCTGATCTTGGTCCCCTTCTGTAGATTCTCTTCTATTCTTCTCACTACTTTATTATTATCAATATTAAAATGAGTTTATTATTATCTTGTCATACACTTCCCCTACCTCCCCAACTCTTTCCTCCTCTTTCCACTCTTTATTTTTTAAATGTATGTTCTTTGGAGAAGTCTCATTCCCAAGAATGCAACTCATGGAGGCGATGTGTTCTAGATCATCAAGTGCTCATGTTTTCTTCTAATTCCAATGCCTTGATTTTGTTTCTGTTCTGTTCCCTTTTCTCCTTTGGTTCACTGCATTTTGAGTTTCAAGTTTATTTTTCTCTTGCATACCCAGTATAGAGGCATGGTATGGCTCCAGTGTGAGTGTGTCTTGACTCAAAGCCCATTTATTTACTACTGAGGCCAGCACTTTTCCTTTTGGGCACATGCTTCCCTATCCAGCTTTCCTCATTTCTTGACTTGAGTATGAACCCAGAGCTAATTAGGAATTGTCTTCTTTTAAGTAGAAGAGGGGTTGAAAGTCTACCTTCTTTCACTGACTTTAAGCTTGGCTCTATGGTATATATTATCATGGGGTGCAACAAGATCTTTTTTTGAATAAGACATTCCAATTTTTTCTTAGGATTTTTCCTAAGGAACAGCTGGAAGATTCAGATGATTTTTCTTCATATTAAGGGTTTCTTCCTAACTGTTCTTTTATTTCATATTGAATTTCTGAAGGTTGACCACAGTATTTGTTGGGGTATCTCTCTTGTTCCATCTGTATTTTGCATTCTTTCCCAAACACTTTTGGGGAATTTTCTTGTATTATTTCCTAAATGACACCATTCAGGTTTTCAATTTCAATATGTTTTTCTGGAATGCTTGTGACTTGCATTGCTTCTGTGCTGTTTATCTTCAAAGTCATTATCTTTGGCTTAAAAGGATTTCATCTTTTCTTCTAATCTCATTGTCTTTTGATTTAATTTAATTTTGTTTCTTTTTCTTCTACCACTGTATTTTCTGAGCTCCAGGTTTGCTGTTCTCTTTTTCAAAGAATCTTCTACTTTGAAAAAAACTGTGTTTACTCACTTATCTTTTTGATTTCTTCTTTTAAAAGCTATAAATTCTGCCTCTTAAAAAAGTCTTTCTTTACTGACTCACTTGGGAGGTTTTTGCATCTCTTCAGTGATTTCAGACAGTTTAACATACAACTAGAAACATGTTAGGATTAACAAGAGTTTAAGGAAAGTAATTTCTGCTAATAATATGAAAAATCAAATTGAGAGCATTTCCTTTTTTGGGTCTTCTAGTTCATTAAAATCTTACTGCATTTGTTTCAGATCTGAAACATTACTTAGTGTTATTATCTTAAATTTGAAAAAGTCCTCAAAAATAATCATATCTTTGCAGTAACCTCTTCTAAAATATCACTGACAGGTGATTCTCCCTATTTTTGCTTAAACCAGTAAAAAGGGAAGTTCAAAGGAAAGGGAACTCATTACTTATAAGGTATCCCATTCAAGTTTCGGAAAGCTTTAATTACACATAAGAGTTGTTAGTTTTCATATATGACCTCTACACTTTCCTTCTTGTGAATCTCATTGACTTCTATAGCTTCAACTCTAACATCTATGAGGAAGATTCCCAAAGCTATGTCTCCAGCTTTGATCTCTTTCTGGAGCTTCTAGGATTCCCAGCTATTTACCAGGCATATGCACTTGGGTAGACTTCTACACTTTAAACTCAACATGCCCCAAATTGAATATAGCTTTCCACTAAAACTTACTCCTTTTTCTATTTCCCCAATTTTCCTCCACCACCCATGACTGACAATTAGCAATTATTTCAGACTCTTGCCTTTCCCTCAACTTCCAAAGATTCTCAAATTTTCTATGCAAAAGCTATCTTCTGATAAAATTACTTATCATATTTACTAAAAAAATAATGAGGACTTTATTAGGAAGACCGTTATTCTGCCTGCTTTTAAAGGTCAAGTATATATGATATGATATCAGGTCCTGACTTAATTCTTAGGCATAGATTTTTATTCATCATGTTAAAGAAGCTTTAAAATGAAACAACAACAATAAAACTCCCCAAACTCACGATGTTGATGATTAATTCCTTAGAAGGAAAACTTACACCATACAGACACAAATACTCACTACATAGATGTCAAAATTTTGTATTTCACCTTAGAAAAACGAGGTACACTTGAGCAGCATAAATGTTCTAACAGCGGTTTAGCAAACAAGGAGCTGTCAACTTCCAATAACCTATTATTCACACCTCTTTAATCACTGCCACAGAGTCGATTATAAATAGCCTCATACATTTTTAAATAAGGTCATTCTGAAATGAAACAACAAAGCAGGTAGTAAATATTCCAGTACAAAAGCAATTCAATTCTAAAGACACAACAGAACTGTGCTTTTGCTCAAATGTTCAATTTAAAGAAAGCTAACAAAACCTTTTATTAACTAGTCCAGCAAACAAATGTCAAGGAGGTACTCTCCATGGAATCAATGGAATAGTTAAATTACAACATAGTTTACAGAGCAGCAGCTTTAAAGAGATCTTACTATTAAAGCCCACCCCCAAGAATGGCCTTATATTCACAATGCAACAAACACACAAAAAATAAACAGTTTACATGTCTAAACTATAGCACAGTACACAGCACGTAGGAGGTGCTGAATATACGCTTGCTGACTGAAGGCTACTCTGTAAAGTCATGATGACACAGCCTAGACCTTTAAGGCATAGCTCTTTAAGAATGTATGTTTCCAAAGATTGTCACAAAAAGGGTAGTCAAGTACTGATCATATAAATACACGTGCATGAGGCGTATACAGAAAATACTTTGTAAAACATTTTAATAGGATGGCAAAAACACTTCAAAGGAAACAAAGTAGAACTAGAGAACAGAACCTCACTTAAAAAGTAAGAATTTCAGAAATCAAACTCCAACTCACAGATTAGTCTTAGCCACCAACATATGTACTCCTGATCACTTCTGTACCTACAAGAAAGAGCTCAACTATTCCTGTTACTTCAGAAAGTTTTCTTCATGGAACTCTTTTTATTAAATTAAATTTTATTTTATTTTCCATTATAAATTCTCTCCCTTCCTTCCCTTCCTCACCCATTGAGAAGGCAAGAAATACAAACATGAAGTTATGCAAAGCAAATTTCTGCCATCTTACAACATTTCCTTAAAGGATTTTAATACAAATCCAAACAATAAGGTTGGGACTTATGAGTGATGCCAAGAAATCATAAAAAGATTGGAGTTTCATGGATATCAGCAATCTTCCTATGGAATTTTTGGATTTCAAACAACCAAAGAGGTTAGTGGGAGTCACATATTGGATATGATTATGCCTTTTGGGCTATTCCTTTCCCTCCCTTCATTGTATTCATTTTAGTCAGTCACTGGCATGATCTGACATAAATTAGTCATAGGCTGTGCTAAACTAAAATGGATTGAGGCATAATTTTTTAACCAATAATTCCAGGTTACTCCTCGAGTATGCATGGATATGCCCTTTAGACCAGAAAAGAAAAAAAGATCCTTCTAGTATTAACATTCTGTTTGTCAGGAGTAGACTTAAAAAGAACAAATCTGAGAGTACTGAAAGAATACATAGTTACAAATTGGGACAGTTCTGCCTCATCTCAACAAGTCGCAGGCATGAGACAGAATCTGATACCATGTTGTTCATTCCCACAGAATCCTAACAGAGATAGAAGACCTCAGAGATCATCTCATATACACCTCTGGATTTTACAGGAGAACAACTCTTCTGTCTAGAGGTTCCTTCTTCAAATGCACAAATTCAGGTTCTGTGGATAGAACAATAAAATTAAAACAATTCTTGCCTATAAAGTGTTTGTAATTGAATAGTTATAATTAAACAAGTACATATTGGGAATACAGTGTGGAATGTAATAACTACATGGAAAAGTTCCAGAGTGGAGGGACAAGTTATTTGTAACTGGAAGTAGAAAATGAGGAAATCCTTTGTGGCAGAAGGAGCCACCTGGGCTAATAAGCCTTGGAGAATGAGAGAGAGAATGGGGGGGGGGAGGGAAGAGAGGAGGACAAGGAAGAAGAGGAAGAGGGAACCACAATTAGGCAGAGAGACAGGAGAGAGAAGGACAAGACCCAGAAACTACAAGAAATTCAGTATGACTATGATAGAGAATTGAAGAAGATCGATAATATCTGGTAAGGCTGGAGGGACAGGGGAGGCTGAACGTGGAAAACCCTGAGTGCTAGACCTAGGTATTTGTATTTTATTCAGGAAAGTAACATCATGACGATAGCTAGAATTTACAGGGCTTGCAGAGTTGCAAAGTGTGCCTCACAACAACCCTGTGAGGCAGGTGCTATTATTAACTTTTACAGATGAAGAAAATGAAAAGAACAGCACTGGTCTGTGACTTGCCCAGGCTTACACAGCTAGCAAGTCTGAGACAAGGTTCAAACTTGGGTCTTCCTGCCTCCAGGCCCAGAATTCTATTCACTGTGCTGCCCAGGCGCCTGGCTTCAGAACCACCGAAGGTTCCAGAGTAGTGGTCAGCCGTGTGCATTAAGAAGGTGACCCTGGCAACCATGTGGAGAAAGGACTAGACATGGGAAGGCAGTTAGGAGGTCATCACAATACAGTCAATCCTCAACATTAAAGCTTTTAACTTCCAAGATTCCAAGCATCCAACTGTGCACATTCGTGGCTGTGTGCAGTAGAGAAAAAATGAGAGGCACAATGCTAGCAAGTTTATGGCTGTAAGAAGTTATGAAAGTATTTGTAAAAGTGTTTGTGAATCCATGCCAGAAAGTGCTAAAGTAAGCTTTCAAATTTATGTGATGAGAGATTTGAAAAAATGGAAAAGATGTTAGTTTGTGGGTATGTGAGATGGTGCTCACTCCTGCCCTAAGCTCGTCCCAGGGGCGGGGGCTCACTCCAAGCATGTGCTTTTCGCGGCAGAACAGTTCAACTACAGAGCCAAAAGAGAGATTAGAGATGGCAGCCTTTCCCTTCCCCCTCACCTTTTTTTACCTTGGGGTTATTCTGACATCTGCCCCTGCACTTCCAGGTCCTGTCTAGAGTTGTCTCTCCTCTCCCTGCATTTTATGGTTTACTTCATGGTTACTATGTTAGGAAAAGTACACAATTTAAAATTTAAAACAAGATTCCAGAAGGGTAAAATAATACACAGTAAAAGTTTATTCGGCATAACGTCAACCAGGAAGCTTAATAAGTAGTGTCAATCAATCTATACATTATAATGACTGACATTTAAAAATTCTGACTTATTCTGAATCAAACCACACCAGTATCTTTGCCAAGAAAATCCCCAAATGGGGTCACAAAGAGGCAGACACAACTAAGAAATCCCCGATAATACACTATATGCATCTTATATATACATAGTTGTTTGTATATTGTGTCTACCCTTAGCATGTGATTTCCTTGAGGGCAGAAATATATTTTTGCTTTCTTTGCATCCATGCCCATCCTTGGCACACAGTACTTAATAAATGTTTTTGATGACTTTAATGTACCAGAATTCTCTGAAACTGTTTAATGGTAAACGATAACTTTCAGAGAATATAGTATTCCATCCTTTTGCCCATAATCTCACTAAAAGAATGCCGCTGTTAAAAAAGGATAGATCTTTGTTTCAAAGAGGAATGTAGATTGGACAGATGATTAAAAGCACTGCCTAACTGCCATCCTGGCTACTCTTCACCTCCTATTTAATTGGGGGCTATAAGAATTAAATAAGTAGAATTTAAGTTTCTGTTTATTCAAAGGGCAATGGAAAGATGCAAAGTGGGCATGAGTAGCTTGTAGCACATTACGCACAATGAATTGAATGGAAATGATGCAAAAGATATTATCAGTTATTAATTTCTTTATATGTTTTAGTATAGGATTAATTTTTGTTAATATTAACATAAGTACTGAGCAATATGCATAATCTTTAATATACCCATTAAAAATCTCCATAGTTTTTTTTATCTTTTAATTTTTCCAACAAATCTGTTCAGCACCAAGTTTTCCTTCTTATTTATCTTTCTGGTAGGTTTATATGATTCTGAACTGTATAATCCATGCAAGAGATACACCCCCACATACACCTACAGCCACATGTAAGCTTACCACTAGATTAAGAAAACATCTGCAAACTGTATCAACAGTATCTGAAATCAAGAACAAATTTATTATTTCATTTGAAATTATTTTCATATAATCTCCTATCCTATCTGCCTACCTCCTCCCTCTGTAAAATATGTTCTACCAGACAAAATGTTATTTCCACTGCAGAGATACTATGAAGGTTACTAAAATTAAAGTATGGCAAAACAAATAATATGAACATGTAGTTGAGATACTTCTTTTAAAGCAGATATTTACAGTGAACTGACTTGGACTTGTATAATATCTTGTATTTAAAAAAATGGGAAGCACAAGGCTTTGTTTTTCTGGTAATTATATTTATACCTACTAAATCATAAAATCAATTATGGAGATCTTATGAGGAAGTAACTTTAAAACATTCAAATATAAATTTTCAGTAACTCCTTTTTGCCTTAGGCGTGAAATAAGAGTACAAAGAACCACATGAGTGTTTACATGTGAAGATCAATACGAATCATTACAGCCTCAATCAACATCAGGGCTTCCCAATGTTCTGAAGCCCTCTTATTTTTCTGAGTGTCATCTTATGGAGCTCTCAGAACATTAGGGAATTCTAACTGGTTGCTTGCTCATTATGGAACAGAAAACTAACATTTGCTATCACTAATCATGCAGTTATAAAGACCTATCAAACAAAACTAGCAATTTAAAATTACTTTACAAAGCATTTCTTAAACTGCTACATTGTTTTTCCTCTAGGTACAATGTTGGCAATCTAGAGAAAATTATGCTTAAAAGACAAAAGTGCAAAAAAAAAAGCTTCTAAAGAATTTGCTCTGAAAAGGATTTTTCATTGTTCCTTGCAATTAGAATGGAAAACAAAAACAGAGATTCTTAAAATAGGACTCACAGACCCTATGAACTTGGACAGAGAAAAATTACATCTTTATTTCATTACTCTCTAAGTAAAAATTGGCATTTCCTTCAATTATGAATTAAAAACAAAACAACTTATTCTGAGGAGTCCATAGGTTTCACCAGACTGCCAAAGAGAACCTGACACAAAAAAGGTGAGGACTACCTTGTTCCAACTTACATAGATAGAACATATTGGGGGATATACCTGTAAGGTCAGGATGACCTTTGTAAAAGCCTATCATTGATAAGATCCCCTTGCTCACTTTAACTGACCCCCTAAATATCCCTAGGCCTGCCCTGTCTCTCTTGGGATCTGGCCTTGGGATTTCACAGGTATAAGGAATGCCCAAGTGAGGAGCTCCCTTCTAGAAATGCAGGCTAGCATCTTCTTCTCTGCAACTTGAGGCACGGAGAGTTTCCAAGGGTCATATACCCAGCACATGCCAGAGGTGGGGTTTTAATGCAGGGTTTCCTCACTCTGAGGCCTCTTCCATGAGGGAGAGCCATGCTGCCTCTTTTTTAAAAAACATATATCAACAATGGTTTCATCATGCGCAGATCTTCGATATTTCTTAGAAATTGCGTTTTCTAAAATGAAGCCTACGTTGTTATTTCCCACATGATATGCTGTGAATATCAGTTTAGGTATTCATTGGATTTCTTGGATGTTCAAAGCACCAACTAAATTTTACTCTGTCAGCAAGTTTTTTGATTAGTACTTTGGCAATGCTAATGACAGAATAAAAAGCTCCTCAATTCTGTTTGCTCACAGGAATAAACTTTCTCTTCTAGGGCTGCTAATTCTTTTGGGGACAAAATTTTATTTTGCATTCGAGTGGTGGACTTCCATTAGATGAATTTTGTGATTTACCGCAGCTCAAAATGAGTTCAAATAAAGGGAATGAAAATAATAACACTTTGAAGTTTTCAAAGAGCTTTACATACATCATTTCCCTGAATACTCACAACAACTAACCCTGTGAGCAAAGGTAAAAAGTATCAGCATCCCCATTCTATGGATGGAACTCAGGCTAAAACAGGTTGTGAAATTCTAGGACTGCAGGAAGTGTCTAAAGCTGGATTCAAATCTAGGTCTTCCCGGCTCTAAATCCGACATGGAAAACGTTCACATGGCCTGTGCCACTCAGGTAGAGACTAGTAATAGGAGTGGAACAGAAAGGCAAAGTCATGGCAAGTGAAAAGTAAATTGGAACAAAATCTTGCCTACTAGCTCCTTATATGTGGGTCTGGTGCAAATCTTGACCAAGTAAGATGGCATCACCCAGGTGGATGATTCCAGGTGACTGCTTTCTGAAGACTGAAGGGATGCAGCATGTACAGACTTTTGGAATTAGCCCACCACTGTGGTTGGGAGCAGTGTTGTTCATATGTCTGCATAAACAGAACAATTTTCTTTAAAATGGTTTCACTCAGCATCTATGGGGCTTTTTTTTTTTTGCAGCATTTGTGACTGAGGCTGGCCTTCTTAATGGTCCAGAACTCTATGTCTTGTGCATTATCTGCCTCCCATGCCCAGGATGGATTTTCTCTTTACCACTACCTGGTAGGAACCTTACTTTCCTTTAAGATTCTGCTCTAGTACCTAGAACCTAGGAGCCACTCAAACCATGTGTAAAGGCAGGCCCCCAGAACGTATGGAACTTGAGAAATGGGCCTGCATATTTGTCTTTTTCATTCCAGGTGGTGTGAGTTAAGTCTCCAGTGTGTCTTGGGACTGTGAGCAATGGGGATCTGGAGTGTTGGAATCAGGGCCAGATGGTGCAGCCAGCCTAGTGGTGAGACCCTAAGGAGCAAAGGTCCTGGAGATGTCAGCCCCAGCACTGCTGGCTTTGGTCTTAAAACCTGGTGGGACCAGGTTTATGTTATGTAGGAAATGAGTTAAGCTGTGAACTTAAACCTTGCCCGCCCCAACCTCAAAAATATATAAACAAAAATCGACAACAAGGTGGCATGGGGGAATTATTCCCTGGTAATACTGGAAGAAATGCATGAATCTGCATTCACTACATTTTTGAAGTGTCTCTTTGTAAAAGACAACCCAATGTTAAGTGGTTAAATGGAACTTGTGTTGCTAGTCCTTAGGCCCTGACAAAACAGGGTGTGGGTAACATTACCTGTGGGAACTTGAAATGATGAAAGAGAAACTCCCCAACACCCCCCCCCCCAAGGTACTGGAGAACTGTCAGGGAGCATAAAATGTAATAGGTTTGGCCCTGAGAGAGTGGGGTTGGTATCTAGTATGTTACATTTATATGAACTGTGATTAGTATGACCTTCACTGCTAACTTGAATTTCCTGTCTTTCATTGTCATTTGAGCTTTACTGCTTTTACAAACATTTTAGAGACAGTTCCCTCATTATGAAATATGCAAAAGAGGTTTAGGGCTGATAATGCCATTTCCAAACACCTGTGGTTAAAATGTGTATAGTTAGTAGCATTTAATCTTATTTGCAGGAGGATTTGGAAAGTGGAGCAGGAAAAGCTGGATAAGGTAAGTAGCATATATATTTGAGACATTTTGGATAAAGGTTTGCAAATCTCGGTTATGATGTTCCACATGGAAGATTATGGCACCCACACAGTTCTGATGAGTCAAGTCAGGAAAGCACATGCAAAACGTACTGACTTGGAGCCCTCCTTGATCCACAGCCAATCAACTGCAAACTCTGTTACAGCTCCCTCCACTTTCTCTCTCTCTCTCTTTCTCTTTCTGTCTCTGTCTCTCTCTCATAGCAGCTTCTCCCTTCCCCCAAGACTGCTCCAATGACCTCATTGTTAGCCTCCCTGCTTCACATCTCCTTTCTTGAATCTATCCGTTTTGGGTGATTTTCCCAAAACAAGGTCTGACCTTATAATTTCTTTTGTTAGTTAACTCCAGTGGCTCCCTATTACCTCTAGGGGTCAAATAGAAACTTTGTTGTTTACCCTTTCCAGTCTTATTACATATGACTCTCCATTCTTGTCTCTGAGAGTCTAGCCCAGGGGAAGGGAACTTGAAGTTTGGACTCAGTCAAAGGGCCACACTTGAGGACCTAGGGGGCCACACATGGCCTGGAGGTTGCAGGTTCCCTGCCCCTGGTCTAGCCCAATTGGCCTCTTGTGTATTAGCCCTGACCCATGTCTGGAATGGGTTTTTTTCCTTTCCACTACCTCCAGGAACCCCTAGTCTCCTCTGGGGTTCACTCTGGTGCCTCTTTCTACATAGGCCTTTTTCTGACTGCTCTAGCAGTTGGTACCTATATATCTAATGTATGTGTGTATGCCTACTTTATGTAGCTATGTGTGTGTACAAGACACAGACAAAAACACACAAGACTTTTGGGACACTATATGTTGTGCTCAATTCCATCTTGCCCCATGATTGCTTTGCATAGACTTTGATATGTACTTGTCTCCTCAAATAGAATTTTGACTCTTTGAAGGGCAACAAGAGTTTTGCTTTTAAAATTTTTAAAGTCTTTGTCCCTTCAGAACGTCAGCCTGTGCCGGGCCCAGAGTAAGTGGATTACTTGATAAATGCTTGATGATTGTGCAGGTAGTAAATGAAGCAATAACCTGACAGGGCTAATTTTAAGGCTCAATTATTTGAGATTTCTGAATTATAAATTAATAGCTTAATTTTAGTGGCAAAAATTCCAGCATCATGTATAAAAATAGAGTAGCCACTTACTAGTATTACTAGAATTTAGGAATTCAAATTCTACCAAGAGGTAAAGTGCCAGGTGGCTGAGAGTAAGCCAGTCTCTTAAAAAGAAAATTCTCCTAGGTATAAGTGAACATTTGGTAGGAAGTTCAGGACTTTTGAACATAATTTAGTAAATGAGACTTCTGTTAACTTTTCTTTTCCAAATCGCCAACTCATTACATAAAAAACTAACTTTACAAAAAGTCTCATCACTATGCTGGTACATCTGATATTCTTGAATTAGTTTTAAATTTCCTGCAACATTTGGCAAGAGACTTAAGTGCTCAGGGCCTTTAAAGATGGCTGATAATAAAACATCCTTTTTGAGTTACACAATTTCTATAGCATCCCAATTAAAACAACAAATTTCTTCTCCTGTGCTGGCTAAGAAGGAGAAAGAATGGAGGAGGTAAAATTTCTGTTCCATTAGCACGCTCTTAGACTGCTTACATTTTCCTTTTCTCACTTGGGTCCCTTTTGCTTTTATTCTCGCTCTATAGCTTTAATATTTTCCTACGATGACATTTTTTTCCTTGGCTTTACCCTCAGCCTAATCTTCCTACCAACATAAGCTTCCTGGTTTGGGTATAAGAGGAGAAGAGATTGTAAAGAGCTGCTACAAGTGAAAAAAAATAGGTGTTCTGGGAGAGCAACAGCTTCAGGCTGTACTTGAGGCATATTAATTAGAAGCACAGACAGTCCTCAAAGGATGAGGTCAAGACTAAAGGAAGGCTCAGTCCAATAAGAAAGAATAGCTAGCTATAAAACCACCGAGAAACTACAATCATAATAAATGTGTGAAATAGGCTGCACGTTAAGGACTCTAAATAACAATACATTCTTCTCTGATAGGATTTATGAATTTTAAAAGTAATGTATGATTCATGAAAATCCTCTGAAGTGAGAGGTATCCAGTGACGAATGCAGTTTTTATTTTTGACAGAACCGGTTAAAGAAAATGACTATGTAAACTAATACTAGGTAACAGAAGAAATTACAACAAAATTCAAGTATGTATCACACAGCAACTGTACTCTGTAAACTTATAAGGGGGAAGGGAGAAGCAAAACACATGAATAGGTAAGTAAAACCCAGATAATTGGAGGGAGAGAATACTAATAGCTTGGGTAGGGGTGGGAGGATCAGGAAAATTCTTGTAACAGGTGGCCCCAAGCTAAACCTTGGGGGAAGCTAAGGATGCTAACAGATAAGAGTCAGTATGGAGATGAGCCTGAGCAACATGAAGAAGATGGGAAATTGAAGGTTAACTTCAGGGAACGGCTATCAAGCTAGTTTGGCTGGAACACAGGATGCTCAGAGAGAAGTATTCTAATTTCAGGAATGACCAATGACATTGTAGTGGAGGATAGAGAAGACTCATAAACACTGTGGTTAAAAAGAGGGGAAAACTAACCAACCAACCAACCAACCAACCAACCAACCAACTAGTGAATAGGGCAATGGAAGGAGTCAGCAGCTCAACCAATGGCTTGCTGGTTTTTTGCACAAGTCATTCACTTTTTTGTCTCTCGTTTCGAGGTTGATAAAATGATGGCTAAGTGACCTCTTGACTTAAATCACTGCAATTATGTTATAAATCATCTGTAAAATATTTTGGCTTTTTAAAGTACCTATTTTTCCTAAAGTATCTTCCTTGTTTTTGAAGGTAAAAGGTAAAAACAGGTTTGCAAACAAATTAAAACAACAAGCCACATTGCATTTCTGTAACAATATTTATTCCAACTTTTGGAATTTTGAGCTTAGATGTTAAACTGTTAACTTCTGGAAAATTCAATATATGAAACCAATTTTATTTTTGAGTAAAATAATTTCCCTAAATTACCAAGAAACTCAAAGTTGCAAAGGACCGCAGAGGCCACAGTCAGCCCCACTGCCAAATAAAATTTGTCAATACAATATATTGAACAAGTGGTTGCCTCACCTTTTTGCCTGAAAACTTTCAAAGAAGAAGATGGCAGTCCATTTCACTTTAGCACTAATCATTAAGATATGCCCCTCTCCCCATTTCCTTAAGTCTATATTCTCTTTTTTACAATTTCCATCTACTCTTGCTAGTTCTGTACTTTGTGGTCGAACAGATAAAGTCCAATCTAATTTGCTTATATAGTTTAATTTATATTGGAAATGCCCTGAGTGAACTTTCAACAATAAACCAGAGTAATATTCAAGTCTTTTACTATTACATAGAAGTTAAGAAGATACCATCAAGGTAATGTTCATTTACAACTCCTGGAGCTACCAGAAGAATCAAAGGTATATGTAATGAAGACATCTGAGAGGAGTAAAAAATGGCTCCAAAGAGAAGGGACAGTTAGGGGGAAAAAGATGCATAATTATAATAGGTCCACATGCACCCCTGCATATTTTTACTAAAAAATGAATGTTTTTTAAAAAATATACAGAATGACCCATGCATATGTTGAACATTATGCCACCATAAACTAATTTGAAGAGTCCAATAACATAATATGTGGGAAAAATTTCAAATACACTTAATAGAAAAGTTGTATTTTTAATTACCAGGTGTGTGGTTATATATTCAAACAATACAAATATATTTATATAGTTGAATCAAACATTTAGCCTTACAGCAGAAAATTTTTTATACTTTATGCATCTATTTTTCAGAGGTGTTTTTGTTATTCCAAATTGTAAGATATATAAAATACAGAATTAAGAATCATCGAAACTATTAATCTTTGGTCAAAATAGTCATATTTTGGGGGAAGTAGTTAAACATTTCAGAATTTTCAAGTATTTCCTTAAGGGGCTTAAGGTGTGTTTTGTAGTAGGCAAAATGGAATAATGTAGCATTAATACTTTTAAAGAAAATAATGTTTAGTAGGTTATTTTTTAATTGAATAAAACGAGATCTTTTCCCCTACCCCCCAAATCCCATAACAATCAGCTAGAAATATTTGACCAGAACAATAGAAATAAATGTTCATAATTATGTCTCTGAGGCCCTGCAATATCAAGAAATATGCAATACTGGTCTGCATATTTTCTAATTCTTTACAAATTGGTAGTTCGTTTATGGTACATGATAATTGTCAACTACTAACAACAATATTGTCTAGTACGTATCCCATTCCCTCATCATGTCAGGTTTTTGTTTTTCTTGGCAAGATAAAACATAACATTAATCTGAAATAGGATTTAGGTACTTTTATAATTTATATATGCTTGTAATATAACAGGGTAATTTATAATTGAACATTTTAATGCAACAGCTCAGAATGGAAAGCCATACCAGTTTTAGAATAACTTATCTTTGAGAAGAAGGCAAATACTACAAATTAATAAACTTAGCAGAAACAGACCAAAAGACACTCATTACAGCCACCTGGGACCAGGTCATCATTTGTCTCTGTGGTCTGCTCAGGTGATACTGAGTCACAAAAATACTACGTGTAAGTAAAGATGTGACTAATTCTGAATCTTGCTGGGGGAAAATAGTAAAGGTTTGGTAGTCAAATTACTGAAAGAAATCTTCAGTCACGAATTCTCTTAAATAAAATGGCCAGAATTGGAAATAGCTTTTACATACTGAAGTGTCCTTAGACCATTTTCAAGTGGTCTAAAGCAAATAGATGGGTGAACAACACACCTTTGGTGGGAGGGATAGGAGAGTTGGCTTTAAAAGCTAAGTGGCTAAGCATGCCTGACTTCCTCAGGTCACAGCTTTTCAGACACTTCCTGCTTACAACCCTACAATGACACCCTTTCTCAGTCTATATTTCTACTAAAACCAAGCCCAAGGGTCTTTTACCCTGCTAATTCACAGGAGGTTTCTGTCCTCCCTGAGGTTGCCTTAGGACATTTGCATTTTGGTTTGACAGGTGTACCTTTTAGTGTGGTCCAATTTGGTACCTGGAACCAGAAGTGAAAGCCACTCAGACTGAGCTTCCTTGGTAAATGAAAAAAAAAGTACTCCTTTACACCAAAGTTCCACTCAGATATCTCATCAGTACCAAGGTGATCTTGAGTTCTCCAAAGCTACAACTGGAGTATGCAAGTTAACAAGTCAACAACAAGCATTGACTAATTGCCTACTATATACCAGGCACTGTGCTAAGTAAATGCTGGGGATACAAAGAAAGGAAAAGGAGTTTTTACTTTCAAAGAGCCGGTTTAATGTCAGAGAAACAAGATATATTCCGAGTGAACTGAGGGTAATCTCAGGGTTTGGGCACTGGGAAAGGATTTTTGTACAAGGTGGGGTTTTAGCTGGGACCTGAAGGAAGTTAGGGAAACCTAGAGATGGAGATGAAGAGGGAAAGAATTCAGGCATGGGAAATGCTCAGAGCCAGGAGATGGAGCGTCTCCTGGAAGGAGAAGCAAGGAGGCCAGGGTCACAGGATACCAAATCGTAAGTAAGGTATAAGAAGACTGGAAAAGCAGGAATGGGCCAGGTTATGAAGGGCTTTAAAATCCAAACAGAGGATTCTATATTTGATACCAGAGGCAATAGGAAGCCACTGGCATTTATGGAGTAAGAGCAGCGACACCAACAGACTCGTGCTTTAGGAAATTCAATTTGACGGCTGAGTGGAGGGTAGATTAGAATGGAGAGAGACTTGAGGCAGCAGGACTAATTCTAAGGCTACTGCAATAGTCCAGGTATGACTGACCAGGGCCCCAACCAGGGTGGTACCGGTGTCAGGGCGGAGAGATGTTACGAAGGTAGAAGCAATAGGACTTGGTAACTGATTGGATATGGGGAGTGAGAGTGAAGAGCTGAGGATGACAACTAGATTGCGAGCCAGGATAACTAGACTTTGGTGGTACTCTCCATGGTAACAGGAAGTCTGGGAGAGGAGAGGGTTTATGGGGACAGTAAGGAGTTCAATTTTAGATACGCTACACTTAGTTTCAGATGTCTATGGGACATGCAGTTCAAGATGTCCAATAGGTAGCTGGAGATGAGGTTAGGGCTGGACAAACAGATCTGAAATCTTCTGCTTATAGACGATAATGAGGTCATCAAGTGAAACCGTATAGAGGGAGAGGAGGAGGCCCCATACAGAGCCTTGGAGGACAAACCATGGTCAGTGGGCATGGCCTACATGAAGAACCAGCAAAGGAGACTGAGGAGAGTTCTGACAGGCAGGAAGAGAACTAGAGGAGAACCAGAAGAGAGCAATATAACAAAAGCCTAGAGAAAAGGGAGGGTCCAGGAGAACAGAGTGACCAAGAGTGTCAATGACTGCCGAGAAGTCAAGGAGGATGAAGACTGAGAACAGGCCATTGGATTTGGCAATGCAGAGATTCTCGTCAGGTGCTCTACTAAACCGGAAAGGCTTTGAGTACAGACCTGGTGGTGGGCTCTATGTTCTGAAAACCAGTCTAGCTAAAATTGGAACAATTTTATCTCCAGCTGGGTGGCTTGCAGGGTGACAAATTTTCAAAGCAACTTTTAGATTCCATCTACTGCAGACAAATCTGGGTTGCAAGTTCCTTTAAGGAGCAAGAAGTTGTAGGCACAAAGTCTTATTTCCTTCAAATTCAAGGGTAGATCAGAACAAACCATGAAAACTGCTTGCAGAAAGAAAAATCACTTTTGTACAGTCTAAATCCCAGCTACTATATTAAGTGTCTTTACTATAAAATGAATTTAAAACCTTCTAAGACTCTAATCTGAATTACAATGGTAATCAAGTTATATAAGGGCAATTATGCTTGATTAAAGGATCTGGTATTACTGACTTTGCCTAAAGTTAAGCAAATTCATGGAATGGTTCTTTACAGGATAAGCTGTAAGAGCCAGTACACCTCATCACAGGGAGTGCCTGCTGTCTGAGAATGTACTTCAACTCTTCAAGGATTGCTAATGTCCTCTGTGTGGATAGTCCCTTCATTGTTACAGATTGCAGCATTTCAATAACTTCATAGACGGTTTGGAGCTATGTTAAGAAAGTGACTAAAACGTCCATACCCTTTGTTCTAGAGATCTCACTGATAGGTATATACCCCAAGGACTTCAAGTGATAAAAGGAAAGGCTCCATATGCCAAAATGTCTATAGCAGCAATTTTTGTCATAGCAAAAAACTGGAAACAAAGAGGCCTGTCAATTGGGGGATGATGGCTAAACAAACTATGGTGCATGAATGTAATGGAAAATTACTGTATTGTAAATATGATGAACACAGTACTCCTCTGGTCTAATCAAAGTGAAGCAAACTAAATAAGGACGATGATACAGACTAGCTACGACATGAGCAACATATAATCCAAACTGAATACCGTGACATGACTACACTTGGTCTCAAACAAGAGGTATGACAACGCGTCCCTTTCTCTCCTCTCTTCAGAGTCAGGGGACTAGGTACGAAGAGCACTGCAGATGAAGTTGAATGAAGGGGATGTGTCGGCTCTGTTATCCATAGAAACAAACACGTGCTCCTTTGTCTGGCGTTATGTCTCTCTTCCCGAGCTCTTTCCTACCTTTGCTCTTGTCTTTTCCCTTCTATGATCCTGCCATATCGGCCAACTTCTTATTCCTCTGGCAAATGGAATAATGTAGCATTAATACTTTTAAAGAAAATAATGTTTAGTAGGTTATTTTTTAATTGAATAAAACAAGATCTTTTCTCCTACCCCCAAAATCCCATAACAACCAGCTAGAAATATTTGACCAGAACAATGTTTCTTGACTCTGTCTTTGCACTTGTTCTCCACGCCTCGAAGCTCCCCCTTCTCATCTTCTGCTCTCGACTCTGCCGGCTTCCTTCAAGATTCAGCTCAAATACCACCTTCTATAACGGAGCTTTGCTAATCCCTCCCCTTCCCACCACTGCTCGTCCCTTTCCTCTGAAAGCACCTTCCGTGTGCGCTGCATATATCTTGCTTGTACACAGCTACTGCTATGTTGCCTCCCCCATTAGAATGTATGGTCCTAGAGATCAGAGGCTTTATGTTTAGCATAGTGCTTGGGAGTCAGTCGACAAAAATTAAGTTTTTACTGTGTGTCAGGCACTGTGCTAATAAGGCCTGGGGATTCAAAGAAAGGCAAAAACAGTCTCTGATCTTACAGAGCTCTTATTTGAAAGAAGGAAACACACACTGAACTACTGCAACACATTCAGGATATATACAGAATGGGTGGAAGATGATGTTGGGAAGGCTCTGCTGAGGTACCAAGAAAGGCCTGCTCAAGAAGGTGAGAGGGATCTGAGCTAAGTGGGGAAGGAAGCCAGGGGAACTAAGAGGTGGAGCTGAGGAGGAAGGGCCTTCTAGGCACGGGCGCAGCCAGGACCAAGACACAGAGACCAGAGGCGGAGGATTGTGAAGGACCCCTATGTCTGTTCCCCTCCTTGCTCCAGAGTTCATACAAGTGCGAGAAGACTGGGAAGGCAGGAAGGAGCTGGTTGTGAAGAGGTTTAAGTGCTTAATCAAAACGTTTCTTTGCTGACTGGTAAGCTTTGCTGAAGCCCTCTTTTTTATTCTCTGCTATGCGGAGGTGGAAAGAAGACTATATTGGAAAACACTCATTTAAAAACAAAATACGTCAACTTTTAAAAAAGCATATATTCAAACATTATTGTAGCCAAAAAACTTACCCAGTGGCCACCCGAGTAATGAATTTCTCCAACCTTATCTAGGTTGGTCCTCAAGAAAACAGGCATTCATCATTGGACCCCAATTTTTTATACAGGAAAAAGTACTAACTTAGAATAACAAAAGTAAAAATCAAAACCTAAAATGTGTACATGAATTACTGTCAAATCCAAAGGAAAAATCATTGCAAGCCCTTTAAACTGTCAGAGAAACGGACTCCCAGGGGATGTGCCAACTAGACAATAACAGATAACTACATAATTAATTTCAAACAGTGGTTCCCATTTTTCCCAAGTAGGATTTTTTCAGGTAACATCTCCTTGAATAAATTGGGGAGAGACATAAGTTTACTTACAAATAAGCACCAAGTCAGGAAAACATGGAATCTCAGGATTCAAAGGGACACTTTAACAAAAATCCTTTTGACAACATCTCCAACAAGCAGGCAACTGAAGATTCCAGCAAGGGACAGCGCAGCACTTCACACCACCCAGTTTTTCTGGACAGCCTCTAAATGTCAGAAAGCCTAAATCTGATCTTTCTCCAACCTTCACCAACTGTTCCTATTTCAGTTCCTCTGGGGCCGAGAACAAGGGCAAGCCCTCTTCTACTTCACAGACCTTCAAATGCTTGAAGGCACACATCATTCTGATGACAAAGGATCAGAAGCAAATGGGGCCTATAGTCTACAGGATCTGGGGAAAGGCCTGCATATTAGGACATCTTAAGGCAAAAATGGTAAGAAATGAATGGAAAAGGCCATGTGCCAATGCCTTAAGAACTCTGGAATTCAGGTGATTAAGGGGTTTGATCATTTGTCTTTGCTATTCTGGCTTAATGGAGTCCAACACTAAATACACAATTCAGATCATTTTAGACAGCTTACCTTTTTTTGCAGACTTTTAAAGAAAAAATTATTAAGAGCTTATTTCATGTCAACATCTCTCCTTACAGAATGAAGATAAATATATCATTTTCTGAATAATAAATTTAAGAACTACTGTATAGTTTTGTCTTTTTAGAAGACTCTCCTTGCTCTGCCTGTTTCTACACACTGGAGGTATTTTATTTTCCCCTGATTCAATTTTCACTTTTGGTGGCATGGCATTTCAGGTTAGATTATATAACTGGCTTCCTGATAAGATTACCATTCTATGCATTGAATACTCCTGGAATCCTCTGATTTGTATGCTTTTTTTTTTACACTGAATCCTTCCTTATGCCTCTAAGTTAGCTTCCTCAAGGTCAGCGTTCGTGAAATTAATTTTACTTTTATTTACTGTCCTCCTCTCAAAATGTTCTTAGGATGCAAAATTATACCCATCTTTTCAACTTAAAATTGTTTTTAGCAATAAGAATGAATATAGTATTCTTCTTTTTGAACCAAAAGAAGAAGCCCTAGAAAAATCCAAAATCTATTTAAATATTACATACGCTTAGTACAAGTAGATTCTAAATACTTTGTTGGCTCTCTGTTTTTTAATTTCTAAGATGTTTATCTATTGTATGCCTTTATGGTTAAAGCCGTGACTTTTGATTTGTATGTAACAAAGTAATTTTGATACTTTTTTCAAAGCAAATTCAATTTTTTTCTTTATAGTTTTGAAGTCTATGATATAACAATTCCCTTTCTCAAATTATTTATTTGATCTTACTCAAAAATATACACCAAATCAATGAAGCATGTCTAATTTCTTTGGGTTACTAAAGAAATCAAATCCCCTATGAGAAGGAAAATAGTTATGCTCTACCAAAGGATTGATGTGCTGCTTTGTGAAAGCACCTTTAAAAAGAACATTTAACCTCTCAGAGTCAAAGCAAAACCTAATGTTGATGTTCACATGAAGGTAGACAAGTCAAGCAACTCAAAATCTCAACTGGTATAGCATGAGTTCAAAAAAAAAAAAACAAACGGAAGCGTCATTTCTAATAATGCCCAACAAGAGGTCACTCAACTTCTGCTGCATGTCCTCCAGACATGGAGAAGTCATTCACTCTTGAGAGGGCACAATTTATTTTTAGACATCTCAAAATGTTACAAAGCAATAATGAAATAAAATAATGAAATGAATAATGATGATGAAACAAAAGCTGCCACCCTCAACTATCTACGTATTGGTCTTTGTTTTGTTCTTTGGGGACAAGTTGAGTAACTTAATCTTTCTTGCATGTGTCAAGCATTCTAATATTCAGGTAAGACTGACCATTCAATGCTACACTTTCAGGTTTGTCCTGTCCATAACTATAAGTAGATTCTAAACACACCTCCTTAGTGTTTAAGAGCCTAGAGTAGCATTAGTTTGACACTGCATGGGAAGAAGCATCAACTTATTTATATACAACTATAAACTAAGCAAAATAAGATTATATTTTTAAAAATAAAAATAAGACTTTAGTTCAATTTCAAAAGCCCAAGTCTAAAAGGTGTTCTCAGTACAATTAAACCATCAATTGTATTAAATAATTAAATTAATATTATAATATAATTTTAAGCAGCACCAATAATTAATATGATTATGAATCAATGTAATGATATTCATATTAAAAACTACTGAAGTGACATTAGGACTGTAGCAGTTATATAATCAAATCTCACTTCAGAGATAAAGAAACAAAGTACTGCAACAACTTGCCTCAGTGCATCAAAAGAGAGGAAGGCGTGATGGGGCTTGTGATCTATATGACTACAAAGAATACACACACAACCAGGTAGTAGTACTATTTTGATAAGCTATCATGGTCAATTAGGCACTCTATATGTTAACAATACTTTTGGGGTGGATATTCTTAACAGTAATTATTTAATCACAGGATTATTTAACAGCTGTCACAAAAAAATGTTATCCAAGCCTAAATAAAAAACATACGACTATGAGAAAGACATGTAAGAGATATTAAATGCTTCAATATAAGAAGATTTTTAGAAATGGAAACGAACATTTTCTATTAAGCTAGGATATTGCAATCTACGTGTCTGAGTGGTTAAAAAACCAAAATAAAACACAACTAATTCCCCTACCTCCAACCCCTCACGAGACCAACTGGCTACCAGTCACTGTAACTGTAGTGGAAGAAAGTATGTCTTGGAAGTGACATTAGGGTTTATTTTAAAAGTTTTACCTTTAAGTAATTCAATTATTCACCCTAAATTTTCATTTCAGTCTCTCATAAGAGAAGACTTTTTTGAAAATCAATTCATTTATTTTTAGTTTTTAACATTCATAAGATTTTAGTTCCAAATTGGCGTACAATCTAATATAGGCTCTACATATACATTCATATTAAACATATTTTCACATTAGTCATGTTGTAAAGAAGAATTACAAGGAATGGGAGAAACCATGAGAAAAAAAAAACAAAAAAAAGAGAGAGAGAGCAAATATTATGCTTCAATCCACATTTATACTCCATTGTTCTTTTTCTGCATGTGGATAGCATTTTTCATCATGAGTCTTTTGGAGGTGTCTTAGATCCTTGCATTGCTAAGCAGGAATAAGTCTATCAAAGTCAGTCATCACACAATGTTGCTGTTACTGTGCACAATGTTCTTCTGGTTCTGCTCACTTCACTAAGCATCAGTACATGTAAGTCTTTCTAGGTTTTTCTGAAGTCTGCCTGTTTATCATTTCTTATGGAACAACAGTATCCCATTACATTCATATATCACGACTTGTTCAGCTATTCCCCAACTGATGGGCATTCCCTCCATTTACAATTTTTGGCCACCACAAAATGAGCTGCTATAAATATTTTTGTATATATGGGTCCTTTTCCCATTTTTATGATCTCTTTGGAATACAGACCTAGAAGTGGTATTGGTGGGTCAAAGGGTATGCACAATTTTATGGCCCTTTGGGCATACTTCCAAATTGCTCTCTAGAATGGATGGATCAGTTCACAACTCCACCAACAATGCATTAGTGTTCCAAATTTCCCACATCACCAATATTTATTGTTTTCCTGTTTTGTCAATGTTAGCCAATTTTATAAGTATGATGTGGTACGTCAGAATTATTTTGATTTGCATTTCTCTAATCAAAAGTGATTTAGAGCATTGTTATATTACTACAGATAGCTTTAATTTCTTCATTTGAAATGAAAACTATCTATTCATATCCTTTGACCACTGATCAACTGAGCAATGACTTGTAGTCTTATAAATTGGACTCAGTTCTCTATATGGTTTAGAAACGAGGCCTTTATTAGAGAACACTGGCTGTACAAATTTTTTCCAGTTTTCTACTTCCCTTCTAATCTAGGTTACACTGGCATTGTTCGTGCAAAAACTTTTTAATTTAATGTAATGAAAATTATCCATTTTGCATTTCACAATGTTCTCTATCTTGTTTGGTCATAAATTCTTCCATTCTCCATAAATCTGACAGGTAAATTATTCCTTTCTCAGTTTGCTTATAGCATCAGCCTTTATATCTACATTGTGTACCCGTCTTGACTTTATCTTGTTATAAGGTGTAAGATGTTAGTCTATATATAATATATATGTATATAGTCTATAGGCGTATATATAGATATAGATATATATAGTCTACAGGTGTAAGGTGTGAGATGTTAGTCTATGCCTGCTTTCTGCCATACTATTTTCCAGTTTTCCCAGCAGTTTTTGTCAAATAGTGAGTTTTTATCTCAGAAGCTAGTGTCTTTGGGTTTATCATACGGTAGATTACTATAGTCATTGACTACTGTGTCTTGAGTACCTCGCCTATTCCACTGCTCTATTTCTTAGGGGACAAGTTAATCTTGACACTTATCTGAAGTGTTCTGAAACTCAATCAATAGAGCTCTCTTTT
The DNA here is from genome assembly GCA_028646595.1 of Phalanger gymnotis. Taxonomy (NCBI): domain Eukaryota; kingdom Metazoa; phylum Chordata; class Mammalia; order Diprotodontia; family Phalangeridae; genus Phalanger; species Phalanger gymnotis. Next base: position 53,271,588 of record CM053623.1, on the reverse strand, counting down.
AATCTCTGATGTGACTTAAAAATTATATCCTCTTCATCATAAATTACATTCTTTATCATCCTGAAAGGAATTAAGGGAAATATTTTGGTGCTAAACTAATTATTTGAGGGAAATGTTAATACTGAAATACATAAAGGCAATAAAAATTTTTAAAGGAAGGTTACTATAACAAAGCATAATTTTCACTGGAGCAGAAAATAAATGACGGACAAATGCTAAAGTTGTTGATTAAAATGTAAGGAAAGCACATATAAAATCACCACTTCTGCTTTTCACGCATGACTTAGCACCAATCTCTCAGTTATCTTGACTTAAGTCTCAAGTGATCCTTGGTTTCTCCTTTTCTTTCATCTCACCTATTCAACCAACTGAAAAATCCTGCCATTTCTTCCTTGGTAATGGAAACTGCTGTTTCTTCCTTTCCATTTTTGTTCCCACTAACCTAGTGCAGGTTATTTTGCATCTAAACTACTGCAATAGTCAGCTTCTAAGCTAGTTTGCTCTAGTTGCTTCCTCTTTGCAGTCCATCTAGTATATTATAACTAGATTGAGCTTCTAAAGTACTGTTGTGATCCAGTTATTTGCCTCCCAAATGAGGAAATATAAGCTCCAAAGTCTGGCATCTAAAGTCCCCCAACTGCCCAAAGTCGTCCACAACACAAACCCTATGGGCTAGCCATTCTGGGCTATTTGCAATTCCCCAAATATCTATGGTGTTTTCCTTCCACTGGGCTTTTGCTTGTGTTCTTCATTCAAAATGCCTCTTCTCTAAAATTCATCAACTTATATTCTTTCAAGTGTAGCTCAAATTCCTCCAACATGCCTTCTATGAAACCTGTGATCAACCTCCCATTTTTTTTGTTTTTTTTTTTTATTTTTTTCAACCTCCCATTTAACTCATTTAGCTCAATACTATGATTTGGCCATTTTATTTGCTGTCTACATGGTTTTTCTAATGTGGGTTGTTAGGCTGAAGTATTCTGATTACCTACGATATGCAAGATAAGTATTATTAAAAGTAACATGCCAGAATTGGGTTTGAATCTAAAAACTCCACCGATGGGCAAAGACTTTGAGTAGAGGCCTGCATCTAAAGACAGACTTGAGGTCCAAATTATAAACAAACTCCTAGTACAGGGGTTCTAAACCTTTTCAGTACCATGGACCATTGGGCCCTCTGATGAAGTCTATGGACCTTTTCTCAGAATAATGCTCTTAAATGCATAAAATAAAATAGACTGGATTACAAAGGAAACTACTCATATTGAAATATAGTTAACAATTTTTTTTTTATTTTTAGTTTACAACACTTGGTTCTACATAATTTTGAGTTCCAGATTTTCTTCCCTCCCTCCCCAAGACAGCATGGAATCCCATATAACTTCACATTGAATTAATTTATACACTAGTCAAGTTGTGGGAGAAGAATTATGACCAATGGAATGAATCATGAGAAAGAAAAAACAGAACCAAAAAAACCCTCCAAATCAAAAGAGAGAAAAAAAAAGGGGAAAAAAAGGCGAGCATAAAGTGTGCCTCAATCTGCATTCATACTTTGTAGTTCTTTCTCTGGATGTAGATGGTATTCTCCATCATGAGACCTTTGGAGTTGTCTTAGCACCTTGTGTTGCTGAGAAGAGCAAAGTCTGTCAGGGTTAGTCCTCGCAGAATCCATATATCTGTGGTTATGTATAATGTTCTCCTGGCTCTGCTCCGCTCACTCAGCATTTTATCGTGTAGATTTTTCCAGGTTGTTATGAAGTCCGTATGATCTCCATTTCTTATAGTACAATAGTATTCTATTACCTTCGTATACCACAGCTTGTTCAGCCATTCTCCAATTGACGGGCATCCTTTTGATTTCCAATTCTTAGCTACTGCTAAAAGAGCTGCTATAAATATTTTTGTACATATGGGTCCTTTTCCCACTTGTGTGATCTCTTTGGGATACAACCATAGAAGTGGTGTTGCTTGGTCAAAGGGTATGTACATTTTTATAGCCCTTTGGGCATAGTTCCAAATTGTTCTCCAGAATGGCTGGATCAGTTCACAACTCCACCAGCAATGTAACAATGTTCCAATTTTCCCACATCCTCTCCAGCATTAATTATTTTTCTGTTTTGTCATTTTAGTCAATCTGACAGAAGAGATGTGGTACCTAAGAGTTGTTTTGATTTGCATTTCTCTAATCAGTAGTGATTTCGAGCATTTTTTCATATGCCTATAAATATCTTTAATTTCTTCCTCTGAAAACTGCCTGTTCATATCCTTCGACCATTTCTCAACTGGGGAATGTAACGACTTATTTTTAAAACTTTCACTAATCTCAGATTAAGAATAAATTCTTCAATATATTTTGATAATTGCAATCATATAAAATTCGAGGTCTATCACAGCTGTACAGGATTGACTTGTTTGAAACAGATAAAGGATAGAAGAGTTGGCTCATACCAGTCCTGTAGGAACCTGTCACAGATGAGCTCCTCAAGCTCAGGCTTAGAGGCTTCTCTTGAATTATCTTGTGCTCTGCTTCACAGAAATGACTTTGATTCTTTAGACTTAATTTTTAAATCAGGTTTACTTGAAAACAAACTGACTTTTCTGTTTCAACCAATATTTATTAGGTGCCATTTTGCAATGGCCTGTGCTAGATGCAGTATAAGAATAAATAAGACACAATCCCTGCCCTCAAAGAGATTATATATTTGAGTAATAAAGGTCCAACTGGACATAAAGTGGGCCAATGATGATAGTTCACATTCATAAAGTATTTTTTTATTGTTCAGTTGTGTTAGTTATGTCTGACTCTTTGTGACTCCATTTGGGGGGTTCTTGGCAAAGATATTGGAGTGGTTTGACATTTTCTTCTTTTCCATTTCAATTTACGGATGAAGAAACAGATGTAAACAGGGCTAAGTGACTTGCTCAGGGTCACCCAGCTAGTGTCTGAAGCCATATCTAAACTCAGGAAGATGAGTCTTCCTCACTCTGGGCCCAGTGCTCTGTCTACTGCACCAGCTAGCTGCCCCATAGTTCAAGTATTATTCCCATCTTACTGATAATAAAAGTTATATTTAGCTTAAATGACTTGCCCAAAGTCACACAGCTAAGACTGAATGGAGTTTTTAAAATCCCTAAGAACGTATGCAAGTACTGGTAATCTCTTTGTCCTAGTACACAAAGGCACTGTTAAAGTACATCAATCAAAAGCACAAAGATAAGGGCTTATTTTAAAAAAGCAGCTCCTGTAAAATGTTAGAAAAATTTTAAAATTAATCAACCTTATGATCATTCTCTTTAACTGCATGGTTTGTGTAGAATAACTGTAATTTTTAAAATAGTACTTTTAAAATTAAACATGTGTCCCAAATACAATAAGCTCCCATTTATTCAGACACCAAGAAACAAGAAAACTCAAATAACCAGAAGTCTTTCCCTTATATTTTACTCTAAGAAAATGACAAGAATAAAGTTTATAAAATGACGAGAAAACAATTTCAGTATATAGGAGAGTCGAGCTTATGCAGCTTATATATAATTCATTAATCAAATATTTATTGTCAATTAAGTGATATCTGTAATGATCCTGAAGCACACAAAGTTTGTAAAAGTTTCAGAATTATTTAAAGTTTTAAAATTTTCATTGTGAACTGGATTTTGTTGTAGGCTAGCATTTGATGGTTGGTAATTTATATGTGGTATAAATGCTAATTTAGCCAAAATACAACTATGACACATGTTAACTATCAATTAACTAGGATACACCAACCTCCCACTGATAGAGAACAGATAGTTAACCAAGTTTTTACAATAATCCTAACAAAATAAAAAGGAAAGCACTGTATTTAATAGTGTCACCAACAAACAGAACCAGTTTATATGACTTTTCTTCTTTCTTTTTAAGTAGTCCTTTCTTTTAGAGGTCCCAAATTCAAGAAGTGATTCAGCTGTAACCAGCATTTTTTTTTATTTATGCTGCCCACATTTTTACCTATTTGGGCAAGTGATATCCTCAAAACCTAACAAAAGTGTTCAGATCTGAACTTTATTTGTGACATTTCAAATAAACAGATGTTAAGTGAGCTTTTCGCAAACAATGTTTATACTCTAGTTGACTGTGAAAATTGTATATTTTGCTTGGATACCTGGAACTGAACATGTCCCATGCATACTTCTGTCCAAAGTGATCTCTTCTCAAGAGTTCCACATTTCTCTCAAAAGCACCACTATCTTTAAAATTGCCAGGGCTGGTAACATCACATCTATCAGTGACTCTTCATTTTCCTCTCATATGCATTCCATCAACCCCCTTTCATGCCATCACCTCCCCCCACGTTGTCCCCAAGCTGCCAGGTTTGGTCCATTTTACCCGGCACTACTGAAATAGTCTCCTCTACTCTGGTCTCTTTATTTTCTATCTGGTCCCTTTTCCTTTCTAGCCACCACACAGCTGCCATATTGGTTTTCCTAAACCATAGGTTTAGGTGTGACCATGCTATTCCTCTGCTCAAAAAGTTTCAGTGACTCCCTATTATCTCTAGGAGAAAATACATAATCCTCTGTTTGGCATCTAAAACCCTTCACAATTTGCCTCCATTTATTCTTTCTGGAAGGGCAGCAAGGCAGTGCAGTGGATAGAGTGCTAAGTCAGGAAGACCAGAGTTCAAATCCAGCTAAAGATACTTACTTAGCTGTGTGACTCTGGACAAGTGACTTAACTCTGTTTAATTCAGTTTCTCAATCTGTAAAATGAGCTGGGGAATGAAATGACAAAACCTTTTAGTATCTTTGCCAAGAAAACCCCAAATGGGGTCACAATGAGTTGGACACAACTCAGATGACTCAACAACAACAAAAATTTTTAGTGGACAGATTTCATGATTCCCCCTGATACAACATATGTTCAAGCTTCTGTTCTAGTCATTTTCCATACATGACATTCCTTCTTCTATATTTGACTTTATACAGGCTGTCTCCTTGTCTTGGAATGCTCTCCTGCCTGTTGGCCAATCTTCATGTTCTAAATAAAGTCTTTCGTGATCCTCCAATTGTTCATTCTCTCCTTACCTCTACTGAAATATTTTTGCATTTACCGTGTGTATTTTGCAGTTATTGGTGTACATATTCATCACCTACTACCCCCTTCCCTAAGAGCATGTAAGCTACTTATGGACAGGGTCTGTTTTTTCCCAGTATGTGAAGTGCCTGTCATGTAACAGATACTTAATAAATGCTTGGTCATAGCTGAATTGAACTCTAGACTCCAGAAATCTGAACTACTAATTGAATATTTAACTTATACAACATACAGGAAATTTGCTTATTTAAAATCTGCAATTTTAAGAAATTGCTATTTCTATAAATTAATGTACTTAGAAATGATATGACTTCAAATAACATCAATTATGTTTAATCAATACATTATACATTGCATCTAAATTATTTTAATATTAGAATATTGATTCCAAAAAGAGTACCAACCAAAACCAAAACCACATTTCTAAAGGCTGCATAGGATATTCAAGGGGATTTGTGACAGTCTCTAAGAATGACATTAAGTGTTTAAAATTCTTTATGATGGTGTTAAAAATTTTAAAGACAGAACCAAAACAAGACGCTTCAGTTTGAAATATTATCACAGATGACTTGATCGTGTACATGACTTTTCAGTAGATTAAGTAATCAAAATAGTCAAAAGATGAAATATTTTGTATATACACACATTCCCCCTTCCCACGTGAGACACCAATGATTGACTGATTGTCTCTTAAATTTTACTAAGTAGTATAAAGGCAAAAAAGTATTCTGGAAGCTAATGAGTTTATATCTCCTAAGTCAAACTGTTCCTCTTCGGAAAAGAGCAGTGACTGCACTGGTATAGTGAACTCTTGCTGAGGAAATTCCCTCTCCCAAGGCAGATTTCTATCTGTTCTGAAACTTATGAGATGCCTGGGGTCACTGAGAGGTTACATGACTTACATGGCCAGAGTCACATACTGGGGGGTGTGAGAGGTGTTAGGTGAACCCAGGTGCTCTGATGTAGTTTATTTTTATTTATACAGCTACAGCAATATATGTACCATCATGGATAAGACAATTCTGGGGACAATTTAAGTCACAAAGTCTTTCAATTTGGATCGCTGCTTAGATATTACCCAACGTTTTTCTTTGAGGACAGCTCTGATCCTGCCACCCCAGGCCTCCATAACTTCCGTGGCTCCCTAGCTTCCTTAGAACAAACAGGAATTATCTTGACAGTCAAAGCTCTTCAAATACTGTCCTGGTGACACATTCCTCCCTTCCATGAGTTTTAGTCTGGCCGTGTCGGCCGTCTTGATGTTCCTCACACGTGCCACTCCTATGGACATTTCTGTACCTTGCGGAGGCTCTCCCCCGCACCTGGAGTGCCCTCCTTTCTCTCTTCTATCTCCTCAGAATCTCTGATTTTCTTCAAGACACTGCACAAATGCCACCAGTTACCTTGTATCAGTTTTATATGTGTTTTGAATGTGTATATATCACAGTTAACAGTAGTCCTATGTAATGATAATAATATGTCATATATTAAAGATAATTAATCAGCCACAATAACAGTATATAAACTTTGCTATTGTAGTGCTAACGGATGAACAAGTGGTCTCTCATCAGCAACACTTATCATAAACCAGACTATCTTTTGTGGAAACTACACAAAAAATAAAGAAAACCCTTTATTAAGCCTTGTGCTAACATAGGAAAAAATTTTTCCTAAGGTGAAATAGAGGAAACTGAGATAGCTGTTATCACATTGTTTAAGGAAAAACAGATTAACAGCAAAAGCTTTTACTTTATAGTATAGTATGTAAATAATTCCTGAGGAAATATTTTGATATGCATAAACACATTTCTCAAAATTTAGGCTCCATTTTGCTTAATGAATCTTAGAATCATAGAATCTAAGTTAGAAGGGAACTCAAACAACCTTTATTTACTTAGAAAGGAACTCAGACAACACGCTATTTTTAAAAATAAAGAAGTTTGCCTTAATTTGTTATTTACATTTCCTTGTCAAGAGAACTTAAGGCGCAAACACCATTCACAAGAAAGTCACAATATAAACTGTCAATTCTGCATAGCAATTTTCTAAGTCATTATTTATTTAATATTTTAGTTTTCAGCATTAACTTTCACAAGTTTGAATTATGAATTTTCTCCCCATTTCTACCCTCCTGCCCACTCCAAGATGGCATATATTCTGATTGCTCCAACCCCCAGTCAGCCCTCTCTTCTGTCATCCCACTCTCCCCCATCCCCTTTTCCCTTACTTTCTTGTAGGGCAGGATAGATGTTTATGCACCATTGCCTGTACATATTATTTCCTAGTTGTATGCTAAAACTTTTTTTTCTTGAACATCTTCTTTTAAAACTTTGAGTTCCAAATTCTCTCCCCTCTTCCCTCCCCACCCAACCTCCCTAAGAAGGCAAGCAATTCAACACAGGCCACATGTGTATCATTATGCAAAACTCTTCCACAATATTCACGTTGTGAAAGACTATATTTTGCTCCTTCCTAACCTATCCCCCTTTATCCAATTTTCTCCCTTGACCTTGTCCCTTTTCAAAAGTGTTTGCTTTTGATTACCTCCTCCCCCATCTGCCCTCCCTTCTATTGTTCCCTCTTTTTTTATCTCCTTTCTCCTTCTTTCCTGTGGGGTAAGATACCCAATTGAGAGTGTATGTTATTCCCTCCTCAGGTCAAATCCAATTTGATCCAACAGCAAATCCAACAGCAAGATTCACTCATTCCCCCTCACCTTCCCCCTCTTCCCTTCCTAAAGAACTGCTTTTTCTTGCCACTTTTATGTCAGATAATCTACCCCATCTTATCTCTCCCTTTCTCCCACTCTCAGTATGTTCCTCTCTCATCCCTTAATTTGATTTTATTTTAGATAACATCCCTTCATATTCAACTCACCCTGTGCCCTTTGTCTATACATATATGTATATTCCCTCAGCCACACTAATACTGAGGTCTCATGAATTATACACATCATCTTTCCATGTAGGAATGTAAACAAAACAGTTCAACTTTAGTAAGTCCCTTATGATTTCTCTTTCTTGTTTACTTTTTCATGCTTCTCTCGATTCTTGTGTTTGAAAGTCAGATTTTCTATTCATCTATGGTCTTTTCACTGAGAAAGCTTGAAAGTCCTCTATTTTATTGAAAATCCATATTTTGCCTTGGAGCATGATACTCAGTTTTGCTGGGTAGGTGATTCTTGGTTTTAATACAAGCTCCACTGGCCTCCAGAGTATCATATTCCAAGCCCTTCAATCCCTTAATGTAGAAGCTGCTAGATCTTGTGTTATTCTGATTGTGTTTCCACAATATTCAACTTGTTTCTTTCTGGCTGCTTACAGTATTTTCTCCTTGATCTGGGAGCTCTGGAATTTGGCGACAATATTCCTAGGAGATTTCTTTTTGGGATCTATTTGAGGAGGCAATCAGTGGATTCTTTCAATTTCTGTTTTGCCCTGTGGCTCTAGAATATCAGGGCAGTTCTCCTTGATAATTTCTTGAAAGATGGTATCTAGGCTCTTTTTTTTTTTGATCATGGCTTTTAGGTAGTCCAATAATTTATAAATTATCTCTCTTGGATCTATTTTCAAGGTCAGTGGTTTTTCCAATGAGATATTTCACATTGTCTTCCATTTTTTCATTCCTTTGATTCTGTTTTACAATATCTTGATTTCTTATAAAGTTACTAACTTCCACTTGCTCCAGTTTAATTTTTAAGGTAGTATTTTCTTCAGTGATCTTTTGCACTTCCCTTTTCTATTTGGCTAATTCTGCCTTTCAAGACATTCTTCTCCTCATTGGCTTTTTGGAGCTCTTTTGCCATTTGAGTTAGTCTATTTTTTAAGATGTTGTTTTCTTCAATATTTTTTGGGATCTCCTTTAGCAAGTCATTGACTTGTTTTTCATGGTTTTCTCACAACATTCTCATTTCTCTTCCCAATTTTTCCTCTACTTCTCTAACTTGCTTTTCCAAATCCTTTTTGAGCTCTTCCATGGCCTGAGACCAGTTCATGTTTTTCTTGGAGGCTTTTGATGTAGGCTCTTTGACTTTGTTGACTTCTTCTGGCTGTATATTTTGGTCTTCTTTGTCACCAAAGAAAGATTCCAAAGTCTGAGTCTGAATCTGAGTC
>CM053623.1:53174845-53261899 GCA_028646595.1 Phalanger gymnotis | reverse complement strand
GCCCTGCTTCCCTCTGCCACTTTGTGGGTTCTGCAGCTCTAAAATTGGTTCAGAGCCATTGTTTTATAGGTTTTTGGAGGAACTTGGTGGGGAGCTCACGCCAGTCACTGCTTCCCGGCCGCCATCTTGGCTCCACCCCCCAGATCTCTTTGAAGGGGTAATTTAGTTAAGAAAATAAAGTACAACCATCTGTCCTAACTTCTCTTTCCTGCATTTGTTCCATCTTTTCTCTTAGGCACTAAAAGGAGTTCAATTGAGGGGATGGTGACCATTCTAGGAGGAGGTCCTTTGCTATGAGCACTGCCACAAGTATTGTGGTTTTCCATTTCTGTGCTCCTGGGCTTAACAAAGCTAATAAGCAAAGGGAAATTTATTACCTTGAGGCATCTCTGGTGCTTATCACATCACTTTTAGGAAACTATAAAAAGGATGCCCCATTTTGCATAACTTTTCACAAACTGGTTGGACTAATTTCTTAGGAATTCAACACAACTGTGGTCATTGGAAAAACCACCTTAAGCTCTTCTCATTCTCTCAGAAGAAGAAAACCCTCGAGTTGTGATTGGAGAAATTACTTATAATTTCAGATGTAGTGGATCACTGCGTTTAATAAAATTCTAAAAATATTAAGTTAATCATGCTATTCAGGACTAGAATATGATTTTTAAAAGTTCCACTGAAAACTTAGGTAGCAAATAAAATTAAAAAATTACACATACAATTTTTAACACTAGTCTTCTGCTTATCAGATTGATAATGCATTGCTGTTGAAATAGTGATAGGGAAGGGGAGTATGAAAACTTTTCATGCTGGTAACCATGAGGCTCATGGCCAATAAGGGTGGTCTAAAATATATTCATCCGAAGAATGATGTATGGCTACTTATGTGTTTAAGTTTACACCATACTAATTCAGAACTTGCCATAATTCACAATGAACTAAATTTCACCTTTACAGTATAAAAGAAGGATGTGCTAAGCTTATTTCTAGCTAAATAAGACTACCATAGGAATATTTAGCACTTACATAATTTTTCATGTATTCTGTAAGCATCAATTTAAAATAACTCATGTTTGTAACTTACTGAGTACGAATTTATTTTATTTTTATTAACTGTGTTAAGTAGGACTTGAATGGAAAGACTTTTACTTGGGAACACTGTAAGTCACCACAGTGTGTGTTTCTAAATAATACATCTATTCCTTTATACTTATTCTGTAACTGATTTAATTCCCACTATTTCAGATTCATCTTTTCAGATGTTGGTCTGAAGCTTACAAGGCTCCACTGCACTGTATGCATTTCTAGATGTAATGCAAGATTTTATCTTTTAGATGTAAAATATTTTAAATCTTGGTTTCATGACACAGTTTACAGACCACTGGAGCTGTTGTTTAAATTCAGATTCTGCTACTCAGAGTATCTTTCTGAAGGACGCAGACTAGAGATGTGTAGAGTCTCTTCTAGTTCCACGTATAATGATTTCTTCAGCCTTCCTACAACCCAGTTTTCTCATGAATTGAAAAAGGTCAGGGGATTATATGATAGATCACCACCCAATTATATTCAGAAAGTTTATCTAGAATTCCCGTATTAAGATTGATACGCTTCAGTACTGTTACAGTAAATGAACTAAGGAGCTCCTGGTAATTTGGGGACTGACATTTTGGAGGGCTGTGGGTCTTAAGAGAATCAACATATTTAAGGAATAAGTAATTCTTGGTTGAAATCTGTAATACTTGTATGCATGTTCATAGGCCAAAATGACAAACATTCTGTCATTCAAAATAATAAAAGTTTGAAGCAAATGTAAAAACCAACCCAGTTTAAGTTCTACCAATTTAAAATTATTTCTTAAGGTATGGGAAGAAAATAGAGGTAAAGAGAAGTTTAACATTAAAAGAAAATTTCTTGATGAAACGTTAAATAATTCAACACTGATCTTGTTTCCAAATTTTACACAGAACTTCACAGTAATGAAGATGCATAAATTCTCTCCTTTGGAAATATACATCAGTATTCCAGACTTTAACATCTAGGAATAGTAAGAAAAGCACCAAGCAAAACTTTAGCTAAAACAATTTATGTAAAATCTTTGACTCATGGAATGGGTTAACAAATGTCTTAAAATGAACTAGTTTTAAGGAATCATCCATCTCTTACTTGATGGAATCAAATCCTCTCTGAAGGAAACAAAATATTAATTAGAACATATAAAAAGCTGTCCTATATAAAATTTTAAATAAATAGCAAGTCAATTTCCAGTAAGGTTGGTAAACCAGCAGTTTTACAAGCTTCACAGGTTTGTTAACAGATACTCTGTCTAATAAGAAATCACCCTTTGATAATCTAAGTACAGGTTAAAAAAACCAACAAAACCCCTCCTGTATGTGGTAAATAATTAACACTTTGTGCCTATCAAAATATGTGCTAAGAGTTTTCACATTTTGCTCCAAGAAAAATTGGTAGGAAGATAAGCCAAGTTATAAACTTTCATAGCATATCCTTACTATTTGCACAGGTACAAATTCTAGACATCTACAAATAAACAGTAATGAAGACTTAAGATGAGCACTGGAAGGATATGAACATTTCGAAGCCATTTAAAATGCAATTTTATGCCAAATCATCTTTACATTAGTAAGGAGATCCAAAGTGAGCGACAAAGCAAAAGTAATCCAACTGAAATTTATCAAGGTGGACTTCATAAGACAACCTGAGTGAAATACTGCCTCTTTCCCCCAAACTATAATGGTATGCTGAAGACCCCGTCTTTTTTTTTTTCCTCCAAGGAATCCAAAACCATCAATAGAGAAGATAGTACTATTTAGCTGAGTTGGTGTGAACTTGGTGCTAATGAGGTCAGAGTTAAGAACACAAAGACTGTATGAATTAAGTTAAATGTGCATAAAGGAAAACACTTTCAGAGACAGATTATGATCACTAACTACAAAGCCTATCTCACAAACTGAAGATCAGGTTGTATTAAAAAAGTTAACACTAGTCCCTTCACATATAAAGGGACTATTTTATTTATTTTTTGATTGGTTTTTATTTTATTTTTTATTATTTTTAGTTTTAGTTTACAACATTCAGTTCCATAGGTTTTTGGGTTCCAAAATTTCTCTCCCTCCCTCTCCTTCCTCTCCCCACCAAGACGGCATGTAATCCAATGTAGGTTCTGTATTTACCCTCACCTTGAACTTATTTACGTAATAGTCCAGTTGTAAAGAAGAATTATAACCAATAAATCATGATAACAGAGAAATGAAACCAAAAAAAGAAGCAAAAAAAAGAGAGCAAATAGTTTGCCTCCATCTGCATTCAGACTCCATAATCCTTTCTCTGGGTGTGCACAGCTATTTCCATTGAGTCCTTTGGAGTTGTCTTTGAACTTTGCATTGATGAGAGGAGCCAAGTCTATCAAAGCTGGTCCTTACAGATACCATGTGTCTGTAATCATGTATAATGTTCTCCTGGTTCTGCTCCCCTCACTCAGCATCAGATCACATAAGTCTTGTCAGGTTATTATGAAGTGCCATCTGCTCCTCATTTGTTATAGCAGAGTAGTATTCCATTATATTCAAATACCACAACTTGTTCAGCCATTCCCCAATTGATGGGCATCCCCTTGATTTCCAATTCTTTGCCACCACAAAAACTGCTGCTAAAAATATTTTTGTACATATGGGTCCTAAAAGGACCATTTTAAAAATTATCATTTAAATAAGGTAGAAACAAGATGCAGAGTTTTGGAGTCAGAACTTGGGATTAAAGCGTGACAGCTTATTTACTCTTGTCATCAGGCAAGTCACAAACACTCACAGCCTCAATCCTCATTTGTAGAAATGAGATCAGACTAAATCAGTGGTCTCCAAACTGAGGGCCCATGGCTGGGATCCCTAGGGGGAATGCAACAGACCAACCGGAGGAAGGAAAGGTGCACTCACCAGCACATTCAATCAGTTTTCTCCAACACAACCCTACCTGCTGTACTCTTCATTGATTATTCCTCTAAACTTTCACACTCTCCCCCACCTAGTTTCTATCATTACTCCCAATCTTGTGTCCCTCTCCAGCCCTCCTTTCCCCCTGCAGCCACAGCTGCAGCAGTAGAGTTACCCCTGAGGAAACCCCCCCTCCCCAACACACCTTCCTCCTGCACCTCTGCTCACTTTGTGGCTACAGCAGATGCCTCTTAGTGCACTGGCTCTGTGCCTCAGAGCAAAAAAGCTTCTTTTTTTCATTTTAGGCGAGTTAGTGAGTCACAAACAATGAGCAGGCATAGATGGGTTCAAAGCTCCTCAGTTACATTTCCCCTTTAAATCTCTTCTCTCTTCTTCATAATTTCCCTATTTTCCAGTCACCCAGATTTGTGACTTGGACTCCTTTCCTTTCACTCACTGCAAAGAGTCAATCAGTTGCCAAGTACCGTCATTTTTCTCCCCAACATCTCTGGGCTATATCTATTCTCTTCTCTTCACTCACACCACTTAGTTCAGGCCAAGATCACCTCTCACCTAGATTACTGTAAATCTCATAGTTTTTCTGTCTCAAGCACCTTTGCCCTCTGATCAACTTATTTAATAAATGTAAATGACTTCCTTATTGAATCTAAAAATTTTAAAATAAGTTAGTCTTCTCATATAGCTACATTATTAGTAATTAATTCAGTTAATTAGATCAAATAATTATTTAAAATCTACTGTTATCTTCCCAGGCCATATAGACGAATTTAAAAAAAATGAAAATATTCAATTCACATTACTTTCACTAAAATATTACATTAATACATTAATAAATATGACAATAAATTATTAATGACTTATTCGGAACAAAAAAGTATTTTTGTCCTGTTAAAAATGGGTAAGGTCAGGGATGGGGATAAGAAATGGAGTTGTAATTTACTAAGCATAGGAAACTCCAAGGTGAGGAAATGTCTTCTATCAACGAAAGTTAATCCCTTCTGTGCAATTTATAATCTTAGAGAAATATCTGGAGAAATGAGAGTTAAATGACTTGTCCAAGGTCATGCAGACAGTACCATCAAAGGCTGTACTTGAACCCAGGTCTTTCTGGCTTTGCCATTGGTTCTCTATCCATTAAGCCACACTGTCTCTTAACTTCTCATCGGTGAGTACCTCTTGGGAAATTCCATTTTGCGAAAGGGCTCAGGCCAGCCAGTCTTCATTCCCCTCCTGGCTCTGACTCTGGGTTATGGACTTGTAAATCATGATGCCCCACGTTCCACTGCCTCACCCCTCCCTTGTTCCCTTTTATATGTTGTCTTCCCTCATCAACATCTGGATGCAAACTCATCAATGGCAGAAACTATGTTTTTTTTGTATTTGTATCCCTAGTACTGAGCAATGTTTGGCACATCAAAAGTACTTTAAAACACGTTTCCTTCCTTCTACTAATAAATAATAAAATTTAAATTTACAAGTATCATTTATTTTTCTTTATTCCATCTTTCTATTATTATATATTTAAACAATACAAGTAATGTAAGGTGCATATATGAAATTTATAAATAAATATACATTAACGGGAGTGCTCAAAATTTTTTGACCAATGAGGTTATGTGATCCAAAAAGTTTGGCAACCACTGGACTAGAGGATTTCTAAGGTCTCTCCCAAAGGTAAATTTACTCTTAGATAATCCCATTAAACACAAATACACGCACACCAACTGTCAAATGGTTGCTGGTAGCCTCTATGCAAGACAACTTGTTACACAGTTGGAGCTAAAATGAGGAAACGGAGGTCTAAAGATGAAAAATGAATTGTACGTACGAGGGGACCTATGCAATAAGTGCAAACTTGATTTGAACCCACAACCTCTGACTCTGAAACTAGTACTCTTTACAAGTTGCCTTAGAGGTCAAACATCTTCAATTTCTATCTTTTCATATAAATTCATTTGTGTAATTCCCTCCCCGCTCCCATCTAGAGCTAGCAGTATTGTCTCCTTTCTTTCCACTCACAAAGCTACCACCCTCCTGCAGGCTACCTCTCACCACTGGAGCTTGGAAATTCTTAAGCTTCAATGGGTCTAAACTCCATTGGGAGTCCATGCTGTCTTGGCACCAAGGTAGGCAGCCTCTGAGACAGGAGGACCACCTGGCTATGTGAGGAGTATAGCAGTTCCTGCGTTGCTGCTGAGTGGTGGGATCCTTCTCTAGGCAGCTACTGCACTCCCAAGCCTCACAGACACCTACCCATATCCAACCACAATCAATGTACAAAAACTGAAAATAAAATGTTCCTAAAATCTTTTGATGAAAAAAAGCTATAGGTTTTTTTAATATATAAAAGGTAGAATCTTATTCATCTTAGAAATATTCTGTCAGTGTAAGAGCAAGGAAACAGAATTAAGATTTCCTGACTCTTAACACGGTGATCTCTTTGAATAAAAATCTTTAGAAAACATAGGAAAGGCAAGAAGGAGTAAAATAATGAAAATATATTAAGTACTGAAGATATTTTAAAATACATAAAAATAGATTAAACTCGCTATGAAAGCCCACTCTACAGAGACCTAGATGGAAGAAGGTGATTAGGATTCTATAAATCCTATGCCCACTTGGAGTTGGAGGGGGATCTTTCTGATACTCACACTCCAGGGAGAGATATATTCTACTACATTCCTACTTCACTTGATGTGAGTCAATGCTTCAATTTCCATTCTCCTGAAATATTAGAAGAGTTCTGACAACTCAATTCAAAATAAAGATTTATTAAGAATTTACTGTGGGAATTTCTACCTAAAAAATCAATATTCTCTGATATCTAAAGGATAATCAATCTTCTGATTGTGGAACACCATGTGCAACTTCCATAAACACATTTTTTCAAGGTCTTTTTTCAAAGCTTTTTAAGTAAGAAAACCTTACTGAGGCTATGCATTGGCTAAATACATATATTTTTGTTTCTGTACAGATATAGGCTTGTGTTTTTGCAAAATGTAAAAATACCCAAAAAACCACTACGTTTTTAATGACTGAGGAAATGTCTGAATAAGTTGAGTTATATCATAGTTTTATATAACTCTACAAAAACGGCTATGCCATAAAATGAAAAGAAATACAAAGAAATATGTTAAGATACATGAAATCGATACAAAATAAAGAAAGGATAAGAATATACACATTGACTATGTATGGGGGAAAGCAGCAACAAAACTTTCTAAGCCCATCATCAGAGGAGACTAGGATTTCTCTCATGATGAGATGCACTTTGAGGGGCTTTGAGTTTACTGAGTTAGCTGATCAGTACCTGTGCCTTGGGAAGGCACAATACAGTGAAGGGCTCAGGTTTTATGGTTTTAATTTTTGCTTTGTTCTTTACTTGGCTTGCTTATTCTATTATTCATACTTGTTCAGATTGTTTATTCAACTTAAAATAATTTTTTTTAAAAAAATATGAATCAGCAGATTGGTACCATTTAAACATTATAGTGAATATTCAGTGAATATTTTATTACTGAATTCATTACTGAATATTTGGGATAACTATGTGTCCCAGACTTCTTAGTGTAGTTAACATAAAATGATACTAAGCCTTTTTGGAACACACTGAATTTATGTTATTATTTATATTTTGGGACTCTGATGTCCATTAATATTAGGTAAGCTAATTTTTCCTTGACAGGTGACTGAAGGTGTCTCCCAAGATTTGATGGGCCCAGGGAGCTAAGGCTGAAGACATAAATTCCCAGTAGTCTCTTGCCATAATGACTTGGCTTTCTGGTCACCTGAGGAAAAAAAAGGTCCATACATGTATAGTTGGGCCCTTCAGACTTGGTGGATATCCCAAGATTGCAGAAGTCACTAGATCCTGTCTCAATGCCCAGACATGTTTCCCTATGGTGATGAACATGTTTTCATATTGAGGCTAGGGGACCCAAGCTAGGGTCCTTTTGTAGAATATCTTTTCTATGCTATGTAAACTTCAGGTTGTTAATTAACAGTTGAATGAACAAGTATCTCATTTTGCTCTAAACATCAAACCAGAACAGAGTTTCAGTCTGGGTCAGGCCTGGACCTTACAAAGACCCCAATGGGAAGAGAATTTCACCTAGCTGAAGTCAGTGCAAATGTATCCATATTTCTCAAATTATTTCTTCCAATTTGTTAAAGTTGAAAAAAGAAATGAGAGATAACATATGACCATCTCTATGTGTACACATATACATATTGTGTATACACAAATGTGTATACCTTTAAAAAAAGTTAAGAAGGTAGAGAACTTTGGGGAGAAAATCAAGAAGCTGGAAATGAATCCAAGGATATGTAAGCAACTTTATTAAAAGAAACACTGTAAAAAATATTCTATAAAATAGTTCATTAAATAATTCACATTACATCTAACATCTAGCCGGAAGCTGTTTTTATATATTGTAGAAAAAAACTCAGCAAGCATTTATTAAATGGCTACCCTGAATCTTGATGGTTAATATTTTAAATCTATTTGACTTAAAATGAAATTTACCCTAATTTAACTGTTTAAAAAATGTACAGGATGAGTAACTGTCCAAATCTAGCATTCCATCTCCTGTTTCCATGTTTAGACTATCTCTTATCATGAGAGGTGAAGACCTGCATCTCATCTTGACCTCTCAGAATTCTTAAATCTTCCTTGAAAGCTCAACTCAGGTACTGTTCTCCTCTGCACAATCTTCCCTGAGCCACTCTCTCTATTATTTGTTAATGTTCTTGTTCTCACTGATCTGTGCACATGTTGCATATGCCCCAATAAAATGGAAACTCCTTAAGGGCAGGAGCTGTCTCCTATCCCCAACTTTAGCAGAATGCCTTGTACATAGTATGAGTTTAATAAACATTTCTTGAATTGAATTACAAACAGTTCCAGGATCTCTGAACAAAAGGAAAAATATTCAATACAACACATAAAACTTTAATACTGATGACTATTTTTTAATAAAATTAATACATAATTTAGTAAATGAAATAATATAAGTAGAAAACTTTGAGCCTTTATAGGAAAAAGCCTATAACGAGAAAACAAAAATGAAAACATGAGTCTTAAACTGAATTTTCTGTAAGAAAACTAGGATTTTTGCCAAACCGGGAAAAACATTTTCTAACCTTTCCCCGCTTCTAATCCACTCTGCATATAGGTGCCAAATAATCTTCCTAAAATGCCAATCTCCTCACGTTGCTTCCCTTAAGTAGTGCTCTGTTACATAGAGAACAACATCTTAACTTCCTGGCATAAACTTAAACCTTTGTGTCCATGAGAATGCCCCACCCCATACCCATCCCACCACGTCTCTCATGACTTCCATTTTAGTCAAGCTGGTCTTCTCATTTTCTCTCATATGTAGAATTAATCTTGCTTCTAAGATAGTTCTAAGAATGCTCTCCTTGCTTTGAATGCCCAACCAAATTTTACCCATCCTTCGAGGCCTCGCTTAAATTCTACTTTTTCATGACTCAGACTTTCATCACTAGCCTCCAGTGACCTCTCTTCACCTCTGAATTCATGGAACTTCCTTGTATTGTAACTTACATATTTCTTTGTGCTATTTAACGTGTACATGCTGTATCTCCTCAGGGGCCTTTAGACCTAGAACATATAAGGGGCAGGATACATGTACTCAGAAGCAGGATTACTACCGTATGTGAGAGAAAATGAGAAGACAGAAAGTAATCAGGGGAAGAAGACCGCCAGCAAGTGAGGTGATCTTAATCTTAATATAGTCCAACCTATATATCTTCCCACATCACCATTTCGGCCTTTACTACAGCCTTTTATCTCCATGCTCCCTACACCTACAGCATTGTTGACTTCGTTTTTCATTTAAGAAGACAAAGTCTTGAACTATATACTCAAAATCTAAAATTAACTCACTTAAAAAAGTTTTAGTCATAAACTTTGCACATAAAAGCTCCCTGTTAATGTTGTGTGAATTATTTTACAGAATATGAACAGATTTGGGGAGAGGTGGTCATTCAACTCAAATTCTTCTCAATCTTGTTAAACTTATGAGCAGCTAGATAGCAAAGTAGATAGAGTGCTAGGCCTGGGGTCAAGAAGACTCATCTTCCTGAGTATAAATCAGGCTTCAAATACTTACTAGCTGTGTGACCCTGGACAAGTCATTTAATCCCATCTGCCTCAGTTTTCTCAACTGTCAAATAAGCTGGAGAAGAAAATGGCAAGCCACTCCAGCATCTTTGCCAAGAAAACCCCAAATGTGGTCACAAAGAGTCAAATGTGACTGAAACAACTCAACAACAACAAATCACTTACACAAGATTTTTATGACCTAAAACAAAGCTAAAGGAAAGCTGGTATTAAATAACTAGGACTTTTATATCTACTACCTATTTTCCCAATGAATTTGTATTGAATTCCTCTTCAAAATTCTTAATTCTTCCAATGTGAATTTAAAACTGATTTACAAACACACACGCAACTCCTCAGTTTCCATGTCTTCTGGTTACGACATTATTTGGTAAGCTTATTCAACAAAATACTAACAAGAGGCAATTGTGCACAAGTACAATATTTCAGCATTTTCCCGAGGTATGGAACTTTTAGAGTTCTTTAAGTGCAGCAATTTTGCATTTAGTTAACAGAAAACTATCCATACTCAATGCCATCTTTGGTGGCTCAATTCAAGTCAACGCAGAACATAAAATCATGGATTAAACTTCAGGATAAGTTGAATACAGAGAGGTCTCATGCTACACTGAGTGCACATCCCAAGGGTCTATCTTGGGCTCTGTTCTCTCCAGACGCTCTCTCGTTTGGGGATTTTATTAGCTCCCCTGAGTTTGGTTATCCATTTCTATTCAGATGACTCCCAAAGCTACAAAGACACACCTTGCCTCTCTTCAGTGCCAGCCCCAATTTGTGAACTGCTTATTGGCAATTTTGATGTGGATATCTCATAATTATGTCAACTTCACTACGTCAAAATGTAATTTATTTTCACTCCTGTTCTAAACTTCTCTATTACTATGGAGGGCACCATTATCTTTCTAGTCACCCAGGTGTCATTCTCATATCTGCTTCTTTATCTCCATTAAGGTGGCCACCAACCCTAGTTCACACCCTCACTGCTTCCTTCTTGGACTATTTAAAAGAGCCTTCTCATTGGTCTCCATCACAAGTCTTTCCCCACAACTGTCAAAATGATTTTCCTTAAGTGCAGGTTTAACCATAGCATTCCCCTATTCAATAAACTCCAGGATGCCCCACCTACTCTACAAGAAAAAATAAACTTCTCTGCTCAGATGTTTAAGTCCTTCATGATCAAATTTACATTTCTAGCCTTATTTCACATTACTCTATGATCCAGCTAAATATGCCTTCTTCTTGTTTTTCACAGATGGCACTCTGCCTTTGTTTTCGGTGTCCCCCCTTTCCTAGGGGGAATTTATCTCTTACTTCCACCTCAAAGAAGCATTACATGAAGCCTTTCCTGATTCCCCACAGCTGCTAGTGCCTCTCTCCCCAAAATAACCTTGCATTTATTTTTTGTTTATATATCCACATACATGATGATGCACATATATACTTAATTCTTCCAAGACAGATAGTGCATATATATATATGCATATATATATATATATATGCATATGTACAAGTACTGTTTCAGTACTGGTTTTGTATTGACAGGACCAAGCGCAACATCTGGAACAGAACAGGCTTAATAAAAAGCTCACTGACTGATACCTGCCTTTGTTCATACTATTGCCTTTTAAAGATATAAGGTAGGTGTGAATACTTGAGTTTTCTAAATATATAGATGTAGCTCGCAGAGGGCAGATTGCTATGATCTGAGGCCTTGCCTGACTGTAGAGAGGAGGAAAGCCAGGGTCAGTACCTACAATGTTAGAATGTCAGCTGGTGGGAAGAGGCCTTTGGAGAGCTGCCAAGGCTGGGCACTCTCCTATACCAACTCTGAGAAGGGTGTAAGACTAGAATGATATCAGCCACACTTCAAGTATCTCTCCCATTGGTATGGCATAAGGACCAAAGAGGACCCTCTTGGTAGCTCTGAAAGGGGAAAGTAATGTCCCCACTGGCCAGCTTAGCTCTTTTTCACTAAATGTTGGTTACACTAAAGTGGTCACAAATAGCGAATATTGAATACACCCATGTATCCAAGCAAACTACCAACAGATTAGGTTATACAGATTAGAATTTATCAAACAATATAAAAGAGCAAACCAGCTCTTCAGCTGGGAGCGAGATAAAGAACTCATCCCCAAATCAAAAGGAAAAGAACAACCTCGCCCAGAGCAAGTCCATTCCAGTATTCTCTTGAATTTCAACCACAATGAAAAGACACGACGGGTCCAGATTTTCCATGTCATTCTGCCAAACTAAAATTAGTGAGAGGGTCGGAGTCATTACTCTACTTTTTTGTCTCTCACTCCTCACCTTCTCTCCCACTCTTTCTTCTCTTCTCTTTGGAATGTCTTTTATCCACATAACTCTCCAAAGAAGCTTTGGAACCCACTCAGTAAGTCTCTTAAACAGGTACGTAGCATCAGGTTCAAAGTCTTCCTACCAATCGAAAATCATGTCTCTCTCCACACACAGCATTCAGCACTGGATTGCCACAGCCCTGCAATGCCTGCGTAAGAACTGGATTACACACAAGCTGGACTACCTGTTGCCTCCGGAGGTCAGGAGCAAGACGTTCATTTTTGTATCCCTTGTGCCTAAGTGTGGTTCCCTACACATAAGTTCTTAAAGAATCAAAGTTCGTTGAATTAGAATGTCCATGATGCTCATGATGTACGTAAGAGTCTGAAGAGCTCAAAGTCCCAAGTTTCAAGGTGGCAATAATCTTATTCTAAAGCATAAACGACCACAAAATCCATTTCTATCTGCTCCCTGGAAGGAGATACTGGATTAAACAACTACCTAGGTACGCTATTTTGAAGCGATAGACAAATGTAATTCTGACTCCCGTTCACACATCACTCTGTGGTGGACATGGTGTTTTCCTCTACCAAGCTTGTATCATAGGTTGTACAAGTAAAATTATTTTCCATTTTACAGAGAAGAAAACTACGATTCAGAGAGGTTAAATTACTTGTCAACTATCAGACATTAGGTGTCCAAATCCTAGGATGCCTCCCACCTCAGTATCCTTATCACTGATTACTTGGCATACAGCTGTTTATGCACTGGCCTGGGCATCTGATGACCAGAAATCAGATTCCTCCTCTCATACTGACTACCAGAGTGACCTTGGGTAAGTCACTTAACCTCCCTAGGCAAGTGTCTGTTTGCTCATCTGAACAATAAGGGTGTTGGACCAGATGGTTTCTGAGTGTGACTTCTAGCTCTGTATTTTTGTTCCTATGTCTCAATTTCTCAAATTTCAAAGTCAAGCAAATATTCATTACTTGGCTCACTTCTAAAAGAAAATGTTTTCAAAAGTTTCTAAAAACAAAATAAATTCTGTTTTAAAAATAAATTGGAATAAGGAATTTTGAGGAAATAATCAGGATGTATTTTTTTTCTTTAAGTCATAACTGTAAGAAGCATAAAACTTTATCTTACTGAAAAGGTCATTGACTATGAAAGGAAGTAAAGCATGTTCATGAGGCTAGACCTTACTGGCCTGGTAATTTTCACAGGGGAAAAAATACTCCAAGAAAAAAAATCCAAGTTCTTTATTATAATGGGTTTTATATCAAACAGAGTTAAAAAGAACTTCAACTAAGACAAAAAAAAGGTTTTGATGAGTCGCTAGGTTTCCTATATTCACTTCAACTTAATTTTCTGGTGTTTATACTTCATCTTTAATTTTATCAAACTTAAATAATAGAAAGTGATCCACCTCCAAAAAAAGCAATGTCAGTTTCACAAAAAAATGCAAATATTAAGCAATTTTAAGTATTACATAGATCTCTGCTAGACTGAAATATATTAGTGTTTTCTATTGCCATTCTTCAATTTCAAAATAAATTGGTACTATTAAGGAATATTTTTAAAAGGACAAAGAATGCCCTAAAAACTACTGGTCAACTTGGTAAGGAAACTGCCTAGTACAATACTTTTTAAACTAGGCAATCAGAAGCTGCAAGAGATCATAACGACGCATAGAATAACGTTTGGTAAGGACTCACATTCAAAATTCATGAAGTATTTTCAAAGAGTGTTTTTTTACATTCTTGAGGTTTTTTTTAGTTTTCTGTTTACAGAAGGAACTGGTGCTAGAATGCACAGAACTAGAGAGAATACAAGAAGGGGAAGTGAAACAGAAGGATCCATTTTCTCCATAATCCATAGTTTGAATTAAAAGCTTCTTAGACCTGGAGATAATTTTTATTCTTGGTCATTTATGCTGAGGGAAGGTACAGGGCAACAGCTAAAGAAACCTGGCAAACATCCACAGAAGAGAAGAACAATCACGTAACTTTATTAATCGTTTCTATTTAAACTTTCATCCTCAAAGTTAATAATAGAAGGTAAGGATTCAGCCGTAAGTAAATAAACATGCTTTTGCATTTCACAAATATAGTTGAATTTTTAACACACCTTGAATTTCATGCCATGAATCAAGTTTTGAAATGTAGTAGGTTCTTTTTCAGGGCATAAATGTTTATCTAAAAATATAATGAGACCTGAGATTAGAGAAGAGTAAAACAGGATTCATCAGCCTGCTCATTGTTCTTTCCTGTTGAAGCCATTAAGAAAAGGCAGACTCATTTATCTATATAAGCTAATTACTCACATTTTTACAAATACTTTATCTCAGATTTTCTCCAAAAGTAACTAATTTTAGTGAGTTCAGATATTAAAGCAGGTAGCAGATATTCAGTTTGCAAGGATATAGTCTCACCTTTAAAAAAAAAGTCTCTTTTTAGCATGAGTAAAGGTAGATCTTTTGTACTATTACCTTTAGTCTCATGGCTTGTCAGTGGAAAAATTAGTTCACCCTTGGAATTTTTCATGTTTTCTGTTTCTGTTCAATAACAGAGGGGCGTCTAACTGCAATTCTTGTTCTCTGAAGAAAATGCAGTAACTCTAAACACACTCACACTTCTGGGAACATCCTCCTGCGTATGAATGGGTTTGGAACACATCACAACTCTAACCACTCTAAACTATTAAATTGCCTCGCCTTCAGTGGGCATATATGTTGCCTATGCCCTCCTGATGGTGTGAACAATTGTGGCTGATTTTTATTAGAAAATGCAAACATTCCCTTAAATGTGTGTGTGCTGTGTGTATATTCAGCGTCATTACTGCCTTCAGAGAACAAGCAGTATGATTTGTCGTCTCTTCTCTAGAAGGTAAGCGTATTTAATTCACCCTACTAAGAGGTTGCTTTACATCCCCAAATGAGGCAAATGCTTTGCTAAGAGAGATTAAAAACAAGACCGGATGACAGTAGCTGTAAAAGAGCTATCCATGGAAATGAGGGGTAAGCCTGGCACGAAAGCCAACTAGCTCCAGAATGACCTTGCTTTACGAAGTCCTTCTTGACGAGGTCATGACAGCAGACACTGAGTCTAGATCTGTGAGTGTTCACAGTCGACGTGATCAGACTTGCCTACACAGGTGTGAAGCAGTGGAAAGTTGTTCTTATTGTGGCATCACGGAACTGTACCATCAGAGAACTATACCACTGGCATCTTAATTTTTTTTAAAGGAATCAAATGTCTGACAATTCAAAGGCTGCCTTGTATCTGTATAGTAACCACTGATATGACAGTATCTTAAAATGTCTCATTCTCAACTGTTTCAACCAAACCTTTTCAAATCAGGTATTAGCACTGAATATTTTTCATATACCAAGTTATATTGGATTAATATATATTTCACAAACTTAATCATGCATGATTTAACTCTTATAAGTATTTCACAAATTGTACAGATTAAGGGAATAAATCAGCCAGATTTAAAACAGAAAAACAAGACGACTTGGTGATGAAAGCTCTATTCAGATGGGATGCACAGGGGCTTAAGGAGAAGGGAGGGGGTGAAGGAAGAAATGAGGCTAGCTTCTCCCCTTCTCTTCCTCTCTCAAAACCTCACAGAACTGGAGAAAACAAGGAACCAGAGAGTTCCTACCTTTGCAACACAGGGTACCAGTAGCTTCCCTAAGCATTCTCAAAGTTGCACAAAATAGCAGGGACTTTGCTATTCTGTTTTACACACTTGGCAGCCTGTCTGGTGACTCCCATTTCAAGGCTCTCACATCATTGCCTGGCACTGCTAGAACTGAGCAGAAGACTCCCCCATATCTCTAAGCATCCCAAAGAGGGGTGGGCTGAGAATATCTTATGCTTCATTCATTCTTTAAAGCAAACAATACATGTTTCATCCATTCACTGTTTAAGGAACATACAATTCTAATTGAATAGCTGCTG
Source organism: Phalanger gymnotis (assembly GCA_028646595.1). NCBI lineage: Eukaryota > Metazoa > Chordata > Mammalia > Diprotodontia > Phalangeridae > Phalanger > Phalanger gymnotis. The sequence goes on along the minus strand of CM053623.1, from coordinate 53,245,526 downwards.
GTGGGGAGGTGTGTTTCCATTGAACAGATCATGTAATGATGAGGTCAATGGCCTCTCTTATTCAGTCTCAATGTTAATTCTGTATATGTAAAATGTTCCTAGAGCAATTCATTTCCACTTACCATTATGTGTCCTTAATTTCATTTAAGATGTTCAAATGACTTCTGTCATACCGAGAAAACAGACTTTTCAGTAAAACTAGCTTTAAAAGATTTGACTTGCCTTAATTTAAAGGTCTGACTATGAAGATTAAAAAATATAGAGCAACTAATTAGGTTGGCGAGGCAAATCAAGAATTTTTCATCTTTGGTAGGTTTCCTTTAAATTCTTACAAAGAAGAAACAAATACTAGTACACAGAAAAACAAATACCATAGATTCTATTCCTCAATAAAAGTACTCAGTCTTCACCAGAAATCAGAATTGATAAAGGTTATGGTTTCTGTTAATAGATGTAAACTGAAGTACTAAATAATTCTATGAATGTTACCAAGAGCAATGTTAACAGTAAAGCACAGCACTACTGGAGATGAAGAGGTGAGTGGAGTTGCTGGACACTGAAGGCAAGGTTTTGCTTATTCCTATTTTAAATACACGTATTATTTCTGTGTTTATCCAAATGGAATACTGTATGACTGACCTTTTAAATTAGAGCATTAATAGGCAGCATATTTTGGAAAAAGGAAGAGATATTTTAAAAAGTGATCCAAAACCAGTCATCAATAAAATTGAAGAATCAACTGAAAATGTCTAATGGGAAATCAGTTTATAAGAATAGATGAGGTATAAAGATGAGACAAGTTCAAATACACAATTTCAATTTGGTTATTTTAATAACAAAAAAACAGTAAACTCTAGTAGGCTCTTGGTTTTATTCCAAAATGTTTTCTTCAGTTAACTAGAAAAGTTAACATTCATTCTTTAAAATTATGCCCACACTGTTCACATCTTTACCACCAAACTGTCAGCTTCCATGCTTATTTAATTTCTACTTGAATTTTTCTCTTCAAAAGCTGCTGTAATCTAATAGCAAGCTAGATTTTATTCTCCTGACAGCAAGAATTTCATTGCTTCTAGAATTTTTTTCCCATAAGGAGCATAATTTTTGCTAATACTACCGCCAAATAACATTAGTAAGGAGAAACCCTTCACTGAACAGGTTGGCCACAAGGTGATAAATTTTTTGGCCACAGAAATTGTTGAAGACCAACTACTGGATCAGAGGATAGCAATGGTGCACAGAGAAGCATGTGCAACGATGGAGGAAGTATAGGATGAAGATTCCTGGAGAAGAGAAATACTATTAGTTAATCCAAAAGAGACTCCCCCTCTCCAAAGCCTGGGGCAGTACAGAGAACAGAGACCAGTTGTCTGGAAGGGAAACTCAGTCAACTCCACCAATGGTGCAAAGCCATCAAGAAAGGAATTTGCAGAAGATACCAAAATCCACGTAGAGTTCAAGCTTCTGGTATTGCTTTCTTGTTCAGAATTTTCAGAACAGAACCAACAAGGGAAGGGGTCTCCCAAATTTGAACAATGAGGTTACCTTCATCTTCAGACCTGCCATGTACTGAAGGATATACTGGTAAAACAGCAGAAAATCTGCCAAAGAGTGGTTGTTGTTTAGTCTTGCTTACTGGCAGCCAAAGCAGTTCTTAATTGATTCATGCTGACCTACTTCTAGTCTTTAAAAAAATCCTCAAGTTCAATCTGCAGCCTTGTTCTGGGGTGGAGAGAAGAGGCTGTAAGTGATACTACTTCACTGAGGACAGATCATTTTGAGAGCGTCCAGCAGAATATACAAGAGAAAAGCAAGAGGTTTCCTGTTGGCATCGTTGGCAGCACCGCCACTGTACCTTATCAGTCTTCACCAATTTTATCCCTGCTGAATCAGCATCTTCAGTGTACTTAGTTATCTACTTGGGAAAATAGTCCTGTCTATAACCCCCTCCATATGCTGACTGTTTAGGAGCAAGAAAAGGAGATTCTGAGTTTGAATAACTATACTTAAGTCCATATCCTACCTTAGAAATCACTTCACCATAACCTTTCCAAGCCTGAAGGAGCATGAGCCTTGAGACTCTTCTGAAGTTTCAGAGAGGCTACAAATGACTTGAAGGGCTACCTCTGAATCCTTCTGAGATATTTTAAAACATCTTTCCATCAGGTTATGATCCTTTCCAGGGCAAAATTTAAGAAGAAAACATTTTTTAGAAATGCCCATAATGATTTAGTGCATTTAAGTTAAAGTTAATTAAATGGCTTTAATAGTTGGCCTTTCAGAGAGCATTTTTATAACTCAAATTTTTAAACTCAAATGTCAAGAATACAAGAAGGGACCTCCATAAGAGAATAACTATAACAAGTGGTCAATTGAAATTTAGAACCAGTTGCAAGAGAAAGGGAAGTTTCTGCAAGAATGTCTTTTTCTTTTTCTTTTAAAGGGAAAAAAATCACAAATTTCTAGAATAAAGATTGTGTCAAAGTGTCAGCAGGGAGTGTTACTTCTGCATAATGAAAAGGGACTGCAGAAGGATGCTGTTTGTGACCTGCTGTTCACAGCGGTAGGTGTCCATCACTCTCTGGTGAGGGGGTTTAGCCTGACGATCAGAAGCTAGCTATGCATGGTACACCACCAGTCACACGCCAGAGCATGGGCCTGGGAGTGTGCATATAATGTACATGGCTTACCTTTAGAGAACAAGGTGGATGGGCACCAACAGATCAAGCTCTTAGACCCCACACCTCCAACAACATTGAAAAAGATCTTCAGATCTTTCTTGGTGTAGGAGGGACATCTTTTTAATCTTCTTGTGGTGGTGGTTTAGGATTTTCCTGAGGGAGGAGAGAAGAGTAAGAGATTACATTGGAGCCATGGTTTATCCAGTTGTGAGATGATGGTTCTGGCTTGCAAAATTTGGTCTTTGAAGAGGTTGGCTCTAGCAAGAAGTGAGGACATCTCCTAGAGAGCTACCTTTCCTCCTTCCCACATTAAGCAATTTCAAATGACTGCAATTGCTAGCACATAACTAAAAGAGCAGATGGGGGCTGAGAAATGGGAAGAAACAACTGAGATTTGGGCTGACAAATGGTCACACTCGAATTAAACTCAAAATCCACATGACCAAGGCAAATTCATTCAGAAGCAGTAGAGACAGGGAAAAATTGGAAAGAGCCCAAGGGAGCTTTCTTCCACTTCTCTCTTCCAAAGCAACAATCCAAGCACTTGCCTGATAAATGGCAAAAGACAAAAGCACAGCAAGCTGTGCTGGGAGCAAAAGAATAAGAAGCAGTCACCTGCAGACCAACTTATTGCCAAGTGGATCTAAGTTTTTATGTCTTTCTTCAAAAGGATGCACCATCCCTTACTGTCAGGGGAAGTAGTCACTGTTAGGGGTTGGATGTTCTACATTACTGGAATCCCATTCAGAGGCATTTGATGGAACAAGCAAGTATTTTATAAAAATGCAGCCAGCTGACACGATACAATGCCAACACAACTTGAAATACGAACCTGAAAGCATATGAGATAGATACACTACAAACAGCACAAGAAAACTATGACTTTTAAAAATAGAAGAAAATAAAGCTTTAGAATAAAGAGCCCCAGAAGTCACAAACTGTACCTACAGTATATTAGTAAATATAATACTTTTAAGAATAGCAAAAGTAGTAAAACTAATTAATGCAGTACTGAATATTGAACATCAAACTAATGTTTTTAAACTTCATTCTGATGACATGGCAAGCTAGTTCAACTGTTAAAAAGTAAATCTACTTTAGCAAATACACAAAAATCTGTATGTAAGATCTCGCATCAGTAAATTATTCAAATACTGACAAACCAAATATTAACAACACTAATAAGAATAGCTGGTGTTTCTATTGTGCTTCGAACTTTGCAAAGCTCTTTACAAACATCGTCTCATTTTATCTTCACAACAATTCACCCTTGAAGGTAGGTGCTATTATTCCCCACTTTAAGACGAGGAAATTGAGGTACAGAGAGGTTCACTGACTTGCCCAGGGTCATGCAAGTGTCTGAAGTAAGATCTGAACTCGGCTCTTCTTGACTCCAGCACTCTATCCACTGCACCATCTAGCTTCCTCCCAAATACTGGGGGAGGAGGAACAGTATTGTTGTGTCGATTTGTCTTAAACGCAATAGACACAATAACTTTATTGAATAAATGTACTCATGGTTTCCTTATGTATTTTCATTTACTGCATCTAGTACAGTTTTGGCACATAGGAAGCTCTTCATAAATGCCAAATTGACTGAATAATGTCTTTTCATGTCAAAGGGGAAAATAGGTTGATGATGGACATAATGGTTACAGAACAAATTCATTAAACTGGGCAACTTTTAGCTTTTCTTTTTTAAATCAATCACATTTAAAAGGGGATTGTAGAGCCAAATATAAACTTGCTTTTGACAATAAGAGACAGCATTTTAACTGAAGACAAAAAGTCACTGTAAGGGCTAAAAAAAATACATTAATATAAATTTTTTTTCCTCTCCCTAAAGTCCTACTCTAATACCTCCTCTTGGTTGGAAGTCAGACTGAGTTCCAGGGACCCAGAATACCTGTGCCCAAAACACAAGTTCTGCTGGAACTTTCTTAACTGGAAAGACTTTGTTGCCAAAGGTGCAGCCTAGGTAAATGGAGGAAGCCTCATCACCTGTAGGCTAGCCACTAAGTGATCAATTTTTGGCCAGGTCAACTTACAGTTGTGGAGGGGTTACAATATTTTGGTGTAGAATTACCTTCATCAGAAAAAAAATCATTGGGCTTCTGAACCATCAAAGTAAAATAAATAAAATTTAATAAAATTAATAAAGCTACTTCCTGTTAGCAAACTGGCTTGAAGAAGGGCATTCGCTTGATGTTAGCAGGCTATCATTTATGAATAGCCAATGAAAACAATAAGAAAGCAACTAGTAAATGTGTAAATTATATTTTTATTTATAACTCAATTATCAAAGTTAATTTTTAAAGATATTATATTTTGATTATATGGCCAAGCTGAATGAAAACTACATTTCATCAAGTATGATTAAATTTTTTAAGTCTTACATTTCTTATTAGAGGTCCAAGTTCAAATATTTCTTTTTGTTAACACTTCTGATCAGAATAGGAAGCCTTAAACATTTAAAATATTAGCTTAGATAAAAGAAGTTCAAGGTAAAATTAATCGATTTCCTAATGATTCCTTTCTGTGATTTCCTTTGCTTTACTATCTTTGGAAATAATTTTTTGAAGAGGAGATCTGGATGAAGCAGAAGGTGTAGTCTGCTAAATGGGACCTTATTAGATGGTAACCCACACAATAGGCCCATGGAACCTCCAGAGGAGAGAATAAGCTTGTTTGAACAAACAGGGGGGAAGAGGACCGACAGCACTCACTTGGCAGAACTGAACTGGGGATTGACAGTAGGCTTCACGGAAGCTCTCCTACATAAATGGTTGGCCCTTTGCCAATTTTTTTACTAGGAGGAGAGATTAAGTAAGATTCACAAACTAGCCTTAGATCCAGAGTTTGTAGTGCTCTCCTACATTGGATCTGTAAACATTGTGATTACATTAATTGAACTAACACTTCATTTCTTTCCCTTTAGTCACATAAAACTGGCAAACTCATAGTAGAGGATCTAAAAAAATACTTGTTGCTGGTGCCTTTTGTGGCATTTGCTCCTCTTCACTCCCCCTCCCAAATCACTAATGAACTTATAGATATGTTATATATGTGTATGTGTGTGTATATATATACATACACACACACACATATACATATATATATATATTCCTTTTGTCACTGATGTGTAGATGACTCCATTTCTTACGAATCTTAAAAGGTACAAATTTCTGAACATTTCAATGCAGCAAGCACTGATTGAACATGTATACCTCTGACTTTTTTAAACATTTGGAGCATTTTAATATTGCCAATATTTACAATAACTTCTATCACTTAGCTATTATTAAGCTCATTTTCTGCATATTTTTGTGTTTTTTTCTACTAAAAATCATCAATAGCTAATAATATTACCATACTCTTACATTCTGCATAGAGATTTAGTGTTTCCCATCCATTATCTCATTTGTTACTCATAAAATTCTGAGTTATGTAGGTGAAGTATTATCTTTATTTTACATATAAAGAAACTGAGTTAAGTGACTTTTCTAAGGTCACAGAACTCATAAACAACAGAGTCAGATTTGACCTTGCCACTCCTAGTCTAATGGTCCCTTCAGCATAATGTTACATGAGTCACTATAGAGAATGCGGAGTTAACCCCAATTATGTCACCGATTTGTTACACCACTTTGCTTATATTCATAATATAAAAGAAAAATGATCAAGAATGTTTAGCAGTAATCCGCAGAAAGGCAACAAAAAGAAACGTTCCTGCCGACCAGGCTGACCTGTGGAAATGCACTCCCTTTATCTGATCCTACCTCATCACTGTATCTTCTGAAGACATCCTTCTATATCTTCTCACAAAGCTTCCTGTGACTAAGCAGAGAGATAAACCCACAAATTCTACATGACCAAGGTGTACTCTCCTTTATTATGTATGGCTTAACTGTGTGTTCATTTGTACTCATTCACTTCAACACCAGAAGATTTTTTTGAGGTTGGGACCAAAGTCTTCATTTCGTACAAAGTGGTGTCGACCCCACTAATATGAATTATCCCTTAGTGGTCTTATTCATATCAAGATGTGAAGTCAGGCAGTGTGGAAAGCACCTTCACACTTCCATATAGGGTACTATCTGCATACACTAAAGCTCTTCTGAGTTCTGCCTGACCACTACAATAGAATTCCATGATGCGTCCAGGGCTCAGCGTGCTACGGCATTTGTTCTACAGCCATGCTATGCACAGAACATTTGAATCAATTAGGTATTGTGTTGCTTTTCACATTAGCAAACATATCATACTTCCATGGAAGGTTAGAATGGAAAGAATAACACGGTATGAAAGGAGAAGTATGGAGAAGACAATGTCTCCAGACCTCCTTCAAATCTAGTATCTATTCAGTGTCAACTATACAAATTATATCAATTCACACCTCTCTTTTGCAGTAGTTGAGTCGTCAACTAATACAACGAGTACTTTTCTAGGTGTTAAGAGAACTGGATTTTGCAAGCTATCATCGTATCTACTGATTAATAGCTTATTTCAACAAGCAGCTGACGATTCAAGAAATTGCCTGCTTCCTATCTTAGCATTCATATCTTCTATTGGCACTAGATTGGCCTCTAAAGTTCCTTCCAGATCTGCCCACCTAAAAAATTCTATGCTACCTAAGCAGCATCTATTTTTTCCCTCACCTTTTCAGTTGCTGGTACACCTTCTTTCTTATTCTCCAGTGCCCTTATGCTGCCCTTAGCTGTTCAAAAACGTATACAGTTCATTCAGATTGTTGAATTCATTTTCACTCTTTAATTAAAGCTTCTCCACTAGATTGTGAGCGCCTTGATGGCAAGGATTGATATGTTACTCTTTTTGCATCCCTAGAGGTTAGCACTGGGCCTGGCAAATAGTAGGAGCTTAATGACTGATTGTAAGACATCATACATTCAGCTATGTTGCAGGAAGAAATTGATGTTAAAATAATCTGTGTCAAGGTAAAACGGACAGGCTCAAATCAGGACATATGCTCATTTGAAAACAGAAATTTGTTAACCCATTATCAGTGTTTAATTGATGGTATGTATAAGGGAGATGTTTTGGAGGGGTATCTTCCCTTGTCTATCAGAAATGATCTGTCACCCTCTCTCTTAAAGAATAGCCTCTTAACACCCTGCTTTGGAAATAGATGACTCACCCCTCCTGTATACTGTGTGTGACAGCACTATGCCTTGGTGAGGGAGTGGGGGTGGGTTTTGGGAGGGAGAGCCAATAAATATTAATTGTATGATAATTGTCTTTCTTTAGCCAACCTGCCCTATCAATTGCACATCATTTTTAATATAATTTTTATTGCTCTCTTTTTAGCGCAGTTATATTTATTCTTTGATTTGTAAGGTAGCTTTCATTCCATAACAAGTAATTCTTACAAGAGAAAAAAAGATTTTCCACATTTTAATTATAGCATCTATCAATGAATTTTAGTTTTTCATATACTTCACTACTAAGTTCTCCTTTGTATAAAACATTTGTTAACTTTAAAAATTAACCTTGCTCCCAAATTATTTTTTAAATTCAAAATATTACAATATTCTTCTAACTTCTGAATCTAAACATGAGTTTCCATGGGTAGTCATATCTTTTCTTATAGGTTTAAGTTGAAAGATCCTCTTTTTTGCATCAGTATAATTTTTATGTTCATAATTTAGGAATATAACAACATCCAGTAGAGAGTTCTGTTTGAATCAGCCACTCCAAACAACGGACTTGATAGTCAACAATAGTTTTTAGATTCATATCATACTTTTCCTTAAAAAATCAGAAATATCTGCTTGTCTTTAAAATACAATAACATTAGGGCAGAATTCTTAGCAAAATCACAAAGGTCTGAGTGACAGATAGGATAATGTAAACTTGGCTCCATTCAATAGGTACCTAAATGTTATTTACTGCTCTTCTCCTCCATGGTAAGGATACAAAACGTTGGGGTAGAAAGAACAGCTGCTAAATGGTCTAATGAATCATGGAATCTGCTAGAGTCAGATTCCCAAACCCCTAAACAATGGAATCTAGTTAGAAGGGGTTCATATATGTTTCAATGAGAAATAACAAGAAAAATTAGAGCTTTTAACATGTTTCCAAATGCCTTCCAAAAAAATTACTATAAACTTACTGGCATCTTCATTTTGACCATTTTTATGTAGAGGACAGCACTGGATCAAGTTATATCCATTAGCAAAGCTGGGCTGGATGGTCGCCGCTGGTGTGGCATCCTCCTGATTTCAGCATTTTTGTGTGTCCTAAACTAATCCTCCTCAAGGAGTTCTGTCTTTTTCCAGCCCTTTTCTGTACTTAGCAGTCGATTTTATGAAAGTGAGAGGGATCACAAATTTCCCAAAGAACACTACGCATTGCTAATCAGAAGGAAATTACTTTAAAATACATTTTTTTCATTGTAAAATGTGAGGTAATAGAATAAGTAGTAACAATGAGTAACTGTATATGCCGTAATTAACCATACAATCTCAGTTTGGAATATAGAATATGTACTTTCATGTCGAGCTCCAGTTTTCCTCTTAAAGCAAGTTTGAGAAGCAGTCCATGGAGGCTTTGTTCTGCCATTCTAACCCTTCTGGCATCTATCTAAACTCTGAAAAAAAGCTAAATTTAGGTAAATTAAGGCTGGGAAAAGAAACTAAATTATCATCAACACATTTATATAGTTCTTTAATGTTTAAAATATGTACAGCCATTGAATTTTTACAGCAGGAAAGATCTTATGAGATCATTTAGCCTAACCTGTTAATTTTATGGATTGGGAAGGCAATGCCTAGGTATGTTGACCAACCTGTAAAGGCCATATAGCTGCTTCAAAATTCTTCTTTTTCCTCTTCTAATTCTTTAGAGACTTGGGACTAAAGGATTCTGCTATATTACCAATAGAGAAGGAAGAAATTCTATACTATATGTAACACTTTAATATGGATTTTCAGTAAAAAAAATCTCATTAGATGATCAAATTAAAATAAGCTTTCTACCTAAATTGGTTATTAATTTACCTTTTAAGAAAAGATTTATAGTTCAAATTGTGAAACTTTTATATACATAAAGCTTTACAATAAATTTTTAGCAGATACACTTATTTTTCGATTTCCTAAAAATTGCAGGTAGCTAAATTTTTTTTTATCCAAAAGTCACTTTACATGTCTTCCCAAGAAAATTAAACAAATCCTGCTTATTCTTACGTACACTTCAGGGTTTAAATTAAGCCATGAAAACTATCAAACACAGTTAGTTTTACATCTTCTATAATAAAGACAGAGTACTTTGCACTGTGACCACCTTAAAATGGTTAAAAACTATAAGGAGAAGAAACTGAATAAAATAAACTACAAAAGAGAGCAGAATAGTGATGCCCCTAATTGTTGACTGGTTAAAGTATATAATATCTCCTAATTTTTCAAGGTGAAAAAGACTACAGAATTCATCTATTCTCACATTCTACCTCAGATAATAAGCATCAGTTCCCTCTACCACATCCCTCAGAGACAATTCCCTAGCCTCTCTCTGAATAAGTCCAGTGACAGGAAGCAAGAAAGTATCTTTGTCCCAGTTCTCCACCCCCTCCACAGCCACTTCCTTCATCTATTCCCCTTATGGCAGAGGTTTCAAACATCACAAACACAGAGCTGTCCTCACACAAAGACAGCTAGGCTAGAGGCCCCGGCTACTAAGTGACTTGCCCGGAATCACACAGAAAGCAAAATGCATAACCAGGATTCAGACCTTGGTCTTGTAACTCCAAATTTCCTCTTTCTGGCACCTCTTTTCCATATGCTTTGTTTCTTCAAAAATCACTAAGAGGGTTCTATAACTGGATCTGCAGACTCTTTCAGAAAATCTCTCTTGCTCTGTAAGATTGAATTTAAAAGAGCGCACAGCTGTTTAAGCGTTTTTTCACCTATTTCTTGAATACTACGTTCTAAGCTTTCTAGTTTGAAGATGACTCAGAGAAGATGGAAGCCAAAGAAGTTGAGAAGCTTTGTTCTGACAACTTTTAGCATTATGCCATTCTCCAAATGTTATTAGCCCAGCGCTGTTCTAAATAACTAAAAGTGTTTATTATTCTCAGCATTCTTCATTTTCTCTCTTATCATTCTGGGATTTAGCTTTGCTAACACTATCTTACAGGTTCTTGTCATTCTTTTGAAGTTATTCTCTCCTTCTGACTTTTGCATTTGTCCTTCCTTGACTTCCTCAGCCCCGCCCTTTTTTCCCATCTCATGACAATTTGTAAGTATACTGGCAGAACAGTGGGTTTCAAAATTCCCTATCTTTCTTTATGCACATTCACTGAGACATGTAATCTCACGGACCTGGGCTTTCTATCCTGCTAAAAGAAAGCGGGAATGCAGAAAGTTTAGAGAAATGAAATGACATGATCAGGATAAAGAATTTTTTTACCCTAATGTCAGTGAAATGAAAGTGAAAACAACCAGGTCTTGGTAGATCAGAAGGCATTTCAGCCTCTTTGCTCCAAGGCCTGTTTCTGACACCAAGCGGTCTGTCTTCCCATCAGGCTCTACACACACACTCTGCCCCCAGTGCTCCTGGCTCTCTCCTCTTAGTCCGTCACAAACGTTCTCCCCTGTGCTTCCACTCTCCATTTCAGTAATCTCCAAGTAGAGATGACTCTCCTTGACCACACAATGTTGCTAGGCTACCTTCACAATTGTGACCCGTTTATCTTTCTAGCCTCATTACTTCCCTTTATATATACCATGGTAGCCAAACTAGCCTTCTTGCTCTTTTCCCAAGGTTCTGGACCTCTGTACAATTTCCTTAAAAGCTCAGTTCAAGTGCCACACGAGGCCTTCCATGACACTCCCCTACATGCCACACACCCATGGTAGATAGTTATGGTCCTGCTGTCTCCTGTGATAAAATGTAAGCTCCTTGAGATCAGGGACTTTTTCATTTTTCTTTGTCTTCCCAGCACCTAACACATAGTAAGCACTTAATAAATACCTGTTAATTATTTTTCCATGCTGCACCCTCTCCTGTACTTCAGAGTTTCACAGGTTGTGTCCAGACACTTTTCTGGCTCACCCTTAAATTTCAGTTTTAAAGCCCTTTTGATTAGAGCAGCGAGTCGCCTTCCAAACATGCCTTTCTCAATCCTTGTGAAAAGGACAGATTTGTTTTTCTTTAGGATTGGTATCTTATGTCATATGTCAAGAAAACCAAAACCTGCCCCTTAAACGACCTCACTGTATTCAGCTGTTTATTCTACCATCCTTCCATTTCTTCTAGATAGTGAACTTTTAAGTCACTACAAGTAGGGGTGAAACTGCTACCTCTCTTTCTAGTCCCTTCATTTCCTACCTAGGGGGACAGAAGCTCCATGAGGGCAGAAGCTATTTTCTTTGTATCCTTAGCATCCAGCACATAACAGATACCAAGGAAGTGCTGGTCACACTGGATAAGGCTTTCAATGTTGGTAAGTTTTTTGTTGCCGGAATAGTTTGCTTCCATTTGGCTAAGCAGAGGTGGGCACTGGTCAGAACTTGGGTTCTGTCATGTCTTAGATTCCTATTCCAGGAAGAGACAGCCTTCCCAGGCAACCCTGCCTACATTCAGTTGTAGCCATGCCCCTCAATATGAGGTCACCAACCACAAGTACACAGCTCTTCCACCTGGACCAGTAGTAGGGTTTCTTTGCACCTGCTAGTGCTTGTGGGTATGCGTCACTGTTCTGGGAAATGTGAGGTGTTCTTCTTTGTGAACCCATATTTATCCTCTATGGGAAAGGACTCATACCTGTTGTATAGGACCACATGGTTCAGAGTTTCTCCCTGGCTTCCTCTTCATGGATTATTCCATCCCATCTGTTTGGTAACTCTTCATCCTGATAAACTGGAACACAGAGAGGCATTCTTCAAATCTTCATTTTCTCCTTCAGCAAGGAGAACAGCTTTCACTACAGTGCATAAGTGCCTTCATCAGGGAGATAAAACACATCACAAACCCTGAACCTGAACATCACCAGATCATTTCCTTCATGTGTCACAATTCCTGATCTCACGTAAAGGTTATTTTCCTTTCAAGGTAGACCCTGGAAATTTCCCCTGAAAGTGTCTGCTTGTTTTTCCTAGGGCTAATGGTCCCACAGAGGCATTGGTAATGGCTATTTCATTAAGCTAGCCTCTACCTCTGTGTATCCCTCTCTTCTTCCAGTTTAGTGGAGAACCCATATATTGCTTCCAACCCTTCTTCCTGTCCTTTCTCCTGTGTATTACTGGAAATCTCTCTCTCCTGGTATTTTTTTCATATTATACCTTCCTTCAGCGTTATAACTGCTAATCCATTCAGGTTTTGAGAAATGACTCTAGTTTGCTTATACAGACTACAGGCACTAGCTCAGCCTCTCACTTTATTCTGAGAATCTTGACTAGAATATTCCAAAATCATTTATTCACCTGTTCTCTTGGAACCCTCTTTGTTGCCACACTTACTGGGTACACGTCACAAATTATAGCACAGACTTTGGAAAGGGACTACTTCTATTCTGAGTAACACGTTAAGCAGAACTTTACTGTAACTATAATGTCTTCCTCTTAACCTGAAATTGATTGGTTTGTCTATAAAGTGTGTTGACCTGCCCTGGCTACAAACCAAGAGAGATCTCTCTGGCTTCTTCTCGCAGAAGGCAGGGCAAGTCTTATCTTTGTGGCCTAGAGTGGGCTTTGACTAGAGGAAATTTTGAAGTGACCCTAACATCTGAAGATTCAGAGAATGACTTCAGATATTGGGACCTTGAAGTATATTAAGCCACAAGAAATGCTACTGACTCAGGGCCAAAGAATGTTCATGGATTGTATTGATTTTTGAGTTCCTAAAGGCATACTCACCAATTATGGGGCATTGCTTAAGAATTTGTTTTTACCACATTTTTTTTTTGTTAAGCTATATAAATCTTATGTTATTTACACAAATAATTTACATTATAGCTTTATTTTGTTTCTATGCACATTCTTAGGTTACTAAAGAGCCTCAAAGCGCAAAATATTACACAAATGCTAAAAAAAATAATGACTAGTGACCCTGATCTTTTCATTTTTGAATAAGACAGGGTAGGTTTTGGTGCCTGGGAGAGTGGTTCTAAAGGCATGTTTGACAACACGTCTTTATGTGGTTGGTCTATGGAAAAGGGGTGTAAATTATCTAATGCACAAAAGCGCTCTGATACTTTCAAAGAGAATGGTCTGTAATGACTCAGTATGAATTGGTTCATATGCAAATACAAGCTTGTCAAGCAACTCACAAAATCCAAAATTCTGTAGATGCAATTTTCTATCAGCATTAATGGGGTATCTTTCTATTCCAATTCAAATATAGCCTTGTTGAAATTCGAGGAGACAGTGAAGCTTTATAATCAATACTTTTCTCTTACTTCATTTATAAGCATAGCACAATCCTGATAAATACGCAAAGATTTAAGTTTTTCCACGTCTTGCTATTTTGCCCATTAGGTAGTTAAGATATACACTTAAAAGTTGACTGAAACTCTGGAGTCTTATGTCTTCAAACAAATTCTACAGTATTCACTAATTTAGGAGTAAACAAAATAGAGATGAGAAATCCAATTCCTTCCTGACAGCTATTTACCAGTCTGTCTAGTCTGGATGCCATTTCAGTGACAAACTAAAGAAAGACCTAAGCTTCTGGTAGAGTCTGTGTCTTTTATTTTTAAAAAGATGGCTGAATTAATGTATTTTCATGTGAGGCATTTTAATGGGTGAATGACTGAAAATTTCATTAAGCAGGTTATATTATTCTGTGTGTGAAGTGTCTTTGGGGGTTAGTTTCAAGGTATTTTCTTTTTAAAGTTTTTTTTAATACAAACACTAGATTTTTTAAAAACTCTATAACTCATCTGTTCCTCTTTAAGATTCCTATGCGTCTTTGTTCTCATTCACTCACACATAGCCATATATGACCATTCTGCTGACACATATTCACTTTTCACGAGCAACACAGGGCTGCTCTAATTAGTAGTTTCACTAATTTTTAAAAAAATCCAGCCTTAAATAATCCCCGAACAGGTATACCTGTGAGCCCCACTTCATTATAATAATCTTGGAGAAGTTCACAAAAAGAATCTAGCAATTCTACTGAAAGTCATGCAATCTGCATGTCAAAATGGGCTTCATCACTGAATAAGCGAATTAAATTTGAAATTTTCATCAGGTAATCCAAAAATACAAGGCTGTTTCATATTTTGTTTAGACTGGCTTTAGGTAATTTCCAGGTTTGCTTTTCTACCTCTTCTTAATTTATTCAATAAAGATCTTGCCATAAACAAAGGCTTCCTAATAGGAGATGAGTGTCTTCAAATACATTTTACTTGCATATTATAGTAAAAGTTTTTCCTCCTTAGTGATTACCCAGCTTAGTAAGCTATTCATAATCATATATACTTGTCCTTCCCACAATTCTAACAAGTAAGACCATAAATACAATTTGTTAGATATTAGGGTTTTCTTTTTTTATGGTCCCAATCTCTATTTCCATTCATCCATTTCTGTATCATTGCTCTTTTAAATTCTTATTTCTTCTGAAAGTAAGATCCCCAGAACTTACTATCATACTACACTGACATTTTCAGGATGCTCATATTTTGACATCTTTACTTAGATAGGCCCAAACTGGAATCGCCTTTTTTTTTTTTTGCTGCTGCTACTGCTGCTGTGCAAATTAATTTAGTTACAATTTATGCCTGAGGATATGGAAAAACTTGAATCAAGAATTCGATATATGCAAGAGTAATTTTTTTTGGTGTATGTCACAAACTGATGTGTCATACATACTCTTGTTCCATCTGACTATTTGGTGTGAGGGCTAGAATAAACCCACCCCCTAACACCCCAGAAGGGAGAAGGAAGGAGGCACTCAAGGAAGCTTCCCCGGTCTTTAAGTTGAGAACCCACAGTGTGTTTCTTATCTTACTTGCTAGTCTAATAGCTTTGTTCCAGGTCTATCTGGAAAAGAATAAATCCAGAAATCACCACAAATTAAATTTCATATGCTGATGTGAAATATTTTACAACTGAGTTTAATTTTGATTAAAATATTTACACACTGGATTTACACTTATTTGACTTTTAACTTGACTGCATATTATACTAGGAGAAGATGGAACAAGCATCACATCTATCAAAGTTCTGGGTTGGATAAAATGATCTTGGGATTCAATTTACCTATGAGACCAGCCACTGGGAAGACCTCATCCCCGCAGAATAAGTACAACCTATATTTCAGAGGTTCAAAAAACTAACAAATCTATTCTAAGAATCTGAGGTTTTTTTATACATCCTAAACTCTGTTTGTTTGTTTGTTCTACCAAGACGTTAATAACTGAATATTCAGCTATTGTGTCTAGAATTTCCCAGATATGTATTTTATAAGAAGTTTATGACAATTATCTTAGAGTCTTTCTAACTTGAATTGAAGCCCAGGGACTTAACTTCTTGCAACACAGTGAGTATGTAACTTTCTTAATGTACAAAAAAACGCTGTCTACCACAAAAGAAAAAGTTAGCTGAATAAATTACCAGTTACAATTTTTAAAAGTTTAAGAAAACTGAGATAAATTGACCCCAAGCACATTCACTAAAAACAAAAACAAAAAAAACAAAAAATCATCCAAATGACAACTGTAACAGCTGAATTCTTAAGCTGCTCCTTTGCTAAAACTATTCTAATGCTCTACAGAGCAGCAGTCTTAGTGCCTTAAAAACTAAAAAGCCTTTGTTTTAAAATATACTCTCATCTACACGGTAAAACTAGAATAGTGCTATGACGAGATCTTCATGTTCATTCTTAAGAAATTTAAGCATGTATTATCATAGCAAATGTTTAATGGAAATTCACTCCACAGAATTCTGAACTCAAACTGTTTTTAAATACTCTAAAGAACAGAACTATCTGAACTTAGAAAACTTGAGGGGTTTGTACCATCTGCTTATCTCTTTCTTGCTACCTCTGATGGTATCATCACCTGAAATGCCCTGCTATGTAAATGTTCCCAACTCCCACGCTCCCATTTAGGTCTGACAAGTATTAGAACTTGATCAGGCTTAACCAATTTTGATGTGGTAACATTCTCTGATGACAGCACAAGTTTGAGAACGGAATAGTTAGTAGACACCATCTGCTAGTTTGCTGAACACTGCGAGACAGTAATTCGTCAGAAAATCTACCAAGTCTAGGGAAAGGGAGCCAACTTCCACTGCTAAATAGCAGGGGGCTGTTATCTCCTATGCAAAGACACTGTAACAACCTCTACAGAGGTTAAGAGAAAAAAAGCTGAGAAAGGGAAACTTTGTTAGAAAGAGAATTTATTGATATGTGGGTAAACAAAGTATTAAAACGACCTGAATCTGGTGAAAAATAAAGCCAAATGGTTTAAGCAGTAAGGATCACTACTGCACAGTGGGAAAAATATGGGATGGGTAGAGGTACTTGACTGCATAACTAAATTGTTTAGTATTATACAATGTTTTCAGTTCTACTATTTTATCTGGGTTTGCTTTCTTATACATCTTTAATTTAGCACAGTTTTTAGTGTTTGCTTATGTTCTCCCATTAAGCTATTATGGCAATGAATTTTAAACCTATGTTTTTAAAAGGCTTATTGCATTCTTGGGCATAATTTTATCACATCCAAAGTCAATTCCTCCTGCCCCAATGGGATGACTATTTGTAACAGAAATTAAAGAAAAAACAAGAAGCTTCATAACAGCAAGCAGAAGTAATATTTACTCAGCGATAAAGAATACTCGTGCTTTAAAACAGAAATAAACCAATCTGTCAGATTACTATAGTGCAACCTAGTCCTCATAAAATCTGATCTTTAACTGTGTAATTGTTTTTAAAAGTATGATAAAAATAAAAATTTTAAATTGATAATCTGATTATCTCATGTACCACATGAATACTGTCACTCAAGTACAGCTGATATAAACAGGTTTATATTAATATTGTAATTACCAACATAGTCTATTCTCATTCCATAAAAGCGCTGATTTTTTATTACTCATGTTGTAACCATTAAAATAAGCAAAAGTTATGATATACCAGTTATATTCCTATTTGAAAATGTAAGTGAGAAAGTAAAATTATGGTGATTTTACATAAACATAGTTAAAATGAAAATTTCTTACCCTTTGATTTCTCTTCGATGACTAGTCATTCCTTTAGACTTTCTTGATAGGGCCCGCCTATGTCAAGCAGATAGTAGCCAATCACAAAAATGGCATTTGGATGCTCAAGTCTTCAGACACGTGTCCTTTCGGCCAATTGCCAGTTGAGAATTTAAACTGAAAACTAAATTACCCAGACTTTATTAAGATGCTCCCAGACCCACCAAATGTTCATGAGAGAAGAATCTGTACTAATGGAAACTGAAAGCAAAGTATCTTCTCACTAGTTTTTCTTCCTTCTAGGCTTAAGAGTCAGAAGATATAAACTGAAAATAAACAAGTGGGTAATAAAAATAGCCTCAATACATATTTTCTGAGAATAGAATTTAAATAAATCATTGACATAACCGTTTCCCTCAATACCCTGCAACCAACAGTTACATAAAACAAAGATGACATTTATTTATTGGCATTTATGAATTAAACACATTGTATTTAGAAGTACTGTAAAAATATAATCAAACACAAATACTTTTTAATGTGGGGCTAAATATCACAGAGAATTTACAGCATTCTTTAAAGATATTCCTGCCCTCAGTTTACCAACTATTTGAATTGTTATATTCTTTAATATTGATGGTTGCCACAAACATGTTACATAAACAAAAACTCTAATGTATGACCTGATGAATTTTCAACACCAAAAACATGGGATGCATAATAATTATTATTATTTTGGTCTTAAATGTCAGGGCACTGCTCACAGTGACTCACTTTGTCTACCTTTCGCTTCTGAGTAAGATGGAGAAGCAAAATACTTGTGCTCCTATTCCTGCTACTTTACACAATTAAACCCACTACTTCAATATGGCTTAGTACAGTAGCTCACTTCAAAGCATAGCTGCTATGCACCTTGTCATTTTCTATCCTTCTCATAAAACCAGTTCCATGAAATCGAATAAAAATGAGAACAGTCTTTATGTCAGTGGACCAATTGTACTCCATATATTATGGATGTCTTCCTATGGAATATCCTTACCACTGACAAAGTTGGTCCCATGTGTGAACTACAGTTCCTCTATATTCATATGCAGAAACAGTGTCATTGCTAATAGAGCAGAACAGAAGCACAGATTACAAAATTATCTAGACTTGAGAAAAAAAATGAGACATTCAGACATACTTACATATCTACCTACTCCACACCTAGTCCCAATTCCCCCTTTCCTGGCATAGCACCATGGAAAACAGCTGAGAGTCGGATGGACAACAAATGAGAGAAAATCAGAGATAATTCATGAAGTAAAGAATGCACTTTTCTTGTTTGGAATTTGCTCCGTTGAAGCAAGGCAGTCTAAGAGTAGATAAATAATTTTTATTGAAAATCCTAACCAGAAGTAATATTTACTGAAAAGAGCATTGTCTGAAGTGCAATGAGAAAATGCAAAAATGAAGACACAGTTCTTAACATCAACAAGTCTACATAATCTAATAGTGCCTAAAATACAAAGTGCATAAAGACAAATTTAAAACAAAAGGCATGACCAATCACATAGACACTAGTATCCTGTAACTTAGATCGTAGGAGCCGAAATAAGCCTTGGAGATCGTTTCACCAAAGCCTTTCATTTTACAGATGACGACATTAAGGCTTGTCTGAGCTCACACACGGCCGGCAGCGACAGAGCTGAGATGGGGATCACAGGGTCATGCAAATAACAAGGGCTGAAGGGATCTTGGTGGTCATCAGAGTAAGACCCAGAAAGGTGAATGACTTGCTACTGTTCCATGGGCGGCAGGGAGTAGAGACAGATCATGAACTCGGCTCCTGCGATCCCAAGCTCAGCGCTCTTTCTACTTGCCCGGTGCTGCTCATTTTGTCGGCTCCTGGGGCCATCACGCTTCTACCACACCATTCTGCTTACAACTACATGTGACCAGAATGAGAATTCAGGTCCAGGAGCAGCCTTGTACTAAGGGAAGTCATCTGTAGCCGGCTCTCGATTTGCACGTGAGGAAACTCAAGTCCAGAGAGGAATGACTTCCTCACCCAAAGAGCAAAGATCGCAATCTTTCACTCTGCCGTTCCAAGCAGACACAGACACGGGGTTCGCTCGAGCGCGCTCCGCTTGGAGAAGCATCTTTCCATCCATCACAGCACGTGTTCAGCCTGATGAGAACCTCAAAGAAAGATGTCATCAAACACTGAGGAAGGCTGTGAAATCGCCCAGGTTTTCACTAACTGGAAGAGATGCGAAGAGAACTTTCTTGGGTAACTTAGGTTAGGAAATTAAACTTCGACCACCACGACAGAAGTCTGAAGTGGAGGCGATGCTGATGTTCCTAACTGTGTTCATCTTACCAATATTTCAATATCATCATAACTTGGTTCCTAATACAGAAGAGAGATAATCAAGTCAACTAAGCCAAGGCACAAAGAGCATGGATAAAATCCCATTAAACAATGGGCATTACAAAGAACTCTGTACGTCAAGACCTTTTTTATGCTCCCTTTGATGGCTCGCTAGATCTGACTCATGACAACCAATAAGCAGTCATGTCAACCTCCCTCTCCTCTCTACTGAATCTCAAACATGCCAGTCCCAGCCACCAGGGAAAACCACCGACACAACCAAGTCAGAAATGTTAGACGAGGAAAGATGGAGGAGGTGAGCAAGACTGTTGTTCTCCTGCCTGTCTGCTTTGTGAATTCTTTAGTTGCTTTCAAGGCTCAGCTCATGATTCTCCCAGAGGTGAGAGCTTCTCCTCCCTGAAATTACCTTGTATTTACTCATGGGTTCATACGTTGTTTTCTCTCTGGGGCTTGTAAACTCCCCAAAGGCACAGGCTGTTTGCTTTTTATCTTTGTATCTCTAGTACCTACTTGAATACCAGGGACACAGTAGGTGTTTAATACATGTTTATCGAATTAAATAACTCTTTCTTTACAGAATTCAAAGTACTTCTTTTAGATTGGTAATTGAATACGATTTAGTGTTTCATCTTTGATGCTTACAGACTAAGAGCATAACTTCAAAATCTACTATAAGAAAAGGCTATCCCTCCAACTTTGTTATAATAGCCTTGGGTGCCATATAAAAGTTGCTTTATACTTTCCTATGTTTCATTTTATCCAGTTCTTTAAGAGGATTCTAACAACTCAAGTATTACCAGGATACTCCAAATCAGGTCAATAAGCATTTATTAAGGGCTCACTACATGCCATTCAAAATGTCAAAAGTTGCAGATACAACAATAGACAAAATCACTATCCTTACCTTCAAAGAATACACATTCTAATGAGGAACACAACTTATAAATAGATAACTGCAGATACCGGATAGACAAAGTAGATGGAAGGTCATTTTAGAGGGAAGACCCCAAGGCCTAAAAGAGTGGTAGTGGAGACCAGAAAAGGCCTCCTGCAGAAGATGGGACTGGAGTTGAGTCTTTAAGGAAGTCAAGAAAAGTAAGAGGCACAAGTGAGAGAGACTGGATTCCAGGCATAGGGGACTGCCAATGCCAAGGCATGGTTGGAGTACCATTTGTTAAAATAAAGGGATTTGAATAAATAAAAAGGCATTTATTAAACTCCTACTATGCACCAGGCACTGTGCCAAGTATGTGGGATACAAGAATAAAAAGGAAACAGTTCCTCTTCTGAAGGAGCGTATACCCTAAACAGTATAAGTAAAATACAAAGGAATTTTAGAGAGAAGAAGCAGCACTAACAACTAGGGCTTTGGGCTAAGATTCCAGAGTTGTCCCTTGACTGCAACAAAGAAGACTGACACAATTCTGTAACATGAACTCGCAGAAAAAAGAATATCAGATGAACAGGTAGAAGTAGGAATTCCAAAAAGAAAGGTCATAGTGAGATTTCACTAAGTTCTAAAGATAAAGACTGGCCAACGGTCTATCTTTTCCAAGTCACAATTCACAAGTTATTTCTAGTAAAGAATAACAAATAAATTAGTTTTAACAGGTTATAAAAGTCATAGTTCACATAGAAAGTAACCAATTCTCCATTGAATGGGCAAAGAACCTTAAAAACCAGCTTTGACTCTCTCTTTCCCTCCCACCAGACATTCTGTGTGCTTTGCTCTTAAGAGACTGCCATTTATTACAGAAACAGAATAAAAAATTTTAGCATTTAAAAACAAAAGCTTTTATTTTTCATTGAAAAATTTTAATCACAGAGGCATGCTATGTTTTAGAAGCTTATTTACATTCTATCTAGACGCTAAGCAATATAATTTAACATGAATATTTGAAAAGGTAGTTCTTATGAGTATGACTAAAACTCTCCAGTTAACCGAAGATAATTCTATCACAGAGAATGACAATCACGGTAATGGCGGGTTTTTTTTTTAACATTTCACCTAGCATTGCAACAAATATTTTAGTGGAGGGTAGAAGGAATCTCAAAAAATTATTTCTTTATCTTCTCAAGAGCAAAACTAATATGGCTGTAACAGCAATTTTTAGCTTAAGCTAATAATTCCTGCAGAGAAAAAAAAGTGCAACTGCTAAGAAACAGGTTCATGAGTCACTTCTGGCAAGGGATTCTGCACATCAAAATGAAAAACCCAACCTTTTCTATGATATTTGTGCCTTTACAATTTTAGTGATATTGGGTTTTTAGAGGAATGGTCTATTTAAATTAAAAGAGAAAGAGGTATGCTTGCAAAGATGCTGGGTTGATTTATATAAAACTTTACAGATATTGGAGTAAGAGGCTGTAACTTAAAACAGAAAAAGCATTTGTCCAAATAATCAGTTGTACTAATGCCACCACTAATTAAATACTCACATTTTCCCTTAACCTTTCAGAATGGCCAAGATCAATAAATGAAGAAGGCCCGCAAGTAGAATGAAAATAGCTGTCACAAAACTACCCCTTTTACCTCATCCTTGCAGACATACAACTTACATGGCAATCTTATTTATAATACTTGAGGTACAGACCAATATCATCTCACACTGTATTCCCAAATAAACTCCAAATATATACATGACAAACATATAAGGCTACATATGAGGCAATTAGAGGAGCAAAGATGAAATTACTTTTCCAACTCTTGGTTAGAAGAAGAGTTCAAGACCAAAGATGGGATACAGAAAATCACAGAAGATAAAATGATAATTTTGCTTACATGTAATAAAAACGTTTTTGCATACACACACAAAACCCAATGCAGATAAGGCAAACTAAGGAAAAAAAATCTTTGCAGTACATTTCTCTGATAAAGGTCTCATATCCAAAATATGTAGGGAAATAATTCCAATTTATAAGACAAAGCTACTACAATAGATAAATAGTCAAAGGATACAGACAAGCAATTTTCAAAGGAAGAAATTTAGCTGTGAATTAGTCAATGAATTAGTCCAGACGTTCTGGAAAGCAATTTGGAATTATTTAACCACCATCCCCCTCCCCAGTAATTAACCTGGGACTTTCCTGCTACTAGGCATATGTATCAGAGAGATCAAAGAGGAAAAGGACCAATATGTATAAAAATATTTCTAGCAGCTCTTTTCATAGTAGCAAAAAAACCCTGGAAACTAAAGGGGTACCCTTCAGTTGGGTTAAGACTGAACAAATTATGCTATGTGAATGTAATGGCATATTGTTGAGCCACAAGAAAGGACAAAATCGAGGTTTTCAGAGGAAACTGGAAAGATCTTTATGAACTGATGCAGAGTAAAGTGCAATTCAGACAATGAACACATCAATGAAGAAAATCCGCTTTGAAAGACTTGGGAACTCTGATCAATGCAATGAAAAACCACAAGTCCAGAGGACTAAAGATGAAGCATGCTACCTATTTCCTAACAGAAAAGTAATAGTCTAAGAATGAGATATATATTTTTGTACTTGGGTAATGTAAGAATTTATTTTATTTGACTACGTACATTTGTTAAGTGGGTTGATCTTTTAAAAATAATTCAGTTGGGGGAAAGAGGTAGGTAGGCAAAAATAAATGCCAATTAATTAGAAAAATAATACTATTAAATTTGGAAGAAAAAAATTATATGCACTGTCCTTTATCAGTACCTAATTATTTATTGAGATCCTCCATAAAGTTAACTAACAATGCAAAGCAATAAATAATAAATGCCAAAAGAATGATATGATATGTGCTACAGGACTTTTAAGTAAAGAGGAATTACTTTCAACTAGAAGCCATCAAAGAATGTGAATGAGCTGGGCCTTGAATAATGTATGGGATTTAGATAGGTAGAAGATGGAGGAGATGTCAAATGAAAAAGCAACAGACAAGGGGGAAACACCAAGCTTCCTTTGGGTGGGGAATAGCAAGCTAGGGTTATGAGTTTAGCTAGTACAAAGTTTACTTACTGAGATCATGAAAGAGGTAATGCTAGAAAATTAGGCTGGAACTAGTGGTTTGGGATTTATCCTATAGGCAACAGGGAGGTCATGGAAGGCTTTTAAGCAAAGGAATCACATAATCAAAATGATGTCTTAGGAAAATTACTTTGGTAGCAGTATGGAAGTTGTGTAATTGCAACAGATTTGGAAGAATTCAGGTGGTATAGTGCTCAGCAAACACTGGAAAAAATTCATGATAACTACCTGTTGACGAAATAAATGTGCAAGTGAAAAAACAAGGGAGCAACAATGACTCTAGGCGGTTCAGATAAAATATTTGCAGCACCTGGGCCATATAATTTTGAGCTTTTATTACTTGAAGTGTTGATTCAGTTCCCAGAAATCTCACTTATTCAGAATCTTATTTCTTCACCTTGTCCTACCAGATCATTACTGGTTCGAAATCTGTCAGTGAGTCCCGACTGCTCATAAGATTTGGACTTCTCAGAAAAGTATCAAAAACCTTCTATTCGGACTTTCCTACCAACCCAAGTGGACTGCTAGCTCTTCTCTGATGTCATCCTGCCCTCTCAGTGGTATGAGCGCAGGTCATGGCCCATGTCTGGAATGCACACCCTACTACACCTATGCCAGATAAAAATGCTCCTTTTCCTTTGAATCCTGGATCAGTTCCCCCCTCTTCCATGAAGACTCCCAGATTTCTCCAACTCCCAGATTTCTCCTCAAAACAGTTTGAAATGGATCTCCACCCTCTGCCTTTAAATCACATTCTATTGGGTTTTGTACTTCTAAGTTTTTCTTATCTGTGACTTTAGATCCTTAGCTCCTTGACAGTGGAACTGTGCTATTTTATATCCTTTATGCCATTTATCTTGAACATAATTGGCATTTAATGTATTTGTTCGATAGAATATTTAACTTGAAATAAATATAAGTTGTTTTAAGAATCCTGCCTAATATCCCTGATGTATTTTTATATGACATAATTTACTCTATTGAAATTCATTCTGGACATGGAAGAAAAACAATTCAAAAGTTTATTTGCAAAAAATAATTACTTACTTTAAAATCATGTTTTGAGTCACTAAGAATAAGGTCACCTGAGACAAATGCAAACTGTCTGTAGTGTTCCTGTGCTGGTTTGTCTGTGGAAGGTCTCCCTTTCCGTAGTACTGGGGCTGTAATTCTATCCCCATGAGGGCTACCACAAGAGAGCTGCTGGGTTAAATTGAAGATGAACCTGAGCTGCCACAGAGATTAACCGTAGTCTGATTTATTTGTATTTTGCCAAGGCTTCATGATTACCATTTCATACTTCTTTTAATTCAAAGACTGGTAACAATGTCATTAGCACTACCCAAACTAGTTCTTAAACTGAGTAAATAACTTAATGATTTCCTGCAGGCAAATCCCCAATCAACTAGAAACTGTAAATGCAGACTGAACAATATAAACAAAGCTCCACTGGGTTCTATAAAGAAGCATTTCCCTTTATGACACTGTCCTCACTCTCCATCCTCCCATCCTACGAACCCAGGAAAATAACTAACTCCATTCATTTAATTGTTGGCATATTATTGCATTTTATTCTTCTGATAACAATAAGAGTTCAGAAATTTTGATAGCCAATTAACAGACAATAAAACTAAGGCATATGGATTCTAGGAAGCCTAACCCACATCGCAGAGATGATTAGTACCAATACAGTATGATATATTACACACAGAACTCCGAACCTAATTTCCAATGTTCTTTCATAAGGGTCATTATCATGAAACAAGCCATGGGGAAAAAAGATTTCTTGTCAGTCAATAACCATTTATTAAACATTACATAAAGCATTATATATTAACCTCTGGAGGCTTTGTATATAAGTTTGTTTTCTAATTTATTATATAGGGAATTAGAATGAGATCATCCCAGAATGCTTTATGGCTGCTTATATGTGGACACCACAATATCTAGAGAACCCAATGGCGAAAGATAGGATACAAAGGTGGGGGGAAGGAGGTACGGGCAGGCTGCAGTCCATTTTCAGTGATGATCTACGTGTAATAAGTAGAATACAAGATCTCGTACAGTAAATGTATAACCTGAAAAAGGAGATGGACTAGTCAGATGGCAACCTGGAGGGACAACAAGCAGATAACCTGATACGTACTAATGTCCGCACAGAGGAGCACATGAACGAGAATCACACAGGATAAGAATACGCGGATAGCTTGCAACCTGCACTGATTAAGGGCCTACTCATCTCATGGTATCACACATACTGACATACTACTGGATGAAGGCAAAAGTTAGATAATTTCAAGAGTCCAAAAAATGATGAGTCCAAAGATTACAAATTCCATGGCCTGTAAAGATTATTTTCCTTTGCCATGTGACTGAGAACTCATTAATGGGAACTATTTCTTTTCCTTAGAAAATGAATGAAACTAAGTAACCAATCCTGAAAGTTAACATGTCAGTGACTAAATTTGGCTCCACACTTTTTTTGTATTACTAGTATCAGCAAGTTGAAAATTCTAAGAAATGTTCACAGGCATAAAATGAATCACAATTCTATCTAAAAATATAAATTTGTGGCAAGTTATATTTATAATTAACTTACCTAACTCTAAGATCTCCCAAAATATGAAACAATTAGACAAGTTTTATTTCAAAATTCTGGTTCCCTTCTACATCTTAAGTTACTATTAAGTTTTATACGCCTGGACTTGTCATAAAGTCTAGAACATGAAATAGCTAACTTCCGACCTTGAGCTGCCTCTGAGGCTAAATAATATTTGCAAGAAATTAATATAGTAATAGGTACGTTCACCAACTAAATTTATGAGTTTTACCAGAATCTCCCACAGTTGGTATTCCTGATGATTAGATTCTGTACAAAATGATTTTTCTTCTGTAACTTGAGTCCCTGATGATAAATATGGGAGTGGAATCAGAATACCCCAGCCAGGGTGGAAGAGAAACACTTTCAGGATAAGAACTAAAGAAGGAGTAGGAACAACAGTGATTTGGATGCCCACTGCTCGCAGCGCTGCATGAATGTCTCATACCAGCACTTCTTTTCCATACTTGCTAAACAACCATATTTGTAAATAATGCCCTTGACAGAGAGAACTGAAAATGACCGTGATAATATGAAAGGAGGCAGAAACAAGTATCTTTAGCTTACCTTTTCTTCTTCAAAAGTTGAACATCCCGCCATGTATACATACCATTCATTTATACTTGAAGTCAAACGTGATTTAGAAACTATGTATCTATTACTAACTGATGGCCGATGAACACTATTTCTAAGTTTATCATTCCTAATTATAGCAATGTAAAATAAACTTTCATAGCACACAGTCATGCAAACACATAATCAATTTAGAGGACTTAGGGCAATTTTATAGCTTTAAAAATTGCTGTATTTTCTGTATGGCTTCTACATAACCCTTACCTTGGCATAAAAATGGTACTTTAGCTTTAGTCTTTTTAGGTTTTAGCCTTAAGATCCTAGAATCACTGATACAGAGAGCTGGAAAGGTCTTTAGATGCCAGTTAGTCCTACGTGTTCATCTTACAGGTGAACAGATGAGGACACTGACAGCCCAAGTGGCTGCCCATGATCACTACTGAGCAGAATCAGGGGAATGAAGACTTGAATCAGTGTCATCTGACTCCAAAGCCAATATACTAGGCTGTTTTCCTAGGGGATTATTAATGACAAGATTTCAAGATTGCTAGATTTGATGGACAGATCTTTTACAATTCCTAATCTTTCTATATTTTGGTAAAATTTACTTATATATTTTCTTCAAAGTTCTAAGGTTTAGAGAGACCTAGATATGTATTTTATTCCTATGACTGATCAAAGTAATGTGGAGGCCCTCTTGTCACACTGTTTTTCAAGATATCATAATGATATGGATTTCATAATCTTCCAATATTCTTCTGATGTAGGTGGCTCACAATGTTCAAAATAAATCAAAGTCCATTTATCTAGTAACTTAGATTTATAAAAATAGCTGAGAACCAGAAAGAAAGTTTAAAGGGAAAAAAAGTCTATCCAGTCAAAACTGATTTCATTATTTATGCACTAAATGCTACAAAGATATGCTTTACTTTTGGAGAGTTTCTCTGTCCTTCACTCCAGGCCAAGTTAGTCTTAGTTTACTTACATAATTCCTACATACTTGGCTATGTGCTTTCTCAACTCACCAGATATTAGAATTGACCAGTGGACCACGGATTTAGACCTAGAAAAGACCTTTGACACCTTAGAAATGAATCTCCCTCGTTTTACGGATGAAGAGACTCAGGTAGAGAACTTAAGTGAATTGCCTGGGGTCAACATGGACCTAGTAATTTGCATGTTTGTCTCACCTTTTAAACTGTGAACTCCTGGAGGACAGACAGGGCTATTTTTTTCCTTTCTTTGTATCCCCAGCATTTAGCGCAGTGCCTGGTATATAAAGAGTTGTAACCTAGCGTAAACTTTATATGCCTAAATGATCCTTCACCATATTATATGGCACGATACAATAATTAAGATCAATAAATGATAACCCTGATTCAACAACAAAGTTTTAAATTATGTATACTCTAAGAAAGATGGAAGGGTGTGATAAAAATCTAAAACACATCAGAAATTGTAAAAATAAACATGGCTCTGAAAGTATTAAAGTTTCAGTTACATGGGAAATGAATGAATAAAAATCATTCATTAAATTCTTATTCTGTCTAGATACCTTAATAATTCATTCATTTCAATAAAGCCATATGTGTTATTATTTGTCAATACCAAGATGCATTCACATGTTGATGGCCTTGTTAATTTAGCAAGGAAAACACACACACACACGCACATGCATACACACCCTCAATATTCCAAAATCCAAAATGGAAAAAAAAATCCTATCAATTAGGCCTGTAGTGAATTAAATCATTTCCTTACAAAGTTTATAGTCTTTACCTTTACCTCGGAGATTCCACTGCTACTCATAGAGTTCCAAGGAGGTAAATGATAAAAACGAAAGTTTCATATACATCTACATATTGAGAGTAGCACTTGGTGGTTAAATAAAGAACAGGAAAAGAGAAGAGATGCTCATTGTTTTGGGAATGGTTCAACACACAGGTAAATGGATGTAAGGGACACTACATTACTGTGCTGGGAAAAAAAGAAAAGCAGCAGATATACATGAATTGATGCAAAAATAAAATTAGTATAATCAAGAAAACAATATATATGACAATAGCAATATTAAGAACACAACAAAATAACTAAACTGAGTGCAGTAAATTATACTGACCAAGATTGGCCCCAAAGAAGAAAAGATACCTCTTTCTCTCTCTCTCTTTTTTTTTTTTACAAAGGAGGCATACTATGATTGTGGAACATTAGCAGATACCAGGCTTTTTTCAATGTGTTGGTTAATTTTGTTCAATTTTTTTTTTTCATTCTTTGTTACAGGGAATGGCTGTCTGGAAGGAAAAGAGAAATTTTGCATTACCTAGATTGGGGAATGTGAGTCCTTTAGAAACAAAATATAATAAAATTTCTTTTAAAAATTAAGTTAGTCACATTCAAATTTAAACGTACATTTGAAATCTACCTAAAGCTTGTAGAATAAACTCCCACTTTATCATAGTGGTTTTGTTTTCAAAACAGTTGACATAAATTATCTTATCCATTAACTGTCTGTCATTCAAAACTGAAGATGAGTTTCTGGTAGTAGAAAGATTGAGATATGTTAATGAGCACTCTCCCAGTGCTCTCTCATTCTCTCTCTCCCTCCCACCCCACCTTCTGTATAATATCTTTTTGTCTTAGAGGAAGAAAAAAGTCACCTTGTTTAGTACCAACAAGGTGGGAAGGTTCTATCCATGTATCTATAGATATAGATATTCATATCATATACAATCTCAACATGGGATTTACAGATACTCAATCTTCAATCATCGCACAGAGGAGGTTTTTAGGAAATCTTAACAGCAGAGGTGCCAAAGCACAGCCTTAGTATTTTAAACAGGGACTCATACAATAGTCAGCTTGGCAGTGGGTAATTTAACATGTGTGACCCTTTGCACAGCAACAATTCTAAACTATAACAGCCAAGACTATAGTCATCTATTTGCTTCATCACCATCATTTAAAAAATGAGCAAAGAGACAGGTGTGGCACAAAGAATTAACAGGGCACTGTTTTTCAAAAGACCGCAAAGCAATGACGAAAAGAAAAGTCCAAGAATGGCCCAAGAAAGACTCAAACAACTAAGAAAGAGGTATTTGCCTTTTTTTTAGTTCTGGTTGTACTTGTATGAAATAGATACTACGAAATTGCCTAGCTAATGCTCATGAAATCTAAAAATGCAAAGAAATCAAAAGATGAAAGTTTGAGTATATGCACTGAAGTCGATAAAGTTTGACTAAAATTTTAAAAAGGAAAAGTGACTAGCTATACGAGTGGGTTTCTATTTTATAAAGATGTCACTGAAATATAGCAAATTCCCCCTTTTTATATCTGAACACAGAAACAATCATGCAAACTAATCAAGAGGATTGTTTGAAGGGGTCAATTTTTATACAAACTTTCACTGGGGCTTAATTATGGAGTAGTCTAAGTAAAAATAAAAGTTTCTCTTAAATGACAAAAACTGAATGATGCCCATTTTTTCTTCTGAGAAGTTTGAAAACACTGTCAGGAAAAAAAATAAGACACAAACTTTAACTTTTTCTTACTTTCTTCCTAGAGACTCATAATACATAATTTCTTCAGTCAGAATAAAAGTACTGCAACATCTCATTTTCAGTCACAATAAAGAAATGTGTTGTCCTATAAAAGCATTTTCTAGGTAAATGAAATATCCCTTCTGAAGCACCAACACTTTTTTCTAATTATTTTAGGGAAATACAAAAACAATATATTTCAGTGCCTTCACTGGTTATCAGTCCAATCACTGACTGTGAAACAATGTTCTGTAATACAACAGACTAGGATGGTTATTACTACCCTAGACTCGTATCAGTTACACTTTTTTTTACATATTATCCCTATGCTCCTAGTATGCTTATTTTCCAAATTTAATGGCTCCTTTTACTTTCTTCTAAATTCTTAGCTCTGTCCCAAATGGCAAAAGTTACCTGAAGTATGATTTCCAAATAAGTAGAATGTAAATATATCTGGTCAAGAGTTTGTGGGGAAAGTGGAAATTGATGACAGCGCATAGAGCCCTAGACTTGCAGTTGGGAAAACCTATGTTCAAATTTTGCCTCTGACCCTTATTAGCTACGGCAATGTCACTGAACTTGGCTGGGTGGAGGAAACTCCCAAATACTTGGGTGTCACAGCAAACAAAAGTACTGAACTGGAGTCAGGGAGACCTGAGTTAAAATTTGACCTCAGATACCTGTCAGCTGTGTAACTTGAGCAAGTCACTCAGTTTCCTTAACTGCTGCAAGGATTAAGAGAAATAACATCTATAGAGAGTTGAGAACAGTGTCTGGCACCTAGTGGGTGGTCTAGAAAAGTTTCTGTTTAAGCATTCCTTCCTCTTGAGCAATCACAAGCCACACTGCTAGATTGTGACCCCAAAGATCCTGACAGGTACAACTGAGAGAGTGCACAGAACTTAAAATGAACTAATGGAGATAAATGGAAAAGTGAATCTACACAAAGAAAGGAGTAAAGGGCATATATACACACATGGGTGTGTTTGTATATGTATATATTTAAACTGTCCTACAGACATACAGATACATATATACACATACACACACATGAAAAGTACTCAGTGGTTTTTGTCAGCTACACATGTAACATGAGTCAGCAGTCAAAAATGTCACATAAATTCTAGGCTACGTGAATAGAGGTATAATGGCCCAGACAAAAATGAATGGTAATTTTGTTTCCTCTTGTTCTGAGGAGATCCACAACTGATTAATCAGGTTCCTTCCTTAAGATGTACTTCAAAGATAGTTAAAGGAGGCATTTTGAGGTTGTTTTTTCCCCCTCAATAGTGGTGATACATTATTTGTTCCATTTCAAAGTCTTCCTTGGTCTTTCTTGTGACTAAGAGAAGGCACTTAGAAGGTGACAGGCTGGGGTTAGGAATGCAACAGCCTCACAGAGAGCGGCTGATGCCCATGGGAATTAAACCTGTGACTTAAATCTGTTGAACACCACTCGCTGCACAAATTAAAGTAAATGGCCACCCACAACAACTCTCCTTACAACTCCTGTATAACTCTCATTGTACCCTCTGTTCCCTCTAAGTTAAATCTCTTCTAACTCCAACAGTCAAAATTCACCTGACGGTCAACGTTTGATGTAACTACAGATATTTAGTCTAGAGAAAAAGAAATCTGTCTCTCCCAAATCTCAAGTGCCTCCTACCCTCCCCTTTCTTTCCTAGATGTCCTGGCTTCTATTTTATTGAGAAAATTCAATAAGAACGTTAAAAAATCAAGTGTAGTTCTCTTCTCTCATAGCTACACATCAAAATCCCACCTTATCTTTGCCCCCCAGAGCTCTACTCTTTTTTTGGGCCTAGTTAATCCTTGTACTTGTGTCCTCTCTCTGCTCCCCCCTCAGGAGCTTTTCTACTAGTAATTCCTAACAGAATTAGATGGAACATTGGAATTCTTCTAGTTCAACTCCTTATTCTTGCCTCCTTTTCTGTCCTCCCTCCCCACCCACCCCAGGTCAAAAAAGAGGAACCAAACCAGAAGTTATAGGACTTTGCAAAACTATACAGATACTGAGGAGTCGAGCCGGGTCTTTTGGCACCAAATTCCCCCCCTTATAGTTACACCCTTGTCACAGTCGACCTTTCTTCAAAAGAACTCATTTTCTTAAAAAAAAAAATTCTGCCCCATCTTCTAAACTTGCCTATTACTAGGGAAGATACCACTGTCCTCTCAGTGACCAGGTTTTGCAGAAGGTGGGGTTTTCAACTGAGACTTAAAGGAAGCCAGGAGATCCAGGGAGCCTCAGAAATGAAGAGGGAGAGCATTTAGGCAGGGGGACAGCAGACGAAAAGTGCCTGGAGTCTGGGAAGAGCAAGGAAATGATCAGGATCACCGATTTCAGAAGATGTAGAAAGGAGTAAGGTGTGAGAAGGGAATCTATCATTTTGCCAGAGGTTACTCCCTTACTTTCTCCTGGCAGGCTCTTCTCTCCATCCCTTTTCTAGTCCATCTTCCAAAAAGCTGTCAAATGAGTCCTCCTCAAGTACGGGTGTTCCACACCACTCCTTGGCTCAAGACTTCCAGCAGCTCCCTGTAACCTCTGGGATGGAATACTAAGTGCTAGCTAGAACCTTTATTTTCAGACTGATTTCACATCATATCATGGCACTGTCCTCCCCCCCCCTTTATTTTCCAGCAAAACTGACTTCCTAACTGTTGTTAGCCCCTTGCATTTCATGCTCTCCCTTCTTGCCTCTGGCTCAAAACGCCACCTCCTTCGTGAGGCCTCCTGTGGTTAGTGCTTCCCTTTCCTCTCCCTGAAATTACTCCGTATGGATATCGTATTTTATTTATTGTTCCCTGTTTCCCCTAAGTAGAATGTCACCTTCTTGAGGGCAGAGGCTGCTGTCTTTATTTTGATTTCCTCAACAACTATGCTCAACAATAAGCATACTGTGTACGCTTGCTGAACCGAATCAAAGGAGTGTGTTCAGTTATAACAGAAGTGTTCAGTGAATGAGGAGGAAAACCATGAGTATTATACCACAGAAGCCAAGGGATTTTAAAAAAAAACAGTGATTAACAGAGTCAAATGTTACAAATGGTTAAGGATCGAAAAAGCCACTGAATGTGGGGATAAGATGAGAGAACAGTTTCAGTGGAATGAAAGATACTGAAGTCAGAATATGCACAGGATTTATTAGGGATTGGGTCTATATTGAGGAAGTGAGGTCACAAGCTTTTAAAGACTCCTAGATAAGAGTTTATTGTCCTCTTTCACACAACAGATAAATAATAAGCCTAGAATTTGTTATCCTGAGATAGCATTTAAACTCAAGAAGAGGTTAAATTCACAGATGACAAGTTTGTAAATGGTTAAGGAAAACAGAAGAGGAAGTCTACTTATTGGGGGCAATCATGGTCTCTAATAAAAGAACCTTTAGTGCTACTGTCACAGATACAACACTAGATGGACTAAGAACATCCATCATGAATTCTACAGAGATACTTAAAAACAATCTCCTTAATTAAAAACAAACAAAAAATAAATTTCAAGTTATTTAAAATACTAAGATATGAAAAAAAGGTTTTTTTTAGAAGCTAGTACCAATGTCATTTAGATAGAAGGTTTCTAAAAATGAATTACAGCTTAACAGTTTTCACTACGTTTTAAAAACCACTGCTTCAGTCAGACTACGGGAAGGCTGCTGCATCAAGAAGGAATTCTTTTCTATTACCAAAATTTACAGTAAAACCCTGCCAGGAGGGTTCTGCCCAACAACGCAGAAGCAGTATCTGGATATGGTGTATTCTTTTTGAAGCTTTTCCTGAAGAAGACCCATTTCAAGTTGGCGTCTCTCTTTCCTACAACCTCCCTCACCCTTCCCCCTCCCCGGCTCAGTTGACACAGGGGCCAAGACTGTGCCCAGGCGCCTACACATTCACACAACGTTACTCTCTGGCTATAAAGGAGCTTTTTAAAAGGGAGAAGGTGAATATAATGGGGAGAAAGGAATTGGGAATAAAGAAAAAGAGCCTTTTGTGCCTTGTGAATTATTCAGTTGAGCAATGAACTCGCCATTTCTTACCCTAACACATCCATCAGGGAACTCCAAACAGTGAAATCAAAGGCCATTAAATTTTTAAAAATCTTCACTATTCAGCAAATCCACTGAAAACAAATTCTGAAAAATGGAACTTCAAATGATCTTGACTAAAAACATATACACACAAATTCTATAAATCATGTCAAGACAAGAAAATTAAAATTTCAAATTAACTAAAAAACATTTTGTAGACATCTCAATATATTAATAATCTGTGTGTTGCTCCTCCTTTGGCATTATTCAACCAAAAAACTAACTGTAACAAATCTCGATTGTCACCTTCTTTTCTGAAGTGTTTTTTTTTTGTCTCGTTGGATTACTTGATAACCACCTTAAAATGATTCCAGAAACACTATGTCTCCTTCTGAGAATGACAATCAAGATTTCTTTCTACAGATGCCTCAGGAACACAGTCAGAGCAGAGTCATACTTTTCTCACATCCATTAATGATGTTTGGTTGCCTACATTATTAATAGAGATTAATTCTCCTTTGGATAAGGGTAGAAATAAATTATTTGCTTTTTTCAAAAGGGTAGTAGGCCCCTATTAAAGTAATCCCTTTTCCTACACATTTGTTATTATGCGTTTTTCACCTTTCCTTCAATACAAATTATAATAACTAGAGAAGAAATGAAATTAAAATCTTTATCACTGGGGTAAATCTTAATTTTTCATGTCTTTAACTTAGTTTCTATGGTTAATTGCTTGTAGACTGGTGTCTAAGTCACTGAACTACATAAGACAAATGTGAAACAATTTCCTATGAAAGACTCAGTACATTAAACCTAACTTCATATAGATTCTCATTTACAAATTCAAAAAGCCTTTTTAAAATCTATAGAACCTGTTTTGATTCAAAGCCCCAATCATTCTTGAGGTCTAGATGATACAAGGCAGTACAGAATAATGGGGTATAATCTGTAATATAATGGCATATAACCACTGGGTTAGCAGTTAGCTGTCTGATCCTTAGCAAATCATCTCACCCTCTTTGGGTGTCCTTTTTTCATGTGTATAATAAGGGGGTTGTACTAAACATAAACATACTTTGTGATCCTGTAATGCCAGACGGGTGGGACTTTTTGCTGTTTTTTGTTTGGGTGCTTCTCAGCACTACGACAATTGAGTGCCTTTGATTGAGTCTTGCCTTTGTTTCAATCAAGAGTCTTTGATTGAATCAGGAATTTTTGATGACCTGCTTAAGTCACAAGAAAGCCTAAGTCTCATGAGTTTGAGTCACATGGTAGTGATGCCTTCTGACCCTGAAGAAGTATATATATATACTCTGAGGTCAGCATTTTGCTAAGGGTACACTCATTGGAAGACTGTTGCTGTGGAGACTCTGGGTAGTCGTCAAGCAGGTCCCCCCACCCCTCTGCTTTGAAAAACCCAGATGTTGGTGCTTCTCTCTCTGCTAACTTTGTATTGTGATTTGGTTAGACGGAAGCCTCTCTGTTGGTTTCTGTTATTCTCTCTGCTCATAATGCCTGTTTGTAATTCCTGTTAGTGTTTTCTCTGAAGTTCAAGGTACTGACTTTTTTTCCCTGAATTCAGTGAATGATATATGTATTTTTAATTAAAGTGAGATTGTAAACCCCTTAAAATTGCTGTCCTTAGAAAGGAGATCAAAGAACTTGTGCTAGCAGCCCTCCTGTGTGCTGGTGGTGTTGGTGTTACACAGCCACAGTAGCAGGAAGTAGCGCTATTGTTACAGATCCCTTAAACCTCTATGTTTCTGAGTCCCTCCTCTAAACTGGCCATGTCCTTGATTCTACCTTTGCTTTTATCTCAGACATGTCTAGCTATTAAGACTGGAATCGATCTGTTCTACCCAAGAGGTTCTTCTACTCTGGAGTTGAAGGTGCCTCTCGCAAGGGCAGCCCAAAACAACGGCATCGCCATTGACGGTGAGAGCCGCAGGCTCTGCTACCCAATGTGCTATGTTACAGAGTCTCTACGCACCTGTAGAATGAGGGGGCTGAACTAGATCTGAGCCTTCTCTGTGTCACAGACCACTGTGGAAGTCTAGTGAAGCCCACAGGCCCCTTCTCTGAACAGAGTTTTTAAACATGTAAAATGCTTAAGATTACAAAGAAAACCATCACATTGAAATAGTTACTGCTGTTCAGTCATTTTTAGTCACATCTGATACTTTGTGACTCCATTGGGGGTTTTATTGGGAAAGATAATAGGGAGAATGACATTCCTTCTCCAGCACATTTTACAGATGGAAGCAAACAGGGTTAAGTGACTTCTCCAAGGTCACACAGCTAGTAAGCATCTGAGGCTGGATCTGTATTCAGGAAGATTAAGTCTTACTCCAGGCCTGGCACTCTATCCCCACTGCATCACTTAGCTGCCCCTAAAATACAATTACCAAAATGTAAAAACAAAACAAAAAGAAATCCTCAAGTTCATGAACACCATGTTAAGAAGCCTTGAACTATAATGACCTTCAAGTTTTACCATCCTGTGCTATGGCGTGGGCCTAAAAAGAGACAGTTTATTCTCTTTTTGGAAGCTTTCCTAACTACACTAAGGGGTCCCTGTAATTTGTCCTTATTTTAGATCCTTTCCTAGAGTCACCTGTTTGGAATTCTCTCCAGCTCTCTCAGCAGTCTACAGACTAGTTCTGTAACATTCTGCTTACTAAGAACTAGCTTCTAGACTTCAGACAAGGTTCGTGCGGTAAAAAAAGGTTCAAAGATGAGGCCTAAGAGACAACCAAGACCCTTCTGATGAGTCACTAAGCATTCCGCTGGCAGCTTTCCCCTGCTAAGTAAGACTGACTTGCCCAGCTCAGACAGTGCAGCTTGTTTCATTGAAGCAAACGGTCCAAGCTGGTAAGGTGTGCCGCAAACAACGTGCTACCCCAGCACTAGTGTTCTTTGGCATGTTCGTGGGATCACAGTTTTAGAGCTTAAAAGAACCTTAGAAGTGTAGTTCCAAATTTCTCCAAAACATTATTTTAAACTTATATGGGAATGCCACATAATAACAGACATCATATTAAATTACGACCTTCTGAAGGCTGGTAGTAGTATTTTTTTATTGTATGTATTACAATACTTTCAGCACCAAAGCCATTGGGCCTTCATAGTAAAATAGGACAAGCTCACGTTCATTTTTCTGCTTCATATCTTTTTCTGTACCATCATTACACTACCTTATAAGGTTATACTCTCTATCAAGATGATTATATAAAGTAACCCGTTTTAATATTGGTAAAGCTCCCTAAACAGGGTAAATGGCTGTTCACTTGAAAGGTTGCTATTCTCTTCCTCCCTCCCTTCTGTATGCTCCATGAAAGAACACTGGAATCAAAGACTTGGGTTCAAAACACATTCCTGCTACTTTTACCTATGTGAACCTAAGCCAATCACATTATCTCTCTGGGCCTCAGTTTCTTTATTTGAAAAGTATGTGGTTTCTGAGGTCCTTTCTAGGTCTAAAGCCCATTCATTATCTGATAAAGCCTCAAACTTCAGTATACCAGAGAACTGAGTGGGTTTTTTAAGGCAAAGGAAGATATACTTTTACTCGAAATAATTTTCTTGTACTTTTCTTTGTATCATATGGTTATATTACAAGCAAACATCTAAGTATCATGAGTGTTAAATTCCTCTGAAATTGAGGACTTGAAAAGTACATTTTTGTATCTGCTTCAAGTAGGAAGGGAAACACCAGATTGAAACATAGCATTTGAGTACAAAAGATTCATCAAAAGAAGTCTGATAAACTTGGTGAGGTTCTAGAGGGGTGAGCATTTGATAGCATCTCCCTATGGAAAGGGCAGACAAATCCTCAGTCCTCTCAAGGTGGAGTTAATGGGCATTC
This sequence comes from Phalanger gymnotis, assembly GCA_028646595.1. Classification (NCBI taxonomy): domain Eukaryota; kingdom Metazoa; phylum Chordata; class Mammalia; order Diprotodontia; family Phalangeridae; genus Phalanger; species Phalanger gymnotis. The sequence goes on along the minus strand of CM053623.1, from coordinate 53,206,701 downwards.
CCAGGGCCTAAGTACTCCTTTAAGGTGAATGGTTATTTTTCCACTTAGGACAGGGCAAAAGTTTTTGAAAACCTGGACTAGAGTACTGAAGCTGCAGGAGCAACAAGAGACTTAAGACGTGACCCAGGGTATAAAATGTGAACTTTGCCCTCCATTACAATGGTGGGTTATTTGGCCAATGTGGATCCAATGGGAAGGGGATTGTTTCTCTAGCAGACCCAAATTTATTTCCTTAACATGTAGAGACTAAGCCTCAGGCTGGGCCTGCATGGAAGTCCCTGGGGTAAAAGTCTGACTGTTTGGAATATGAAGTGTAGCCTTTCTAGCAGTAGCAAAGACCTTTTTCTTTACACGCGTTATTTTATTTTGTGAGGTCAGTACCATGGATGTTCTTGTTCTATGGACAGATAAATAAACGAAGCTTTAGGAAAGTTTAATGACTCGACCGTGATCACACAGCTCATAAGAGTGAGAAGTGGGATTCGATCCTGGGTCATCACAATTCTAAGACCAGTATTCGACCTGCTAGTTCATTATGTCGTATTGTGCTAGACAATTTTAGATCATACCCTGAGTGCTCACATGGGACCTGGAAGTTTACAAACTATATTTTGTGGTCATCTAAGGAAACTCTAGGTAGAGGCAAAATAGCCCAGAGGTAAGACCTTTTAAGAAGCCCCAAGACTGAACCTGGTCCATATAAAATCATAGCTTGGGGCACTCAGTCATAGGTTACATGAAAGAAAAAAAGGCATGAAAACTAGTCATGCAGTCAATCATGAAACAGAACCTTTTAAGTGACAACTGACAATTGATAAAAACGTGATTGAGCTGCCAAGAAGAGAAATGAGACCTTTAATGATCTGCACAATTGAAAGTGCTTTTAATATTATAATTTACTATGAAAACCAACTGCAAAAACCATAAAGGAAAAGTTGAGTCTATGTAAACAATTATCTTTTCTCATTCTACTTTATTTTCCATTCTACAACAAGAAAGAATCCTTTTCTTGAGAGACTTAACACACTAGAGAAAAGAACAGAAGATTGTCTGTTCCTCATACCTCCTAAATTTATATCTACATAGTTTATGTTCAGAATAAATTAGAAATCAGTCAATTTTAATGGCCATGCCAAAATGTGTCATCTCTTGTAGCTTTATCAATAGTGTTTTGAGTTTCTGATGAAGCAGAAACTGTTTATGACTACTAAGGAGCCAGAAGAAGACTTTGCTGCAGACCTTTAAACGAACATTTATAAAACACCCACACGGTGAGTGTTAGGCGCTGTGACAGGACCTCCTTGCTCTCGAGGGGTCACATTCTACTGTACACATATAACAAGCGTATGAGTAAGCACAGTTCAAGGAAAATCTAAGGAGGGAGAGAACACTAACAACTTGGCGGGGGAAGGGGAGGGCAGAACAGGCTTCCAAGAAGAGGATGTACCTGAGTTATCTTGAAGGAATAGAAACCCTTTATCCTTACTTAAGGCAGCATAGTGAGCTCTAGCACGACCTCTTATGGATGCCTGTCCCTCCTCCTGCTCCCAGCCCACTTAATAGCTTCAGTCTATTGACCATAACCCTCAGTATTTAAAGTCTAGGCCTGGAACAAAATAAATTTCTTTCTAAAATCTAATTCTTCTAAATTCCTCTTAAAAGGAGGGGGTGGTATGGATAGTAATAGTATATTACAATATGAGACTCGGGTCAAATGCCTCCTTACCCTTCAAGAGGCCTGGACTCACTTGAATAGGATTCATTCTAAGAAGACTTACCCCCAAAGGTAGGGGAGGTTAGACTTCTCTCTGGTTCACCGCCCCCAGCCAGTAGTAACTTGAGAAATCACCAAGACAGGGGCTATTAATCTGGGGTCCACAAAACTCCAAGAGGGTCATAGGTAGAATTCAAGGGATCTGTGAACTTGAAGGGGAAAATTATATCTTTATTTCAATATAACTGGTTTCCTTTGCAATTCTATATCTTAATGTAGTCATTTAAAGACATTATTCTAAGAAGGGGTATATGACACAAAACCCTGCATATCTAAGTCCAAAAATTACGTATGTCTCATGTTTAAGCTTTCTCCAAAAAGCAGGTAGCAGACTTCTATCAAAGGCACCCAGTGTACAACGTGGGTATCATGTATAGGATAAGGGTTTATTTCTTCCACCACAGAAAATGCTTAAATATAAGACTCACAAATTTAAGTTAATACAGAAACAATAACCCATCATATATACAACTTTGGGTGATTGCTGGAAATCTCAGAAATTGCACTGTCAAGTGAAGTTGATGAGCCTTTATTAAATGCCTACTATATGCCAGGCACGGTGCTAAGTGCTGAGGCACAGAAAAAGTCCTGACCTTAGGTACCTTACAATCTAATGGAGAAGACAAGACATAAGTAACCAGGTAACAAATATGATATATACAAGGCAAATCACAGACAATCTCAGGTGGAAGGCAGTAGAGTTAAGAGGGTCTAGGTGAAGTTTCTTTCCTGTCTGAGAGACCACAAAGTCCTTATCTCCTGGGCCTGCTGGTCATGGCTTAGGCTTCCTTAATACTTTCAGCTGCATCATCTTTCAGGAAGTGGTCTGTTTCTCCTCTGGGAAGCACTGCTGAAATTACCACAAGGACTGAAAGTATCTATTTTTTCAGGGCCACTAACCACTGGCCTGAGCCCCATGAAGATTACAGAGCTGGTGAACAGGAGGAAGAGACTGCCCCTTTCCTCTTTGGCAATGGCATTTCGTGGCAAGAGTGCCTAACGGGGGCCAGCTTTGGAAGTGAGTCAAACTGTTAATGAGGAGAGAGAAAGTCTGGTACCTGGGCCCAGGATTTGGCTTGCTTGCCAAACAATAGGCCTCAGAGCTAAGACTGAGGGAACAGAGTGGTAAGGGGACTGCTGATTTCAAGGTAAGGAATCTCAGCTCTTTCTGGAAAAAGGCATATCAGTATCCTAGGTCAGGGTCTCAGCAGTACTAGACAATGGACACAAATCTATCACAGTCACCACTGCCAAGTATTGGAACCAGGTGCTCCACCCAATAATAGACCAAGGGGTCCAAAAGAGCAATGTACCTTGTGAAGGGCAGCATAAAGAAAACATGAGAAGACATCCAGCTGGCTTGGCAGCACCTGAGAGTCAAGGTGCTTTAGCCATATGTTCCCTGTGCCTCTCATGGTGGAGAGCTTTTGGGCTCTTACCAGTGGGGGCTCATAAACTATAGATTTTAGGAGTAGAGACCTAGAAGATACTTTGAACTTGTGATAGCCATGGTCTGGGAGACCAACTCTGTGAGCATGGAGGGGAAGTCACAAGTGTGTATGTGTGTGTGTATACATAGATATATGTATATGTATGTATGTATGTGTGTATGTATGTATGCATGGTGTGCCAAAGCATTCTCATAGATCTCATTTAATTCTCATTTCACAACAACCCCTATAAAATTAGTGGTACAGTTATATATATTTTATATGTTCTAAACACCTATCAAAAAAAGGGGTTGGAGTTTCAAGCACGCCTGCAACTTTCTGCAAGGCCACAGTACAACCCTTATTTTCCCTCATTTTTTTCTCTCTGTGACTGCTGGATCACTGTCACTGATCTTTGAAAGATTATGTCGAAGAGGAGATAATGCTGCAGGACTGAAAAGGACAAATATTGACTCAATTTTCAAAAAAGTTAACAGAAAGTAGTTCAGAAACAATAGAGCAGTGAAATTGGCTTTGATTCTTGGTGAATTTTTATAATGTATTATTAAAGGGATGGTTAGAGTGCATCTAGAAAAAGAGAAATAGATTACCAAGAGCCAGTGTGGCTTCATCAAGGATAAGTTATGTAACAGACTAACCTTATTTCCTTTTGTGACATTATCATTAGACTGGAACTTCAGAAGAATGCTCAAAAAATAGTTTATCTTGTTTAAATCAAAGTGTTTTAAGAAGTCTCTCCTGCATGAGAAGCAAACCAAGGACTCTGATCATTATAGTGAGACAGAGGGATATGAGGCCTAATCATTTGCACAATCACTGCTTCCTAAATCCCTCTGTGCTTGATTGTCTGGACTGCTGCTAAATCCTCCAGACCTCTTCGACGCTGTCCTCTGCCATAGTGATAAACTACATGGGCCCCAGAGCCTTGGCATCCCCCTGAATCTGACCTCTCTTCTATGTGTTATATCCATCGGTTAGGGCATGAGTTTCTTTAGAGCACGGACTGTCTCGTTTTTTCCTGTTTGCAGCCCTAGCACTTAGCATAATGCTTGGCACACAGTAAGCACTTACAAATGCTCTTTCACTCGTTCAAATTATTATTGTGACAAAGATTACAAGATCTAGCCTAGATGAGGGCATAACTAGGTGGATTCAGAACTAGGTAAGTGGTTCAATGTCAATTTGGAAGAAGGATCTGTTCTTGGCCCTGGGCTACCAAACATGTTGACAAATGGCTTGGGTAAGCGTGCTGTCTGCACCTTTAACAACTCTGTAGGTACACAAAGGAAAGATGGCAGAATCAATATCCCTAATGACTATAAGATAAAATTTAATAGTCATAAATGTAGTATTCTACTTGAGTTAAAAAACAAAAAATGGCAACTTCCTAAGTTCAAGATGTGTGGGGAGGGGGAGGGAAGTGTAGTATAGAAATGTGAACATCACTTGGGGGTTTCTGTGAACTGTGAGCTTAATATGAGTCAATAGCTAAAACAGATAATGCTGTTTTCCAATGCATTAACAGAAAAATAATGACCAGGAGGACTGTGGAGGTCACAGTGTGGCTGCGCTCTACCCTCATCAGACCATACTTGGTGTTGTCTAGAGCTCTGGCCACCAAATTCTGGGAAGAATATTTGCAGTGACAGGATGATGAAGGGACTCTGGAGATCATGACATATAATGAGCAGTTGAAGGAACTGAGGCTGTTTAGTCTGAAGTAAAAACTGAAGGTGGATACAATGCCTGTGTTTTCAAGTTTTTGAAGGGTTATCATCTAGAAGATGGAGGATCAGATGTCACAACTGTTACTGACATGTAGCTCTTAGAAAAGACTCCCAGATCTCCAATTCCAACTCCGCATATATAAATCAGAACTCTTATTCTTCACCATGCCCAGCCCTGCTAGTTTCCCTGTATTTGTTGGGGGCAGCACCATCTTTCCCACCTTTAAGGTTCATACTTCTTGAGGACATGGACTGTCTCCCTTTTCTGTCTGTCCCCTAGCATGGAGCACAACGGCTGAGCATGCAAGCTGGTGCTTGCTGAATACTTCCTGACTGGTTACCCACTATTCTGTCCCATTTCCCCCAATTCTGTTTGGTCACACAGACACCACTTGGACTCAGGCCCTCATGATCTCCTGCCTGAACTCCTGCAATAGCCTTCTAATTCATCTCCCTCCCACCTGCCCTCTATCAAGCTGGCCAAATGATATCCTCAGGGCACAGGTGTGATAGCTTCTTTCTGCTGTTCAGGAGGCTCCAGGGATCCTGCTGCTGTTGCTCCAAAAACAAGAAACTCCCCTGCTGGTTATCAAGAGCCATTCACAATGCAGCTCCAGCCCACCTTCTCAGGAAGATCACGCACTACTGCCCCTCACACATGGTGCATTCCAGGCCAAGTGGCCTCCTTGATAAGCCACACACAACATCCTCTCTCCTGTAGAGACACATGATCTAAGGTGCTAAAAGCATACTGAGGACATTACCAGGGGTTACAGCCTTCTAAGTCCATCTTTTGGTATCAAAGAACTTCTGATATGCATATCGTGTTTCAATTTGTATTAAGCCAGTTTTACTGATATTCTTACATTATATATCATGAAGAGGAAACTATCACCACAAAATTCTCCTTTAATCCATTCCAATGCCTTTCTTCATTATCTAGCAACATTGACAACTCGAATATTTTAAGTATGCCCATAAGTGACCAAGCCAAAAAGAAGTGCTGGAAACATGAATGATATGGAAAAGATGATCAAAGATAATGAATGACCACCCCCGCCCCCTAGCAGCTCTTTAAAGCAGGGAAAGGCTTTTATTAGTGACATTCTATCCTCAGCAACATCTGGTACATAGGAGGTACTTAACAAATCCAAAAAATTGTTTTCAAGACCGATTATTCCTTACTCCTTACACTTTAAAATGCTCTCCCTTCTCACCAAATACTACAATCTAAATAACTATCTTTAAATATTTGTTTTTTCATTTTATTAAATGCATCAATTATTAGACAGCCTTTTGTAGAGTATTTAAATAAGGTTTGAAACTGGAGTGTTTGTACCTCTTTAAGATGAACTCTAAAAAATATTTGCATATTTTATTCCTGATTTTGCGAATTCCTTGAATCAGCAAAAACACTTAAAAATAGGCTAAATTCACAACGGCTCCAAGCCCAATCTACGTATGTTCCAAATAGGCCTGAACAAGTTAAACTGCACAAATTGGAAAGAAGTTTCCCACAAGTCCTGTGTGTAAGGAGGGCACAGTCTTTCTTTCATACAAGGCACTGAATACAGCTTTTCTTCTGGAACAAAGTCTATGAGGTACAGCGAACAAACTGTAAAGGTAACTCAGCCTTTTGTCACAAGGGCCACTCAAACTCTTTTAATGATGACCACTGATTTCAACCAAGTTCAGTAAAGAAACAATGGCTTCTACTATAAAACGGAAATCTAACATACACAGACATATAAGTACAGTCATACAAATTACCTTGTTTGACACTACTAAGAGAGCTGGACCTGGAAGGTATAACATTTTAAGATCTAAGAATTCAACTTTTAAACTAATAAAGTATTAATACAAATTTTTGTTTTATCATCTTTGTAATCCTTATGCCTACTACTAAGTAGCACTAATAGGTTTTTAAATAAAAATTTACTGATTTGAATGTTATGATTTACACTGTGCTATTAATGTTATACAACAGTTTAAAAGATAATCAACTAAGTCCACAAATTTTTACATACCCATACATTAAGCATAAAATGCAGAATTAGCTTAATAGTTAAGGCAACTAAATGAAAGCCCTCTTAAGAGATACAGCACTGTGATAACATTGCCTTCTTTAATGAAAAAGGAAAAGCAGATTTACTGCCCAAGGCTGTATATTTTGTTGACTTCTTATAATTAGGCAATTGATGTGCCTGTTACACAACAGCAGCATGTGGAACAAATAGTAATCGTGCATATCAATCAGCACCCTACACAGTCAGCCATACATTAATGAGTGTAAATCACAACAGACCAGCTCCATGTTGGGAAAAGTCTAGAAGAAAAGACTGATAGTCTACCTACATGCTGCTGGCACTTGCACCTCAAAAAGAATAGTCATCCCAGCCCCCATACCTCACTATAATAGAATAAGATAAACGTGGGGATTATGCCAAGTTGACCCCAAGCTTTGTTCTCCCCCTCTAGGCACATTCAGTGAAAAGGTCTAAACACACATCTGATTTGACAAGCATTCAGGTTTTCAAAGAACGTGGTGAAAGTGAAATCATACTTGGGGCATTCATGGGTTCCTATGTCAAAGGTCATTTAGCAGTATATCAGCTGCTGCCTACAAAGGTTTAAGTGGGTAATTTTAACCCTATATCTACTGTACAAAAGATGCATTCATATAAGAAAATTGTAGTTTATTATATGTTCAAATAACTTTGAATAACCTACAAAAATATTTAGGATATATGTATTTAGCATGTATTAATAATCCTTTAAAGGAAAAGAAGTAGAAAAGATTCCTATAGAATATATAAAATTTAAATTTAATCATCCAACTACAAAATCCAAATGTAGGAAATGTAAATTGTAATAGCATTAAAATATGTATCAGACAATCTCTAATATGATTCTGTAATAAATTACTATATTTTCATTTTTTAAAAGAAAAGGGAAACTCTACTACTATGCTAACTTATGTTACAGTATCATCAAAATGCAAATATGTTCCCCTGCCTGGTTAACCAAAGTAAAGTTCAGATTTAGTAGTCCTTCTAAAGTTCAATGTACAGAACTGATTTACTTCGTAGATCAATCTTTTGAAAATGTTCAATTTAAGAGTTGATGAGAATTTACTTTGGAAACGAAGGTAACTATGTCTCAACACAAAGTGTAGAAAGAAAAAAGCTTCTAAGGAGCTTCTTAAAACAAAAGCACTCAAATACTTTAAAATAGTGGAAGGGAAAGATGGTGGAGAGAAAGGGAAAGAGGAAAAGAAAAAATGAGGCAGTGATAGCACTAGAAACAAAAATAAATGTGTATTGTTTTCCTATCTTTGTGAAGAAAAAAAGAATCAAGTCCAGCTGCCACACAAATCAGCACAGATATTACTCAATTACTATAGGAAAAGATGTGGGATTCTTTTGGGAGAGGAAAGATTGGAACATCATTGATGTAACATTAATACCAAAATTTAACCGTGGAATAGCAAAACGTCAATGTATACGTTCTCATTTTATTTAATAAAACATTCCTTGCTCACATATGTGTGGTCTATTATCTATACAAATTCAGTTTTTAAAGCTGTGTTAATTATATCCTACATAAAGCTATCCAACAAAATTAACAACCATCAAGAAAGCAAAAGCCCTGTTTATTTCAAGTTTGCATACTTAAACTGAACTCAAGTCAGCCATCAATTCCCAAATTCTAAAGTTATCTAACACTGTTGGTGATTTCCTTCTTCAGGATGTACCTGAACACTCTCACTGTGCATTTCTAATATTGAGGCCACAGAGAATTCTGCCCCTTCACTATCATCCATCCTGTGTAATGATCTACAGTTTATTCCATTAGAGATTGCAAATTTGTCCCAAAATTCTGTCCAGAGTATGTAATTCTTGTTCATCACTCTTATACATAACTAAATCCTAAAAACGTTTCTTTTCAGGAAGAAATCAAGGTAATATTAAACAACATATTATTCAGTTTACTTTCTGGAGTAAAGAAAGTAGACAAAACACGTGCCAGTCGAGTGGATGAGCAGGCTCCACTTTGATCTCAAAAGACTTTCAAGAACTGTCTGAATTTGATAGTTGTAGCCTATATTTTCACACATCTTTATTATTTTTTTGCATTCAGTAGCCATTGCCTTTTTCTATTTTAATACTTGCAACATGTATACAACATATATGTACTTAACTCCAAAGGGAAAACAGGTCACTTCCCTCAAATATGTTAAATAGAAATCTATCTCTTCTAAAAAAAATGTAAAGGCAAATTTAGCGCAGAGGTAAATTAAAGAATACATTTTCCCTCAAGCACTAAAGCCTGTAGCATCGATGCACTTCATATGATGAACAACAAATCCATATCAAACCAATTATTTGAAAAGCATTATTTATTGCATGGAACTCACAACGGTAAAAAGAGAGCAGCAATAGCCAGAGCTAGTGATCACAGCACAATTTCTATGTAACTGTGGCGTAAGGCTTTACAAAGAGATATTATCCCAAAGAAGAGGCTCTGAAGAGGTCAATATTCTTTGCTCCTCATGTCTAACCAAGCATCAATACTGTTTCTTCCTCTCAAATGCTGTTTACATGGGATCCTTCTTTTCCACTTTCATTTTAAAAATCCCTACTCCCTGGTGCCATTCCTAGGATACATCTAACACCATTTTTTCCCACAAAGTAATTATTCATGCCACTGCTGAGTCATACATATATGTGCATGTATATGTGTACACACACACACACACGTACACTTCATTACGACCCAATATCTTCCTCTCCAGAGCCAGAGTGGAAATTCTCTGAAGCATTCCCAAACCATTCCCATCCTATAAAGGCTCTTCAGGACTTTTTTTATAAACAGGACTGTTTTATTAGCCGGCAGTCAAGTTGTAAATAATCAATAAAACGACATAGCTAATGCAATCTTAAAGCATATTAATAAAAAAGGGTAATGTCATTATAAGGGAGATAATCCTTGCATGCTAGGTATGCTCTGATTAGCACAGAATACAGTATATTATGTGCCAACATACAGTATATTGTACAGAATATCCTGGGTGCCGAACTTTAAAAGGATATTAGCAGACTACAGGGCAATGAGGATGGTGAAATCTTGAAAATGTGCCATATGAGGAAGAGCTGAAAGTACTAGGCATGTTCAGCTCGGAGAAGAGATGATTTTAAAGGGGGGAGGTGATGGAAGGGGAGATACTATAGGTATGTTCAAGTGAAGAAAAGGATTGAAGGCACATAGCTTCAGAGGACATAACTGTAGCAGATTTCAGCTCAGTTTTAGTGGGGACAATTAGAACTGTTCCAAGGAGAATGAGACAGCCTGGTGAGACACGTCACTGAAAGCATTCAAATAGAGGCTGCATTGCTACGTATGTTCTAGAGGGGATTCATGGGTAGCAGGAGGCTGAACCAGGTGAATCTAAGAGGACCCTTCCAACTTTTAAGAAATTATAGAATCTTACCTTTCCTCCAAGGCCACAATATGAGGACACAATAAAGAATATCTAATGACCGTTAATCTAAGCTCCACATCTGTGATTTAAAACTTGTTTAATTCTAACACCTCATTCTTACTAAAATTTGTAGCTCTGTTTTTCAAAAAGAAAGTATTACATAACTAGACTACATCACTCATCATTTCCTCACAATATTTTCAGTCTGAAACAAGGAGTAGGTGAATTATTGGCATTTTGGTCCTAACATAGCTATACTTCACTACTTTTGGGACTCTCATTCCTATTTCAAAATATGACTCCTTGTAATATCTCAGGTTCACATACCTATTATCAAACACTTTTGAGAAAAATTGAGATTCCCTTGAGGATCACATTAAAATTATGTTCTATTTAGAGAACTAGAGGTATTGGACTAATACTATCAGAGAGGGTTTCAATTCTATTCTAGTTCAATCGTCACAGGTCTTTATTTTAAGCAAGTATGATTTTTTAAAGGACTGGATTCTTTAAAAAGGTACTTTAACAAAATTATCCATGCCAACCACATCCAAACTTTTCAAGTGCTGTATAGCCCCTGAATAATAAATAATAAATGATAAACCCAAGCAGTTACTTCATCTGACATCATTCCTTTTCCAAATATAGATAAGCTTTATTACAATATGGTTTGAACTATACTTACAGTCTGATGAAAGGCAAACACTAGCAGATTCCCTCTAGTCGTGAAGAAATACCGCTGTCAGGTTACTGAAATAGAGTTTTCATTTATCATAACTAGGTGATTTTTCACATTATTTCCTATTCCGTTCCATTATGTAGAACCATAGCATAAATTATTGGGATAATTGTAGGTCAATATGAACTCAATACTTAGAATAAAAAATGTTCAACACGCAGACTGTCAGAGACAGTGGTGCCCGCCAGTAATCCCTGCCACTGCAGAGGCTGAATCTGGTAGATGGCACGAGCTATCTCATGAGTTCTGAGCCGTAGGGAGGCTAAAGCCTATCAAGTGTCCCAAGTAAGTCTGGAGGCCACCATGCTGTCTAAGGAGGGGTGAACCAACGTAAGTTAAAATCTGAATAGGTCAAAGCTCCCATGCTGATTAGTAATGGGATCAGGCCACACGTGTGGCACTGGACTTCCAGCTGGATGAAATAGGGAGTTCATCTCAAAAACTATAATATGTAAAAAGACAATACACACAAAGGAGAGGGACATTGTGCTTGTGAGATGGTATGCTGGAAAGATTATTTTATTGGGAATTGGCAGACCCATACATTAGTCCACATTTTGCTTCCAACTTGCTTATGCAACCATGAGCAAGTTGTAATCTCTGTGGGCTCATATAATCCATATACCAGTAAAATGAAGGAATTGGACTAGGTGACTAATAACATTCTAGTTTCCTGTGTGATTTAATAATCTGACGTCCAAGTTTCAGGTTTGAGTTTTAAGCATTAGTTTGGGAAAAGAAGAACCAAAAACACCTGGTTACTAATTACATCTTCCCATGCATTCGGGAGATATACTGAAGGGTGCTAGCAGCTCTAAAGCAAGCCCCACACTTCCAATGGAAAAGCAATGGAGGCAGAAATGAGAAAGGAGACTATTAAGAATTAACATCTTGGACAGGAAAAGAGGAAATTCTAATTACCCAGTTAGTTTGTGTGTATGTATATTATGTGTATGTGTATACACATGTACAAACTTGTCTCCCCATTAGAAAGTGGGTTCCGCATAAATAGGATTATTTTATTCTATGTACTTGTAGTCCCACTGTCTGACACAGTGTGTGGCACATGGGTGGTGCTTAAAAATGCTTTTGGGATGACTGCCTCGTTCCCACTTCATAGTGCCTCCCCCACTCAGATATCCTAGCTCTAGACCCATCAACCTCATCCTGCTGCTCCAGTTAACTCTGCTCTCACCTTTCTCTGAACCCTTGTTGAACTCATCTGGAAAACACAATTATCTTGGTTGAGAATTGTTACATGTATATTTGGTAAATTTTTAAAAATCCACAACTGGTACCATGCACTCATTGTAAACTCCATGAAGTCAGAATGTCTTCAATTATCTTTTCACCTCCTCCATTACCTACCACTGGTCTAGCATTTGTTACTCAGTAACAAATGGTTATTGAATGAATACATGATAATGTCACCTTTCTCATAGAAGATGACTAAACAGGAAGCTAATATGTGGCAAGTACTTCAATGTTCCATTTTATAGAGCACTGGATATATCATTACCCAGGTTCATCAAGAAAGAGGAGCCAAAAAAATCTAAATCTAGCAGAAAAGGTTTTGCCAGAAACTCAGGGGCTGTGGTTGTAGAAAAACATGGTTCCTACTTTAGAGCCCCTAATTTCACCATATATACTTTCTTCAGATACTAGACAGAGAAGCTGGCTTCCACACCACATAAGTAGAGAACAGATGACAGTTATTATGGTACTCTAATCCTAAAAAAATTAAAAAATAAAATCAAATGCATCCTTGATCTGCTTTTTATACTTCTGAGAAGATTACTGATGAAATTTCCCACTAATATAGACCAAATCAATACCTTTTTGAAGTTGGTAATAAAATCAGAGCTATTTAGAAAAATGGCAGGGATTTTTAAAAGCTAGTAAGTCTCAATGAAAAGTCTCTAGGATAAAATAGCCAAAAAGCTCTCTGATCTCATCCATATGGGTGTGCCTTTTAACTGCGCAGATTACTATATCCTTTCCCATTCATTTGTGCAGCTCTTGCCCTGTGTCCTGTCATAAATGTGGACATCCACCCAACATACTGGTCTTTTGACATCGGAAAAACTAGAAGGAGAGAACACAGACAGTCCACCAGTTATCCTTCATTCTTACTATATAACCAATTTAGCCTTTTAAAATCACATAATTCCTTGATTACAGTCTATATTCCAGTTTGGTTCTAAAAGCTTTGCCCTTGTAGCCTGCTCATACTGACATGCTAACCAATCAAGACTTTGGCCTATGAAGATAGAAAAAACAAGTGGATGAAAAGTGACCATTGTCCAACTTACAACACAAAGCTGGACAATGTATAAAGCTTATCTTATACAGGTACTAGGAATGGACAATGAGTTACAACCAGAATTAAACAGGAGGGGAAGAGGGGTTGGGATTGCCTTCATGAAACTGCAGTGGTCCTTTAATGATCCCCAATTTCTTCCAGAAACAAAGGCCCACCTTTGAAACACGAATAATCTGCCAGAGTTGTTGCATGGCTGTGAGTCATGCAACTAGGCTCCAGACAATAAAATGACTATCATAAAAAAGGGTTAGTATAAAACACTATCAAAGAAGAGTAGTTTTATTATTTTGTAGTACAATATACCTAACAAATTAATGTTTGAACACACAATAAGCAAAACAATGTTATAAAAAATTAAAATTTACAAGATAAATTTTGCATGAGATTGATCAAATATAAAATTCCCTGAATATAACAGAATTAAATTATTGGACTTTCCCTAAATATATTAAGATTGCATAACTGGAGCCAGATATGAATGAATGGGGAAAAAATTTTATTAAGTGCTTACTATGGGCAAGGTATTGTGTTAAATCCTAGAAATAAAAATAGAAAAGAGAGTCTCTGGTCTTAAGCACTCAAATTCTAATGGAGGTGACAACATATTTAATAGGTTTCGGTTCCAACTCAGAGAAAAAGGCCCTATTGGTCCTTAGGGTACGACAGCAAAGCAGATGGCAATTCTGCATCTTTAACGTTATATCCAATAGTAGAACGATCTTTTTAGGATACTGAACCACTTGACAATGGCAAGGTCTTTTGGTGGCATGATAAAGAAATCTAATTTCTTGAGTGTGAGGTTTGAAAAAGCTGCTGATTTTAGGACTTGATTTACCTCAAATTCCAAGAAGATATTATTCTGAACTTTTACCCAATAATAATTATGTTATGCTTGAATTATTGAAATTCTCAATCAGTAGGTTTTCAAACTAATGGGTTTTTGTTTTATTTTAAATTTAAAAGTTTTGAAATGCAGATAGAGCTTTTAATAATTGAAATGAGATATATGTAAGTAAAGCAGTCTGAAAGCCCTAAAACACAAGATAGATGCTATATATTTTCAGTGTATATTAAAACATCTAGGCTACTTTATCTGACTCACTTAATTTAGGAACCATAATAATACTGACACAATACGTGCCATAATAGTGAGGAAACATACAATTTTAAAGATCTGGAACAAGTGTGGTGATCTAATTTTTAAAGCAGCATCTAGTTTAAAGCAGCCTATGTAATCAGTTTATGTTGAATCAAACACATTAAGAATACAAAGTAAGTACTGAGAACACTAAGTATGCCTCAAAAGAATCTATAACTTTGTGGAACTTCCGATCAATTTCATTCCTGCTCCATTTCCTGTCTTTCTTAGATGTGAATGATCTCCTCAGGAATCCCAGCTCAATTTCTTGGAGTTGAGGTCTTTCTCCACTCTTTGTTGAGATTCTACCTCCACTCCATCTCCTCTCTTGCGTGGCAAGCCATTATTAACCTAGCTTGAGGGGCTCTGGACCTGTCCTCTCCTACTGCAGTGGTCTCACACCCAGCTTCCCTGCTTCCACCACTCCTCCACTCCTCTTCCCTCACAATTTATCCTACACACAGCTACCAGACTATCCTTTCTATAAAGCACAGCTCTTGATCCTATCATTTGGATGCTTGGTGGACACAGAGCAAAACAACATTCAATGACTGACCACTGACTTTTATTCCAAAATTTAAAATCTTATGTCATTCAAGAGCCTCCATAATCTGGATGGCCCTGTCTCCATTTATTCTCACTCATGACCTTCAATTCCAGCCAAGCAACAATTCCAAATTTTAGCCAACCTTTATCTTTGCTCATGACATTCCTTCCTTCTAACCAGGATGCCCTTCCTCTTACCATTTCCTCCTGCTGAAATCCTACCTATCCTTTAAGAATCAATTCAAATGCCACTGCCTCATGTTTCAAAGATTTTCATAGGGGTGTGGCTGGTCCTATGGCAAGAGAGATAATCAATGAAAAGCCCCCATGCTGCATTAGTATCCCCACAATGTCAAGCGAATTAGAGGAAGGCCCCAGCACCCTGGGTATCCTCAGTGCCACAAACAAAGACTCCTAATTAGAAGAGAAAGCATGCATTGGTCGCAAGCTGAATCATGGGAGGAAGGAACCACATTTGAGATCACGAGTCCAACGAGATATCCAAGTTCCATGGGCAAGCAAGCTGTTCTAGCACAAAGCTCCTTTTTCATTTTGTGTGTTAAGGAAATAGATGTGAGGATGCTGAAATATGAAGGAATACCAGCAAATCTTTCCATTTCAAACCCTAAATAATGTAATAATGTTGACTTGTGAAATTCAAAGAATTTATAAGGATTTAATGACCCATAATCACATTATGACTTATTACATAATATAAATAAGGGAGAAAGAGTAAGAAAGAACGTCACTTATTGTTCTAGACTACTGGTAGCTGGATGTCTATCTACGTTGCCCCTTTTACACTCTTCCCCATCCTATGGCTTTCAGCCACCAAATATAAGATTTGTTTGATTTACTGTCCTTAGAGATCATCTAATCCCATACTCTTTTTTTTTCACAAAGAAAGAAATTGAGGCCCAGGTCTCAAGTGACTTGATCAAGGTCACAAACATATTAAGTCCAAGAGCCAGCATATCAACTCAAGTTCTGACTAAATCTAGCACCCTTTCACTGTCAATAATATATGTGAAAAAGTGTGTGAAGACCATCAAGAAGCATGTACCCAGTCCAGTTACTGTTAATAATATTCTTATTCTATTTAAATATGCACATTGTAAATAAGCTAATAAACTCTACTAGCTCATCTTTTCAGGCATCTATAGGACACTGTAAAGAAAGGCAGCATGGGCTGGCAGGCAGAGATTTGGCCTTGGGGTCTGGCCTGCAAGGCCCAATGCAATCTCTGCCTTCTTCTAGCTCCGTGCCCAAGGCTCCAAGTTTACCCGCTGCCATTGTAGGAGGGAACCTGCAGCTGCAAGCGCCCCCCATCCCAGTGGCTGCCGACACTGAAGAGATCACAGGTGTGGACCTCCTTCTCTGCCCCACAAGAGAGTACAATGATAACTCATGTTCACAGGGACTGTCCTGAGGCTCCATAAAAACAAAGTGCCCTTTGACTCAGCAACTACATGTTGAATTATATTCAAAATACTTTGGCATAAAGAGTTACATTCTAATTCCCTAAAAACCAGCAATAGTATAAGCAGAATCTCTGACTAATCAGAACAACACATTTGATGACCATGTGACAAGAACTTGCAGCTCATATTACATGAAAATAAAACAATACGCATTTATAGTCTGGATATTTTCTTCAACAACCTGTTAATCTTGTCCATCATTTTCTCATCAGTACTTCTCAGGTCTACCCAAGGTGCTGAATTCTGAACAACACTTAAAGGGCAGCTGCTCCTGACACCCCATACCCTTTGGCCCAAGCCCTTCCCTGCCCTGCTATGGTTTCAGGAGCCCCTGCTCCTCCCCATGCTGCAGTCCTATTAGGAAATCAGCAGCTATAAGCCTCCCTGTCTTACCTTCCTTCCCATGCTTTCAGGCTCAGAAAGAGTAAGTTCTAGATAGCCCACTGCATTATGGGTTATGTAGATTTTTGTCAAGAAGCCTGGGACCTGAAGGTAGAGCCAGGGGCTGTACCTGTACTTTCATTGACAGGGGGAATTTACCAAAGAGGAAACACCAACGGCACCTTCTTTGAGAGTTACCTGGGACCCAGAGAAATTTTAAAAACAGCATATATAAGGGGATGTCTAAGGTTCCTTCCAATTTTGGTTCTATGATACTTGTATGACCTTTCACCCAGTGGCAAAATCTTCTCTATAACACAACCTCTTAGTGATTCTCCCTCCTACAAAAATATACCTATTTATGTTAACATACTATTTATGTTAACATACATATTTATTAATCTTATCCATGAGGAGATCATGAAAGATTATCAAATCCATATATATTACCTTTAGCAGTTCACTGATGTAGACATGTAATAATTATCAAAAAAGTTTTCCAACATCAGTTGGGAATAGGGTCCCAAATAGATGAACTGTCCAAATAACTGAAGCTTATTTTTTAAGTAACAAACCTTTAAAAAAGTTTAAATCTTTGAAAATGTTATATACTATTTTTCCTTAATAGAAGAAACTGAATATAATTAACCTTTAACCTATGTTTAACAGAACTATAATACAGATATGACCTCAAGAAGTAATAAAGAACACAGAGGTATTTCTCTCAACATTAAAGAGCCCTAGAATGCTTCAATTTTAAGATTCTTCTATCTATTGTTTCCCTTAGTTTTTCTGTGAAATTTTATTGAGGAGTTGGAAGGGATTTTAGAGGTCAACTAGTCAAACCTCATACCTCTAGAGGTCCCCCTTTCTCTGTTAGCTGTGGTTTGGGGGAGTCACTGTGTGCCTGCTTTTAGCAGTCTGCCTCACATGTGACACTTAATTACCAAGAGTTGCGAGATGAATTCATAAAGTATAAAAATTGTATATAAAAAGAAGGCTCTGCCTAAGGGCTCTGTATGTGAGAGAACTGTCATCTTTCATGAACTTCACAAAACGATAACCATCAACAAACATATATGTACTTTATTAAGAAGCGCTTTCTGTGCATCATCTCATTCAATCTTCAGCTTTGTGAGGTAGGAAGTCCAAGTATCACGATCTCTCTTTTACAGAAGGGGCTGAGGCACAGAAAAGCTGACTGATCTGTTGCAGGCCGCCTAACTTCTAACTGGCAGAACTGGAATCCCAAATCCAGTGCTTCTTCCGACACAAGTCAGCTTCTTCCTATCAATTTCTGCTCCTATAAGGCCTCTGCTAACATGCTATTCTCATACCTTTTTTGTGCTGTAGCCAGGACAGTGGGCTATATTGGATACGTAACTGAGTGTAAAACTCTGATGGATCATGCTAACTTGTCAAAGCTCTAAATACAAGCCAAGCAATCAATTCTGTATTTGTCATGACAAGTTCAACTAAATTTGGAAAGATTTGTCACCAGGTGACAACAGGTGATTAAATTATTTTAGCCACTGCAAATCTACTAGGGCATGGAGGGGCTGTGACCTACATTAGTGGAAGGATTAGCCACAGTGATGTAAGTACAAATGTTTTCAGGTATCATACTTGCTTAGAAACTATTTTTGGTTACTGCTTGGTTCTTGGCTATCTTACAAATTTTTAGGTTATTAAATAAACTATTAAATAAACCTTAAAAGCAGTTAAATTTATTTTGATAAAATTTGTTAAAGAGTCAGGCAAATAAGCAATTAATCGTTAGTTTTCCTTTCCAGTAAATTTTCTTTTCGTTCTCATGTTTTGTTTTTTGTTTTGTTCCTATGTGGCTTTTCCACAAAGTCCCATCCTGATACCTCACTGTAGTGTACTAATGATCCTGGTTTCTAAAAGGTTTTCCAAAGGATTGCAAACTCTCACCTTTCTATAAAGCCGGAGGAGGCTTCAAGTACAGTCTCAGGAACAGATATAGCATGCTTTCTGAGTACCAATCAAGTTAAGGACGGAGAGGTTTGTAACAAGGAAGCTGGCTACTTGGCATTGAATTCTTTGGCCACTGCAATCCAAGAAATAAATACAAAGGTGCTCAGTTCAACATAACCCATTTATTTTAAACTGACCCTTGTGGATGAGACAGAGAGCACTAAGATCACACAATATGTAGAATACCTATAAACTTTAACTTGGTTGTTACTACTCTACATGAGAGATTCTTGTCCAAATAAGTGGACTTATTATTGGAAGAACTGACTTATATCAATATTAACATTCTGACTATAAGTAAAATCAGAAGACGCATGGTAGTTGCAGCTAAATGGTGAGAAAGCCCACAGGTTTTTCTTGTACAGGCAAATAAAAGGTTTTGATTTAACGAGACCAAGGCCTTGAAGAAATGTCACTGGGCAGTTTTTTTGTTTAGTAAGTATTGTTGTGTTTGTGATAAGTTCTTTCAAAAAAAATCACCATGAAAATAATTATACCTTAGGTACTAACAGCCTTATATAGCAGGAACAGGTAAATTCTATAAGGAACTCAAAAAAGTCTCTGAATGAACTGATATTTGGCAAATTCAATGCAAAGATAAGAACAGATATCAGTTAGTCAGTCAACAAGCATTTATTAAGTGATTATTTTATGTTAGGTACTATGCTAAGTGCTATGAATGCAAATTTAAGCAAAAAAAAAAAGACAGCCCTTGCCCTCAGGGAGTTAATATTCTAATGGGAGAAGACACCACCTAAATTTAACATAGGTTTCCAAAGTGAGCGGTATCACCCCCTGGCAGGGTACTGGAAGAGCCAGGAGGGTGGTAGCAGTCTCAGGTGCAATGGGGGGAGGTGGACAATTGAACAAAAATAAGGGGGGAGATGGACGCATAAGAAAAGAAGAGAAGATAAAATCTGTTGTGCAACAGAGTTTAAGTGGTAGTGATTACATTATTTTCCAAATAAACACCCCAAATGCAATTTATAACCAATCAGCTGTCAAGTCTGACAACAGGTCTTAACAAGCAAGTGCTGGCAAGCAAGCCTGCCTCCAATTATGAGGAAGTCCAGCATGCAAAGGCAGGAATATGTGCATGTAATGACTTCTTTACAATACAATACTATACAGTTACATACTGCCGCATCAAAATTTCAGTGCAGGAAAAAAAACCCCAAATTAGCAATAAATTATTAAATTTAAGATGTTAATTTTTTAAAAAAATATTTTCTATTTTTTGAAATTATGCAAATTAAGAAAAAACCATTAAAGGGTTAAAGAAAATAGATTTCCAGGAGGGCACTGAGTAATTTCTTTTTTGAAAAGGGGGTAGTAGGCCACACAAGTTTGGGAACTTCTGACTTAAAAGGAAGCTGAAAAAATAGTGGGGAGGAGTAAAGAGAGAAAATACCCAAAAGGAGGTATGATGGAGGAGTCTGGATTACAGCCTGGTGAGAAACAAAGAAATGATTGTCCTAGGAACCTTCCTTAAATGGAGGTTCTAGAAGGAGCCATCCAGTCAAAGAGAGGGACCCTCCAGAAGCAGAGGTCCGAGGTATGAATTCCAGAAGGAATCAAATTTCTGGAGCATGGTAGAAAAGTCCAAAATGCAGCCTGATGAGAAATGAAGAGAAACGTGCATGTGAAATGAAATGGAAATTCATGGTTTTACATTGAATACTCTTTTTATGTTCTGTTGTGTACAGAGAAATGTTCTTTTTTTGTCTTTTAATATTTAAGTTCAAATTGAATAAATTAAAAAAAAAAGAAATGAAGAGATGGCCGATTAGCCTGGGTGCCCTCCTTAAATGGAGGCTTTGGGAGGAGCCAATCAATATGAGGATAAGGACAGCAAAAAAACAAAAAACAAAACTAAAACGAATCTGTGATGGCATCAAGTCAGAAATGAAAAATAAATTGAAAAATAGGGATTGGGAATAAGAAATGAGTGACTATGAACACAAAGACTACATAAAAGGCTTATGTTGACCTGAAGCAGCTAAATGGCACAGTGTTGGATTGGGAATCAGAAAGACCAGAATTTGAGTCCTCTTCAAACACTTGCTAAGTGTGAGATCCTGGGCAAATTATCTAATTTCTCAGCCTCAGTTTCCTCATTAATAAAATGTGGATAATAACATCACATACCTTAGAAGGGCAGGAGTTTTGCAAACTTTAAAGCCTTATATAAATGCTATTAAATATTAGCTATTATTTTTGAGAAAAGGAGGTAGGTGGCTCAGTTGATAGAATGCCAGACCTGGAGTCAGGAAGACTCATTTTGCTTAGTTCAAATCAGGCCTCAGACACTTACTAGTTTTGTGACCCTGGGCAAGTCACCTAATCCTGTTTGTCTCAGTTTCCTCATCTGTAAAATGAGCTGGAGAAAGAAATGGCAAACCACTCCAGTGTCTTTGCCAAGAAAATCCCAATGGGCACGAAGAATCAGACATCACTAACGACAAAAATAATTTTTGAGAAAAGCATCAAAAGGTGTTGAACATGAAGAGTATCAAAATAACATCATAAAAATGAAATTAAATTCGACTTTAATGGTCAAGAAATGATTTGCTTCTAATGTAGGAATCATTTCAGAAATAACTTTCTATGTAAAATCAGAGCAAAGACAAAAGTACAAAGCTGGAAGAATAAAATGAGAAAAAGATAAGACATGCAATTAATGCAACGTCAGTGTGTCCTAAACAAATTGGTGAGGCCAACAATGGGATACAGACGTAAGAAAAGACAGACATCACTAACAATAACTTCACACGTGACAGATGTAAGTCAAGTGCCATGTTGGGGAGGCTGATGGAGCCTATTAAATGCCTTACGAGTCAAGAGATACGGAGGCCAAAGGCCACTGTCGATTTAGAATGAAGATAGATACAGATATGTATGTACGTACAAGTTGTGCATAGTATCACTGCCTAAAAGACTGAGAAGCAATAATGGGTAAAGACTAGTTTGAAGAAAGCCTGATAAGAGAGAGAACTAAGCAAAGGGAACTTAAGAATGAAACTAAAAGGTCAACGAACAGATGGATATAAAAGAACTGCGAAGATTTTTATGACAAATAATTTTCACTATCTATGACTGTGAATCCACCACGCTGGGGACAATAATCCCTCAGGCATTGTTTTAACTAGAGATGAAGTAGAAGTTACACCAAAGCGAACAATGTCAGGTCAAAAGGGTGGATCAGATGAAAGGAACATCAAGGAAGAGATTTGTATTAGAAAAAACAGCTATGACGTCACTGATCCACAAACTAACTGGAAGTGAAAGGTAAAGGTATGAGAAAAGTTTTGGACGTTATCATTACCCCTTCCAAAATCAACCAAGAAGTCATCAACAACTAAGTTCTATAGGCCTGATTTTCCACCTATAAAAATTTTTGAGATTGTTATACATATAGGATGTCCCAAAAGTCTTAGTGCAGCTGTAAGCCATTATTAACAGCTTTAAACTGCACTAAGACTTTTGGGATAGCCTGTCTCTCAATGACAGGTAATGAGGGAAAATTTAGGCTTCCTTAAGTATTCTTTCATGGAAGACCACCTCTCTTTACACAAGTCATCAAACGATGGAGAGAACATAATTTCACATTGTATCGGTGACTAATTTTTTAAAAAAGTCTTTCCATTGAGCAGAGCTACTAACTTACAAGCCTCTTTTTCCAACAAGAGGTCTCCCATGGACACATCAAAATTATGCAAAATTCATGGAAAGATATAACGGCAGAGACCTTTGTTTTATGACAGGGCATAAAACAAAAGGATGTAGGCTTGGAGTGCCTAGATGTATGCCTAGAGTCCAAGTTGAGAGGGGTTCTCCAGGGTCAGGAACTCTTAACCTTTTTGGGTCACGGCTCACTCAATCAGTCTGGTGAAACCTAGGGACTCATCAGATTAATGTTTTTAGATAGCTGAAAGCAATGCTCAATTTCAGTTAGAGGTTAAGTAAAATTCATGAACTTAGAAGAGGCTTAGTGTAACGGGACTTGTTATAGCCAACCCTAAATCATCGTTGGACCTCCGCGCCCTGAACCTGCTGAGAAAATCTCAGGGTTCTGAGGTATGGGAGGAACAAGATGGAGTTTGGAGGAAGGGTCTCGTCCTTGTTGGCAACATGGTGCAGGGTTCTTTTCCAGGTTCACCTGTGCACAGGTGAATCATGGGGAGAGCGTGGGAAAGAAAGGGGAGGAGAATAGGAGGAGAATAGGAGGAGAACAGGAGAAGAACAGGCAGAGAGTGGGTGGGGAGTAGCCGGATCTAGGCAGTCCTAGTGCTACGTAATAAAGGCTATAAAAATCTGTTCACTGACTTAATTAAACGGAGTTGCTCACCACCTTGGCTCCCGTCCCTTCATTGCCTGCGAGATCAGGTCTCTCTTCAGAGAGATCCCTTGTGGTAACCAAGTTCCCAACTTTACCCTTACAGCTTAGAACCTCTGCTATATGATTATGTCCTACACATGCTCTTCCTTGTGGATGGCACAATACTGATTGCCACTACAGAGATATCTGGACCAAAAATGACAATCACTTAAAAAAGTGTGCCCTAACCATCTACCCAGGATGAGCACAAAATGAATATGTGACGTACCAGAGGAAAGGCATGTGTGATTAAAAAACAGATACGCCTAGCACATGGCCAAAGGGAGGTAAGGGATGACTGATGGTTCTCCAGCCATCCTCAGAATGCCCAGAGAAAGGGAAGAAGGGCCCCACCAGCTGAGGAGGCTTCTTATGGAAAACTTAAAGGAGGCCATGGTCCAGAGCTGCAAAGGATGAACGAGCCTGGATGGGACGCGACCTGCTTCACTGCCGAGAACATCCCCCTGGTGTGACCACAGACCCATTTCGATATTTAAAGTGTTTTGAAGGCTGTGTATACCTATTTTAAATTACATCGAAGGTGACCCTCTACTAAATGACCCACAGGATTAAATTTGTTCAAGAAAGAGAGACAGGAAGACATAGTGGAGAGAGTACTGGACTTAGGAGTCTGAAAGATCTGGGTTCAAATCCTACCACAGACAACACCTTGGGCAAGTCACTGAACCTTTCTCAGCCTTGGTTTCCTCATTTGTCAAATAAGGAGTTTTGGACTCCATGACTTTCCAACTCTAAATCTATGATCTGTGATCACTGAAATACATGAGGCTAAATCTTAACAAATGTACCAGTAATTTTGGGGGGTATCTTAATCATGCACTCTTACCTTTATATCACTATCATTTCAGAATTAAAAACAAACAACCTCCTCCCTTATAGATTGAAACCTCCTTCATGATATTAAAGGGGACCTAAGGAAGAACATCTGTAAATCAATACAACTTCAAATAATATTAAATACAATAAATGCAACTTTATTTAAAGATGCAAAAAAACATTTCTTAGCTCATAGACCATACAAAAACTGGCTATGAGCCAGATCTGGTCCTCAGGCTATAGTCTACAAGGGCCAATGGAGTTCCTTACAACTCTGAAATTGTTTTTCAGTAAACAGAATTTAAAATAGAATAATTAGTTTAAATGTTATCCTAAACTATCCTAAATCAAGATATAGCATGTGTTGTTGCAGAAGACAACTCTGAATGGGGCAGTCTACACTTTGATAGGATAAATTACATATTAAGGATGTTTCTTGTGAAAATACAATCAGAAAATCAGAAATTTTCAGCAAGCTATGGACTATGGATTTTAAATACACAGCTATCATTCTATTCAAAATCAGAACTTTACTCTGACTCCATCTGCAAATAAGAAAAGACTGGCCCAGAAAGGACATTTTATTTGTTTCATGCTTAGAATTTTAAATACGAAGGGATGAAATTATCAAATTAATCCCTACAATTAGCATATGGAGCTAAACAGGCAAAATGAGTAAAAAGGTAAGGATAAATCAAAAATAATAAATTTTAAATAAAGAAAGCATAAAGTTCATTATGAGGAATTTGGGGAAATATGATGACTTCATTAAAGACAATGCAGACCAAGAACAATTTTAACAAAATAGGGAGAAAAGATCAGCATAATCAAAGTAACAAAACATAAGAGTAGTCTAAAGTTCTTTACATTTCCAGGGTATGAGAAAGGCCAATAAATTAATTATAAAAGCCTTTTCTTACTTTACAGAAAGGGAGAAGGAAGCAATGCTCAAGTTACTTTGGGGTTCAGAAATTGAAGTCCTCCAAAAATTAGATTTCTTCCCCTAAAAAAGCAACATTTTTGAGTAAGCTATACTAAGACATCATTAAAAACAACTGGAATAATTAACATCTATGCTCAGAGCAGTTCTAAAGAGAAGCAGCGAAATGTCAAACACCTTGTGATTGTGAATTATTTAGCAAAAATGACTACATAAGAATTACAAAGGTAACTAATATCTGAAATGAACAATCACAAATACTATATCCTGGTACAAATAATAATGCTATACAGATAAACTCTATCAAGTTTGGTAGAGTAAAATCACAAAAGTGTAAATCACTTAATCCATGTTACAAGCTTGTGTTCAAATCCTCATTTGATGCATACAACTTGTATGACCCTTCACCTCCCTGGGTCTTAATTTCCTCATTTGTAAAATGAGCGTGTGCTTTGAGGCATCTTCAGTCCTAGATTTCTGGTCCCATGAATCAGCAAAACCCAGGCTCATCCTTCTAAATGGTCATGAAATCCTGGATCAAGGTCTCAATGTTGTATACTTAGACTTTCAGATAGTCTCTTTTGAAAACTGAACCCTTCAAAAGAAACAGAGAGCCTCAGTAATACAGGGCTAGACCTGGAAATAGCAGCCTCCTACAAAGCACCTGCCCTGTTTCCAGTCCAGTCCCAGCAGTCATCATCCAGGAAAGTGACCTCTGTAGAGAGGAAAATTGGTAACTGCCTTTGCAGGTGCTACAACCCTGACTCCTCAGCAGCCCCAGCCACTGAAGACGAGAGCAAGATTTCTTACCTCCCAAGGCTTGGGTATTGTCAAATGGTTATGAGTCAGAAAAATGATATGGCTTTATCAGGGTAAATTACATGGAAGGAAATGCATTGCCATCTACTTTGATGTCACATCCCCGAGGACCATGGGGCCTTTTCATCTGACTTGAAGCTGAAATTTCTAATGCCTATTATCTCCCCCATTAGAATGTGTGCTCCTTGACAGCATGGACTGTCTTGCTTTGCTATATACATATCTCCAGGGTTTAACTCAGCGTTCTGCACATAGTAATCATTTAAAAAATCCATTTTCATCTATTTGTTCTATAAATTTAAGATAAATTTCTAGCAATTATTCTATTTCCATTTTTATTTTTATTTCTATTCTGTGCATAAAGAACACAAATGTTTCACCTTCATGGATCAAAGTGACATAAAATGAGTAAAGACCCTGTTTGTAGATAGATGGTAGTTTCACCAAGGCCCCTGACCTTAGAACTTTCCTTCTGCACTCTGGTGTACTAGGTGCATATCTGCATCTAACACCTGCAGAGCTGCTTTCTGCCTCCCCCGCTACAATCAGTACACAAAGTACCTGAGGAGTCACCAATGTAATCCCACATGACAGAGCATCTGTGTTTATATCTGGCTCTCTTCACATGCTTGGACGTGATTAACACAGGAAAGGGTAAAAAAACAATAAAAGAAGTTTAACCACAATAAGTAATGTTGCCGTTATTAAAAATCACGCATTGCTAATTAGGATCCTTTGGCACATTTAGAATGGAAAGGCATGATGGCATTTAGCAACAGTTGATAAAGATGGGAAGAAAAAGTATGATCAAGCAAAGCTAAATTAAATAACATGCATCAGTGAAAGGTGGGTCTCACTTTAAAAATAAGCATTATTTGAAATTTTATTCCATGCTATAATTAATATGTCATTTAAAAAAATAATAAGTTTCATCTACTCAGAAAAAAGTGTGACCAGCACCACCACAATTCCTGCTAAGCTCTTGATAATTATGAGAATGCCAAGTTTAAGTAATGCATCTGAGGTGATAAAGACCTAATTATAAAGGCCTACACTATTTATATGATGACACACTAAGAAAAATTACATAAAAACAAAAAAATCCTATTTTCATGGTATTAAGTTTTCATGTTTATCTTAAGAAAAAATGTGTAGTTGTCACTTTTTATTAAAAGTTTTGCTATATTTACACAATGTTACAATAATTGGGCAATTAAATATTTCTGACATTTGGACTAAATTAAAAGCTTAAAAATTAGTAGTATATTTATACAACTGATGAAAAATGTAAAGTACAAGGAGAGTTACTTTTAGTGGTCCAAACCTGAGATTTCATTAGTATGGTGAACAGCAAGAAGGGAAACCCCCTTCCTGTGCATGTAAATGGACAAGCCCTGGAAAAGAGTTTTAAAGTTAGCTTGAGTACTAAGAGGATAAATGACTTCATGGTCATAATACAGCGTCAAAACAGAACTTGAACATGAGACTTTGTGATTTTAAGGATGGTCCTCTATCCCCATACCACACTGACTCTGTAATTACTTTATTAAACAGAATATGCATTTTAAAACTGTAATTTCAATTTTTATGTAAGACTCCATTGGATTCGGAACACTACTTCTTTCAATTGGCAGTTTAAATCCATGCAAAACATGATCCCTAATGAGAAGGATGAGGGTAAGATGAGGAAGGATCATCAAAAGGAGACGGTATCAATGGACAAGCAAGGAAGAATAAAAATGAAAGGAGAATCCTTAAGTTATTAAGGTCTGAAGTCTAGTGGTAACATCTTAAGGTTAACTTAACTGCCATATGATCTGTGTTCACTTTTTTAAGAGAGACATAGTAATAATTTTTAAAAGCTATGTTATCGCTTACTTTCAAAGATTAGAACAATTCCCCATAAGGAAAAAAAAAAACCCCAGTGGAGAAATGATTGCCACTCTGTTACCATTATATTATTAGAATTTTCATATGAGATTTCATGTTTGCTCTGCTCCACTTGTAATTAAAATATAGACACTATAAAAATATGGCAAAGTCACTAATTCCTCAAGAACACACACACACACACACACCCCTCACCGTATAAGATAAAGAAAAACTAAGAACATAGGCCTTCTAGTAATACAGTTTGGTCCTACTGCAATTTTAAGGTAAGGATTATTAGATTTGAAAATATTTCTATCTACATTTCAATTACGTTACATCTGTTACTTAAAACTAGCATAATGTGAAATAATTTCACAAAAATGGAAATACTAAAGCTTCTAACACGGTAGGAGGTAAGAAGACTCATGTACAATATATCTCTTTTGTTAGCATCCTCTACTGGTGGATTCCAAAGACAGCAAGGAAAGAGCCTCTAACGTATGCATGTACCTTTCCATTTGGTTAACAACCAAAATGACAGGCTTAAGTTACTGGAGTAGACTTCTCCAAAAGAAAAGGCTGTAAGAGGTGGGAAATGAGAAAATTTAACTCTTAAAATATGTATAATAAACAAAGCAACCAGGCTCATTTTGAAATCAATTTAAGCAGCTCTAATTTATCTCCATTGAAGATGACTAAGAGCATTAACATAAAGTTCACTGCGTAAGGTTTGTTCTATGGGCAAACACCACTCAATGGGATTGACTAGCTATCAAGGCAACAGTACTCGATACCCCTATTTTACACCCCCCCCCAGAAAACAGATATTCCAGAAAGGAAATTGAAATGTTTTACATAAGCATGTCAATCGGCTATTCCTTAATCTAGAACGAACAAAAATTATTTCCATACAAATGAAATTAAGTACCTTTATGAACACGTCCTACCGTAATCAACGCTTATTTCTGAACCACACGCCTTTGAGGGTTAATATTTTTACTGGCAGTTCTCCTCAGAAAATATCTGCAACTTAAACATGACTGCGTTGCTAAGAAATATTAACCAGTGCCCATCCTGAGATTTCACTGCAATGGCATGACAAGCTCATTTTTAATTCGCAAAATACATCGCTATTTACAGCCTAGAAAGCAGCTATGCTAATTGTCTACGAATGAAATGCATTTCAGAACAACAACAGAAAAAGATGCGACGCTAGGATCTCGAAGTGATGAAAATGGAAGGTACCTGTAACAGTACTATCTTAGACACCTTTTGTTTTCTGTGTGATGTATGCCGCAGACGCATCGTTTTGCGCTAACCAGCCTCAAATCTGTTTGTCTAATATTAAACACAAAGGAAAAACACTGACAGGCATAGCGGTAAATAAAGGCGTCCCCGGAGGACCAACGCGGCAGACAGAAGGGGGCTGACACGCCGCCGGCAGCACAAACTCAGCCCCATCTTTGTGTCTACCTGCACAAGTTGCCATTTGCCGCGGCGATCCGAGCCGGCCTCTCTCCCCAGGCTCCCGCAGACCTTTCCCGAACGCCTTTTTCCCCCTTAGGTCATCTGTTGATATGCCTCGGGAGGAGAATCTTCCTAGGACGGGATGTGGAGGAGCAGCTCCATTCTCCCTCCCGTGCAGGTAAACATGTTTACAGCAGCTGCACAGACACTGGTGGCTCAGACTCACATGTCACACACATGTCGTCAGCAACAAGAAAAGCCCCTTCCTCGGACGCCCCACACCGTAAGCGGGGAGACGGCGCCGCGCTCTCCCAACTTACCTTTTATCCAGCCCCCGCGGCTGCGGCGGTTCGGGCGGCCCCCGCGCCGGGGGCACTCCCTGGCCCGGGAAGCGAACCGGGCCGGGCCTCGGCCGCGCGCCCCCCGCCCCCGGCCGCCCCAGGCCCGCGGCGGCGGCGGCACAATAACGCAACTTTAAACCGCAACTTCGCGCGTTCTTTCCGAGGCCGTTTATTTACGTGTTTCGATGGTTAATTAAATCAATGGGCAGGAACCGCAATCCAAGTTCTGGTCTCTGTAGAACCCGCCCCAGGGCTGGCAGGAGCAGCTTAGAGCTTCCTCCCGGTCTCCAGACAGGAAGCCTCCCCCCCCCCCCCACCTCAAATTGCAGGAAAGGTTACAAAGCCTCTCCTTCCACAGCCCACGGGGGACTAAGACCAGCGTCCCTACTTCAGCACATCCCCCCATTTTCTAGGAGACAGAGACGCTGTCACAGGCACGCCGCGTCCATCTGCCCCTTCTCAAACTCATTTTAGAAAGAACCCACGTACCCCCAAAACAGCCCCCGGCCCGAGGTCTGCGACGTCCGTGTCATTCCTTATATAGACTCGGCCGCTCGGCCACGCCGTCCCCACCCCTGATTCGACACGCAGGTACGGGGGCAGCCGCGGCGGAGCCCGAGGAGGAGGGCTCACCCGCTGCCCGCCCGGCCACGGTAGTTTCAGGCCGGGAAGGGCTCGGGTGGAGACCCGAGAAACTTACACGGGAGCCGGCAGTTGCCCCGGGGCTCGGGCTCCTTTCGGGCTGGCCCCGGGTGCGGGGGGAGGCGGGGGGCTTCGCCCGCCAATCAGCCCTGATCAATAAGCACTGCTGCTGCAGCGGCAGCGGCAGCCGCGTCCGTCCGTCCCTTCCCCCCCGCCCCCAACTCGAGCCCGAGCCGCAGACAGCTTCACGCTCGGCTCCGCGCGTCTCCCCCAGGTAACAACTTCCCCAAGAACACACGCTCAGCGAGCCCCTCCGCAGCGAGCCTCGTCCCCCCACGTGTCCCCCAACGCCGGGGCGGCCGGGGCTCCCGAGCCAGGTAACTTGCCCGACGGCTGCGGGCACCACCCAGGGCGGGCGGGCAGCAGCCTCCCCCACGCATCCGCTCGCTCCACTCGGGAGAGACAACTTCGGGCTCCCCCTGGCCCCTGCCCCGAGAGCTGGGCGGGGGGGGGGGGTGGCGGCCGCAGCTCCCCGCCCCTCCTGGCGCACCAGAAACAGTTCACAACCACCAGCAGCACCGCCACCCCCCGCCCCAGGCCGGGCAAACAGCACGCCCCCCCCCGGCCGCGCGGGTGCAGGGGCTGGGGGCCGCTCTCGCCCCTGGGGACGCAGGGAACAAGTTTGTTCCTCGGGCTCCCGGGGTCTCCGGGTAGCGAGAGAATGACACCGACGAGGGCTGAGAAGGGAGGAGGGGGTGGGGCTGGAGAGAGAGGCAGAGAGGAGAAAAAGTGCGAAAAGCCGCGGCGGCGGCTCCACCCGGAGCCCGAGAAGTGGCCCCGCCGCCCCGAGGGGGCCGGGGATGCGGCCGCGGCGGCGGCTAACGGTCCAGGGAGGCAGGCGCGGCGGGAGCCGCTAGGCGGAGAGACGCCAGGTAAGAGGAGCCGAGCTAACGGTTCAGGCAGAGGCAGCCGCCGCGGGGCAGGGGCAGGGGCAGGAGCAGGAGCAGGAGCAGGAGCAGCGGCTTGGCTGCTCCGGCTCGGGCTCCGGCTCCGGCTCCAGCCCCAGACCGCAGAGCAAGAGGCGGCGGGGGGCTCCCAGCACTACTTTCTACTTTCCCACTCGACTTTCCCCGTCCCTCGCCCCGCGGCCCCCCGGCCCGGCCCGGCTCTCCCTCCTCAGCCCCGGGCGCGCCCCGGCGGCCGGGCTCGCCCTGGGCCCCGCCGCTCCCCGGGCCCGTCCGCGGACTCACCGTTATTACGCCGCGGGTTCGCCTGCTTTCTGCGCTTACACCTGGGGCCATCCGCCATGATCCTCTCGCTTGTGTCTAAATGCTCGAGTCACCTCCTCCCCCTCCCTCCCCCTTCCCCCCCTCACCCCTCCGCCTCCACCCCTCCCTCCCTCCCTCCCTCCGCTCCCCCCCCTCCCCGGGCTCCCCACCGCACCTGGTTTACGACACTCGCGGCTTTACGACATCACCTTCCTTACACCTAGAGGCTCTCGCTCTACGACCGGAACCTTG